>VWZX01003366.1:703652-1289367 GCA_013399015.1 Galbula dea | reverse complement strand
GAAATGGTGGGGAGGGGGCTCAGCCCTGCCCGGGGCCGCGGCCTTACACCCCCCCGGGGTAGGGCAGGCCTGGCGCGGGCGGCAGGCCTGGCACGGGCGGCTTTACCCGTCAGGAGGCAGAGGTTAGGATAGCTGTGGGTGATGGGGAGCCCGCCGGGACATCTCGCCGACCTCCTCCCCGCGCTTTGTGGGTCAAGCGGGAGCAGCGGTTGGTGCTCCCGGGGCTGTCCCGGGGCTGGGGGGGAGCCTGGCGGGGGCTGGCGGAGGCGCTGCGGGTGATGCCTTTTCTTAGAGTAGGGTGGAGAGGCTGCGCTGTAGCCTGCTGGACACTTGATGCTTGGAGTCCTTTTGTCAAATCCCAGCTCTGATGATCTCTGCAGAACTCCAAAGGCTGCTTTTTGTTTGGCTTGGAGGCTGTCAATTACATAACTTCCAAATTAATTGAATTGAGGTAATGGGATGTGATAAAAAAAACCAACCTCTTGGATTTTTGCAGTCCTACTCCTTTCTGCAAGACAGAGGCTTCCTCTTTTCCTCCCGGGAGGAAACTGAGTCGGCAAACTGAGCTAAAATGCCCCAAGCTACAAAGGAAATGAAAGCTCTGACTTCGTCTTAAAAGCACAGCCTTCAGCTCTTGAAGTTGTAGAGTTTTAAAACCACTTGTGGAAGATTAACTAGGACGTAGCAGATGCTGATCTTCTGGCATGCATCAGCTGAGAGGATGCTGCAGTCAAGCTGGTTTAATAAATCCTTACAACAACTCCTAACTTCTTGTGTGCTGGAATACCCCTGTTTTATACTTAGCTTGCCAGCTTCTTAAGCTTCTTTTTAAACCTTGGTGACTCAGTTCTGGTGGGCATTAGATGTCAGATGTCTTCAAGTGGTGAAACTTTGCTCACTGAGACCCTCCAGGACCTCGGGGTCTAGTTCAGGATCCTGCTCTGCAGAGTGAACTTGCCCTTGATACAGGTCCTGCTTCAGACATCTGCACTTATCAATGATTCTTCCCTAATTCAAATAATTCTCTGATCTTCTGGCTAAAGAAAGCACATGCCCAGTGAGTGATCCTGCATGGGTAGGAGTAATAAGCTGGAGTTGTAGCTCCCCAACACTTCCTTGTGACTTCTGGATGGAGAAGCTTGTTTTGTCTCCTCAAAGTACTTATCTGCAGCAACACTTGTAGATAAGAACTGATGGTATTGGAGAGGCAGCTGAAAGGGGAAGGCTTCTGAAGGAAGGGAGCTTGTTAAACTGGTCTGCCTGCTCAGGAACTGAGTGCTCTTTTCTTATGAAGTGTTGCCTCTGTGTACAGAGGTCCCAAAGTGGATTTACTGCAATTACTGGCTGCAGACTGATTGAGCATTTTATAAAGACAAGAGCTGAGCTTGCATTTGTAACTTGTGAGAGAGTTGTGTCCCACCAGTACCAGAGGACAGGAGGTTACATGCAGGTGTGGGGAAAAAAAGTGTTCCATGAATGCTTGAGTCTAAAGCAGCAGGAAGTGTGCTGTAGCACTTTGGGATGGCTGGCAGGGTAGAGATCACAAGGGTGCAGAAATGAGGAGGAACAAGCAAGCAGTAACTTGTGCAGCCTTGCAGAGGTAGGTGGGAGTCAGTGTGGAAGAAAGACCTGACTTAAGGGGTTAAGGAAATGGTGTGTTTTTGTGATCCCTTTCCCCTGAGCCCACTTGCTAAGGAAACAAAAGCTTACCTGGGTTGCTCTGGTGCCTGCTTTGGATGGGTGGGATGGGCAGTGCACTGAGTTCCTCCAGACAGTCTCTCTGGTTGCTGGTACATGCTATCTGTCCCCCCCATTGCCTGTTGCCTCCCTGCTTATCTCTTTGCTTTCAGCTATCTGGTTGTTCTGGAGTACTTTTGTGCCTCCTTCAAGTAAGTGTCAGTAGCCTTTTCTGAAGTGCTCTGTGAAGTCTTTGCTATGGAACATGAAGTTCTGCCAGTCTGAGATGCTAGTCTGTCTGCCAGAAAGCTGCTAACAGACACTGCTTTTTTCTTCTGTAACCATCTGTGAACTCTGTACCTGGACAATAGGCTCAGAAAAGGAGTCACTTTGTGTGTGCTTCTCTGCTGAACCCAGGCATCCTTCTCACTGATGCCTGTGGGTTGGTGTTTAGCCAGAGGCTTCCTGCTGTCTCCCAGCTGATGCTGTCCTTTCAGGGTCCTGTTGCCAGGATCTTCATTAGATCATAGGATTATAGAGTGGTTTGGGTTGGAAGGGACCTTAAAGATCATCTGGCTCCAATTCCCCTGCCATGGACAGGGACACAGCTGTGTGTGGATGCAGTCCCTGCCCATGATGCTTGGGAGACACTCAGGTGAGCAGTCAGACCTGTGTGCTCTGTCAGAAGGGTTGCCAGCTCCAACATGCAAGTGGATGTTGATTAACTGGACCAGGAGGAGTGTCCTGAATGTGCTGTGAGATCAGAGCCTGCAAGTGTGCAGTGAGAGCTACCACACAACTGGTGTGCCTGCTGTGTAGAGAAGAGAAACTCTTCTTTTACAACTCTTGTAGTTCTTACAGTTAGCAAACACACATCAAAGCCCCTCACTGGGCAGGGTGGGGGGGGGCAGGAGGTGCATGCTGCCAGTCTGAAAACAAGAGTTGTCAAAGCCTCAGTTCTTTGAGGTCCTCTGCCAAGAGTGACTGTCTGGGATTGCCCTGGCAGCAGCAGTAACAAGCTTGATCCTTGCTTATGCAGAAAGCTTGAGCTGCTGCTGCTTTGGGGGTTTGAGGTAGCTCTGCAGTGTGTCCTATGGACTTCAGAGTCATTTGGAACCAGTGAGCTGACTTTGGTAACATGACAGTATTTGAGATGTTACCTTCTGGTGGGATTCTTTCTTTGCACCTTCACACTCATTGCATGGCTGGAAGGTGCAGTATTTATTAGGCTGTTGTGTTGTAGGAGGTTCAGCAGGCAACTTCTTACTCTTGGCATTTGGATTTGTATGGCACCTAACAATCTCACTGGGTGAGCAGTGATGGCAGTCATAGACTGATCTGGGTTTTTTGCTGTGGTTCTTAGTGTCTTTCAGTGATCACTCTTGGCTCCTGTCAGACTTCTGCCCTCCCTGCTGTAACAGGAGGGCCTGCTTGGGGCCACCATTGACTCCTTCCTTAGGAATCAGTTGCAAAGGAGCTGTTTCTCAAGAGACATCACCTTTTAGCTCCAGGAACACTGAAACTGCATTCATCTGTAGATAGAAGGAAAGAGCAGAATTTCCACCCCTCTTTGAGGGCTGGTGTGGTGTTGGTAGCACAACTGTGAAATCATACAGTGTGCTTCAGGAGAGTAAAGGAAGTGTCCCAGGGGGATGGTGTCTATTAACTTCTGAAGGATGAGGCTGAATCAAAGGCTGTTGAAGGAAGTACACTGCCAAACCTGCTGACATAGTCTTAACTGAAGAGTGAAATAGGGGCAATTACCTTCTGTTTATCCACTGCAGTAGTTCAGTTAAAGGACTTAACAAGGGAGCATTTGTTGCAGCAGTCCATAGAGAAAAGACTGAGTGAAGAAGTCTGTCTGCAGCTGAGCTAGAGGAGGATGCTCTGCCCTGGGGACCTCAGCTGGAGCAAGGCCAAGGTCAGCTGTGCTGTTGGAACTGTTCTCCAGCAGCAAGAAGAAAACACTGGTGGATAGAGCTCAGTTTCTCATTGTTTGTAGCAGTGACTTACATTTAGTAAATAATGGAGAGAAACTGTTGCAGCATGAGTTCCTGGCTGGCAGGGATTGATCCTGGGGGAGCTTTCCCACTTCAAATCATGGGGTAGCTTCCAAATTTCTCCTCCCTGTCCTTTGAGGGTTGGGTTTGGGTTTGTACCTTATGTGGAAAATCAGCTTGATTGGGTGGGGGGAGAGAAGCACAATGAGTGACAGCTGCATGGAGTTTGTGCAACTCATCCATAAGTAAGTACTCCTAGCTTGGGACTGCTTTCATACAGGTGCCCTGGGTTGAGTTCAGTGAATTAACTGCCACAACATATTGTGGAGTGACATTTTTAAGTGTGGTGGCAAAGTGACTTCTGTGATGAGATGGAAAATACTTGCTCAGAGCTCAGATTCCCAGGTGCTGTTGCTGTGCTACTCCTGGCTGGAGGTAGCAACCCCAGATCCAGCTCTGTGTAGGGATTCCTTGTCAGTGCAGTGCCTCCCAGGGAGGAATGTGTGTGTGCCATTAGGAGCTAGTTTATATAGTTTTTGACTGGCCTTAAAACCTAGGTTCTAGGGAGACTCTTTTCCACACTTAAGGAGATTTTTAGCTGATGGTGTGAGTTCTAACCAGGTCAGTCCAGTGCCCTGGGGTGGATATGGTCCATCAGCAACTTGCAGTGCTCGCTTGTGGTTGCTGCCCCAGCTGTAAAGTCAAACAGCATCTTAACTAAGCTGAACAAATGGATGAGAATCAGAGTTAGTCTTCCACCCCCACCATAATTCCCACAGTCTGTTGTTTTAGAAAGCTTAGGGCATTCCTCACTGGACAGGATTCAGGCCAAGTGGCTTCCATCACCGCTAGTCATATAACAGGTTTAATGTTAGGGGTGAGATGCTCAAGTGGTGTGGCAGAGGAGAGACCCTTCCTGGAATGTTCTGGGATTGAAATAAGTGTGTCATGTGCTGGTAGGGGCCAGTTACCATCCTATGCAAAGCAAAGGTGTGCATGTTTCAACCCTGTAGTAACACCATGTGCCTCTGCAGAGGAGGTGGCCAAGCTGGAAAAGCACCTGCTGCTGCTTCGCCAGGAGTATGTAAAGCTGCAGAAGAAGCTGGTGGATACAGAGAGGAGATGCAGCCTGCTGGCTGCTGAGGCTAACCAGGGCAGTGCCAGTGACACCTTCATCACTCGACTTCTTGCCATTGTAGCTGAACTCTACCAGCAGGAGCAGTACAGGTAAGAAATCCCTCTTGGGGGGAGGGGACACTGCAGCAACCTTTGGCTTCATTGGCTACATGCACAAGGCAAGGAAAAATCATTCTCTGGTGTGGTTAGGGTCCTTAGTTGTAATTGCAGTTGGAAGAACATGCTAAGATTAGGTAGTGTATTGAGTCCAATCCTTGAATTGGGAGCTCCAAGTAGAAGTTAAGGTGAGAGTGATCTTTAAGAAGAAAAACTGACCATTTTCACTGGCAACAGCAAAGTCCCTTTGAACAGAAGCTGATCTGTACCTAGTTGGTGGATGAATTACACAGTGTATCTTCTCCACTTGAAAAGCTCTTCTTTCTTGGAAGGATGTGTCTTTGGAACCAGTTCCCTGCTCCTGTTGTGTGTAGAGGAGCCTGATTAAATTGGCTTGTCTGGCTGTATGATGTAACAAGCCTCAGACAATGATATATAGGACTTGCTTTAAATGGTGCTGTATCTGGCTCCAACCCAGTGAGCTTGGTTTCTTTCCTATAGGCACTTTAAGGATCACCTTCAATTCTGTAGATCCCTCAAGTCATTTAATTCCAAGACTGCAGTGGCACCCCTCAGTTGCTTTGCTGTTACTGAAAGCCAATATAGTAAAGGAGTTAGTCATGTCAGGGGAAAGTCTGTAGTTTTAAATTATCCTTCCCCTGACATCTCTTCCTGAGCCTCCCTGAGGAAAGGCTCTGTGCCTGGCAAGGGTTGGGTGTGTATGGAGGTAGTATGCTGGGCAGAAGATGTCTTAGGCAGCACATGTCAGAAGAGTTGAATCACTTCATTTCTGCTCAGCTTTTAAAGACAGGAAAGGGGTCTAAAAAGGGCATACAAGTCATAAACTGAGAGAGGTAGCAAGTCTCAGGGTGAGTTTTGTGAAGTAATGTCTCTGTTCTGTACTGCAGCTTATTGCAGTGCTGTGGTTTGGAAAATGCCCTGCAACATAAACCCACACAGTCAGTGTTTGCAGACTCTGGGACTTGGAAATAAACTGGGCAGGTACTTTCCACCACCAAAGGATAACCTGGTGTTAGGGAGGTCAGAAGGAAATCAGTGTTGTTGACAGCAGGTCTCCTGGGAACTGAAGATTCTTGGAGTCTGCTTTGTCCTCAGACTTCTGTCAAACATCGTTTATTCTCTTGCTGGCTTTGCCTGAAGCCATTGGTGCTTAGCTGACAGCATTGGTGTGGACACTGCAGCAACTATTTAACCTCCAGACTGTTGGATTCCTGTCTTCTCCAATAATCTCCTTGCAGTTTCTTCCAAAATGGCTAAATAAACCCCAAATAGTTGAAATCCTAATGGCTCATTACATTCCTCCCTCGAAAGAGAAGAACAGTGTCATTGGGCAGCACGCTTACACAGTTAAATGTGTTTTGGTGTCTTAGACAACTTGAACCTAACTTAGATACCAGGACATAGATACTGTGGAGCTGCTGAATCCATGAGTACCTAAGGAGGAGTCTGTTAGCCATGGGTGTGCTGTTTCTCCCCTCTTGCCAGTGATCTGAAGATCAAGGTTGGGGACAATCGCATCAGCGCTCACAAGTTCGTCCTGGCAGCACGCAGTGATGCTTGGAGCCTTGCCAACCTGGCCTCCACAGAGGAGCTGGATCTCTCAGGTCAGTCACTGCTGAGTAACAGGAGGCTTTGTCTTTAGGATGCCCAATGAAAAGGCTACTGCTGTACCTTGCCAACTCCTGCTGTCCACCAGAGGTGCTGCTTAACCCGTTCGTGGTGGAGATCTGTCTCCGAGCCATGGCAGCGTGAGCTTGGTGCTAGTGCAATCAATAACCTGCCTTCTTTCTCTTCAGTGAACAGGGGTTGAGAGTGGTGGGCTCTGTCTTGTCTAGAGACAACTAAACATAATGAAAAATCTCTATGGAGGAGCTTGACTTCTTCCTTTCTAAGGACAGGGCTGTTTGAGGTAGTGTGCCAAATGTGTGTTTCCAGTGTGTGTGTGGGAAATGGCTGTGGATACTGATGTGCTATTCAAGTTATTTGCTTTGCCACTTTGATGCCTTTGCAAAAGGGGTGAGGAGGAGAAATTCTCTAAGGCAGTTTTCTGCAGGCTGGTGTTTTGTTCTGCTGGAGCAGTTTCTTGCATGTGCTTACACTGGGCACTGCTTCTGCAGACAGCCCCTTGCCAGGCTTTTCCTCTGGACTTAAGAGTATAGAAGAGCCTTATACAATTGATTTGGGAGCAAGAAAAACAGGCATGAAGTTGAGAAGGTTTGCTGGCTGCAATGCTGAATAATTAAGTATTGGCTTCACTTTCTGCACTTAATCTTATCATGAATCCTAAGTGCAGACACAAACTGGAGAGAAGCTATTCACAGCAGGCTGCCTTTGTGGGACAGCACAGGCTTTCTTCTAGAGGGATCTGTGGATCATTCTGCAGCCACAAGAAAGCAGATGCCAAGGAGTTTTTATATTGAGTGAGAAGCTAATCAAAGATTACTGCCAAAAAGCTCTCCCATTAGTTGTTTGGTTGCAGGTGGCAGTCCACAGCATTTCTGGGTCTGAGCTAGTCTGAGAATCTCAAAAGTAGCTGCAGTCTCATGTGTTTAGCAGTGCAAACACTTCCTATTCCAGGATGATTCCTAAAATCCACTGTGTAAAATGGATTGCTTTAATGAAGCTTGATCTGTGGCCCAAGGATTAGGTTGTGAAACAGTTAACAGCAAGCAGTTCCCTCAGAACTGTCATGGTTTTCAGAAGAGATTCTCTGAAGAACTTGCAAGCTAAGATTGCCTGAATCCTGCCTTCAAAACACAGGCAGCATCTGAAGTGGAGTTGGGTGAGAGTTCATGTCAGCTGCAGAATTTTCTGCTCTTTAGGAAGCATAGGAAGAGATCAACACAGGCCCTTTTGTTGGGAGGGAGAAAGTGAACTCTAATCATTGCCAAGGCTGAGCTGATATTACAGCTCCAGCAGGTTTTCTGGTCACTTCCAGTTCAGCAAAGGATACTTACCTTGCTAAAACCTCCTCCTTTGGAGGCAGTCTACATGCTATGCCAAGTGCTCTCTGGTGCTCTGCAGATAGTCTGGGGCAACCCTCCATGTGAAGGAATCTTTTGGGGTGGATGCTTCATGGCCTTAAAATGGGTGTTTCCACTGTAAAACCAAACAAAACAGCTTAAGGGACTAATGTTATTTTCCTAAATGAGTGGTGGCTTTTGTTGTAATTGCTCTGATCTGAACACTCTGCAGTAATTCTTATCTGCAAACTCTGAGCAGGATTGACACTCTACTTCTGACCAGGTGACAGAGGTCCCTGGCCACTGGCCTTGTGTATCTTGTGTCCTGGGCTGTAGGTTTGTAGTTTCCTTGCATTTGTGATCAGTGTTGTAAACACCTGAAATCTAAGCAGCTCCTTCAGAGTGACTCTTGCACCTTTCCTAGAAGTGATGCCCAGCAGCTTGAAGGACTTTGTAGTCCCTCTCCAGGTGTTGGTACCTTCACTGGGATGCAACAGTTGGGGGCATCACTGGTCCCTAAAGATGCAATGTTTCTGTAGCAGGTAGGAGACCCTACAGGGCTCCCTGCACTCTGCACAGTGTTTCAGTGGGGGCTAATAAAAGGTTTTGCTGCTTGGTGCCAGCACTGTGACTGGTTTCAACTCCTGACCAGTTCTGCCTCTGTTGTGACACTTTGGTTTCAGTAAAGCAGTGCAGTTGGAAGGAAACATCTTTTCCTCTGCTAGCTGTGGCTTTACCAGAGGAACAGCAGCTGCTTGAATAGGCAATTGTTCTTGGGGTATTTTATTAATCCCTGTTGCTCCCTGTACCAGATGCTGACCCAGAGGTAACCATGGCAATGCTGCAGTGGATCTACACAGATGAGCTGGATCTAAGAGAAGATGATATCTTCTTGACAGAGCTTATGAGACTAGCTAATAAATTTCAGCTCCAGCTGCTTAGGGAGAGGTGAGTTTTGGTAAATACAGTGAATTTTCTTGTACTCTTCAACCTTGTTTGGATAGAAATAAGATGATAGCTGCTGGCAATTGGATAAAATTTAGCTTCCCCCACACACACACGTTTTGAGGTAGTAATAATCCAGTGTGAAATGGAGTTGGACAGGAAATGAAGCCTTGCACTACAGTTCAACTGCAGCAGTTTTTCCTTAGAGCTGTTCTGTTTACTTTCCAGCTCCTCTCCCAGTCAAACTAACAACCCTAATGTGGCATTAGGAGGAAGTGGAGCTCAGTCTGTTAGTAACAAGCTCTGGAGGGCTGCAAGAAGGGAAATGTTAAGAGTGCCAGGAAGGGTCCATGGCAAGTAGGTTGCAGTATGAAATACAACAGGTGAAAGAATTGTATGTAGCTGTTCTGTGCCTTCATAAAACAGCTACAGTAACCTTCATGAAGAAAGCTAATGGAACAGAACAGTGTTTGCCATTTGAGGAGACTGATTACACCAGTCTAGTAGGGGTTAGGTTGTTACCTGGAATCTGTAGTGCTCTGGGTGAACATTCAGAGCATTTCAGTGCTCTGAAGAACATTCAGAGTTAGGCAGAAACCTGAATGTAGGAATTGAAACCTCTCCAAGTTTTGTGCAACTTCAAAACCTTGATTTTTAGTCCAAAAAATACTGTTTGATATCATAATCTCTTGCCCAAGGGGTGTCTGGGGCTCTAGCAGTACATGACACTCATCTCTGATTTCAGTGTGACTCCATCAGAAGCAAACTAAATTACTGTCAGTCCTTCTGACCAAAGATGTGAACATCTGTAAAGCCAGTGCTAAAACTGCCTTCAGGCTTTGTACCAGCCTAGAACTGCTGGACTGCCTAAACTACTGTGCTGTCTAAACAGTCCTCAGTGGGTACAGCATGCAATTAGTAGTTATTAGATGTCTTGGAAGGTATCTGCACCTGGAGACAAGTGTTTCCATTGTCTCAGCCTTCAAATCTGCTTGGAAGGTCACTGGCTGTTTAACTGCATTTGAGGGGCTCAGATTTTCTTGCCCTGAACTCTTAACAGGCTGCCACCTGTAAAGATGAGGTGGCTCTGTTATGACACCAATGGTTGTGTTTGGCATGCTGTTTCCTAGCTTTGGCTCAACAGCAATTTGGGATCACTCTGGTACTTGTGAAGACATCTTCCCTGCTTCAGAACAGTGACTGACCTGCATTTGGTTCCCCTGGAGAAGCCAGGATGTTTGTCTGCACCTGCAGGCTCCTGCAGCCTGTGGTGTTAGTGTGGGACCTTAGCTTACCTGGCCTCTGCTTGGAGTCATGAAAGGTGACTTCTGCTGGGAGTGTTTCTGCTGCTTAGCCTTACAGGAAAGCAAGGCCAAAGCATTTTGTGCTGGCCTGTAGGAAAAGGAGTGTCTAGGTCCCTGTTAGAGCATGGGAGAGTGGTTGCAGTGGAGCTGTTTGCTGACCCCCTGGCTTTCCTGTTTTGGCAGGTGTGAGAAGGGAGTGATGTCCCTGGTTAATGTCAGGAACTGCATTCGTTTCTATCAGACTGCTGAGGAGCTGAATGCTAGCACTCTCCTCAACTACTGTGCTGAGATAATTGCTAGTCACTGGGTAAGTACTGTCAGAAGGAAGAAAGGGAAAGCATTTGCAGAGCATAGGAGCTTGAATCAGTAGAATTTTGCTTTCCTTCCTGTACTGTGTAGCCTCAGGAGCATCTCTCAGGGTGCTGTGTGATAGAATTCAGCCATTCCAGTCGGGATGGGGACTACATGGAGTCCTGATAACTTCCAAGGATTAAGGTCAGCTGTTATGCTGACCTTTGTGTTTCCAGGGAGTGCTAGTGTTGATAGAAAGCTGTCAAATCTGCCAGCCCTGTCCCCTGGTGTGAGTGGGGGGCTGCCTCTGAGGCAGGAAGGGCTTTTCCCTTCCCACCTGTCTAGGTTATCTTCATAAGGTGTGCTCCTGACACATGGCATTCTCTGCACTACTAATTCATAGCTATATGTTTGAAACAAAGCACATTAAATGGCTCCTTCTCCAAGACCCTTTTGTTGTCTTTAAAGGTTATGTGCATTGTCTATCTTGGTGTGAATGTCCTGGCAGAGGGGAAATAGTCTAAAGCCTGGAGTTGTGGTCATAGGAAATACTTCAGTGTAAAAAGCATCTTGCTTTCCTGAGCCAAACCAGAGACTGTGCTCTAATAAAGAAGAGGCTTGTTTATCAAATCTGGTCTCTGAACAGTTTAGGAATCATCCATAGCTGATCTCTGTCTCTGCAGATCAAATCCCAGGCCTGCTTTGATTTCTAAAGAGAATCCACAGAAGCCAGGGAAGAGTTTTTCCTGTAATAGAGGGACTGGCAGGGAGTCTTGCAACCAGCTTGGGAGTTTGACTTGCTCTGAGCTGTTATTTTGAGGGAAATTGGGTTAGCTTTAAAACAGCAGACTAGTGCCTGAGGATTTAGGTTATTCTAAATCTAAAATGCATCACCCAGCTGTGAATGTTTGTATTCTACCTAGACATGAGGTGGTTTGGTCAAATGTGCACTAACCCAGGCTCAAGATCTTTATCCTTTTAAGTTTCTGTTTACTTCAGAGTGTTTCAGAGTCTGTGTTGGTATTCAATAACTGCAGGCCTTTTTGTCAGAGGACTCTAGTCTGTGATTTAAGTCTGGGTAGAGGATTAGATTTAGATGTTCATTCACTGTGGTGTCTGGTTAAACATTACTCTGCTATGTCTGTAGACAGAAGGGAAGAGAAATTTCACTAACTGATCTTGAAACTCAAATGTAAGATGTAAAACTTGCTGAATGCTCCTTCCTAGTCTCAAGGCCATCTGGGATTGTTCCTGCCTGGTGACATTACCAAAATGCAGCTGTAACTGAGTGTGCTCTGTGGAGTTCAGAAAGACACCACAGTAATTAGGACATGCTGGCCTGCTCTAGGGAATCCTGCTCTGCCAGGGGGGCTGGACTAGATGATCTTTTGAGGTCCCTTCCAGCTCCTAACACTGATTCTGTGGTTGTGCAGTGTCCTGCTGATGGATGAGAGGAGCAGTGCTCACCCTTCTCTCCTGTGATCACTTGCAGGATGACTTGGGGAAGGAAGACTTCAGCAGCATGGGTGCTCAGCTGCTCTACAAGATGTTCAAGTCCAAGACAGAGTATCCCTTGCACAAGGCCATCAAAGTGGAGAGAGAAGATGTGGTCTTTCTGTATCTTATTGAAATGGATTCCCAGGTACAGTGAGACTGACTCCACCTCTCTTCTGGAGGTGTTGCAGAGAACTAGCTGCTAACTGTTAGTCTGAGCCTTGCTCCTGATCTCTGTCACTAATTCTTGTTGGCATGTTTCTCATGGCCACAGCCACTTCCATGGCTGTAGTGAAGCTCTAGTGGGGAAGGCTCTGAAGACCTCATTCACAAGTCAGTCATGACACTTTGAAACACCTAATCTAATAAAATCCAATAGCTGAGGTTGCTGAGGTTGGGGCAATAGTCAACTTGGCTGCCTCATGGCACTTCAGTAAGCACCATTTCTTAGAGCACATGCTTTTCCCCTTCTGCTGAGTGGTTGAAGGTAGAGAGTGGTGCTGTTTGGATGAATGCTCTAAAACACTAGGATGTTGTCCCCCAGCAAGGGGAAAGGAAGAAGTATCCAGAATGACTCAATTAGTCTTTTAAGGTGCCTCAGATCCAGCTGGGAGTCTAACAGCACCTGGCACCCTTAGGCACTAATCCCATTGGGATTTGAGGTATCCTAAAATACTCACTGAATGATTTTTCCCAGTGCTATGTTGACTATGCCTGTGTAGGCAGCATCTTTTAAGGGCCTCCTGGTCTTGCTTCCTGTGAGTTCAACACAGCATGCCAAGAGAACTCCTGCTGTGTCACTGGCCAGCCCTCTGGGTAGGCTTACATGTGCTGTCACTGCTCTGCTGATTGTTCTCCTGTGTAGCTGCAGCACTAGCATTTTGCATGAGAGCTGAAGGTCTGATGTGATGGTGGTTGGAATGAGCTGTTCAAACCCTTTGTTGGGCTGGTGAGCATGCCTCTGACTGATGTCCTCTCTCTGAATTTGTGTTGTAGCTTCCTGGGAAGCTCAATGAATTGGATCACAATGGAGATCTTGCTTTGGATCTAGCCCTTGCCCAAAGACTGGAGAGTATTGCAACTACCCTGGTCAACCACAAGGCTGATGTAGATAGGGCAGACAAGAAAGGCTGGAGTCTGCTACATAAAGCCATCCAGAGAGGTAAGTGGATGGGATACAAACCCTTCTTCACTGGCAGTTGTTCCCAGTGTGGAATATATACTCTACAGCCTATTCCTGTGTCACTTTGCAGCTGATACTGCAGTTAGGAAGTTGTAGTTAAGGGTGAACTTTGTCACTTTAAACCAAACCAACTCTTCTTTGGGGTCTGCTGTCTGGTGAACAGACCTGATCCTGTGTCACATCCAGAAGTGGTCTGGTCTGCTGGAGGGAGAAATGCAGGGAGAAACTGAGAATCTGATTGTTGATTTGGCAACACAATGTCTTTGACATGGTTGGATCAAGCAGGACAGCCTAGTCCCAGAGAAAGATGAAACCTTCTGGAGCTGGGTTAAATGCAGCATATGATTCTTTGTGACTTGTGTGCTTAACAGCAAGGGTCCTTGCTACTGGACAGCAGTTTTAGGGGAGTTAAAACTGTCTGGAAGATGATGAGGAGCAGATGCAGGTGCCTCTATACCAGACTGAGTATCTTCAGAGCTCCAGTGAATAGTAGCATAGTTACCAGAGTGGAATCTGAGTACAACTACATGGTTATCTTGAGCTGTTCCCCACCTTAGAGTGGGAAAGGCATCTTAGGAGAACTGGAGCAGAGTAGGACCTGGCTGCCATGGCCACAGGCCTCTGAAGGCTCTGGAGCAGCAGCAGCAGCAGCAGCTTGGCCTGTGGCCAAAGGCTGGTCAAAATCTGTAGTGAACATACCTTGTGCTACTAGTTGCCTGCAGTGATATCTTTGGCAGCTCTGGCTGTTCTGGAGAGCCAAGCACAACAAGAACCTAGCCTGTGACTGCACCTCATGGGTTTTGTAGTGCTGCAAATCAAAAGCATGAATTGATTTTTAACAGCAAGCTCTTTTGGACTCCTAAGAGTACTTGAAGTTTTGTCAACTTCCTTTAATCTGCTACATATCTAAACAGGGTAATGCTGGTATCTGAACCTGTGAATGAAACTGCAGCAGCAGGAGTAGGAAACCTTCTAGGCCTAGGTCAGTGGTGTGATGGCTTCAGCCTTATAAAACACTAGAAAGATTGCAGCAGGCTGCTCTTCAAACTTAATCCTAGCATTTGTCCTCTGGTTCTAATGTCTGCTTTCAGTCTAAGCTAGAGCTCAGAGTGAATGCTTGCTGTTCAGTAACCAAAGCTTCAGTGAATTAATCACTGTTAACAATCACGTGTTCTGGATGGAGCTAAAGCAACTTGCCATGTGATTCCTGTTTCTTATGATCACTGGAGAGTGGGGGAGTATCAGATATGGAGAAGAGAAAAGGAGATTTTGGGGGGGTTGCTGGCAGAGAGAACCCAGCAGACCATACTGTTTGAACAGGCAGGCAGTCTTCTTCCCTCTCCAGTCCTGTGCTCAGGACAAGCACCTTGTCAATCTCTGTTCAAAGCACACCTTGTGGGAAGGGGAATTGCTGCTGTTCTGAAGCTGTTCTCTGCACCTCTTGGTGTTTCATGTGCTGAGGTGAGCCTAAGTTCTGACTCAAGAAGCTCTTGAGGGAGGTCTCAGTAATGCTGTGCATGGGGGGGGGTCCTGAATGTCCAAGTCTTCACCATATGTGTAGTGGAAGCTAAACTTCCAGGAGCAAAGGCAGTGTTATTGCTTGTTTAGGTAGCCAGAGGGAACAGATGATGATTATCTCCAGCTCCCCACTTCTTGTCTGGTATGGAGGGAAATTGTGTGTGCCTGCTTTCTGGACTTGTGTAGGGTGTACAGGGTATATAAAGCATGTATCCATAATGAGCCTTGTTTTGTTTCACTAAAGGAGACAAATTTGCTGCCAATTTTCTCATTAAAAACGGTGCCCTTGTGAATGCTGCTACCTTGGGAGACCAGGAGACTCCTCTGCACCTTGTGGCATGCTACAGCCCCAAAAAGCATTTGCCAGATGTGATGGCAGAGATGGCACAGATAGCAGAGTCACTCCTCCAGGCAGGAGCCAACCCAAATATGCAGGACAGCAAAGGAAGGTGAGTACTGGGTGAAATGAAGTCTGCTCCCAGATTAACAGGCAATGCTGCAGAGAGTGGATGCAGCCTGCAAAGAACTGCTCAGGTCTGTCAGCAAAGCCCAGGTGATGCTGGAAGCAGGGAGGATGTTCATTGAATCCTGTTTGAGACCTGTGGGTAGCTCTCAAAGCAGCAGCTTCTGCAGGCTGAGTGGTGGCCTGACATGAGCAATGAAACACAGAGCAGCTGGGGGAGTTGTTTGGGTTAGAAGAGGGGGCACACAATCGATTTGCCTTGATTGAGTCACTGAACAGCAGTGTGAGCTAGCTGAGGTGTCAAACAGTATTGCTGCAGAGCACTTCTCTTTGAAGCATCAGTGAAACTGGAGTGATCTCAAAGAGCCAGTATCTACACTGTGATTATCTGAAGTGTAGGACCTGGAAAGGGCTTTACAGGTTAGGATGGGCTGGCAAACAAGGACATCAAATGATACAGAAGACTTGGAGGATATCAGCTGCCCAGTTCTGATGGGTCAAGCTTGTGCTTTTTCTTGGCAGTCAGCTCTTGCATGAGTTTAAAGACTTGCTTACTACTGAATTAACTGGAGTCATGCCCACTAAAAGGGTAGATTGCTTTTTGTCTCAAGATGTGCTTGCCCCTCAAAGCACAAGCTCTTGTCTCCTGAAAGCAGAGACAGGAGGTGACCCCATAAATCTGTAGGGAAATGTTGGTTACCATGGACAAAATCCTCAGTGTCTGACTTACTAATGTTCCTGTACTTGACTCCAATCACAGGACCCCACTACATGTGTCAGTTGTGGTCAGGAATGAGCCTGTCTTCAGCCAGCTGCTCCAGTGCAAACAGTAAGTCTCACTCCCATGGAAAATACCCTGAGGTTACTTTCTGCAGTGAAGAGACACAAACTGATTTAACAACTCTTCTGTGCCTCTCTGCCACATCATAATACTAGCAATAGGCAATATCAGGAGTGCAAAGGCTTTGCATAACCTAAGGTGCCAGAACTATGCCAGAAGCCAAGGAAGTTTTGCCCTGCTGTACAGAGAAGCAAACTCTCTCTGGTTTTCAGAGAGGACTCAGTGAAACAGTGCAGCAGTAACTTCAGGTGTAGCAGAGCTAAAAGGAATAATGACTTTGGAAATGTCTGTCTGTGTTTCTGTGTTCAACATGGGCTCTACTCAAAGCTGCTACAGGAACCACTTAGGGTGATGAAGCAGAACACAAAAACTGCAGACACAATGAGATTTGCCTCTGCTGCACTTAGTGGGAGCCCAAACCTACCAGGGCCATGCTTCTCCTAGTAGCAATGAGCTTAAATCTAGTGGTAACTAGAAGGTGTCTTGCTTGTTTCAGAGCACTCACAGACTCTCTGAAGTAACTGGAGCTCCAGTAGCCTTCTTGGCAAGCAGAAGTTCTCAGTGAGATACTAAATAAACCAGGACAGCTGTTCAGACACTTGGAAAACTCAGCTGCATTGGGGAGCCATTTTTTAAGGTGTAAATTGGGGAACATGAACTCTTTTCTTTTTAGGCTAGACTTGGAGCTGAAGGATCATGAGGGAAGCACAGCTCTGTGGCTTGCAGTTCAGTATATCACTGTATCATCTGATCAGTCTGTGAACCCTTTTGAGGATTCCCCTGTGGTAAATGGGACCTCATTTGATGAGAACAGCTTTGCAGCAAGGCTGATCCAACGAGGCAGCAACACAGATGCTCCAGACACAGCAACAGGTAAACCAGGGCTTTGTATTTCTGAGGAGGGAGAAGGCTGGTTAAGTTAACTGCTTAATGCTGACTGAGCTCTGAGGAGCTGCATGAGGTTTCAGCAGCATTTGCTGCCTAGTAAATGGTAGGGGGTGGGTAGGTGGGTAGCTTTAACCCAGGGCTGGAACACTGACAGCCCCAAGCTGAGCATGGCTTGCAGGAAGTGACAGAAAACCTGGACTCCTTGCCAGGCCCTGGTATCCTCTTTACAGTTTCAGAATGTGTAATTGCTGAATGGTAGCACAAGTGCCAGCCCAGCAATGCAAGGGGACTCCTAGTAGGCAGGGATTTCCTTGTTGGCTTCAGATTTTAATGTTGCAAGGTAGTAGGGAAGGTGCTAGAAAGCTTGTTGGTATCAGAGTGGGGCTGGAACAGCACTGTAACAGTGTTCATGGTTTTTCTTTAGGAAACTGCTTGCTTCAGAGGGCAGCTGGTGCAGGAAATGAGGCAGCTTCTCTCTTCCTAGCAACTCATGGAGCAAAAGTCAACCACCAAAACAAATGGGTAAAAGCAGCAACTTACAGAAGGCAGTCTGAGAGCTTCCTTCTCTTTGGAAAGAAGATAGCAGAGATCTCTTGTTGCTAACCAGAGCTGAAACAAGTTGCAACAGCTGCTGAGCCTTTGCATGCGCTCAGATGTGTACTAGTGAGCAGGCAACTGTTGCATTCTCAAGTTGTGAAGGTGCTCTTAACACTTCCTTCGGTGCTTGTTGTAATAAAGGTCTTAAACAGAGGCTAATTAGCTCCTAAGGAGCTTCAGCTGCTAGGAGTTAAGCTCTTCACACCCATTCTTGTGGGCAGAGTAGTTGAAAAGCTACTTCTGTTCAGGTCTCAAGCTGTTAACCTAGCTCTCTATTTGTTCAAGGGGGAAACACCACTGCACACAGCCTGCAGGCACGGCCTGGCAACCCTGACAGCAGAACTCCTGCAGCAAGGAGCCAATCCAAACATCCAGACAGCAGAAGCTGGCCTTGGGCAGAAGGATGTCTCTTCTCCAGCAGCAGAGAATGTTTATCTGCAAACTCCCCTTCACATGGCTATTGCTTACAATCATCCAGATGTGGTGTCAGTCATCCTGGAACAAAAAGGTAGGTTTCTTCTGGCTGAGACTGTACTGAAGCTGGAGTGGGTCAGTGTGTCAAGGTGGCATCTAAACTGTTTTGACTGGCTGCTAACAAAGCATGTCCTCCTGGAAAGGTTGTTGAAGTGGAGCAGTTAGTAAAACTGGCTAAACATAGTCTTAAACTGAAATCATCTGCCTGTTCAGACTAGAACAGTCATTTGCCCACAAACCTTTCTAAATTCTCCCCTGCAGAAAATGGATTTGAACACTTAGCCCCAGGCTGTGTTTTAACTGTACAGCTGACATCTCTTTTCTCTCCCCTTCAAAGCCTTTGGGTCAGGTAAATGCTGGAATCAAATATGGATAAAGGCATCTTTCTGTAGTGAGACTCCTGCCTCCTTTGACTCTTCCAGTAAGAGGATTTTGTCTGGAGCAATGCCAGTGTTGCAGGAGAGTTGAGACCTGAGCACTGAAATACTGGCAGGTGACAGTTGATTAAATGCAGCTAGTTCACCTTCCCCTTCCTGGCAGCAGGAAGGGAGCTGGACAGCTGGAGCAAGGCCTGTTGTTGTGTCCTGCCCTAAATGGGATTTAGAAGGTGAATTGGGGAGCATGTCCTCCATCCCAGGGAGCTGAGGAGGGATGTTGGCACCAGCTTGCAGAACAGTTTCCTCTGTTCATTCTCAGAGCTTTCTGTATGCCACTGTTTGGAACTGGAGGTAGAAAGGGGCAGGTTAAGGCTCTTAGCTAGGAAGGTTGATGGTTTTTAGGATAAGGACTAAAATTAGACAGCAGTGGCAATAAAGCCTGACCCCTAAGCAGTATCACATCTGGAAACTGAAGGTGCCTCTTAGATCTTTCAGACTGACTGTTAAAGAGCCTGCTTCAAAATGTGACATTTGCTGCTCCTGCAACTTCCAACATGCAACTGCAGCTCAAGTACCAGAATGCTCTAATTCCTTATGTGTCTTGCTTGTTGTAGCCAATGCTCTTCATGCTACCAACAACCTGCAAATCATTCCTGACTTCAGTCTAAAGGACTCCAGAGACCAGACTGTGCTGGGCTTGGCTCTTTGGACAGGTATGTGCCCCCAAAAGAAGGGGAGAATTCTCTAGGATATGGAAGCTGTGATGGGGATAAGATTTGAGAGAAACCAGCAGATGTGTGTTCATGTCCTGCTTTGTGCTGCTTGTGAGAAGCTGTCAAGGAGAGCTTGAGATGGCTCTTCACCTTCTAAAACTGAATGGTCACATCTGACCTCACTGAGAGATTTCTAGCCCTGCAGCCTCCCCTGCTGAGCAGCAGGTAGCTTGGAGCCTCTTGCCCACAGCTGTGCATGCAGGTCTGTGTGGGGTTCTTCCACTGAGGACTCCCTGGTAATTTTCCCATGGGATCACTGTGTGCTAGAGATGCTGCTCAGAGTCCTGCTGACCCTTACAAAGGGAAGGTGAGATACTTCCAGTAGCTGCTCAGGGGAGTGGCACTTGAATACTGAGTCAGAAGATGCTTTCTTGGCTGAAGTGTGGAGGGGAATGGTTTGGGGAAAACCAGGTGTCTTTGTTTGCAGCCAAGTGACATTTCAGCAGTATCAGGACATTGTGAAAAGAGAGAAGTGATGTGGTCACTACTGAGTTACTTGAAATATGGTCCTGCTGAGCTAGAAACAGCAACTGTCTTGGGATGACTGCTGCCAGTCTGGGCTTAGGTGAGGCAGAATGCTTAGTGTTGCTGCTCTGTGCAGGAGAGATGTCATCCATATGTAACAAGCATCTTTACTGTCCAGGCTTTTCACTTCCCTTTCCAATGAAAGGAAACTAAAATGTAGTTTTCTCTCTACCATTGCCCTTCTCTGCTGCTGAGATAAAGGAGGAGGAGTTGAGGTAAACATCTAATACAGTAACAGTCAGGGGAATAGCTTATGAATGGAATAGCAAAGGTAATGTTTGTTGGACAGAAGTCTGAAGTGGTAAGAAGGATAAGGCTAGGTGTGGTTAAGGGGGACTCTAGTGCATTTAGGTTGGGAGACTGTATCTTGTGTCTTCAAGCAAGACCAGAAGGACTCAGAAAGGACTCAGCAATCAATCTTCAGTAAGCCTGTAAATAAACATTGAAGCTGGGTAGAGCCATGAGGTGGCAATATGAATAGGCTCTAGCATTTATTCAATGCATCTCTTGCTGCAATTACTGAAAAAGCCTGAAGCTCTATTAATCTTTGGTGTCTGAGTTTATAGAACTGAAGTTCTAATGAGCTTTAACTCTTAGGCATGCACACAATAGCAGCTCAGCTGCTTGGATCTGGGGCATCCATCAATGACACCATGTCAGATGGACAGACTCTGCTGCATATGGCAATCCAGAGGCAGGACAGCAAGAGTGCACTCTTCCTGCTGGAGCACCAGGCAGATATAAATGTCAGGTAAGATCTTAACTGGATGTGTGTTCAGGAGCAGGTTGGTGATGAATGCCTTTGTGTAATGGCCTCAAGTTGGTTTCAAGTCAGGATTTGTGCAGTTTGTGGCACAAGTTGTTTGGAGGATTACCTGTGTGAACTTGGAGTTACAGCTCCAGTGGTCAGTACCCTTTCATGAGGCTGCAGAGGGAGATGCCACCTAATTCTAGGTGGAACTGAGGTGGAACTGAATCCTCTGTAACACTCTTGTATCCTAGACACATGCTACTGAACTTCTGCAGCCTCCTCTGTTTGCTGGCTTGTTTTCTACCATCTGAACTAGATGCAGTCTGGCCACAAGACTGCAGCAGAACTTGTCTTCTGGGTGTCTCCTAGACAAGCTGATAGCAGACTTAAAACATGGATCTGCTTACAACTGACAGGCTCTCTGTGAAACTTGGCAAGCTGTAGTGTAATGAATGTCCTGGGTGCAAACTGCCTAATGCTGCTGTTCTGACTGCAGGCTTTGAACAGTTGGTATTTCTGACTATAGCTTCAAGTGTTAGCAGAGTGCAGACAAAGCTACTGTGGCAGTAGGCTTGCTCTGAAGGAGCTCTCTTCAAACCATGTCTCCACTTCAGGAGATGTCACATCTGCATGCTAAGAACACTAGCATGCTTTCCAATCCCTTGCTACCAAAGGGAGGGAGGGAAAGAAGGGTAACCTACACAGAGGAAGAGGTGATTCTTGGCTTAGTCAATAAACTGCTGCAAGAGGAGGCCTAACTTTATAACACAGTAGTAACCCACTGTAAACTGTCCCTGTTCCAGGACCCAGGATGGAGAGACTGCCTTACAGCTGGCCATCAAAAACCAGCTCCCTCTTGTGGTTGATGCTATTTGTACCAGGGGAGCAGACATGTCTGTGCCAGATGAGAAGGGAAATCCTCCTTTATGGCTTGCCTTGGAAAATAACCTGGAAGATATTGCATCAACTCTGGTAAGACTGTCAGCTGACTTAATCTAGGCTCACTTTTGGGCATCTTGCTGGCACCCAAGGGCTCAGCAGCAAAGCCACACTTGGTGCATCAAAAGGACAGAGTAGTTCTGTATCACTACCTGACTTCTGGAGGTTTTCCTTTGCCAGAAGTTGCTTTTCCTTGGGCAATCTTTTATAAACACTGTAGTCTGTATAATCAAATATCTTCTAGCCACTGTAATGAAAACATAGATTCTAGCTGGATTCTTGATCCTGAAAAGAGACAGGATGTGCTAACAGCAGTGGTCTGCAGTATACCAGACTTGTGTAATGATCAGCTTCCTGAATAAAGGTGAACACTCACATGTGTTCTCTAGAGAATGTGCTGGTCTTTATTGCATCTTAAAGTTCCATCAAGAAGGCCTTTAGGGTCATGCTTACTTTTAAGACTATTTACTTGCAGGCATAGGTGATCTAGCAGGAGACTTCTTAGGAGATGGAAGTAAACCTCCTTAGGTCTCCTGGCTAAGGAATTTACCTGAGAGCATTGTCTCTGATAGCCAGTTCTTGTCTGCTAGAGACAGTGATGTCAAAGCTGTGCTGCTGACCTAAGACATGCATCTGGTAACTGTGCTGGTGTTGAATAAGAACCTCTGTGGAGTCAGCACTGAAGCTGCTCATGTCTGCACCTTGTAAACAGTTTGTGAAGTGGAGTGGAACAAGTCTGAAGTGCCACATTGCTGTGGTGGAATAATACAAAGAAACACAGTTCCTGTGTCTAGCTAGGAAGGCAAGGAAATGGGCCAGAGCTTCCAGGGCAGTGTCTGCTGAGACTGCTTGACTCACTTTAGGTGCCTTGGCATTGCTGAAAGTGAGGTAATCCTTAGCCAGAGTGGCTCAGGGCCTGATTCTTCAGAGAAGATAGGGGAATATCTGAACTGCTAGCAGAACACCACACAATTGTTCCATAGACCAATAAAAATCCTGGGCTGGAAGACATCAGAGTAGCTTCCTGAAATGCAGTGAGTGTCCCAAGAATAGCCAAGGCATCTCACATTCTGCCTCTGGGGGATAATGTTTCAGAAGCATTAGTCAAGGACTATATAAAGGAGCAGGAGCCTGCTGGAGACATTAAAAACAACTTCACTACCTCATGTGCTTCTCTTCCCAGGTTAGGCATGGCTGTGATTCAACCTGCTGGGGCTCAGGCCCAGGTGGCTGCTTGCAAACCCTTCTCCACAGAGCGATTGATGAGAACAGTGAGCAGATCGCGTGCTTCCTTATCCGCAGGTCAGCTTCCTCCTGAGGTACAAACCTCCTCATGTGCATGGCTCTGTTGGCCTGGCATAAATTCATTGATAATAATTCATAATGATGGCCTTCCTGAGAGTTTTGGGGGGTGGATGGCTCTTGTGGAAGTCTGACTGATCTTAAAGATACATTTGATCCCTAGGAGTATCGTGGTCCTGCTGACAAGAGTCAAGCTAAAGCCAGGGACTTGTGCTTCTGTAGGATGTCAGCAGTTGCTGCATCAGCTCTTGGAAAAAAAATCTTTTCTGGCCCTTGTTTGGAAGAGTTTAAATCAGAATTAAAGGTGATAAAATAGATTTGTCTTTTGTTTTTTTAGTGGGTGTGATGTGAATAGTCCCCGAAAGCCAGGCCCCAACGGAGAAGGAGAAGAGGAAGCCCATGATGGACAGACACCTCTCCACTTGGCAGCCTGCTGGGGACTAGAAGAAGTGATCCAGTGCCTTTTGGAGTTTGGTGCCAATGTCAATGCTCAGGTATGTTGAAGAGTTGTGCACAGTTTCTTGTTGAAGTTGATTCTTTGCCTCTGATGTAGTAAAGCTTCCCTCCCAGCTGTGTGTTTTACTTGATAGGAAAAAGAACATCCTTCTGTTCTGGCTGAGCCCATGCCATGACTGGTTGCGGTTCTTTCCTGTCCCTTGGGACCAGAGCTAGGGCTTAGCTGCACAGGTGATGAACCCATCAGGAAGCTATACTGAAGGAAAATGATACAGAAAACTGCTTGCAGTGTTGGCTTTCTGGTGTAATGGTTGGAATTCAGCTCTTCTGTCCCTAGTCTGAATTAAAGGCAGGAGCAAGGCTGTGTTCTGCTGCAGTTAATCATTAGATCAGCTCTAGTGTCCAACTCCAGGGAACTCTGTTAGTCTGTTTGGGAAGTGTCTTCTGTTACTGACTAAACTGAGGTGATGGGACTTAGGCTTCATTTTTGATTACCTAGTAATCCTTAAACAAAAACCTGATAAATGGCAACAAAAGGAGTGAATCTGTAACATTTCTAGGTCCTGATGCTATTGAAAATGACAGAAGATAGTCAGCCATGGCTGGAAACTGCTACCTGATACAGACAAGTGATTAAACTCCTTCTTGGAATTTGTTAGGCTTGTTTGAATGTTCATCTTTGCCCCTCAAGCGTCTGACTCCATGGGAGATGTTTGCTCTGAGCTACCTTAATGGCTACAGAGCTTCCCTTAGCACTATGGATTTGAGCTCCCACTGCAACTGTTTGGTGTCCCAGCTGCAGGCAGCTGGGTGTGTGTCGCAGAACTGAGCTAGCAAGTGTCCTCAGCCCTTGAGAATTGGGGAAGGATTTGTGTATTGTCACATCTTCATGGAACACACTTCTTGGTTTCCTCACTCTTCCTGCTTTCCTCCTAGGATGCAGAAGGAAGAACTCCAATCCATGTTGCCATTAGCAACCAGCATAATGTTATCATTCAGCTGATGATCTCACACCCAGATATTAAGCTAAATGTACGAGACAGGCAGGGGATGACTCCCTTTGCCTGTGCCATGACATACAAAAACAACAAAGCAGCTGAAGCAATTCTGAAGAGGGAACCAGGAGCTGCTGAACAGGTAAGCTGGGAGTACCCAAAACATGCTGGGAGTACCCAAAGCATGCTGCTTGTCTTTCTGCACTAGTTGGTGACGGGGCGTGTTCCACAAGCAAACACTGCTTTTATCCTCTTGGGGCTTTACATGCAGAGACATTTGCCAGATGCCAGTTTTCTGTAGTAGGGTTTATTGGGAAGCTGTAGGTGTGTCTGTGCTGTGTGAGAGTAAGAACATCAAAGGTTAGTGTGTGAGCAAACCTTAGCTTGTCAGTATTCAACTGAGGAACAGGCAGATTTGTCTGTTAAGGAGAGGGTTCTAACCCTACTCATGTCCTGTGCTGGACTAACAGAAAATAATCTGTTGCCTAGCTCTCCTCAAGCTATTCAAACCAAACTGACCTAAAAGGACTCAATAATAGATGCTGTGCTGCATTACTGAACTGTAAAACCTCCAGCTGTATCTTCAGGCTTCTGGTGGGATGCTCAGGCAGCTGTTCAGGAGTTTTCTTCCTGTCCTATAATTACTAGTGAAGTATTTGATTGCTTAGTGAGCTCTTGAAATGTATCTAAAACATGGTTACAGGTGTAGCCAGTTCTAAATACACTTCAGCATCAGCTTCCAGGCAAAGATAAACAAGAACATGCACTTGCTATGGAGCCACAAAATGACTACACTTTGCATCAATGTGACAGGATTGCACCTTGCTTCCTTCTCTGGTGTGAACTGCCAGCTTGCTTCAAGTTTGTTTTGTTCAGCTGAGTTTATCATTGCTGCCTAGTATCTACTAGAACAGGCCTTAACCTTCCACCTGTAACTGTACTCTACTGTGTGGTCAAGAAACAACAAGGTTATGAGGTAGAAATAAAGTAGTCTGAAGCAGGTTAGAGTGAGCAGTTGTTGCTGATAACTTAGTTCAATTATTTGGTAGTTGAATCTATCAAATAAGCCTCTGATGTCAAGCAGTGAAAGGAACGAGTCTGCAGCTCACCTCAAGTAGAGGGAGCAAGTATCCTTAGTGAAGAGTGTCCCCTACATACATTTCCACAGAACTAATGGCTTTGGTTTCCTCTGCTTTGCCCCAGGTTGATAACAAAGGGAGGAATTTCCTGCATGTGGCTGTTCAGAACTCAGACATTGAGAGTGTGCTGTTCCTCATCAGTGTGCAGGCTAACGTGAACTCTCGGGTCCAGGATGCCTCCAAACTAACCCCTCTCCACCTGGCTGTGCAAGCTGGCTCAGAGATCATTGTGAGGAATCTGGTATGTACTGGAGGGTCACTTCCCCTCTGCTTGGGAAGGCACATTCTGCTTTGAGGCACGTGGCCTGTAGGTTGCATCAGGCTCCCTCAGCTTGTGCTGTTAGCTGAGCTGCACCAGCAGCCTTTGTCTCAGCATGTTGGATTGGCAGCAATCATTAGGCAGTGTGGCTCACCTTAGAGGAAGAACCTTACAGAATCCCAGCACTGGGAGGGGTTGGAAGGGATCTCTGGGGATCATCCAGTCCAACCCCCCTGCTAAAGCAGGGTCATCCCCAGCAGCTTGCCCAGGATCACCTCCAGCTGCCTTTGGAATCTCCCCACAGAAGGAGACTCCACAGCCTCTCTGGGCAGCCTGGGCTCTGGCACTTGCTGCAGCTTTGAGCACAAACACAAGTTGCAGCAGCTCATTTCTGATAGCATTTTCTATATGTTGGAGGCCTAGAAGTATCTTTGTACAGTAAAGTTCTGTGTGCTTCATTCACAGAAATAAACTGTTGGCAAATAGCCCTGAGAACATCTTTGAACCTATTCCTTCTTGCATCTTGACAGCTGCTTGCAGGTGCCCAGGTGAATGAACTGACTAAGCATCGTCAGACTGCTCTTCACTTAGCAGCACAGCAAGATTTGCCCACAATCTGTTCAGTCCTTCTGGAGAATGGAGTAGACTTTGCAGCTGTAGATGAAAATGGAAATAATGGTAAACTTCTGAAGTTCTACAAGTAGAAGTAAACCCTTCAGTAGGTTTGTTGATATCTCTGTGTGGCAGAGAGAGCCCCCACTGAAAGGGGCCACTCTTGAGAGTGCGAGTCCTAGATATCAAAGTTGGTGGAAGGAGTTTTGGAGGGGGAAGTGAGAGTACTTCATTTTATCAGGCTGTAATGATTGCTGACATGAACTACTTGAGATTCTGGAAGCTTCTCTTTTCCTTTTCAGCTCTTCATCTGGCAGTGATGCATGGCCGACTGAACAACATCCGGGTCCTGCTCACAGAGTGCAATGTAGATGCAGAAGCCTTTAACATGAGGTAATTAGGATAAGCTTAAGGGACTGAAAGAGCTGTAATCTAATTTAGAATGTGTTGATGTGACTAGATCAAAAAGCACACAGACTTGCCTTGGATTATGGTAGTTCTGCAGTAGCTTTAAAGGGAAGTGTGCAGCAGGTGCTGTGTCTACATTGGGTGGAAGTGATGTGTGTCAAGGAAAGGAGCTTGCAGGAGGCAGCTGTGTGTTGGCAGACTGAGTTCCTGAGGTGTAGCATTGAGTCTGAATGAAAAGGAGGAGAGTTGGATGAGTAACTGCAGTAGCAATCAGACTTTGATGGAGATAACAAACTCTTTTTCCCCAGAGGCCAGTCACCAATGCATATTTTGGGACAATATGGGAAAGATAATGCAGCAGCCATCTGTGACCTCTTCCTGGAATGTATGCCAGAATACCCTCTAGACAAACCTGATGCTGAAGGAAACACAGGTAGGTGAGATTCAGCAGCTATTAAATGTCCCATTCATGGTTTGTCACTTTTAAAGCTGGAATGATTGGCAGTAGTATGTCAAATACAGGAAGGTGCAAACATCATGGGGCTCTGAGCAACCTGACCTGAAGACGTCCTTGCTCACTGGGTGGGGAGGGGGGTTGGAGTAGATGACCTTGGAAGGTCCCTTCCAACCCAAACCATTCTATGATGACACAGAAACTTAAAAGAGGCAAAGATCCTCTGGACTGGGTGCTAACACAAGAGCTACCTCTGTCAGCAGGGAAATGTCTGGCTTCTGTGTTTCAGTGCTGCTGCTGGCTTACATGAAGGGAAATGCTAACTTGTGCCGTGCAATAGTGAGGGCTGGAGCTCGCCTGGGAGTCAACAATAACCAAGGAATCAATATCTTCAACTACCAAGTGGCTACCAAACAGCTTCTCTTCAGGCTGCTGGGTAAGTACAACTTGCTGCAGTTGGGAAGTGGTTTTAGCTTGTGCTTCTGAGAGCCATTGGTGGAAGAACAAACTCTGGACATCTGACTTACATGACAGTAGTTCCAGAGGGGCTGAACTTCTGAGTGTTCTGTGACTTGAAATGAGATTCTGTGACTGTTCTGTGACTTTAAATAAGAATACTAGTACTTTAAAATGCTAATACTTTAAGAATACTGATTTTCCTCATGATCAGCTGAAAAGTTGCCTAATGCAGACCTGTCAGACTCTTCAGTGTTACTTTCTCTGGAAGGATAGACAGATACTTGTGGCTGGTCCCAGTCTAATGTAGCTTAAACCCTTGGATACTGCTTTTTACCTTGTGCTCTGTAGCTGCTGTGGATTTGGTGAAAGCAGCTCTGTGCTTTCTACAAAGACTGCAGCTGCTGCAAGAGTAGTTAAATCAACCATACTGGATGCAACCTAAAAGTGGAAAGAGCCTCCTTGATGTCACAGTGCTCTCAAGAGTTGTCTGAGCCTCTTTTGCCTTGACTTTTTTGCCTCTGACAGATATGCTGACAAAAGAACCTCCCTGGTGTGATGGCTCCAACTGCTATGAGTGCACTGCCAAATTTGGAGTCACAACAAGAAAGCATCACTGGTAAGATGACACAAGGAGACAGATTCCTCTTTCAAATGCAGCTAGGCTTGTTCCTTCTGGTGGTTTAGGAAACCTCCATGTTACCATAGGTGTATATACCAGTAATGCAGCTGAAACATCCCACTGCATCCCAGATCACTAACTTGTGGTCTGACTTCAATTGTCTTCAGCAGTTTGTGCTCCTCATATTCTGCTGTGTTGGAAATGATGTCATCAAATGATGTGTTGGAAATGCTGTCAAAGTTGCAGCAGTGAAGCAAGAGGATTTAGCTGGCTCCTTTCAGTGGTGGGACTGCCCTGCTCTGAAACAAGTGACAGACTGGGGCAGCCACTGCCACCTTGGCTCAGGGGTGCAACTTAGACTGTGGAGATGACTGAAGGTGCTGGAATGAATTGCTCTTGTGTAGACATGACTTGCCTTTTCTTAACCAGTCTGAACTCCACCATGTGCTGCCTTAGATGGATCTTAGTGAAGCTTAAGGTTTTTCTTCACCTGCACCAGCTGAAGTAGTGGTAGGTGACTGCCTAGCAGAAGAGGCAGCATGTGGCTCTGGCATTACTAGTCAGTCATGAGTTGAGATATCAGAAGATGCAGTAGGAATGTAGCCTGAACTCTTCAGTGATGCTGTCCCTGATCAAGAATACCCAGCAGTGTTGGGTGTTCTTGCTCAGAGTCCACTGACCTCTCTCCCCTCCTCTTTGTCGACAGCCGACACTGTGGACGCCTGCTCTGCCACAAGTGCTCAACAAAGGAGATCCCTATCATAAAGTTTGATCTGAACAAGCCAGTTCGAGTTTGCAACATCTGCTTTGATGTCCTGACTCTGGGAGGAGTCTCCTAGCACGCTGTGGAAGGGAAAGGATTCCCAGTCAGTGCTCCTGACAGCAGCTCTGCTTACAAGCCCTCTGGATAAGGGAAGAGGAGGCCTAGACATGTCATCTGCAATAGACTGAACTAATTAAAAGACTCTGCTATGATATATTCTGGTATAAATGACTCTGTATGACTGTAACTGTGTTGGGCTGTGATAGACTTCACTAGGAATTCGAGTGGATCCTTCAAGCCAAGTGACAAAAGAAGTGAGACTCTCTTCTAGCTGCAGTGGGGTATGGAAGCTGAAACTGTTAGGCTGGTGTTTGCATTGGCATAAACCAGGTCTGTCCTTGACAGGGTGCTTTGTATTAAGTCCTGTGGTTTTTCAGGCTGCTTGGTAGAGCTAGCATTGAGTTTCAGGGTAACCAGGTATCTTTCTTGGCTTTGTCTTAAAGGTAAATGCTCCCTTTTGCTAAAGAAGGCTTCTTGTGAAGGTAGGCTGAGCTGTTGCAACCACTCTTCACTTCCAGAAACTCTTCCAAAAGTGGGTTAGTCATAAGCATAGCTCAAGAATTGTGGCCTTACAACAGAAAGCTTTACAACATCTGATGCAAAGCAGTCAGAATTGCAGAACCACATCTTGATACCTCCTCGTGAAATGTCTCCTTGGCTTCAGCATGTTCAAGAGCAGTGCAAGGTTGTTTCAGCCACTGAATGCTCTTGCCAGCCTCTAGCTCTGCTGGAGCTGTCAGTCTTAAGTTGGTTGTTCTTTCATATTCACCTTGCTAGTCCTTCCCTGTGTAAGTGAAGCTCAGTCTTCTGAAAGGCCCAAGTATGTGCTGAGTGGAGAAACACTAGAACTGCTGAAGTTCTTTACCTGGTAATACAGCAATAAATGCTGAAGTGCATCATGACTCCCATGAGGGAGAAAAGCACTTCCCTGTGGTGTAGAGCCCCTGGTTAACTGCTGCAGGAGAGTCAGGAGCCTCATCAGTGTCAAATGTGCTGCACTTCTAGACTTTAAATTTGGGTCCAGTCTCAGCAGGCTTGGTGGTGAGTGGGAGTGTGTCTTTGGAGGCTTCCTATTAGCATTAAACCTTTGGTCTTGAAGGAAGGATCCTGTGGAGGCTTCCTATTAGCATTCAACTCCTGGTCTTGAAGGAAGGATTCTGAACGGGCAGTGCAGTGCCAGGCCTTTGGATTAAGCTGCAGTGTTTTATGTGGCCTGGTTGTGCTTTTTTAAACATGCTGAACCTGAAAACAAACCCACCACCACCACCCTGTCTAGGCAAAGAGGACAAGGTCATGCTGGGGTGGGCAGAGGCTTCTGTCAGAAAAAAATGTGTACTTAAAACTACATGTTGTCTTAAGGCTGTTTTCATCCCAGGAGATGAACCTAGTTTAGACTGAGCTTGGCATTCCTCATCTCCACTCCAGGAGCTGGTGTGCATTTGTTTAATGACTGTTATCTCCAGTGTCCACTATGGCCAGGGTTGGTGAGGTGCTGCCCTGCTTGGGACAGTCACTTGTCAGTCTAACAGAGGAGGATGAGGTGATTTCCCCAGGCTGTGAGGTTTCTCTCAAACTTGTGGAAGAAGAGGATGGGAGAGGGTGTGTAACTGCTGATGTTTGCACAATGAATTTCACATCAAGTCTCACTTGATCTGCACTTTGACCTTCCAATATGCATCTGCCAGAACTGGAATCTCACCCCTGGAACACTAGAGAAGAATCATGGATGGGAAGAGAAGTTTGTCTGACTGGTTAGTGCCTGCTGCTGTCATGGTCCAACAATGCCCTGGCTTACACACTGCTCTCTAACAGTTACTAACACAAATGGTGCATCTTTGGCATAATGTTCTAGGTGAATCAGCTGGAGAAATAATGGTGTCTGAAGGGTTGGATTGCAAGCTACAGTTTGAGTTTTCTGAGGGAGTAGGTGATGGAAAATGTTGTGCTTCTAGTTCATTGCTTTCTGGTGTTTCAGAAGATCACTGGTGGCAAGTCTCTAGCCCTGAAAGAAAATGAAGGGGAGAGAGTGCATTTGGTGAGAGAAGTCTTGACTTAGTGCATCCCCTGGTGACTTGGTTCTTGGTTTGGAGCTCAGAGCTGTGAGTGCTGTGTGCTCAGAATGCTGGAAGGTGGTGGCAGAGCAGTGTTCTTCTGAGGTCACAGCCTGTGGGCTTCAGCTTCACTGGAAAACTGCACACAGGGAATTGCTGAAGCATTTAACCATCACTCTGTCAGTGACTCCTGATGGAAGGGGCAAGGGAGCAGGGAGCTCAGCTGTAACAGAGGAATCAGCCTTTTCAATAGTGAAAAATGTAGTTCTTGTGAAAGCTCAGCTGAACTGAGAGCAAGTTTAAGGCTGGCTACTTGCTTTTTATAACTAGGCTATTAAAACTGCCTGAAACTCTGGGGAAGATCTGGGCAAGCAATGGAATGGTCCTGCCCAGCCAGTGCTGTGCCAGCTCTCTTACTGAAGGCTGAAAGTGAAGGTTATTGATGAGCAAATGTACAGCCTGAAGTAGTCATTAAATGTCAAGTGACTCAATTCAGCAAATTGGATCATTTTAAAGTGCCTTTGAGAGAGTTTCCTTCCAGTCAACTCTGAACAGCTTCCTGCCAGAGTTACAAGGAAGGGGAAGAGTTCCCAACTCAAACCAAACCCCATGTATGATTCTCTGCCTCAGCTAAAGAGCTGACTCTGCCAAACAGCTGCTGGGGCTCAGTCCCTCATGCACTCTTGCCTGGTATTGGGCAGGGCTCTCAAGAACTCAGAGGCTTTTTGGAGGAGTTTTGCTGGCAATGCTCCACTGCAGGGTACAAATGGTTATGGAGGCACTTGGTCATGTAGCAGTGGTCAAGACATTTCTGACTCTGGAAACAACTGCTCTTCCTTTTTGTAGCATCCTACAGTTGTGACCAAATCCCCACCTTCTGGTCCCTGCTGTCCTTTAATGGTTTCTCTTAACTTGGGACCTGTCTGCCAAGCCCTGACCAAAAGGGTGAGTGGAACCCAAACCTCTGTCCCTCAGAAATGATGCTTCAGGCATTTCAGCAGGGCCACGGGGAGGCAGTCTGGGCTGGTTCAGAATGTAGCTGTTTGCTCTCAGACTAGATTCCTTCGGCTTGCAGTCACCCAGCACTGCTACAAGCACAAAACGTGTCTGGCTTAAGTGCTGTGTTATCTGGAACAGGCTGCAGTTGCTGTTTCACACCACGGAGTGGAGTGAGAATGTTCCTGTGCAAGGTCCTGACAGAGCAGAGCAAGCTGCTGGCTGAAAGCTGACAGATGCCTTAATGACTTCCTGGGCTGGAGCTCAGGGGCTTGTAGAGCTCCTCCCGTAGTGCTTACCCGTTAACCTGTAACGAGAGGGGAGGCCAGGGCTGGATTTCTTCTGTAGATCAACTGTTAATAGGCAAGTCTGTCTTTTGTGTTCCCCTGTAACCAGGAGAGTTGGGTACTGCAGCAAACACCTCTAGAAAAATCCAAGTTTGGATGAGTGACAGAAATAACTCCACCTTCTACTCCCCTTGGAAGCCTTAGGACAATGGCATTTTCTCTGCAGTGTTTGTCTGGAGTCCTTGTAAAAATGTATTTTTCCAAGATGCATTCCTTTGTTGTGTAACAATTCTACTTGTAATAAAATGCAGAAGGAGATGATGCAGCCTGAGGTGGACCCCTTGCATGAAGGTGTTGTCTTCTGAGCCAGCTGCCCCTCTCTGCAGGCTCTCCTTGCCAAGCCACCAGGAGAAGGAGGCTTGGAACATTCCCTGGGGCATGACAGCTTGGTTGTTCCTTGTTCTGAAACTCTTCCAGGTACTCAATATATGTGGTGGAGCTGCTGCAGCTGGTTGGCTGAGGTCTGGTGGGCCAGTGGGTCCCATATATTCTACTGCTGATCTATATACACATATACACCCTCCTGAATGCCTTCTGCAGGACTCATCTCTAATTCTTCTTGCAGAAGGAGCCTTTCTACAGGCCAGAGCTGCTTCAGGAGCAAATCATTTCTCAGCTCAGATGCAGTTAAATGGACAAGCTGAGCTGAGAGCAGGAGCATACTGGTGCCCTCACTGGGTATACTGGAGGGGCAGCTTGGCCTCCTGGAAGAGCATGGATCTGCCACAGCTTTACTTCAGGAGAGGGGAAGCTTCAGTGCAATAAGAAAACCAACCACAACATGCTGGGGAGCCTGTCCTGTGTTAGCCTTTTGTTAATAAACATCACTGAAGGGTGGCTGGCTGCTGAGCTTTATTGGAGCACTGTCCATGTGGACTTGACCCCTCTGTAACTCACTGTTCTCTTCCCACTCCTTCTACCCTGGTTGATTCTAGCTGAGCTTTGAAAGGGAAGTAGAAACAAGCTCATCTTGGAGCACTGCAGGTCAGGGAGGGAGTCTCCTTGTTTGCTTTAATAGATGACTTATTCCTACTGCAAGACAAGCTTTTTTTTCCCCCCTCCCTGAGTGTTTCCAAACACTAAATTGAGGAACAAACTGGGAGTTGGTTTCCAACCAACTTTAACATCAAGCAGCACTACCCCAACCTCCAGCAGCTCACTTGATTTTATTGTGTAGCTTTTAAGATCCAAACCATCCAAAAAACCCTTGGGCTTGGCAGTGTTAGGTTAACAAACCCAGGGCTCAGTTTCAGTTCCTTGAGCACTGTGTGATTGCTCTGCTACCACTCAGCCACACACACAACTTCTCCTGCAGACTGGGAAGAGCTGGCACCTCTGCCTGGAAGTGCCCTGGAGGATTTCTCCTCAAGATTATGGTGGAAAAGAAATGCAAGAGCCAGGTAAAAACACAACCAAACCCCAATCATTTGTTCCAATAAGCATGTACACCTTTAATTTGCTGTATGGCTGCTGTCCATGGCAGCTGTAGCCTCTTCTCATCACCTAACCATCACAGGTGAGAAGTGCTGCTCTGTGTCCTCCTGTCCCTGCAGGGAAGTCATTAGTCTTGCTTTTAAGCAATGCTGCCTGGCCTCCTGTGGCCTTATGAGCTAGTCACTAACTGCTTAAACTTCCAAGACTTTATTTAGAGGTTACAGTGGCTCAAAACTAATGGGTTTATACATAAATGGCAGCTGCCTTGAGGAAAAGAACTGACCAAGCTCAGCACAGATCTGTGCTGCTGGACTCAGTCTCTCTCTCTCCAGGCTGCAGCTCCACCAGAAACTGAAGATTCTACAAAAACCAGCAACTCTTTCCCTGCAGCATGAGGTTTACAGCACCCAGGGATTCCCTTGTCCTTTTCTGCCTCACACAAACATGGTCCTAACCTGCCCTGTGAGGATACATCCAGCCTCAGGTTAAGAGTCTGATGGATGAGTACCAGATGGGAGGAGGTCCTAGACTGGATGTCACACACAGGATGGGCTTGTTACCACATAGCTTTTATTACTGCCTTTTAGAACCACCCATTCCTGAGCTGAGTTGTTTGAAAGGAGTGAATCAAAGGAGCAGAATGGTGAGGTTAATATAAAACACTACTCCTCAGAGCTGGCTTCCAATAGCTGCTTTGCACCATATCTAACACAAACACTTCATGAAGAAACAACAGCTGTGACCTTTGTCTTCTGTACTCCAAGGGTTTGATAAAGCTTGGCTAGAGCCAAGCTGTACTAGATACTACTCCTTAATTGCAGGAGAAAGTCAGGCTTCTCCCTGCTACCTTTAAACTCTTTGGAGTAAAGCAGGTGACTGGAAGGAGCATGGGGACTACAACAGATCCAGCTCTAGTGCCTGGAGGCCTGTGCAGGTTGGTGATGCTGCAGCAGTTCTTGTGCTTGCTACCTCCCACCTTGACCCACAACAACCATGCACACAAGTGTCTGTTTCCTGGCTGCACAAGAGATCAGTTTTGCAATATAATTCAGGGAGTGCATGTTCCATCTGGCAACAAACTGTACAAACACCACAGGGGTAAAGCACTAAGACAAACATGTCCTGTTACTGAGCTTTTTAGCCACCAACTTAAGGAAAGGATTTCCTCTTCTCCATCTCCACATGTTGAAAGTCACAAATCCCATGGAATTGTCCTTGCTGCCTTTGCACAGCCAGAAGGGAAAGGAGCTGGAGCTGCAGAGCCAGAAGGGAAAGGAGTTGGAGCTGCAGAGCCAGAAGGGAAAGGAGTTGGAGCTGCAGAGCCAGAAGGGAAAGGAGCTGGAGCTGCCCAGCCAAAGGACAACGTTTCCCTGCAGGACTCCAGCTCCTGTTGGATCCAGCACTCGAGTCACACCATCAGGACACACTGCTCAGCCTGGGGGTGGCAGCCCTCATACTCCTCCAGGTGAGGGTGATCCAGATCTCCCCTGTCGTTGTGCTCAGTGGACTCCAGGTGGCCCCAGGGGGGCCCAGTGCTCCTCACACACACGCAGTGGCTCCCCTTCCAGGCAGGGTGGTACAGCTTCCGGGGGACTCCAGCCCAGTCCCTGTTCACTCCCCCACTGAGGAGGGAAAAATCAAAGCAAGTTACAACTCCAACCCAGGAAAACACTGCCAGCAAACTGAGAAGCAGCAGATAAACCCCAAGCTGGCTGAGTTAGAACTTACCCATACACTCACTGAGGTAGCCCTGGCTCTCAACAGCCAACATCCCTCAGCCTTCTGATACCTTTTCATGCCTGTGCTTCAGAAACCTGTGGCCTGAACCTGGTTCCATCAGTGCTGCTGCATGCTCTCACCCTTCTGGGAGCAACTGATCTCTGCCTCCCACCTTTCTATTGCTGGCAAAGGAATCCCAGCCTTATGCAGCACAGTCTCTCATGGCAACCTGCCTTTTTTAGGGGGAGCTAGTTGTCACAGATAACCACAGATCATCTCCTGCACCAGGCCTGAGCACACTGCTGCTGAGAACTGGGGCAAAAGTCAAAACCTTTCAGTCTCAATTACTTCTGCAGCTGCTTCAGTGTCTCTTTACAGGCCAAATCCTGTCTGTTCCCCTAACTGCTGCATCTTTTGAGCCTCTAACCTCTTTGAGCAGAGACTGGCACACACCACTCAGTCCCAAGGTTCACTCACATGTCCAAGCAGACCCTCCAAGGTAAGCAGTGCTCCTGGTGCACTGAAACCAAGGCCAAGCATTCTGCAATGTGGGTCTGTCAATTTATTTCATCTTGAAAGGAAACAGTCCCTACACTAAGAGAGGAACACAAGGAAATAGGCCAAGTAGGAAATGACTATTCAAAGCTCAACCTCATTTTGATGTGGTTTGAAGTGAAAACTCTTCTAGCAGTAGCTTGTGGGCCAGGCTGTGAAATTGTCTGTGAAGCACCAGCTACTCCTGGCATTCCTGACAGGTGAGAAGACCTGTTTGAATGCAGCAGATGGTCCCAGTGGGATTCCTCTCCTGTTTTCCTGAGGAGAACCACGTGCACACATGGCAAACTTGGAAACCTGGTTTTGATTCAAGTATTTCTGCCTCAGAAATAAAATTTCTATAAGTATTAATGATTGGTATGAAACTTTACTCTCCCTTCACCTGCTCACCAGGTCAGTGAGCAGAGCTTCCCTCCACTACTTCATGCTGGAGAACATTTTTGCCAGCCCAACCTCCACTTCTGTGCAGCTGCAGACTGGGTGGAGGCTATCAGCAGTTGCTGGACTAGCAGAGAAAATCCAGTGACTCCAACTCAGATAGCAGCAGTGACTCAACCTGGCAGAGGAAGAATGGCACCACTGCTTCTTGCAGGTTGGCTCTGTCCCTGTCAGAAAGCATAGTCTGAGGAATGGGAGCATGCCCAGCATGTCTCAGCCATGCCAGCACTCAGCAGGCTAGGACCAACCTCTTCTCTTTGGAGAAGCCAGCTGACCTCACCTGCAGACTACAGACAGCTGGGACATCTCCCTCTGCCACTCCTGCTAGGAGAGCCAATGACAAAGCTCAGGGCATCTAAAGATAGGGCAGAAATACTCTGCTCCAAAAGGGTCCAAGCATGCTGGCAGGAAGACTGAGTTTACCTCTGTCTGGAGCACCAGAATCGAGTGCCCTTAGTAGAGCTCCACTCTGAGTTGCAGGGGGGAAACTGCTGCTTCCTCTGGTCGCTTTCTGCTTGGACCTTCAGAGCTTCCTGCATGGCAGCCTCAGCCTGCCTCAAGGCTTCTGTCGGTGCCCCATCTGCATCGTAGAATCTGCCCACCAGCTTCCCTGAGAGTGAAGAGCAGTAAAGAACACTCTGTTTCCAGGCAAGGAAAATGATTCGTTCTGGTTTGTGAGTTTGGGGTTGGTTTGGTTTGTTGTGGTTTTGGGTTTAATTTGTTTTTAAAGACAAAAATACCAAAAGGAGGATCTCACCCTGGCCTGACTTTGAAGCTGAGCTTACATCCCTTTCATTCTTGGATACACAACAATAATCTTATAATATTAATAAATCCTTGCAGGACAAGGTTAGGTATAGGCTCATTAAAGATCAGAAAAGCCAACACCACTTTCAGCTGCAAAACACAGAAGTTTTGCCCTCCCATGCACCTCAGAACAGTTCCCCTGCACTGCTGCTCCCACAGTCTCCTGAGCCCCGCTAATTTCAGGACTCACAGCGCAGGCTCCATGCCTGCAGGCTCAGCAGAGACAAATAAAAGAAGGGCAGAGAGCTGCAGCTGACAGTCCAGGGCAGAAAAACTGTTAAGCTTCACCTTAGAGGAAAGGAGACCTCAAACTAGGTCTGACTTAGCAGCAGCTCCAGCTGATCGCTCACGGGTTTCAGTACACTGGTCTCCAGCAGCTGCCTGCAGCACAGGGGGAAGACCTTCACCAGGGTGGATATGTTGTAGACGAAACTTGCTGCTACGCAGTGCCGCGTCCCCTGACCTTCCCTCGCTATGCTGCAGGCTCACCCTCACCCACCTGCTCTCCTCTGCCGTGCATTTCCCTTGCGTGGGGTCACCCTGGCCAGAACCACCTACCCACGGGATCGTAGTTCTCATCGTAGAAGGAGAGCCAGCTCCGGATGGCGAGCATCTCGGCCGGTGACAGTGCCGAGACGTCGTCCACCAGTCCTGCCTGGGTGAAGTCGCCAGTGGCAAACGCTCTGGTGGCATCTCTCCCTGTGGGGCAGGCAAGGCGGCGAGACCCTCAGCCAGCTGGTGAGCCCCAGCCAGGCCCTGCTAGCCCCCACCGAACCCCTGCCAAGGCCCTGTCAGCCCCCCCCGAACCCCTGAGAGGGCCCTGCCAGCCCTCACCGACGCCCAAGCCTCCGTTCCCACACGCTGCTAGCGGTACCTGCGAGGCCGCTGTAGGTGCCGCCGGGGCCGTAGTGCCTTCGGCCGCGCTCCACATCGAAGACGCGGCCCAGCACGGCGAGGTAGAGGCCGGGCTGTCCCGCGGCCCCGCGGTACTGGGCCAGCTCGGCGGCGTTCAGCAGGCGGCCGCGGGCCGGCGGCGACGACAGCAGCCAGCTGCGGGGATCGAACCCGCGGCCCAGAAGGCAGGCGATCCCCAGGCACAGCAGCGCTGCCGCGACGCCCTGCCACATGGGGCCGCGCCGCCGGCACCAACGCGCCCCGGCCTTTCACGACACTTTCCTCGCCGAACGGCAGTGTGGCAACGCCTGACGGCAGCGTGACGAGCGCGATGTATGTGTAAGGAGGAAACTGCACGCTCTGCTTCCCGTGATTCCGCTTTACGGCGAGTGTCGCGCAGCGGGGCCCTTTTCCGGGGTGGGGAGGGACTTTGCGGCGCCGGGTGCCGCTTGGCGGCAGTGTGGCGCGGCCGCCGCCGGCCGGGAGCTGACAGGTGCGGCGGGCCGGGAAGTTGCTGAGTAAGCCGGGCCGGGCCGGGCGGAGCCGGGGTGGCGGCGGCGGCCGTAGGAGGAGGAGGAGAAGGAGGGAAGAAGGAAGGAAAGAAAGAAAGAAAGAAGGAAGGAAGCAAGGAAGCAAGAAAAAAAGGAGAAGCGGCTCTGCTGAGCATCGGATCACATCGTCGGTGACTCCGAGGAGCTCATGGGGACGGCGGCGAGCCACAGCAGCGAGGAGGAGGAGGAAGGGGGCGCCGAGGAAGGCATGGAAGGCTCTGCCGCCGCCCCTCAGCCCTGCTCTGCCTTCCCTCCCGGCTCCGCCGCCAACCCGGTGCCTCCGCTGCCCCCGGCCGAGGTGCTGCTGGAGCAGGCCCGGCTGCGGGAGGCCACGGCGCGGCTGCGGGAGGCGGCGCTGCCTGAGTCGCTGGTGTCGCGGCATCACAGCACGCTGGTGCGCTGGCTGGAGGAACGCCTGAGCCGCGGCGATGAGGCCGTCAGCCTGGAGCAGTTCTGCGAGGTGCTGGAGAGCGTCTCACGCCTGGCAGCAGGCTCCCGCGGCGAGAGCGAGGAGGTGAGGAGGCGGCCGGAGGGGTCAGGCCTCTGGCCGGGCCCGGCGTGGGCAGCGCGGCGGCGACGGACAGACGGAAAAAGCTCCTTCCGGCAAGAGCTGCCAGACCGGGGGAGAGGTGGCCAGAGGGGTCAGGGGCCACGGGGAGGAAGGCGGTGGAGGGAACCCCTGGGGTGGTGCTGAGGTACGTCTACGTGACCCGAGGGTTCTTCCCCGGCCCTCGGTGTGGGGCCGTGGCACGGGGGCCGAGGAGCGTGGCCGTGGAGACCCTGATCAGCCCTTCCTGGTGACTGGGTCAAGGCCAGAGCGGAGAGTTCTGCAGTAGGGTTAAAAACGTGGCTGCCGCGGCTGTCACTTACAGATAGCGTTGGTTTTAATTCAGGGCCGGTTTCAGTGATCGTGCTCAGCAGCCACTTGTGAATAAAATGGTTACTTCTGCTGTTGCTGCCGCTAGTGCAGCTAGTGGTAGCCCAGGTAGGACATTCTGTACTAGTAATTCCTCTGAGATGCTTCTTAATGGTGTCAGCAAGTCAAAGTCTGCCAGACGTGATTTTGTTGCTTTCCAAATCGGCAGTAAAGTTGTTAAAACATCTCCTTGGTATCTCATTACTCTCTGTAAAGTAAGAGTTGTGGAAAACTGGAAAGGAGGTAGTGTGACTGAGTTCCCTCTCCACAGACAGGGTGAAGTGTGAATGGCAGAAGAGAGTTGCCTTTCTGCCATGGGAAGGGCCATGGAGAACTTTCCATGTAGAACCTTGAAGCTTTAGCTTTACTCTCTAGCTAGCACTTAAAAAGCAGAATGCCCTGCTGGGAATTTCATGCTCAGTTGAGAAAGTGTTGGTGCCCGAATGTCTTACTGCATGCAGGTCCCAAATCTCACCAGTGACTTCCTCTTGTCTTTGTACTGCTGCTGAGTAGTAGAATAACTTGCTAAACTGTTAAATCACATACACACTCCTTGAAATCTACTACTGGAGACTACTGGAGTCTGGCAAGAGGTTAATTTTCTTGTGCAGAGAGGGAAACGTTTTATAGCAGGCTGTTTGTAGGAGCTTGCTAAACTGCTGCCTCCATTTCCAATTCCTTTACAAGAACCGAAGACACTTCCTTTGGAACAAGAGCAGTGAAATTAGCACATGGAGATTCTTTCTGCTAATGCAATCAGCTGGACAAGGCTACAGGGATATTTGAAGGCTGTCTGTGGTGCACATTCTCCTCTACATGAGGGGTTGGCTTGGCTTGGCTTGGCTTGGGTTATCTTCCCCTGCTCTAAGAAGTGGGGGGAAAAGCTTCTGAAAGGGTTTGTGCCAGTATGGATACGTGGTCAGGTCTAGTTTATCCTGAGGTGCTGTGTGGAAAACCTTGATGTCATTGTCTCTGTAACTGGCCCTAGCCTAGGGGCTGCAGTATTTTAAGTTTCCAGGCTGTGTTTTACACTGATGAGAAGTCAGTTTGTGGGTGGCAGGTCAAGAGGTTTCACTTGTTAATGCTTACAGAATGCTGTCTGGCCTAGACTCACTGCTGGTCTGCCCACTAACTTCTTCTGTTTGGGGCGTGGGAACACATTCTTTGAATGCTTCATGGGTAAACCAAACCTCTGTTTAAATGCAGAATCTATTTTCTAGAGGAACTGAGCCTCTGAATCCTTTTTTATTCATTAGTGCTTCAGCAGCTATCATGTAATGTATCCAGCTTTCTCCTGAGACATTACTGCTGCAGTTCTGAGAGTGAGGGAAGGAGTCCAGAGTTCTCCCGAGTCACACCTCAGACACTCTGTCATGCTGCCCAGCTCCTGGGCCCTCTGGGAGATGAGGGGCTGATTTTTCCACATGCTTTCTTTCCCAGGATCCCATTAGCCACCATTTCCCTGGAATGATGTTTTTGTGTTTCTTCAGATTGAGCTGGGTAGGAAGTGTGTGGACTTACTGCTTTTATGGAGGAGCAGAGTGCAGCTGGGTTGTGCCATCAGCAGACCCAGCCTTGGCATCTTGGCTGTGGTTAGTCTTCACTAAGAACAAACCAGAACTTGCTCACTTCTTCACTTCATATTTTAGGGATTACTCAGTTTGACTTCAAATATGAGGAGAAAAAGTCCTTAATGGCCAGAATGAGATGGTGCAGAACTCTGCATTGAATTGTGTTGGCAATCAAGTTATGTTTGTTAAAATTCATTCCCTCTATATCAATGTCCTCAAGCCAAGGTCTCAGTTGCTTTGCTCCAGTATCTACCTGATGCCCAGCATCAGTTACCTGCTGAGGCACCCTCTGGGTGCCCAGCACCTGACTCCTTTGCTACTAAGGGTAAGAGCTTTTTTCAGGGTGGTCACTGTGGTCCCCATGAGGTGAGCTGTGTGTTCAGAACCCTGCTGAGCTGAAACTCAGCTCTGTGCTGCTGCTGGAGCTTCACTCAGCTGAAATACAGCATTTCCATCCTCTCGTCTTCTGAGGACTTTGCTCTCATTGAAGTGGTGTCATTATGCCCTGGATAATTGGCAGGTTATTTTGATCTAATCAGTGCAGGTTGTTTCTCTCTAGGATACTGCTTTTAGTGGTACATCAGGTTAGATGATCAGGCAGCAAACCAAGAGAGTCAAGAGCAAGTTTCCTCCTCTGTCAGATGCTTGTGAGCTGTTCTCAGAGGCCAAATTCATTTGGCTCTGTAGCTGAACTTGAAAGACCAAGTTCAGGGCTGGGAGGCTGAAGTGTTGCTTGTGAAGAGAGATCTTTTGTAAGTGCATTCCCAATTTATGTGAAAGAAAAATGGATGGTCCTGAAATGCTGCCTTGCTTTTGTGGATCCATTCCCTGGGGGTTTTAGCAATGAGATGGAAGTTTGTTTCCAAATTAACTATGGCTGTGAAAATACAGCTTAAGTTTTTAGTACTAGGGTGTCCTGGCTCGTGAATTCTCTGAAGTGGGTAGTCAGAACAGGTTTATTAGCTTGGGTCTGGTTTATATAATCCCTGCTATCAATACAGGCTGGGGGATGAGGAGCTAGAGAGCAGCCCTGCAGAAAAGGACTTGGGGTGTTGGTTGATGAGAAGCTAGACATGAGCAAGCAGTGTGTGCTGGCAGCCCAGAAGGCAAATCGCATCCTGGGCTGCATCAAGAGAAGCGTGAGCAGCAGATCGAGAGAGGTGATTCTGCCACTGTACTCTGCTCTGGTGAGACCTCATCTGGAGTACTGTGTCCAGCTCTGGAGCCCTCAACACAGGAAGGACATGGACCTGCTGGAGCGGGTCCAAAGGAGGGCTACTAAAATGATCAAGGGGCTGGAACACCTCCCCTATGAGGATAGGCTGAGATTGCTGGGATTGTTCAGCCTGGAGAAGAGAAGGCTTCGGGGGGACCTAATAGTCACCTTCCAGTACCTGAAGGGGTCATATAGAAAGGGCTATTCACAAAGGCCTGTAGTGATAGGACAAGGGGTAATGGATTTAAATTAGGGAAGAGTAGGTTTAGATTAGATATTAGGAAAAAGTTCCTTACCATGAGGGTAGTGGAACATTGGAACAGGTTGCCCAGGGAGGTGGTTGAGGCCCCATCCCTGGAGGTGTTCAAGGTGAGACTGGACAGGGTGCTTGGCAACCTGATTTGGTTAGAGATGTGTCAACTCACTGTAGGGAGTTGGACTAGATGACCTCTAAGGTCCCTTCCAACCCTGATAATTCTATGATTCTATTCTATGATTCTATAGGCTCAGCTGAATAAAAATGCCTCATCCTTCTGTTAGTCCAAGGATGTGGACTGTGGAGCTGGGTGAGTTACATGCTCAACACAACCTTTGGTGTTCCAGATTTCTATGAAGGTCAGAGTTAATCAAGGTGGCAGTGGGAAAAGGAATAAAGAACAAAGTATTCCCTTCAATGGGGAAAAGAAAGATTTCTAACTCTCTTCCTTATTTTCACCAATGCTTTGCCAACCTGTGTTAAAACTGGCATTCCATGTGGGAGGACACTATAGGGAAGGAAATGCACCTTAAAAATGCTCTAGTTCTAAGGGCACTGTCTTAAATAAAGAAAATATCTCAAACCTGGAAGAATTTGAGTGGCTGCAGTGTGAGCTGGAGGCAGCAGGGATGAGTAATGCATGGTATGGCTCTGAGAACTAACTCCTCCTGCAATGGAAGAGTTTCTAAGGGCTCTTTTGTGATCACCTTCTCTGTAGTCCCAGGTGTCACCAGTGGATGGATCCTGCTGATTCACTGGTAGGGGTGATGTGCTGCCTGCACCTCAGCATAACTACAGCTGACTTGTAGAGGAAGGCAGTGGAAGTGCCTTAAAACTTGCTAAAGGCAAGTTTAGCCAGGCTGCTTCCTCCTGTCATCAGTTCAATGCTGTGGAAAAGGGATTCTTCTGAGTTGTTATTTACTAGTGTTAGAATGTCTACTGCTGTGGTTTCTGTGAAACACCCTGCATGGAGAAATATGCTGAGCTAATTGTTCTCTGTTTGTGTTGCTTCTCAGGCCTTTGCACAGTTTGATGCTGAAGGAGATGGCACTGTAGATGTGGAGAACATGCTGGAGGCTCTGAAGAACTCGAGCGGAGCTAATCTTCAAGGGGAGCTTAGCCATGTCATCAGGCAACTACAAGCATGTTCCCTAGTGCCAGGTATGAGAGCAGAGTGACAGAACAAATGGTTTCCTCAGTCCTGCCCTGGGTAGGAGATGCTGCTGCAAGAAACTGCTTTAATAGTATTGCTTGTCCTCATCTTACCAAAAGCACCCTCCAGGTCATCCTTGCTTCTCTGGTCACAAACAAGTCAAGTTGCTCTCAATGAAAAATTTCCCATAATTGCATCCAGTTCATTTGCTTTCATAACTAACCAATATTTTCTTCTCTGTGTGACTGGGTTGCTTCTTGTCTTTGTTTGGTTCCTCTCACAGAGTTGCAGAGTTTTGGTGAGTGTCTAACTGGTGCAGTCTTACACTTGGTAACCAGAGGCCAAAAGTCCTCCATTGAGTCTGGGGCAGGTGATGAGTCATGTGCTTTCTTGCTGATAGATGGTTCTTTAGCATTTGAAATCTTGCTAAAACATGATTCACATCTCAGAGTCTATAGTTTGGAAAGTGACAGCTTCCAGAGTTTGATTTCTGGGATGACTATCAGTTACTGGCTCCCCTGCCAAGCCTTGGATGATAAGTGGCTAAAGGCGATTTGTCTTAGAGGATCAGACAAGAAGTGTTAGACTTGGCTAGTAGGTAAGTCAGAGAAGGGTGCTTAGGGAGTAGTGTTCTGTGCCTCTAAACTCACTGTGATTCAGACTACCACTGTTCAGGAGCTGAAATTCTCTGTGGTGTTGGTGGAGAGCACGAAGCATCTCTTTGGGAATAATCCAGAATGCCAAAGCCAGGTGCTTGGTGGAGCTCAGGGTGAGCGCTGTGAGTACGTGAGCTCGTTAGGCAAGCACCATCTCTTTCACTTTGCTCTTGATGGGTGAGAAGGGTTTGAAACTTTTGGGACAGCCAAAAATGCATCAGAACTAAGGGTTTTGGCAATTGTTTTGAACCCCTTCAGGTATTTCAGGTGACTGGCAAAAGTATTTGCCTGCTCTTGCAAACTTGAGCCGCTTCACATGGTGGAGCGTGGATCCAGTACTGGCTCCCGTGCTCAGGTTGGATTTACCTAGTAATGAGATGCAGAGGGGGAGGATGGTGACTTGGTCAAGGCAGGTGGTGCAACAAACCCAGAAACAATGTCTCTTTCCAGGCTTTATTGATATATTTTCTGAATCAAAAGAGCGCCTTGGCCTCCATGCTTCCATGATACTGAGGTTCCTGCACCGGAACCGCATCTCCAGCACTGCCATCCCCTACCCAGTGCTGGAGTACTTCAACAACATCTGCACCATGCGCTCCTCCGTGCTGAAGGACTTCTTAGATCGACTGCTCCTCAAGGAGAGAGGTTGGTAATCTTGTCTCATCTCAGGATGGCAGTGTAGTAGCTTGAAGTAGGGATTACAGAGGGCATAAGCAGCTCTCTTTACTCTTTAGACTTCAACAGGCATGCCAGTTTCTGAAGCTGATCTGGAAGCACATCAATCGATTCCCTCCCTACCTAGCAGTCTGGGTAACACACTGGGGTGTTCTTCCTCTTTCTCCTGACCTGGTCAGGATGATGATTACTAGTTTGGGATATTCTTGATTCAGTCAAGTGTCTCTACTAGTTGCTAGAAACTTTAGTTTCCATCTGAAGGTGAATGTTTTCTGAACTTGACTGCCCAACATTAAAAATCATTTCTTGTTTTGGGGTAGAGGTAGTAAACCTTCTGCAGTATCTCAGATGAGGCTGGCCTGGGTGTCTCCCTGGAGGGATGACTGCTTTTTAACACAGCTTGACTTGGTATTTTCAGATCTCTGCACTCCTATTGAAATAGATCAAGTTACTTGGACAAAGCCTCCTTTGTCCCCTCCTTAGAATAGCTGCATTGAGGTTTTCTTCACTGGGTTTTACTTTCTCCTCTCCTCTGTTTGTATTTTGGCATAATAATAACAACAGTAATAACTCAGCAACAATTTCTTTTTCTTTTGCAGAATACCCCAGTGACCTGAATGGTAACCAGGAGTCAGACAAACTGAAGTCTGTCCTGAAGTGCTATACTCACATTGAAACCTCCTCCAATTCTGCAGACATTGACAAGATGACCAATGGAGAGACCAGCTCCTTCTGGCAGTCGGACGGGAGCGCGCGCTCCCACTGGATCCGGTGAGCCTGGGGCTGGGATTGTTAGTCCTTGGGTCTGCAGCCAGCCAGGTGCTGTGGTGGATTGACCCAGGCTGGATGCCAGGTGCCCCCTCAGGCTGATCCATGACTCCTCTCCTCAGCTGGATAGGGGAGAGAAGGTAGGGTGAAAGGGTCATGGGTCAAGATGAGGACAAGGAGGTCACTCAGCAGTTGCTGTCATGGGCAAAACAGACTTGGCTCCTGGGGGTGAGTTTGTTACCAATCAAATCAGAGTAGGATAATGAGAAATAAACCCAAATCTTAACACCCTTCTCCCACTCCTCCTTTCTTCCTGGGCTCAACTTCACTCCCAGTTTCTCTACCTTTTCCTTGCCAGTGGTGCAGGGGGACAGACAGTGGGGGTTGTGGTCAGTTCATCCCACATACCTCTGCTGTTCCTGCCTCCTCAGGAGAAGGGCTGCTCACACTCTTCCCCTGCTGTAGTGTGGGTTCCCTCCCTAGGCTGCAGGGGCACAGCCTGCCTTGCCTTGTTCTTCACCATGGGCTGCAGGGGAATCTCTCCTCTGGTACCTGGAGCAGCTCCTCCCTCTGCTTGTTCACTGACCTTGGGATCTGCAGAGTTGTTTGTCTCAAGTATTCTCACTCCCTTCTGTTGCTGTGGTTCTGCAGTCTCTGGGTTGGTTGGGGTTTTTTCTCCCTTCTTAAATACTTTATCAAAGAGGCACTACCACTCTTGCTGATGATTTGGACTTGGCCACCAGTGGGTCTGTCTTGGAGCCAGCTGGCATTGGCTCTGTTGGACACAGAGGAGGAAGCTTCTAGCAGGTTCTTACAGAAGCCATCCCACTCCCAAAACCTGGCCCCACAAACCCATTACAGCTGTAATAGGAAAAAACCCCAAAGGGGGAATTAATGAGTGACAGGTGGATAGAGTTGAAAGCAGAATTCATTCATCTCTGCATGAAGTTTAAAAGCTTAAGCACCAAGTAGAGGTGTTCACCTCTAAAATGCATCCATCCTCCATGCTGACACACACCCTTGGTCTGTAGCTGAGCTTTCAAACTGTAGTACAGGTGCAGTGGGTAGCAGTTGAATGGAAATGTTTTGCCACTGTCTAGAAAGTTCCATGAAACAAATGCTTTGTGAAACAGAAATGCTCAGTGGCTTTTCCATAACAGATCTGAGAATGTATACTTTCAGAAAATAACTAGATCTCATTTTGGTCATTACTGGCATTACCTTTTTATCCCTGGGGAATGAATTCTCAGCTGAAAAGCTGAACAAGAGAAAATTCTCCAGTCCCACTAGCAGAGGTGACTGTCTGTCTTTTCAATCAGAAATAACTTGTCCACCAGAGAAGGAATCATAGAATCATAGAGTGGTTTGGGTTGGAAGGGACCTTAGAGATCACATAGCTCCAACCCCCCTGCCATGGGCAGGGATGTCACCCACTAGCCCAGGTTGCCCAGGGCCACATCCAGCCTGGCCTTGAACACAGCCAGGGGTGGGGCATCCACAACCTCTCTTGGCAACCTGTTCCAGTGCCTCAGCAGCCTCTTGAGTGAAGAACCTCCTTCTGATTTCCAGTCTAAAGCCATGGCATGGGTTTGGTCATGGCTGTGAATCCTTAGGTCATGTCCAGAGGATTCCTTTCTGTTTGCAGAAGCAGAAAGCGAGTGAAGCCTAGCGACAAGCGAACTGCTTGACTTACATCCTTTGACAAGAACTCTCCTTTCCTTTGCAGCTTAAAGATGAAACCAGATGTGGTGTTGAGACACCTGTCCATCGCAGTGGCAGCCAGTGACCAGAGTTACATGCCCCAGCAGGTGACAGTGGCAGTGGGGAGGAATGTCAGCAGCCTGCAGGAGGTCCGAGACGTTCACATTCCCAGCAATATCACTGGCTACGTAACCCTCTTGGAAAACGCTAACATTAGTCAGATGTGTGAGTCAACAAAGAGACTGTTGGGATATTGCTTTGCTGCTGTGCTGAAGGCCAAAGGTTGGGGAGATGACAGAAGGATGTGTTGAGATGTCAGTTGGGAGAGCAGAAACTTTTGACCTCGCCCTTGGGCTATTGGAATGGTTTTAATTGTGGTTGCATTGCTAAGCTACAAGGGAGTCTCCTGAGTCTTTCTCCTGGCACCTGGCTGTCACTTGGGCTAAGGGTTCAAGAGCTAGCATGCCAGAAGGTGCAGTTTTAGCCTTTCCATTTGAAGACCCTGGGCAATTTGAGCATACCTTTGCTTGTAGGCTGAAAGCATGTTGGGTGATAGCATCTAGCAAAACATCTGCTTTAGGGTAGCAAAGCTCTGCAGTTGCTTGGCTGACTTCTGCAAAGGAGGGGTTTTAAGTGCTGTTATTTTTAAGTCTGGTAGATCTGTGGGTGCTGTGTTGGAATCTAACCAGAGGAAAGCTGCTCCTTCCTAAGATAGTTTGTGCAGCCTTAGAAATTCTGTCCCTTTAGTTCAAGCAGGCACTTCTCACTAAGATGAGCCTTCCCTGCCACAGAAGCTAGCAGCAGAGGTGTTGTTCCTCAGAACTAACTAGGACAAAGTCAGCTATGCAAAATGGTCACCAACTGAGGGGAAAATTGTGATGTCTTTTAAAAACTTCCCCTTTTAGGCTTTACTCTTTTCCCCTGTTTTCTCCACTGCCACTCCCAAGACACTTCCTATACATGGAGGTAAAAGGTACTGGTGAGGTAATGTTGTTTTCCCCCTGGAAGGTCCTTCACTCCTTCTCCCTCTCCTGTACAACATGCAGTGGCTCACACAAGCCATTCAGAGGCCAAGCATAGCATGCAGGGGGAAGAAAGACCCAGGTCCAGTTGTCTCTGTGTGGGAGTGCAGTTCCATATCTGCTGCTTTCCATATCTCCTCTTTTTCTAGGTGGTTTTGCAGTAATTACTGTTTGAATATGTGCCTTCTTCTAGCTCTCACCCAGCAGAAGAAACAGAGGAAAACCCCAGACCTTCTCTGTTGTGTCTTGCAGATGTGCAGATAAACATCAAGCGCTGCCTTAGCGATGGCTGTGACACCAGAATCCACGGGCTCAGGGCTGTGGGCTATCAGAGAGTTAAGAAGGTTGGGGTCTCTGTCTGTGATGCCTCTGCTATCTGGTACTGGTCTCTGCTCACCTCTCTGGTCACAGCTTCCATGGAAACAAATCCAGCTTTTGTCCATACTATTTTACAAAATACTCAGTAAGTACCAAGCTTCCCCAGGCTCTCAGTTGCTTTTTAGGGTTGTTTTTCATTTGATTTCTGGTGGGAATACTTCCAGCTTTAGTGACCAAACCTGTCTTGTCTAACTGGTTTCCACTCCCTCCATTAAGGTGTTTAAACATCTTTTCAGCTAGCACACTGTAAATTTTGATACTTCTCTTCTATCCATTGGCACATCCTGGAAGGAGTCTAATTCTCCTAGCTGTGGTATCTAACCTAGCTGTTAAGCCAGAACTGAATGGACACTGAAAAATACATCTTTTAGAATCACAGAAACATTTCAGTTGCAGGAAACCTTGAAGATCATCAAGTCCAACTGTTAACCAGCACTGCCAGGTCACCACTAAACTGTGTCCCTCAGCACCACATCTCTACACCTTTTCAGTCCTTCCAGGGGTGGTGACTCCACCACTGCCCTGGGCAGCCTGGGCCAGGGCTTCACAACCCTTTTGGGGAAGGCATTTCTCCTAATGTCCAACCTAAACCTCCCTTGGAGCAACTTGAGGCCATTTCTTCTTGTCCTATCACTTGCTGCCTGGGAGAAGAGACCAACCCCTCCCTGGCTCCAGCCTTCTTTCAGGGAACTGGGAAGACCAGGAAAGTTTCCCCTGAGCCTCCTCCAGGCTAACCAACCCCAGTTCCCTCAGCTGCTCCTCACAACACTTGTGCTCTAGACCCTTCAGCATCTTGATTGCCCTTCTCTGGACACTGTCCAGTCCTCAATGTCCTTCTTGGAGTGAGGAGCCCAAACCTGGCCCCAGGGTTGGAGGCATGGCCTCCCCAGTGCTGTGTTTTACCTACCCTTTGGCTTGTAATAATTCTGAAAAGCCTCCAATCAATTAATGTTTTTACTTGATTATATTGATCCCAAATATTGGACCCTTTCCACTTCTGAGTGGAGCTTCATTTTCAGCAGATTTTTTACTTGTGTAATCCCTTGTGGAGCATTCCCTGGGGATAGAGTTGGGGTTTTGCAATAGCTCTGTGTAGATGTCTGCTGGTGGTGATAGGCCATTTTCTGGGTAACATTTCCTTGTTTGGCTGCCAAACAAACACTTCTGCTCAATGACTTGAAGGATTGGAATCCTCATAAAATCACTACACACCCAAATCAGCTTTTATAGAGCTTAGTTAGCATGATGCCACTGCCTGTCATTAGGTTAATGAATACTGTAGGCTGAAGTCCTCCAGGCTTATCCTCAATTTGTGTCATCTGTCAACCCTCTTTAAAGTTCAGCTACCTTCAGACCTGCTTCCAGCTGGGGAATGTTGATGGCTCCAAGTGTTGCTGAAATGGAGAGCCTTCTGCCTTGCTGCAGTTGAGATTCTGGTTAGGAAAACAGCATGGGTTCTAGCTAAGAAAGCCTGAAGAAGTTATGAAGGAGAAATCCTGACTAAAAAGATGCCTTCAGGACTTAGAAATTCAGTGTTTGGAGTTATAGAAGGAAACCTCAGACTTTAGTGTTGGCTGGAATGACTCTGATGGAGCTGCTGAAGAATTCCTCTTTCCAGGGGTTATTCCATCATCTTAGGAAAGCAAAGCAAAATTCTCATCTGAGCTAACAGGTTTCTCTCTTGGCTTCTGTAACTGTTCTGAAAGAACTGGAAAGCATTCTTCCCTTTGTTAATGGGCTCTGGTGCAACTCTAAAGCTGTTTAAAATCAATCAGTACTTGGACACTAAACTGGTTGTAATGCTGTGACAGGTTTCATTCAAAACTCCTTCATTTATTAGGGTCATGAAGTCTGGGGTTATGAGGTTAAGATTTAAGATTGCCTAGCAGTCACTGAACTTTCCCTACCCCAAATGCAATCCTGCTCTAAGCTTTTGAACAGGTTCTGTGTGTAAAGAGGTTTTGCTGCAGTCAGAATCTGTTTGTGGAGACCTCTGCATGAAAAGCATGGAGACTGAAAGATCTGATCCACTTTAGAAGGCTGTTTTCTCTGATTCTCTCTGGTTTTCTGATCTCACATTCTATCCTTTGACCTAGGAAAGCTCTCCAGCACATGCCACCTCTATCCCTCACACCAGGCTCCACAGATTTCTCCAGCTTCTTATCTCCAAATGTTTTGGAGGAGGTCGATAGCTTCCTTATCAGGATCACCAGGTGAGATTGCATTGCTGTCTTTTGATGTAGCAGAAAATGATTTAGAAGAACTTGTATAGCAAACATAACTCATGTTTACTCTTTTTTTGCTTTACTATCTTGCCAAGTTCCAAGCCATTAAGAGACAGGCACCTTAGAGATTTTTCCCCATGTCAGCATTATTTATCTTGATTTAAAACCCAAGTGTCCTGAGTTTCCTTTTCATGCTACTGTGTTTTGTTTTGGCTTTGTCTGTTTGTTTTCTTCCCTCCCCAGTTGTTGTACTACTCCAGAGGTTGAACTTACCCTCTTGGCCTTTGCCTTAGCCAGAGGGAGTGTGGCTAAGGTGCTGAGTTCCCTTTGTGCAATCACTGATCATCTGGACACTGCCTACCAGGCCTCATCCCTCATTGCCTCCATGGCAGCAGTTAGACAGAGCCTGCTCTACAAACATGGTAAATGAAGAGTCCTTGGATCCTCTCCTCTCCATCTGTAAGACAGTGTGCACCTTTGCTTTGCTTGGCTGCTTCTGCTGCTGGGCTTTAGAGTTGTACAAGACTTGGAAGTTGACAGCTGTTACCAAGAAGAGAGGCTGGGAAGGTGGAGGGCCCTGAAAGGTGGGGATTAGAGCATTGTGATTAGTTCTTCTGGGGCTGAAGAACTGAAGCAGATGCCATTGTCTCCAGGAGGAAACAGGAGCATTGTAGATCCCAGAATCCCAGCGTGCTGGGGGTTGGAAGGGACCTCTGGGGATTATCCAGTCCAACCCCCCTGCTCCAGCAGGGTCACCCACAGCAGCTTGCCCAGGGTCACCTCCAGCTGCCTTGGGAAACTCTCCCCACATGGAGACTCCACAGCCTCTCTGGGCAGCCTGGGCCAGGGCTCCAACACCCTCACACCAAACAACTTTCTCCTCCTGCTCAGCTGGAACCTCCTGGCTTCCAGTTGGTGCCCAGTGCCCCTTGGCCTGTCCCTGGGCACCACTGAGCAGACTCTGACCCCAGTAGCCACTGGCCCCTCTATCAAGATGGAGGCAGTGTTTGCATTGTATAAAAGGCAAATGCCATCAAGTATTTTTAGTCTCCCAAAAAACCTCTTTTTTGTACATTTAGCCTCAGTAAGTGATCTCTCCTGGGGACATGCACAAATTTAAGATGTGTTTTAAATCTAGTATCACTAGCAGCTATTTATAGTTCTCTTATTTTAACTTCTGTGAACTAATCTGAGTCTGTCATAAGTTTAGAGCTGTGCATGGTCTGGCATTGACTGCACTTGTTTGATAAATCTCTATTTTCTCAGCTGTCAAGTTCATTAGTCTGTCATCAAGAAGTTTTCCCCTTGCCTTTTAGTGTGGTTTTTTTATCAGGACTTCCTGGCTTTTGCCAAAAGAATTACTGATTTTAGAGTTCTAGTAGCAGTAGGTAGCACTAGAAGTCTTGAAAGTAGCTTTGTTTTCCCAGAGCAGCTGCTGTTTTTTGCAAGGCAAGAGCAGTGTTGCTTGTGTTGTGAACTCCAGAGTCTGGAGACAGTGGGCATGATTTTAATTGTCCTCCTGTCTGTAGCTAAAGCTTGAGCTGGTTGAGATGAGTTGTGTCTGAGTGGTACAAATCTGTGTGGTGTGTTTTGGTTTTCAGTTGTTTTTCTGCATGAAGAAGTTGAAACTGGAAGCCAAACTTTCTGCTTCCTGCATTTGATAAAGCTCTTGGCTTTCTTCCTCAGGCAAAGCATTACGACTGACTTTGCAAGCATGTGATGTCAAGGGGAAAGAAGATAAATCAGGGCCTGAAAACCTCCTTGTAGAGCCCTGGACTGGGGATGGTAAGAACCTGAACTTCAAATCCAGAATGTTCAAGCAGGCACAAAGGCTGTGATGCTGCAGCATGTGTGTTTGGTTACTACTCAGTGCTTTGATGATGTGGCAGATGTGTAATTAAAACCCAACCTGTAAAATCTATTTGACAAGGAGATGAATTTCTCAGCAGGCAGTTTATTGTCAAAAGAAGCCAGCCAAACAAAAGACTGGCTTATGGGGACAAGTGTTACTCTGTGTGGAAGTGAGCAATGAGCTGTCAAAAAGGAAATGGCACTAGAGCACAGTTTGTGTTGTCAAGCCCTGAGTCATTCACTGCTGGTTTCCCCAGTGTTGCTGGAGACATGCTAGCAATCATTGACATTTCCACTCACTGCAGGTAGCTATTAGTTCTCCTTTCAAGCCTGGCTTTGTTCATGCACTGTTTTTATACACTGGCTACAACCTAAAGAAAGAAGTGGGTGGTTTTTGACCTCCTTTTTAAGTGAAACCCCTAATCTTTTGGCAGAAATCCTGTGTTGTCTTGTGCACTTACTGGTAAATAGAAAATTGGGCACGTTCTAGATGCTTATTTCCCCCCTTCTTTTACTTGTGCCTATTGCCTGGGTTTGTTTAGTTGTTTCTTGGATTGTTTCTGGAGTTCAGTCTGAAGAACAGGAGTTGTACCAGTCAACAGAGCCAGGAGGCAGCATAATATTGGGGAGTTAGTAGTGAACTTCAGTGGGGAAACACTCCTGAAGTGGCTGTGGGTCCCTGGAGAGAGCCAGCCTGCAGAGCCCTGTGTGCACTCTCTGGGTGCCTCTAGGAACAGCAGACAATCTTTTTTACTTGTCTGTTACTCTTTTGTTTGGAAACATTTCCTAAGGCCCATTTCCCTAGGAAAGCAGAGTGCTTTTATCCCTTCCCTCCTTGGTCCCCAACCTTAGTATTCTCTTGCAAGCAGCTTACACTAGCAGTCCTCCCAACCTCACCCCATTTCCACTGCTGCTTTAGGTTTTCTTACTGAAACTGGGAAGACCAGAGCAAGTATCATTCTTTCTACTGGAACAGAGGCTTCATTTCAAGTGACACAAATTAGAATAAAGGTATGTACTTTCTCTTCAATTAGAGTTATTTCTGTGTGTGAACTGAGGTTTTAGGTTACTCATGCAAGAGTGTTATTTTAGGGGTTTCTGTAAGTCACAGGAACCTTAAGGGAATGGAGATCTGAAATTGTTTCAGGGTACCACAGGCATGTAGTAAAGACATTTATTTTCCATTGCCTTTGTCTGTACCTTGTAATATACTCAAGCCAGTGAGCCTTAGGTATTTGGCTTCTCTCTAAACAGAGTTTGGGTTTATTTATTGGTCTGTATACTTAATCTCTCAACTCTGTAGTTAGCAGCTTTCAAGACATAAAGCATGTGAGTTCAGGTTTTCTGTAGAGATGCCAGTGTCATTTGAACACTTGGCACAATTTTATCTGGTTTAAAAGCAAGATCTTGGGATGCAGTCTCATGGCCAGGACCAAGCTTCAGTCAGATCTCTGTAGTTGAGTTTATCTAGTTAGTTAAGGGAAAGCAGTAGTTTAACTCCTGGAACAAGGCTGCTTACTTGAATGAAACATGGATGGACTTCTGGCAAGGAAATCCTGGTTGGAGCTAGAGAGGCAGCTAAGCTCTTTGGCAGTGTAGTGATGCTGGGCTGCATAGTTTGAGTTTTCTTTACCTTTTTTTTAATTAATAAAGTGTAAAAACATCAGAATGAGAATGAATCTGTGGAGTGTAGATGATGTTAGGGTGCCAGCAGAGTGATGAGTGGAGCAAGTTATTACCCATGAGGTGATCCTGGGTCACTGACTTACAGAAGTTTCCATCACGTTTATTTTTCTTCAGGTAAAAAAGTGCAGTTCTAGAGGTCATTAGTGTCACTATTTGGTTGCTTGCCATAACTTTATTCTTCTCTGAAGGCAACAGCTTCTTTTGTTGTCTGCTTTGTACTGCATTGCTCTGGCTTTATCCTTGCAGGTCCGAAGAGGTGCCATTGGGGCCCAGTGTGGGCTGGTGTTTGCTTACAACAGTGCTTCAGAGAAGTTCCATGCAGAGGAACACTTCAAGAGATTTGAACATTATGACAAGTGGAAGCTGAGGGAATTCAAACAATTTTTAAAAACCAGGTACAAGTAGACTCCAGTCTAATCCCCCTGCTTCAGCAGAGTCACTCACAGCAGCTTGCCCAGCTGCCTTGGGAATCTCTCTCCACAAGGAGACTCCACAACCTCTCTGGGCAGCCTGGGCCAGGGCTCCAACACCCTCACACCAAACAAGCTTCTTCTCCTGTTCAGGTGGAGCCTCCTGGTTTCCAGTTTGTGCCCATATATAACAGACTTTCTACTTGAGGTGCAAGTTGCTAAGAACAGAAACCATTTATAGGAAGATCATGTTAATTAGTCTTTATTAAATTACCTTCTTCAAATTGTTGCTGATAGGAGGGCAGGGATGATGACTATAAAGATTTCCTTGGTATTTCTTATCTTGCATGGCCTAGAACTTGGGGTTGCCAAAGTTTCTTTTGTCTCTCTCTCATCTTTATAGCTGTAACATGCAAAAAATACTCTGGTAGCATATTAGTGGCTTGTCAGCTTCTTTATTCCTTACAGAGTTTGTTACATTCTTTCCTACACAGGAGCAGTTGTTCCTGTGATGATTTGGGAGATGATGATCCCATTGGCTGGTTTGAACTGGAAGAAGAATGGGATGAAGTTGATGTCAAAATGCAGCAGTGCAGAACTTCCCAGGTAAGCACTCATGAAAATCCATTGGCCCAGTAACAGCCAGCAGAAAGACTCAGCTCTCTGCTTGGTGATCATCTCAACTGAAGTAAATATAACTCTTTGTTTTGTGTAGAGAGAGCTCCTTGGGTAGAGATGAAAATCTGTGGACTTCTAGTTTAATGGATGGTCTGACTTTTGTCCTCTGACTTGGTCTTTTTCTCTGTACACATCCATAGCTGTAGTTCAGTGGTGCTTCAGGATCAGATTCAGTGCTAACTTAGGTGCTAATGTGCAGACTGCTGGTTTTATCCTGAGGAAGCACATCTAGAGAGCACTCCATGGCTGTTGCTTTCATATCTAGAAGGATTGACTACTGATGGGTACAGCCTTGATTCTCTCAGTCAGGTTCCTCAACCCTTGTTTTAAGGGACAAGCAGTTACTGAGCAGTTCATCAGGTGGATTCCCTGGAGGAATGTGGGACTTTGCTGTGTCAGGAGTGACAGAATGTGGGTTTGGATTTGTAGTGCTTCAAGAGGAAACCTTGCTTTTAGGCCCTGCATTTACCTTCTTCTGGAGGCATCTGCTGCATGGTTCCCTGTGCAGAAATGGTAGCACAGTTCTAAGGCAACTGGGTTTTTTTCTAAACCCTTTGCTGCCTGCTGAGACACTTCTCTGGGTCTGGAGCACTTTGTCCCTGAGACTCAGGAGTGTGCAGAGTTACTGAGTACTTCTGGATGCAGAACTTGCTGTTCCCTTCAGCTCTGTGTTCTGCACCTCACTGTGGACAGAGTGTGTGTTTGCAATGTCATATATTGATCCTCTGCTTGCTTTTAAGTGCAGCTAGTAATCTTTTAGCCTGCAGAAAAAGCTGTAACTGGAGAGGAAAGGAGCAGAGTATGTGGAATGGATGGAACTGATAATGGAATAAGTAACTCTGCAGATGCCTGTGGAGGTGACAGAACCATCACTGTGACTTTCCTAGGCCTGGGAAGGGTTCAAGCTTAGCCTGAATCTCAGGCTTAGTATCTTAAACTTCTGGAGGTGACTGGAAGGCTTTTATAACCCAATCTTGTGCTGTTTTTATGTCCTTCTAGTACTTGATGGTCAAGTTCTTGTGCACAAGACAAGACACAGCAGAACGTCTTGGAGTGCAAGGCCTGAGTGTCCTTGGCTACCTTCGGCCAATGAGGGAGGAGCCCAACAGGAGGCTCAACTGCTTGCAGTGCCAGAAGACTGATGAGGACACAGTCTGTGGCACAACTCTGCTCCTCAAGACTCTTCATTTCATCCAGCAGCTGGCACAGGACCTGGTATTTTTACTTCTTGGTTCTTTGGAAGCATGTATTGGCCTTGCTGATAATAACAACTCTGTGGTAACAGTAACTGAATGGATCAAGGAAGGCCTTGGTTCTAGCAACTGTTAAACCATGCTGGGGAGAGCAGAAATGGTTTCTGAGAAGCAGCATTCTGTGTGTGATTACTGAAGTTGAGTAAGAATATCATGGAATTGCCAGAGTTGCAGGGGATCTTGAAGATCATCTAGTTCCAACCCCCCTGCCATGGGCAGGGACCCCTCCCACTAGATCAGGTTGCCCACAGCCCCATCCAGCCTGGCCTTGAAAGCTTCCAGGGATGGAGCTTCCACCAGCTCTCTGGGCAACCTGTTCCTGTGTCTCCCCACCCTAACAGTGAAGAACTTCCTCCTGATATCCAATCTAAATATCCCCTCCTCTAGTTTGCATCCATTCCCCCTGGTTCTATCACTACCTGACCTCCTAAAAAGTCCCTCAAGCAGCTCTCTTAATATGCTCACTTTGGGTCCAGAGGAGAGTTCAAGCCATCTTGCAGCCTCAGATTGCAATGCTAGGTGAAGCAGATGCCACAGGAGGATGCTCTACTATCTGTTACTGAAGCAGGTGTCTGGAGAAATGCCTAGAGAGGGAGCTGGGAAAGATGCATAGATTAAAACATGGCCTCTTTATGTGAGTAATTCTGGCAGTATCTAGGATGAGATGCATTCAGTGCTGGCTTGCTCTGGGGCAGAGTTACTTTTCTTCATAGTAGCTGGGATGGGACTGTGTTGGGATTTGTGCTGGAAACAGTGTTAATAATTCAGGGATGTTTTTGGCTGTGTGAGTCAAGGCCTTTCCTGCTCCTCACACCACCCTGCCACTGAGAACTGATGTTAGCTGCTAATTTATAGGGGTCTAGAAATGTAGTTTGGTGGGTTTGGGGGTTTTTATAGGAGGCTGCTTTAAGCCCAGTGCTCAAGCACTTGCTTTTTGGGACTTGTGTTCTCTGTAGAGCTGGTTTTCCATCCCTGCCTTTCCTTTCCTTTTCAAGGTTCAGCAGAAGGAGAGTGGATTGAAATACAAGGCATTTCTAGATTTCACAGGCCTGGATTTGCAGCTGTTCTGGAATTTTTACAGTAAACTTCACCAAAAGTAAGCCACTCCTTCAGTGGGTGCTGAAGCTCTAGTCTCTATGTGTCTGGATAAATAAAGGATGCTTAGTTTAATGGCAGCACATTCTTCTTCCAAAACTCCATCATTTGCATACATTACATGTTCCTCCTGCTGCCATATGGGTTTTTGACTCTAGTGTGATGGAGAAGCTTGAGATGTGGATTCATTTAGCTGATAGCTATTCTGGTTTGGGCTCTGTGCTTTCTACTCAGTGTTTTTTAGCCAAGATAGTGACTTTCAGAGCATTAACTATTTGGTGCCCAAGAGTTTCTTTGCTGGTTTCTCCTTCTGTTTCTGTTTCCTTACAGCCCGAGGGAAGAATGTATCTTTGCTCAAACACTGTTACTGCAGCTCCTCCAGAGCTGCTTCTCTGTACTCACTGCAGACAACAAAACTGCTAAACCTCAAAAAAGTTCTGAGAGCAAAACATCTGCTCAGACAGAAGCTGCAGAGGAGCTTTACAGACATCTGTGTGAAGGTAATTTATATTGAATAAGTTAACTGGTGGTTTCATTTCTGGCTTACAAGTTCCAATTTGAGGCAAGATCCTTGTTCCTTGAGGCCAGGTCAGCTACTGCTCCTTTGTTTCTTCTTCAGGTCAGTGTGTGCTGTTTAGGCTGTCCCAGTGAAACTTGCCTTGGCTTGGGGAAATGGTTTTAGAGATTTTTCTGACAAGATGTGGTCTGGAAACAGCTGCAATAAAAATCTGCTTTTGAATGTGTCACCTGCTTGGAGCAGCAGGGAATGGGCTCCTTTAACTACAGTGCTCCTGGGGTTCATCAGGAACATTACTGATGTTCCACATAGATATAAATAAATGCACTGCTGTTCCATATAAATAGAAGTGATCTTACAAAGAGCCTTGTAAGGTTTGCAGAAACAAAGGAAAGAGCCTAGAGCCAGTGAAGAGAGTGAGTGTTAATTACCCAATTCTCCTGGAAGTCAAAGTAGAGGTGAAGCAGCTTACTGACCCAGCTCAAAACTTCATTAGCTTTGATAGTTGGCAAGTCTTACTTGAATTAATTTACTCAAGAAATGTATCCTGATAAATCTGGCTAGAAGTCAAAGAGGTTCATTTTCTGTGCAGATTTGGGATTGCAAGGGCTTGCTGTTGGGTGAAATACCAGGTTAATTCAGTTATGCCTCCTAACAGATGAGATGTAGCATTAATTACAGCTTGTCATTGTCTTTCCTTTCTGTGGGAGCAGTGGTGGACATGGGGGACAGTAACTCCATGCCCATGAAGCTGCTGAAGGAGGAAGTGAGGAACACCTTACTCAGTGGAGCAGCAGTCTTCTTCCCAGACAGACAGACCAGGAGACAGCAGCTCTTCACCATGATGGTAAACTCTTCAATCAGAAATTGCTTGGGTAGCTCCTGCTTGCTTTATGCAGAAAAGAGGTCAGGTCTGAGTTCTTACTGTCAAACAGTGTCTGCTTTGGCCCATTACAGTAAAAAACACCTTCTTTTCTTTTTTCTTTGCCTCTTTTTACCCTGCCCCTTCTCTCTCTGCAGCTTATCCAAAGAAAGAGGAGCTAACTCTGCTTTCCTGACCAAAACTGAGTAGTAGAATGCAGGCAATAGAATTCTTTCTGCCAGAGGAGGGAAGCAGAACATATCATAAAAATAAATCTTTTTCCTTTTCTAGAAGAACATCACAGAGCAAGAACACAAGCAGTCTGTGCACCTTGCCTTCAGATCCCTCTGTAGCCACTTCAGGTAAGGGGTCCTGCACCTGAAACTGTTGTGTTGATCTCTTAATGAGTTCTCCCTTAATCCTGTTTAGAAATGATACTCCCCTGGAAAGTAGTTCTCCCAAATAATCAACTGACTGCTCTAGAAGGGAGAATACTACCACTTCATATGTTTATTAGCTGAAACATTGTCCAAGGTTGGTGCTGAAATCACACTCTTGGGCTTCTCCTAGGTTGTCTTCCAATTGTTTTAGTGATTGTTTGTCCATGGTGGTGGTTGGTATTGTTTCAGCCAGGCTGGAGTCATCAGAACCAAAACTCTTAATTTTCATAGGCATTATCAGTGAGATCTTTACAGGTTTGTCAGAGGGATAACTACATTTGTGTTCTGCACCTTGCTGGTTAGTAAGAGGATCTTTGTTTTCTAGTGATCAAGATCCAGGTGGACTCCTGTTATTGCCAGAGAAAGGAGTTTCTGCAGATTTTGACATCAGTGAAGTGCTGTCAGTCATGGATACCCTTCTGCTAGTGGCAGCAAGAGAGGTAATTGGCTTTGCACTGCTTTTTGTATGCATTCAGACACAAGCTGCATGCCTGAGAGGTCTGCTAGAGAAGTAGCTTTCCTCTCCTTCTAGATAAAACTGTTCCTGGCTCTTCAGGTCACCCTGAGCATTGTGTGCAGTTTGGGGCACCACAAGACAAGAAGGATAGTGAGTTGTTAGAGAGTTTCCAGAGGAGGCCACAAAGATGGTGAAGGGTCTGGGGGGAAAGCTGTGTGAGGAACAGCTGAAGTCACTCAGCCTGTTCAGCCTGGAGGAGACTGAGGGGAGACCTCATTGCAGTTTAGAACTTCCTCACCAGAGAGGAGGGAGGGGCAGGAGCTGATCTCTTCTCTCTGGGGACCAGTGACAGGACCCAGGGGAATGGCCTGAAGCTGTGCCAGGGGAGGGGCAGGTCACATCTTAGGCAAAGGTTCTTCCCCCAGAGAGTGGTGGAGCACTGGAACAGGCTCCCAGGGATGCAGCCATGGCACCAGCTCTCCTGGAATGCAAGAGGCATTTGGACAATGCTCCTAGACACATGGGGTGACTCTGGGTTTGTTCTGGGCATGGACAGGGGTTGGACTGGATGATCCTGGTGTGGGTCCCTTCCAGCTCAGGGCATTCTCTGCTTCTGTGAAGTCTGTAGGATGAGGCTCTCCAACCAATGGAAGCATTTTCCTTTAAGCATTACCATTCCATAATAGTAGAGTAAGTCATGTATAAAAATACCTCCTGATCATGTATAAGATGAGGAGGTATTTTTCTGTAGCCTTGAAAAGCCTTTATGGCTCCTCATCAGCACAGGAGACAGAAGTAATCACCCCATATTGAGAGGTTAGAGTTGGTCATGCCATCAAGGGGGGAGGGAGCTTTACATATGCAGCAAAAATGTGCTGAGAACACTGAGTGACTCATGTGGAGCTATTTATTCCTGCTTAAACTTAGGATTTATCAAACCAAAATGCATCAGTTGCTTCATGGCATTATCTGCTGCTTCTCAGCTGCCTTCAGCCTGGGCTGGGCTGGGAGTGGGGTGATCATGTCCATCTCAGTTTCCTTAGTAGAAACTGTGTGTCATTCTGCAGCACAAGATCATCTCCTTTTGTATCCTTCCTTTGTTTTTCAGTGTGAAATGATGATGCTGGATGTTGCACAGCAAGAGAGTGGCACAGTCTTGTCATCCTTGTTCTGGTCTGTTCAGGGTAGCCTCCTCTCATGGTGCTACCTGCAGCTTAAGGGGAGTGATCATGCAGCCAAGGACCTGGCAGCAGAGATACTCACAAACTGTAAGTGCTGGGCTTGAGGGCAGACTGGAGTGTGGTAGAATGCAGGGCTGGAAGGTGTGTTGTGCAAACTGTTCACCAGTGGCTGCTTGAGGCCTCCTCATCCCAGCCATTGCAGTGCTGATCTCTCTAGGAGGGAATTTGTAGGCATGTTGTGCAACTGGGACTTTTAGCTCCACTGATGTTTTTCTGTTGGGAGATAAGTTCTGGAGATCAAATACTGAAGAAAACCCAAAGCAGAAACAGGTCCAGACTTTCATTTGATCATTTTTTTCCTTTCAATGTCCCCTGTTTTGATAAGCTCCTGTGTGGGGATAGGTCTTCTTCTAGGTTTTGGTGATAGCAAAAATAAAGGAACTTGCTGAAGCTGGGCACTTCTAAGGGCTGTTTTGCTACAGTGGTTTGGGGGCTGGATTTTTTGGGTGGGCTTTTGGTTTGGTTTTTTTCTTTTTTGTGGGTTTTTTGGTGCCTGAGCTTTGAGTTGAGCAGTTAATTAGGCCAAGTACTTCATGGAGGTGTAATTCTGTGTGAAATGACTTCATATTGATGTTATTTGTGTAAAAAGAAGTTTGCCATGTTGCTGTCTTACCTTTAAAAATAGAGTAAGGCTGTAGCTAAAAATGAGGAACCCCAGTTGGTACTTCAGCTGAATTTCTGAGTTGTGCAGGGAGGTTCCTGGATGTACTGAGGTTGGTGACAGAGTCTTGGGGTGTTTGATGGAATTGCTCATCACTCATCTTTTCAGTAGCATCATTGATAAGCATGACTTGTCTTCCACAACAGAAATAGCACAGAAAACTTCTCTGTACTGTTTCCAACTCCTGAGTGTCACTGCCTTGGGCCAGCAGGTGCTGCTCCTGCTCTCTTCCTCCTCCTCCTGCACATCACCATGCCCTGAAGTGTTTGATAAAACAGGTTGTGGGAGCAAATCCTTAAGGTGACTATTAAGGGGTTTTGGTCTTTTATTTGTTTTTTTTTTTCCTCTTTAGATGTGGGCCAGTTCCTGTCCAATATCAGAAGCATTTTGCAGTCACTTTTATCTCAATACAGTGGCAGAAGAATAGTAGAGAAAATAAGTAACTCAGTCTTTGCTATGGCAACTCGGCAGCTGGTGAGTGACCACTGGCTTGTGTCCTGCTCCCTGACAGTGTGCTGATGGGTTTGTGCATCCTCATGAGACCTCTGTTTCCTCCTAGGTCATCTTCCTGTTGGATTTTTGCACTTTAGACATTCCATATTGCACTCTGCTACAGGGATTCAGCACTCTGATAGAACCACTGAAAAGCCTTTGTAGTGAGCCTCATAAGGTAACTAAGGATAACAGGCACTGGGGAGTACAGTGAAACAAGGCAGAAAACTGAGCTGATTCTGTTAGGAAGTGTTGGGAAGGAGCTGGAAAGCTTCTAAAAGCATGGAATGTGTTATGAAGTGTTGAGTGAAGAGCTAGAACTGGATCTGTCCTGCTAGGGAAGCTGAGCAAAGAGAGCAGGAAGTGCAACTGGAAGGAGAAGCCTAGAAGGTAGAGAGGAGGGAAGGGTTCTGAGGATGAAGAGGAAATCTAAGTTAAAAATGCTAAGCATATACTATTGTTATCATCTTTGCTTGTGGGGATGCAAGTAGTCTGTATGTTTACAGTGTGGATGTTAAAATCTCCCTTAGTCATCCAGACTCTGTTATCATTGGAGACTTGCAGGCATTTCTGAGGGGAGACTGTCTCCTCCCCAAGAAGCTTAGATGAGTTTTGCCTTAGAAGTTCTTCCTTACCAGGAGATCTTTGTCACTAGTTCAGGTGTAAATCACCACTGGAGTTAAAGGCCACTTTGTATTCCTGTCTGGCAAGGTGAAAGTATAGACACAAGGATCTAGGGTGGCAATTTCTGAGTGTTTTGGACATTTGTATCTCAGAACTCCATTTGTGTCCTACAGGTGGAAATGGAGAGCTGGCAGCAGGAGCAGCCTGTAGCACTGAGGACATGGACCATGGAGTCACCTCATAACTATGAAAATAACTGTCATGAGGTCTCAGTCTTCCTGTGCCATGGGGCAACTTACTTTGAGGTGGAATTTGATGAGAAGTGTGAAACTGAAAGGAGGTAATTGAACCTTGTGCTGTGTTAGATGCCAGGAGCTGTTTGCAGAGGTGCAATGGAACAGCTCTTGCACCCCATGCCATTTCAGTTTCTCCAGGGTCCTGTCTGATAGATGATGTGTATTTTGAATGGCTTTTGGTGCTGGAAGCCACTTCTGCTGGCAAGTCTACAGATAATACTGTTCCTATGAGTTATACTTCCTTTGGCCTCCAGCTGGTTTGTAAGATTGCTGTGGCCACCACAGTTTGTGCTTGTGGTATTTGCTTTGCCTTCTTTAGGCAAAACTACACTGGCTTGGTTTCTCCTGGTGAAACAGATCAGGCTATTGCTCAGTTAAGGCACATACCACATGCCCAGAGAGGTGGGAGATGTCCCAACCCTGGAATCATCCCAGGTCAGCTTGGTTGGGGCTCTGAGCAACCTGGTCTTAGTTGCAGGTGCCCCTGCTCCTTGCAGGGTGGTTGGACCTTGCAAGGTCCCTTCCAACCCAAGCCAGTCCAGGATTCTGTGTTACAATTAGCACCCATTACTAATTCTGAAGGCTTGGGGAAGTCCTGCAGGAAAGCAGATGTGCTGGCAGTTTTGCATTGAAACCTGAAATAAAGTCCTCAGCAGTCACCTGAGGCAGATGTGGCTCAAAAAGATGTGACCAGGGTGGACTGAGAGGCAGCACTTGTGAAAATCCCAATCCCAATGTTTTCCCCCAAAACTTACAAAGGAAATCTGGAAGTAATGAACTGCAATTTCCACAGGTATGATTACCTGGAGTTTACTGATGCCAGAGGTGCAAAAACTCGTTATGATACAAAGGTTGGCACTGAGAAGTGGCCTAAGGTGAGCACCTTTACCATTCTGAACCAAGTGATGTATCCATTTGGGGGGAATCCTTCTGATTCTTGTGGAGAGCCTCTGTGTGCTTCCCTCTGGGGCTGTTTATTCCCTCTCAAAGGCAGGGGGCAGGAGGTGGGGAAGAAAGCCTCCAATGTTGCAAATAAAAGGAGTGAATGAGAAAAGAATCCTTTGTTGCTGTCAGCAAAGGAGCAGATGATCAAATTAAAAAGTAATCATCATCTTTAAGTGCCAGTAACTATGTGGGGGAAAGTTACTCATTGCCCTTGTAAGTTTTTACATCATGAGGCAAGCCCAGTGCCCCCTGGCTATGCCCTTTCTGCAGTGGCACTGCTTTGAAAGGAGAGCTTCTCTCTTAGTTTATGGCTCTGAGTTTCTCAACTCAATCATCTTTAGGCATTGGGCCAGGCTGCCCAGGGCAGTGGTGGAGTCACCATCCCTGGAGGGGTTCAGGAATCATTTAGATGCAGTGCTTAGGGCCATGGTTTAGTGGCATGGTGGTGATAGGTGGATGGTTGGCCTTGATGATCATAGAGGTCTCTTCCAACCTTGATGATTCTGTGACCTATGCCATTTTTCCTGAGGCTATTGCCTAGGAATTGTGTCTGGGTAGTGCCCTGGGTTTCTCACAGAGCTGGTGGGGGAGATGAGATCTGTTATGGCCAGAAGGGAGCCCCGAAACCCCACAGTTGCTGAAGGGAAGTCAACATCCTCCTGTCATGTACATTTGGCAAAATGACTGTTTTGTTGCTCTGTAGAAAGTGACCTTTAAGGCTGGCCCACGGCTGCAGTTTCTCTTTCACTCTGACAGCAGTAATAATGAGTGGGGCTACAAGTTCACTGTCACTGCTTTCGGCCTGCCGGACGTCGCCGTCTCCTGGGGCTTGGACCTCCAGCTGCTCGTCTGCCGCCTGATGGGGCGCTTGGCTTCCCGAAGCATGGCTCTCAGATCCCTACGAGGTGAGTGCCGCCAGCAGGCTCCACCCCTTGGCATGCCATCCCCCGGGAGCCTTTTGTTTCCAATCCCCTGGGAAAATCCCGTTCCTTTTGTCTTCCTCTCTTGCTGTCTTGCTGCAGGACAGGGTTTGGTCCTTGAGCTCTAGCTGCTTTTTGTGGTCAGCTTGGCTGTTCTGCTGCAGGGCTGCTCTGAGGACATCACAGGAATCTCTGATTGCCCTAATGTTCAGAAGGCAGGGTTAGGAAGATGTGGACACCTGGAAATAATCATACCCCACTGCCCAGACTTCCATTTCTCCTGGGTTTTTGCTTTTGTTTCCTTTTAAAAGCACTGCTGTGATCTACCCCATACTGCTGGTGTGAATGTGAAGCCAGCAACCTCCCCCAGATTGTCCAGAGCTTAAAACACAAATGGTTTTAAAAGTTTCCTGTGAGCATTTGGTACTGATTGCAATTTGAGTTCACAAATTGAGTTTGGCTGATGCCAGCAATTTGGCTGATTCCAGAAGTTAAGTACACTTAGGGTTTGGGCCACTAAAGACAAGTGAAATACAAAACAGGAGATGGGTGCCATAGGAAAAACAGAAAAGAAAGTGAGTGGTTTATTCTTTGATGTTGCTAAATCACTTGTTCAGTCTGTTGGCATTTTTCACTCCCCCAGGTGTTTAACCTTTGTTGTTTTCATTAATCTGTAAAAGACTGAACAGAAGTATTTAGAAACTGAAGAGTCTGTTCTGAATCTCTTGCAGATCTAGGTAGTGAACCAGAGTTGCCTCCTTTGAAAGTAACATCAGTTCTTAATTCTCCTCTGTGGAAACCTGTCTTCAGGCATCAGATGTGTCCTGAGGCACTCCCAGGAGCCAGGCAAGGCAGTGAACTGCACCAAGATCAAAAAGAGGTACTCACACCACAGCTTTTGGTTCACTGGCTTGAACTCACTTGCTCTGTTCAGCCTGGAGAAGAGGAGACTGAGGGGAGACCTCATTGCAGTTTAGAACTTCCTCACCAGAGAGAAAGGAGGGGCAGGAGCTGATCTCTTCTCTCTGGGGACCAGTGACAGGACCCAGGGGAATGGCTTGAAGCTGTGCCAGGGGAGGGGCAGGTCTGATCTTAGGCAAAGGTTCTTCCCCCAGAGAGTGGTGGAGCGCTGGAACAGGCTCCCCAGGGATGCACTCATGGCACCAGCTCTCCTGGAATGCAAGAGGCATTTGGACAATGCTCCTAGACACATGGGGTGACTCTGGGTTTGTCCTGGGCATAGACAGGAGTTGGACTGGATGATCCCTGTGGGTCCCTTCCAACTTGGGTTATTCTCTGCTTCTAATTCCCTGTGTATAAAGTGGTTTCCTTCAGACTTACTGAATACATCCCTAAGCATATGCTGTTGTGATGAAGTTGCCATCAGTTGAACAGCTTAATTCAGCTCTTACAGGGGAGAGAAGCTGTCGTGTGCCCTTACTTAGTCTGTTTGATAGCATGCTTGGGAGGGACCTTCAAAGCTCATCTAACTGCCTTTCACTGGGCTTTCTTAGATCAGGTTGCTCAACTGCAAGTTGTCCTCCCTGTAGAGCTGAGCTGCAGCAGCTGCTGAGGTGATGTTAAGTCCCTGCTCTCTGCTGTTCCTTGCAGGCCTGGAGCTCTCACCCCGACGACTGCCGTAACTTTCTTATCGACTTTGCCAAATCAGATCCTGCCCAGGACCTCAGTGGGCAAAAATCTGAACTTGTCAAAGGATTTATACAGGCATGTAAAAAACAGACCCCAAAGACAGATATAGTTGCTGGTTCTACTGTTGATCAAGCTGTGAACTCCACATTTGCTGCTTTGGTGTATCTCACTCCAGATTTATATGAGAAGCTTCACAAATATGGTAACTCTCATATTAGACTCTCTTAATACTGAAGACTTAAAGTTTGCAAAGGCTGTCATGTAGTTGAGTGTGTGAACTTTGAAACAGCAGTTCAGGGTGCCAGTTGAAAAGCTGTTCTGTGTAAGGAAGTCCTCAGTTAGGTAGACTGGGTAAGCCTGACCTCTAGAGTGTTTATACTTTATTGATAGAAGCTTTTGTCTTCAGAGCTCTCTCCAAATACTGATAACCACTGTAAACTGCTGAGTTTGCCTTATAAAGACACACCCAAGAGAGGAGGGATGTCCTCTGGGCTTTGAATTCAGAGCAAGGAGGCTCCCAGTGACTAGAGCTGCTTCCCTCATTTTCCATTCTCACTGTGTCTTTTCTAAAAGCCAGCACCAAACTTAGGTATGCTGGGAGTGGAGGAGGAGTAAATTACCTCCCAGAGCATAATCCTCTGGAAACTAACCTGGACATCCCCAAAATATACCTACTTTTACATGCAATCTTGTTTTTAAACAAAAGGTAATGCTTAGCTTTTAACTTGTGTAACATCCATTGTATTGCAATTGGGGGATTGTCAATAGGTGAAGTGAGCAATGTTGTCACCACTAAGCTTACTGCTGTGTTTGAGGTATGAGATAAGAAGGTGGTACTTGGGTTTGAAGGCTTTCAGTTTAGGCTTTCCCTTTCTTCAGGATAGGCTGAAGGAGTTGGGGTTGTTCAGCCTGGAGAAGAGAAGGCTTTGGGGGGACCTCCTAGCAGTACCTAAAGGGGGATTACAAGATAGAAGGGGAGAGACTTTTCAGCTGGCCAGATTGCAACAGAACAAGGGGGAATGGATACAAGCTGAAGGAGGGGAGACTTAGCCTAGAAATTAGAAGGAAGTTCTTTACCCAGAGGGTGGTTAGGCACTGGAACAGGTTGCCCAGAGAGGTTGTGGATGCCCCATCCCTGGCAGTGTTCAAGGCCAGGCTGGATGTGGCCCTGGGCAGCCAATCCTAGTGTGTGGCATCCCTGCCCATAGCAGGGAGGTTGGAACTAGATGATCTTTAAGGTCCCTTCCAACCTGGGCCATTCTAGGATTCTGTGACTATTCTGATAGCAGTTTGCACTTGTGATATTTGCATGTGTAAGGAGAGGTTTTCATTTTCCATGACTGCAGGCATCAGTCCTGGGAAGAGACAAGAAAGAGATGAATAATTGAACTTTGCAGATAAAGCTGTCAAGGTGCAGGTTAGGTGTTCAAGGTGTCTGACAGTTGGCAGGGGTTCCCCCCCCTCCCCTATTTTTCTTACAGGCATAATTCCAAATATTGACTAAGAGATGAAGGGAAGGCTCTAGCAGAACTGTAGTGAAGTAGTCAAGCTGTATAAAAGTGGAGCTGGAAATAACAGGACTCTTCTTTCTCTCCTTTCCAGTCACCAGTGGAGGCAAAGTGCCTTTGAGTGAGGAGTTTGCACAAGTCTATTCCCTGGCTGATTCAATCAGAATATGGATGGTAAGATCCCTCAAAAGGATGTCTGTTCATCTCCTTTGACCTAAAGGTTTTCCAATGCCATGTTAAGGAGCAGAGTGGAGCTGTGTTTTCCTTCAGTGATTCTAGGTCAACTGTTTTCACTTAGAAGGGAGCATACATTTGCTTTCTAAACTTTGAGCTCCAACATTTAACTGCTTTCTTACACTGCCTTCCTTCCTTCAGCCCAAAATGTGTCATCATGAGGATTTGGGGCTGACTTTGCCTCAAAATCACTTAAATTCAGGTTATTCTTCAGCAAGAATGTGTGTTGTTAATTAGGAAGATCCTTACAGAGCAGTTGGTGTTCTTTTGAGGTGCAGCATGGAAAGAAACCTCTCTTCAGCATCCTTCTCACACTGATGCTAACAGAGAAGGAAAGAATTGCCTCTTTAACAAGCAAGTAACTGGCTTCAGTTCCAGCTATGGGGTTTGTTTGTAGTTCTTGAAACAGAAGCCTTGACTTGTGAGCTGGTGTCATCAGCTCCCAACGTGGTGAGAGGTGTCTGTGTCATCCCAGGCAGCTGCAGACAGCCAAAATTCATGTAGGTTTCACTAGTCTGCAGGAGATTCTAAATGCTAACAAATATCTGGCTTTCAAGAGCAGCTAACTCAGTCTGTGACCTGGTCTTCTGCTCCTGAGTGCCCTTCAGACATGGGTCAGCCAAGTTAACTGCTCTAGAATCTTGTGAGCTCCTCCTTCCTCTTGCCTTCCTGGAAGAGTTCCTGGCAGGTTGATACCCTAGAGATGCCCTGAGAGCAGCTGGATGCTCTGATGGGGAGTTGTGCTGTACCTGTTCTGTGGGGGGAGATGTTTGCATCTGACACTGCTAACTAGAGAGATGACCTGAAGCTTTGGGAGAATCTCATCTCAGGACTGGATGTGTCTCTTGGCCTGAGTGATGGGGGTAAAGGGGAAGCCTTCCTTTTCTTGAAGGGCTGATGCACATCCAGTCACAAGAGAGGGAAGGATCCCAGCCTCCCAACCTTTGAGCATCTCTGTTATCTGCTCTGATAGTTTAAGGACTGCCTTTAGACTGCTGGGTTCTGGAAACACTGTCACCTCTTCCTTCGTCTTCATACTGCCTTGCTGTGTAGAGAGGTACAGGAGGAATCATATTTTAACTATTTTAACATCCTGTCTGCAGTTGGAAATGAAGCAGAAATCCCTGATGGGCAGAGGAAATGATGCTGAGGAGAAGCAGAATGCAGAAACAAGTGAGGTGAACCCAGAAACTCTTGGTAAGTTTTGCTTGTCCAAATGTATAAACACTCCAGGTGGTTTAGTAAAGCATTGCCTTAGTCATTATTTTTGCTAGGAAAGGTCATTTAGGAGCTGAGGTTACTTTTTATTACCTTAAGTGATAGTTAGTGTACATTCCATGAACTCTCTGGGACTCTGCTCTGCTCTCTTTGCAGAAAGCAGGACATGAGAAAGTTCTCCCTCTGTCATGGGTCACCTGCTTCTCAACTTAGGTTCATCTGCTGTTGCCCATCCCTATTACCACTTATACTGGGCTTAGAATAACAGCTGATTGTTACTAGGATAAAATGTGTTCTCATTGACCACTGAGTGCTTCCTGTGCTTTACTATCATTATTCAAATGTAGCATTTGGAAATCCAGAGTTCAGTAGCTGATAGCTTCATGATCAATCTAATAAGAAAGCCAGTGTTTTTTTAGCTGTTGTGACTCAGAAGAAAGAAGGTAAATCTCTTTCTTCCTAAGCAGAAGTGAGCAAATTTGATGTTCTCTTGTCATGATTTTACCTCTTCCTGATTTTTGTGCTGCAGCAAAACTTTGTATGCAGAAGAGCCTTTTGTTACTGAATTTTTTGCCTGTAAGAGCCAAGAGGAAAGATTCTGCTTCAGACAGTTTGGAAGCCCAAGATATTGATGACATCCAGCACTATGTCAGTGAAAAATGCCAAAGGAAAGGTTCTGTTGTGGACACAGACTTCCAGGCAGCACACTCATTGTCTGCTGATGGAGGCCCTCAGCCTGTTTCAAGAGAGGGGAGCCAAATAACACCCTCTGATACCAAGATGACACAAGCTCCAGACCACCTCCAAGCAGAGGAAGCATCTGCAGGTCATAGTAAGGCTGCTGAGAATGCAGTTGCACAGCCAGAGGATGTCTCATCACCTCCTTCCACTCCGACACGAAAATCCCAGTTCAGCCGGGGGAGACTGAGGCTCCTGTCCTTCAGATCAATGGAGGAGCCAAGAGCTGTCCCCACTGTGAAGGAGAAATACCCTATACTGAAAAGCATCCTGGACTTTATTAAGGATCAGTCCCTCTCCCATGAAAGGTAAGCAGATTGAAAATGTTGGCAATTGTGGAGTAGAGAAACTTGTCTTCAGACCTCTTCAGGTGGAGTGAGATATCTTCTAGCTGCAGAGTAGCTTTGAAGAGCATTTTGTGCCTGAAGAGGTGTCAGATTTACACATCAGACTTCAGTTATTCACCACCATGTAGGAGCTTGCAGAGTGTATTGTTTCCTTTCATTCACTTCTATCATGAAGAACTTCAGAAGGTGACAGTTACTTGGCTGTTTCTTGTCTTGCTTCCTGAAGTCTGTTTGCAGAGGCATGCTGCTTCTTATCTACAAGATAAGAAGAGAGAGGTGCTGTAGCAGGACTAGAAGTCCTTGGTACCACACATAGAGTAGCTGCATCTCTTATTAAATGACCTGGTATTCTGAAAATGGAAATCAAAAGAGGTTTCCAGTTCTCAGCTTGTCTGTTTTAGGCTCTAAAACATGGACTGGTGGAGGAAGTGCTGGATTCTGGTCCAAGCTCTCTCACTCACTCCAAGTGCACTACACCACTGCTGAAACACAGTTGAAACTGTAGATAGCAAAGCCTCATTTAACTGCTCAAGTTCTTCCTGAACTGTGATGTATTTTGAGAGTTATTTTAAGCACAGTGTTTTGAAGTCCTCATCAGTGATGGTTTGGGGGTTTTTTTCTCTCTTTTTAGTGTTTTAAAGGTTCTTGCTTTGAGAAGATCCCAAGGGCAGAGTATTCTGGAGGTGCTGAGGACAATCCAGCAGTGCCTGGAGTCCCTGGGGCAGCCACACTGTTTCCATCCCCCCTGTGTGCTCTTTCTCCTAGAACTTCTAGCCTGCCAGAAAGATTTTACCAAGTAAGTAAAGGGTGACAGTGGATGACTGGAAGACAGTGAGAATGCTGCTGCTCTGTGTGTATGAATTTAGGTCTGATGTTTTACTGTGTGTGTCTGGATGCTGGTGGCTGGTTTCTCATTTGCCAGCAGCATTTTCTGCCCCTCTTGCAGTGCAAGATGATTTCCTTTAAGTTAGAATTTGGAAAGCACTTTTTGAATTTGAAGGAATGGACTTGCATGAGGGCTGGGTTGTTTCTTAACCTCTGATTCCTAGGACAAGATTCTTCTCCTGTTCTTTGAAAACGGGCAAGGCTGCATTTGAAACACACCTGACATCCTTCCCTCTTGTGGGGAGTGTTCCAAAGATGGTCTGCCTGTAACATCTGTCCAAACCATGCTACCTGAAATGTAGCAGCAAATTCTAGACTGCTCAACTGAGTCTTTTAATTTCTAGCTACTTTGGAAACTTGGAAGGCTGTGGTGCTGAGCTGCACAAAGAGATTCGAGAGTCCTACTATCAGCTGGTTCTGTTCCTGGTGAATTCTGTGAAGGGCTTTGGTGCTCTTAATGACAGGTACAGTACCTGCCTTGCATTGCTGCTGTGACATTCTGCTTCTCTGTTCTTCCCATGGCATTATCTAGTCATTGTTGAATTGCCAGTTCTTCACATTATTTAAAAGACTACTTAAGGAGCCTTGATCTTGTGATCACCAATGCCAAGTTACCTTCATATTACCATACAGGAAAGCACAATGCATTTGCAATGTTAAAACCTTGACTTGCTGCAGTTTGTGGTTACCATTTTCCAATGTGTTTCTGAAGCTGAGCAGGAAAACACTAGGAAGAGCAAATTTAGAGTGGAATCCTTTGGCAAGAGCAACAGCAGACTTGTGTAACCCTGGTTTACTGCTGAAGCTCATGTTTTGGCAAGGTTCTGGCTAGAATTGTTGGGATTTGTAACCAAATGTCTTAAAGAAATGCAGGTTTTGTTATTATGTTGTCAGGTTCTTTGCTAATAACTTCCAAGTCCTTTGGCCAGTTTCAGCTGAACATGGCAAAGGTTTCAAGGGGAGTAAGTTCCTGCAGATAGCAAGAAAATGTAGTGCAGAGACAGATCCTCTTGCTAATATTTAGGCTGTAGCATAAGCTCTGTTTAAGCTGGATCTGTAGAGGATGGTGTCTTTATCTCAACTTGTACTGCCTGTGCTTCTGGCTACATTTTGGAAGTTTATGCATTAGTAAACCTGAGTTTTTGCCACCTAGTTAATTTAATACAGAGTAAAGCCTGGAAATCAGTGTACAGTGATTGTCTCTTGCTCCCCAAATACCCTAGTCCAGTTTGGGTTAGAGCTGTCACATTTTATCGTCTTGTGTTTTTTCTTTAGATCCTTGCTTCCTGCCTTATCATGTGTGCAGACAACTCTCCTTCACCTTTTGGATATGAGTTGGGAACCAAGTGATCTCTCCTTCTTTGTGGAGATTCAGTTACCACATCTTCTTATGGCTACATCACAGGAAAACATAAGTATTCATGACAGTGTCATTTGGTGAGTCAGAAATAATGCAGCTCTCACTGGATGCTAACCGTTGACACCACTGAGCAAGAAAGGCTCCTGAAGTTTGTGCTGGAGCAAGCAGTAAAAGTGCTGTTAACAAGTTTGGGTTCATTCTGGCCATATCCAAGGGTTTCACTGAAATAGTTGAATATTTTTGTAGCATTACTAGTGCAGAAACTATTAACATTTTTACCTTTGGCCTGCTTACTGCCAGAACACTTCACTTGTTCAGCAGTGGGGCAGGAGGTAGATAATGCTGTTCCTTGTCTTGGTAAATACCAAATGGTTTTGACACCTACATGTTTTATAGCAGTTGTACTTTTTATACATGAGAAAATGTGAAGGCCAAAAGCCTTTCAAATGTCTCCTCTGATCTGGTAGCATTACCAGAAGCAGTTTTGTGAGTGTTGATCTCTCTGGTTTTGCATTATGGTCCCCATAGGTATCAAAGACCTTGTCAGAGAGGCAAGCAGCAGATGTCTGGGTGGTGATTTATTACCCAAGGGAACTGGATTTCCCACACTTCTGCTTTTATGTTACAGCCCTTTCTTCTTTAAAAAAAACCAACATAAAAGTATCCCAAATTCACATGAGAGGGAAACCTGACTGCATTCAAACTTCATTTTGAGCTTCCTTCTCTTCTAGTCAGTGGAGTGAAGAAGACGAAATTGCAGACTACAAGCAAAACTGTGAGTGGATGGACGAATGTCAGGATGTGATGTTTGAGACCTGGTATGAAAAGATAGCTCAAGCTGACCCAGAGAAGCAGAGAAAGGTGATCTCATCATTTGCTTAATCTATCTGCAGAAGGAGTAAATAGGAGACTTTTCAAAGCCTAAAGGGGAGGAAAGAATCATCTGAGTTAAACTGCTATTTCCTGGGTCGGATCCCTGGCTCCCTCTAGACCTTCAGAAGTCTAAAGTGATGAGGAGCTCCCCTTCCCTCTTTGTTCTTACAGAGGAAATGTTCTGCTGTCTGTCTCAAAAGAGCTTTCTCCAAGTCAGAGGATAGTCACTGAAGGGAATTGTGTCTGTTTCATGCTCCAGATGCACATGTTTGTTGCTCGTTACTGTGACCTGTTGAACGTGGACATATCCTGCGATGGCTGTGACGAGATCGCACCCTGGCATCGCTACCGCTGTCTGCAGTGCAACGACATGGATCTCTGTAAAACTTGCTTCCTTGGTAAGAGGCATTTAAAGATAAAAGATCAAACCCTCCAACCCTTATGCTTGAAGGCAAAATATTGCCTTCTAAACTCTACCTAAAAGCAAGTGAAAGACTTCCTTCTTCTGTGCGTTTTGGAAACGTGAAGCGTTTCGTTTCCTGATCTGAAGCTGAGCTTGAAGTTAAGAAAGATCCTTGATCCAAAAGGGTTTATAAAGAAATCCTAAAATATGTCTTTACAGGTGGAGTTAAACCTGAAGGACATGAGGATGACCATGAAATGGTTAACATGGAGTATGCCTGTGATCACTGTCAAGGAGTTATCATCGGTCGGAGGGTGAACTGCAATGTGTGTGATGACTTTGACCTTTGCTATGGCTGCTATTCTGCCAAGAAATACTCTGACAGGTATTAAATGTGTGACTTTGTCCCCAGCTTGGCAGAAAAATGGTAATTAGCAACTAAGTACAAGAAGTCATTCCCATGTTGCTTCCTACAAGGTTGTGTCTGCCATTAGAATAGCTGCTTGGTGTCCTTCAGGGAAACTTAGCAAGCAGAGAAGCAGCTGAGCCCAAACTGCTGCACTTTGGAAACCTGCCCCATACTCTGAAGGTACTTGTTTCTAGCTGTGAATGTTGCAGAAAGAGATTTATCCCCCCTGAGTAGTAGGATAAAAGACATGGACAGTGCCTGTGGTTAGACAACATAGTGCTTGACACCAAAGGTCTTGAAAAAATTCATTTCTAGAGCAGGAGCTCTCATGACAGTTCAGGCTCTGTGAAATGAGTGCTGCAGAACTGTTTAGGTTGGAAGAGACCTCTAAGATCATCCAGTCCAACTGTTAACCCAGCACTGCTAAGTCACCACTAGACCATGTCCCTCAGTCCCACATCTGCACATCTTTTAAACCCCTCCAGGGATGGTGACTCCACCACTGTCCTGTGCAGCCTGTGCCAGGCCTTGACAACCCTTGCCAGGAAGAAATCTTTCCTCATGTCCAACCTGAGCTTCCCCTGACCCAACTTGAGGCTGTTTTCCTCTTGTCCTATCAAGTCAGTGAAACTCTGTCAGTTTACAGCACAGTTTGAAACTCCAGAATGTGCTGGATTTTTCCCAGTTTCCTCTAAAGGTGGGGTTGTGTGTTACTAACTACATGGGTCAACAAGAAAAGTGGCTGCATTTCCAAGTCATGTCTCTTCTTCTTTCAGTCACTTGCCCACTCACAGCATCACAGTCTACCCCATGGTGACCATCCGCATCAGCGACCGCCAGAGGCTCATCCAGCCTTACATCCACAATTACTCCTGGCTGCTCTTTGCAGCTCTGACACTCTACAGTGCAGATCTGGCCAATGGGGAGGAAGTAGAAGGAGAGAAACCAGATGCCCAGGTCCTTGCTCATGCCAGAGTTCTCCAACAACAGTGCATCCAACTCATTGGAGACTGCTTGCTGAAAGCGCAGCACGGAAAAGGTGAGTCAGCTTCTCCTGCAGCACAACAATGGGCAGCAAGTGTCAGAAGAGGCTGGGATTACTCACTTGGAAGTTTCCAAAGGAAAGGGGAAGTTACTGTGTACCTCACTGAGAATAACTGTTTATGGAGAGAGAAACTGTAGAACAAGTGGCCTCCAGGGTGGCTGGAACATGGAAAACAGGGTGCTGGAGAAAATGAGCTTGATGCCTCTGTAAATATTGGAGGCAACCTGGCAGCTCTTTGGCTGCTTTGTTTGGGTTTTTTTTTTTCCACCTGAGATGTTGTGAAGAGATCACTCAATGTAGCTTCATGTTCTGTTACTGACATGTTGCTGACAGCTGAAGGGCTTGAAGGGAAGCAACTAACTTGGTGGAAAATGGTTTTGTTCTGCATCTCTTGGCCAGAATTTTGTTTAAGCTTATTAGTGGTGTGAGATGAGATGAGTTGCTGGGGATGATGTCTGTTTGTCTGGCCAGGAGGATTTCTGTGAACTCAGACCCACTGTGGAAAACAGGGTGGTACAATAAAGACCTGTGTTGGACAAGAGGAAATGGCCTCAAGTTGCACCAGGGGAGGTTTTGGTTGGATATTAGGAACAATTTCTTCCCAAAAGGAGTCATTAGGCATTGGCCCAGGCTGCCCAGGGCAGGGGTGGAGTCACCATCCCTCAAGGGGTTCAAAGAATGCATGGGTATGGTCCTTGGGGACAGGGTTTAGTGGCATGGTGGTGATAGATTGACAGTTGCACTTGAAGATCTTCAAGATCTCTTCCTGCCTTAATGATTCTGATTCTGTGTGACTGTATAATAGACTCAAGTTCAAATACCTCTGCTGGTAGCTCTTATTTGAGCAGCTCTAATGCAGCTGGAATACCATCACCACCAGCATACTCATTATTGAATCTAGTTTTAACCTACACTTTTAGTATCTACTGAACTGCTCAGAAGATGAAAAGCTAAGACCAATTTCCTTTACCTTTCCACCTTTACACTGTTGGGAGAGATAGCTCTGGCACTTTCTTAAATTCATTAAGACTTCCACCCTGGTGGTGTCTTTGTGAGGTGGGAAATGTCACCACCTCTCCATCCCTTGTTTAATGGAACTACAGAACTCAGAGAACATGCAGGCGGAGTCTGTACTCAAGTGTGTGAGGAGGAGTTTGCAGTAGCTCTTGTTCAGAACATTTCAGTTCTGCTTTCTGCCTCTCTTGCCCCTTCAGCAGCTAAAGAGCTTCTCTAACTCTCTTGCTTTCAGGTCTGAAAAATTTAGCTCTCCTCTGCATGTTACCAGAAGGTGAATCCTTCTCAGAGAACGACTCTGTTTCAGTCAGTCCTCCCACAGATGGTGCTCCAGAAAGTCCTGCTGGGGATAAAGCAGTGAAGGGAAGAGAGGAAAAACCAAGCACAGGCTCTTTGATGCCTTGTAATGTAAGTCCTGTTCTTTCCAGAGCTCCTGCTGTCGGTTAGCTGTGTGATCTTCTGAAGCTTAAGCAGCCTATTGTGGCTGTGGAACTGAAATAATGGGCAGTAATGATTTCAGCTGGAGGTAAAGGCTGGGGGAAAGGAGAAAGTTGTTGCTTGGTTCATTTTTTTATTAGATCCAAGCTGATGAAAAGCAAAGACACCAGCTCATGTTCTTACAGGCAACTGATGCACAGGGGGAAGGGGCAGAGATCACTCTTTCTGAAAGAGTTGTCATTTCCCCTCCTTGTGAGCACTGTTTGGGTAGAAGAAAGAGTTTCCTGCAGTTTTAGAGAGTGTACAAAACTATTAGACTGGAATAACTTTATGCACAGAGGTAGGAGCAAATTAGGAAAGAAGTATTTGACTGTATGAAAGCTTCAGACATCTCTGCAGCAAGGGATTCTTAACCAATATGAGGCTTTGATATTGGAGGAACAATACTTGTCAACTGCAGATGGCTGGCTGCTTCTGCCCATGGTGCTTTCTGCAGGTATTCAAGGCTGGTTTCATCTCTAAGTGCCCTTGTTTTGTTTTTAGGGGAAGGGAGATACTCACAATGAAATCCAGTCTCCTGCAGGAGATAAAGCTGGAAAGCAAGGAGGTGAAATCAAAGCTGGCTCTGCAAAGAAACCTGTTCTGAGACAAGAGTCAGACTTGTCTGTGGATGATAATGTTTCTCCAACAGGTAAAAGATGAATTCTCCTTTTCCCTGTCACAGAAATACCCATTCCTGTGCAAAACAAACTGCTTTATTTTTTATTCCTAGCTCATTTTTTGCCCATGTGCAAATCCCTTTGGTCCAAGCAAGCTGTCTGCCTGGCAAAATCTGCCACCCATCCTGCTTTCAGCAGCTTCTACTTTGCAGATGGTTTAAAGGCTTTTGGGAATCAGAAGAGAATTCCCCTGAGCTCTATCCACCTAGAGAGATGATAGTTCTGTTGGACTGTCCTGGTTTGGGCTGGAACAGAACTTGTGTACTCTGTGCTTGGAAGCAGAAATTGCCTTGTTCTTAGACTGAGACTAGCACTGTAAGAACTGGGATGGTTAGATGGGTCCTTTGGAAGTGTTTCAGTAGATGGTGTGAATCTCTTCACCTGCTATCTGTTATGTACTGCATCATAAAGACTTGCTGTCACTTCTTTCTTCTGGTTCTAATGTCATTTTCTTCTTTTGTTTTCATTTCAACAGCAGATGACTGCCTCTCAGAGGATTCAGCCCAGAAGCAAGCAGAGAAGGTTTTAATACCTAGCCAAGAACAAGTTTTTGCTGAGTGCTCTCAGAAGAGGATTCTAGGATTGCTGGCAGCTATGTTACCACCTTTCAAATCAGTTAGTTCTTTCTCCTTTCATTTTGCCTCTTTTTTTTTGAGGTGTCACAAATAACATGAGTAAAACCCATAGGGTACTGAGTGTGGGAGATGGGCTCTTGTGGCCAAAAAAGTGTGAATTGCAAGGTTTTAAGACATGGCTAAGGTGTGTAAGGGCTTGTTCCTGGGTGGGGAGAGAGGGAAGGGAGTTGAAATTTATCTGTAAAGGAGTCTGCCTGAACTGTCCAACACCTGCAAAAGCTAAATCATCAACTTAGGTTTATGTGTCAGGTCAAGAAGCCAAGTAGGAACCTAGTTCTTCATTTCCTTCTGTCCCATCTGAAAGAGCATTAGAGCAAAAGCTTTTGTCTGTGCTATGGCTCTGGCTATACAAATCTTGTTTACTTTCCCTGCCTCACTGAGATTTTTTTCTCTTTCCCTCTAGGGCTCCACAATGTCCTTGATTAACCTGGAACAAATCCTTCCACTGATGTTTCAGGTTGTAATCTCCAATGCTGGCCACCTGAATGAAACTTATCATTTAACACTGGGACTTCTGGGCCAGTTAATCCTGAGACTGAAGCCTGCAGAGGTGGATGCTGCAGTGGCTAAAGTCCTTTCAGCCAAACACAATTTGTTTGCTGCTGGAGATGGATCTACAGTGCCAGAAGGCTGGAAGACAACTCACCTTCTCTTCAGTCTGGGAGCTGTGTGTTTGGACAGGTGCTTTTTGCTTTAAACCTCTTAGTTACTGGCTGCTGCTGATACTAACCCCTGTGTGCCTCAGGCACAGGGGCTCTTCCATAGAAGGTCTTTTAAACCTGGCCCCTGAGCATGGGAAGGGCTGAGCATCTGCAGCCCTTCTTGTGTGAGAACCTCTCTTCATTTCCTTCCAAAAGAAGGTTGTGTGTTGAAGAGTGAAAGCTCTTAAGCATTCCAAGATTCATATCATGCCTGTGTTACTTTTCCTTCTAGCTCTGTTTCCCAGGGAAGGCTGACAAACAAAGAGAAAATCATGTGCAATTCAAAGGCAGAATATCCAGAGGATCAGCTGAGGGAAAGGATTTCCTCAAGGACTAACTTTAGACCAAGGAGGCCAGTATCTAGGTTATTTGTGTGGTCCACAGAGGGGCAGCAAGTAGTCAGGTACATGGGAAATAAACCACTTGCTGTTGTGCAAAGGAGCATAGTGTGGCCAGCAGGACTAGGGAGGTGATTGTCTCCCTGTTCTTGGCTCTAGTGAGGCTGCACCTTGAGTACTGGGTTCAGTTTTGGGGCCTCTCACTATAGGAAGGACCTTGAGCTGCTGGAGCATGTCCAACGAAGGGCAGTGAAGCTGGGGAAGGGTCTAGAGCACAAGTGTTGTGAGGAGCAGCTGAGGGAACTGGGCTTGGTTAGCCTGGAGAAGAGGAGGCTCAGGGGAGACCTTCTCACTCTCTACAACTCCCTGAAAGCAGGTTGGAGCCAGGTGAGGCTCAATCTCTTCTCCCAGGTAAGAAGTGATAGGACAAGAGGAAATGGCTTCAAGTTGCACCAAGTGAGGTTCAGATTAGATATTAGGAAGGATTTCCTCACCTTGAGGGTTATCAGGCATTGACCCAGGCTGCCCAGGGCAGTGGTGGAATGAAGGAACATGTAGATGTGGTGCCTGGGGCCATGGTTCAGTGGTGAGCATGGCAGTGTTGGGGGGGTGCTTGGACTCATGATCTCAGAGATCTTCTCCAACCATAATGATTCTATGAATCTGTGAAAAACTCCTGACCCTACACTAAAGTTAGGAATTAAAGGTGACAACATCCAGGCAGACTTTGATTTGGGACTGTAAACACTTGAAGGAAACAGAGGAGTATTTATGCTCTAGTGATGAGAACCAAAGCAGAATTCAGGTGTCCACTGAGTGAAAGCTTCAGCTCTTTGGAAAAGCAGTGATACTCTCTCCTAGTTTGAGGTCAGTGTGGAGTCAGGCCTCCTAACCCAGTCTGCTCTTGCTTTGCAGTCGTGTGGGGCTGGACTGGGCAAGCTCCATGGCAGATATCCTTCGGTCTCTGAACTCCTCTGCACAGTGGCACAGTGTGATCACTGCTTTCACTGACCACTGTGTCAAGCAGCTGCCCTTCCAGCTCAAGCACACCAATATCTTCACTCTACTGGTGCTGGTTGGCTTTCCTGAGGTAAGTGGTCTAGTGATACTAAAGGAAACTCAATTGGTTAGAGCTTTTAGGCTTCTGGATTTCCTTCAGCCCCAGCTCACATCTTCCCACTCCTGCACAATGAGTGGCTAGCTAATGAAGAGTAATGTAGCTGGGTTTGCCTTGCACTCAGCTGAGTGCTGCTTACCACTGGCATGACAAAACCTGCTTAGAACATCTGAGTGTCATAAAGGGGGTTTTAGACAAGGGTAGGCCTGGCTCTTGTGGCTGCTGTGGCCAATGGTCCCCTGGGGGTGCATTAAAGAAGAGTGTGACCAGCAGGTTGAGGGAGGTTCTACTCCACCTCTGCTCTGCCTTAATGTGGCCAGATTTGGAGTCCTTGGTCCAGTGCTGAGCTCCCCAAGTCAAGAGAGGCAAAGAACTACTGGAGAGAGTGCAGCATCTTGCCTGTGCAGCACTGAGTTGGTTGTGGAAGGAAAATGGAAGGGAACTGCCATTCCCTAAAGATCAGCAGCTAGCTGGCAGCGAGCTGAGTGCTCTGCTGCAACACCAAGTGTAAGCCAGTGTCAGCAGTAGAAGAGATGAGTCTGCATTTCCAAAGAAGTCATTCCCACTCATAACTGGAAGTTCTGCTGCCATTTCAGGTGCTGTGCATGGGGACTCGTTCTGTGTACATGGATAATGCCAATGAGCCACACAACGTCATCATCCTGAAGCACTTCACTGAGAAGAACAGAGCAGTTGTTGTAGACATCAAAACCAGGAAGAGAAAAACAGGTTCTGGCACATCTTTATTTGCTAGAGAATCCCAGGGTATTTCCTTACAGGTTCATAGGGGTATCCTAAAGCACTGGGGACCTGGACAGGGTGACAATTGGGTGAAGAGGAACAAGGGCAAGTGTTAGAGTCCTGCACGTGGGGAGGAATAACCTCATGGCCCAGGACAGGCTAGGGGTTGACCTGCTGGGAAGGAGCTCCATGGAAAAGGACCTGGGAGTGCTGAGGGACAAGTTCCCCATGAGCCAGCAATGTGCCTTCATGGCCAAGAAGGCCAATGATCTCCCAGGGTGCATTAAAGAAGAATCTGACCAGCAGGTCAGGGGAGGTTCTCCTCTGCCTTTCTGAGGCCACATCTAGAGTCCATTTTCCCCATGTTAACTGTAAAATACAGCACATGCTGCTTTGTGGGCTCTGCTCTTTATGTGCTCATATGTGCAGGCAATCAGCTGGTGCCAGAAGTTTCCTTCAACATGAAATATTTTCTTGCCTAATGAGTGAATCTGAGCTAATTATAGTACAAGACCATGATTAGATTACATGACCATACTTCATACCTCCAGAACATCCTTCATACCTCCTTGTATCTACTGGTAAGAGATGGTTTCACAGCACTGTGGGATGAACCTGGTGAATTGGGGTTTTTCTCTCTCTTGCAGTGAAAGACTATCAGTTGATTCAGAAATGTGGACAGGAAGGCAGTGATCCCCAAACCCAGCTGAAACAGTACCTCCAGCACTTTGTTCTGATTTCCACACACCTTCTGCAAACCACCATGGACAGTAGCTATGCTGAAGCAGTGGAAGCAACTTGGGTCTTGTCACTTGCTCTGAAGGGGCTTTACAGAACACTTCAGGTATCTTTCACACCCAGAATATAACACAGCAATAAAAGTTCATCTTTTACCTTGTGCTACAGGAACGTGGGTATTGATTGGACACCTTGGGGAGCTCACCCAAGTTCATTTCTGTCCCAGCTGGCTCCTTTTATAGCCTGTCTGTAGGGGCTTGGAAATGTTGCTAGGCTTCAAATAGCATTCAGGGCTATGAGTTGGAAGTTGGGTCACTTTTCCTCTTGGGGGGTGTTGAAGAAGAACTTGATAAGGTAGCACATTGTGGAGTGAATCTCACTTGCTCCTTTTCTTACTCCTGAAGTATTTAAAGAGGAGAGCTGTGTTTGTTTGGAGTGTCACAGCACAACTGATACCCAGTTACTGCTCTGTCTGTGTCAGAGACAAGGCATTTGGCATGGGACTGTGTATTTTGGGGCTTTTTGAGGGGAATGAAAGCCAAAGATTGTCAAGGTAGCCTCATCTGGGCAGGAAGTTTCTTTGAGGCCATGTGAGAAGGCCATGCAGGCACTGTGCTGCCTTGTTCCCTACTCACTTACTTCTTTGTGTGGCTCTGTCTGTGCCTGTAGATTCATGGCTTTAAGGAGGTCCAAGCTGCCTTTCTTCAGTCTGGTTTACTCAAGCTTCTAGTGAAGAAATGCAGCAAAGGAACTGGCTTCAGTAAAACCTGGCTTCTCAGAGACTTGGAGGTAAGAGAAACAAGGTTTGTAAAGAGTCAGGCTTCATGCAGTGGCATGGGAGGCTACAGCACTGCTCTTCCCTTCTGGGAAGAAAGACTGAAGAGTATTTCTAATTAATCTTTATAAGAACATTCACTTAACTGTGTCCCTGCACCTGCCTCCTTCTGGCCAGCACAGCTGTGTAGATAACAGGCTGACTTCTTTACAGCAGGAGCTGATTTTAATTCATCTGATTGGATCTGAAAGAAAGTAGCCAGATGAGGCAGTCATCACCTGCTCTCTTGCTTCCATCAATTGTATTTAGCCTGCTCTTGAAAATCTCATTCTTCAGTGTGAAAACTACTGATGAGCCTTGAAGGAAAACTTTTTCCTTGCATTCCTCACTGACATGTACAAGATATTGCTGCAGAGCAGTATGGGGAGAGCAATAGGCATGGGGGCACTTCATTTTGGAATCCTTGTTAAGTGCTGGAAGAGAAGTGTGGTTCAAGTGTTAGTTATGGGTTAGCAGAGGCAAGAGTTGGGTTAGTTCATACTTAGGACAAGAGAGAGAGAAGCCCTGGAATTCCTCTGCAAGTTACCCCACATGGGTGGTTAGAAGTATTGCAGAATCAGAAATGGGTGTAGGATCTTCTGCTCCTGAGCTACAGCCAGAGCAGCAGCCCTGCCTCAGGGGTGTTCACCTTCCTCCCCTCTGGGCAGGATCCTCCCAAGGGAATGTGCTCTCCTCAGCACTGAGATGTCAGCAGTCACCACAGCTCTGCCCACATCACTCCTCAGAGCTGAGGCTGGCACAGATCAGAGCACCAAGGAAGTCTCTGTTGCTTTCTTCCTGTGCTGTGTACTGGTGGTGTTGGCTGTGCTGAAGCCCAAGGCTTGTCTCCAAAAGGGAAGAGCATGCAGGAACACCACTGGCTTTGGGTGATAGTCACCTCTGCTCTGTCCCTGTCTAAGAATCCTCAAACCTTTCCTGTCCTGAAACAGTTAAATAATTCTTTTCTCTCCATTTGGTTTATACTTTCAGTTAATCACTTGGCTTTGTAACAGCCTGGCAGGTGCAAGTGGGAGATGGTTTGGGGTTTGGTTTTTGTCCTTTTGTAGGTGCTGCTTCCTCTTAGAACAGCATGTCTTAAGCACTGTCCAACTCAGAGCCTTCTTCTAAGATGCTGCTTGCAGATCCACTGATAACATCTCCAGCTGTCCCACCATTGCTGCCTTCTTCCTCTCCAGATCCTGTCCATCATGCTGTATTCCTCAAAGAAAGAGATCAGTTCCCTGGCTGAAAGGGAGGATACTGAGCTGGAGGAAAGGGAACAAGATCAAGATGTGGAGCAGCCCATTGTTGGTCCTGTGGATGTAGAGCAGAACAAACTGGATCCTTTGGAGGGTTTGGATGAAGCCACCAAAATATGCTTCTTGGTACTTAAACTTATTTTTGCCTCTTGTGAATTTGTTAGGTGCCTAAAACATTTGGTAGTTTATGTGGATGTTTTTCTTCCCAGTTCACAGAAGCTGGGTTGGGGATTTCAGGGTATGCTTTCTAAAGGCAGACAACTAGAGGTCTAGTAGTGAACACTCCCAAATCAGTATCAATTGGATTAAAAAGCATTCATTAAATTCTAATTTAATATTATTTAGCTGTTTACCAAACTGCTTTGCCTTTTTACTCAGCCAGGTATTAAGTTCACTACTTCTCTAACTGTATGACAAGTGGGAGGGTGATACCTAGGTCACCCTTAAAGAAACTCACCTGTCTTTCTGCCTTTGACACCCTCTGGGGTTTTGTGGTCTCCCTGCTTAGATGACACATGATGCCCTGAATGCTCCTCTCCATATTCTTCGAGCCATGTATGAGTTGCAGATGAAAAGAACAGATTCTTTCTTCCTGGAAGTTCAAAAGAGGTAAGTGTGAGACTGAGGCCAGCAGGAAAACAAACCCCCTGGGTGTGGCTGGAAACCTGAAATGCTGTAGGTGGTGACTAGAAATTGGTCAAGGATGGGATTTGGTTTTCTTGTGTGGAAGAAGTAAGGAAATAAACTCCTGCTGAGGTGTGTTTCTGGAACAAGTCACTGCCTTCTGAAATCCTTTGCATGTTCTTTTCCATATCCTAACTCCCAAAGCAACATCTGCTCTGTCTCTGAATTATCCTAGCTGAGGAAAAGTGGAGAGCTTACATGTGGCTGCTAGGAACCCAGGCAGGTTGTGGAGCCACCATGTTCCCACAGAGATGAGCAATTCTAGAGCATTTAAAACCTTTCACTTGATAGAACAAGGAAGTTAGTTAACAGAATATGATAACTAGTGATATAACTGTGGTGATATGTTGGTCACAACAGCCCCAAGAATGCTCCAGGCTTGGGGCAGTGGCTGGAAAGCTGCTGGTGGAAAGGGACCTGGGGTGTTGGTGAACAGCAGCTGAAGCTGAGGCAGCAGGGTGCCCAGGTGGCCAAGAAGGCCAACAGCATCCTGCCTTGGAGCAGCACTAGTGTGGCAGCAGGACTGGGGCAGGGATTGTCCTCCTGGGCTAGGCACTGGGGAGGCCACAGCTCCAATCCTGGGGTCAGGTTTGGGCTCCTCACTCCAAGAAGCACATTGAGGTGCTGGAGTGTGTCCAGAGAAGGGCAAGGAAGCTGGGGAAGGGTCTAGAGCACAAGTGTTGTGAGGAGCAGCTGAGGGACCTGGGGTTGGTTAGCCTGGAGAAGAGGAGGCTCAGGGGAGACCTTCTGGCTCTCTGCAACTCCCTGAGAGGAGGCTGGAGCCAGGTGGGGGTTGGTGTCTTCTCCCTGGTTACCAGTGAGAGGACAAGAGGAAATGGCCTCAGGTTGCACCAGGGGGGGCTTAGGTTGGACATTAGGAACAATTTCTTCCCAAAAGGGTTGTGAAGCCCTGGCCCAGGCTGCCCAGGGCAGTGGTGGAGTCACCATCTCTGGAGGGCTTGAAGAGCACTGGAGACGTGGTGCTGAGGGCCATGGTTTAGAGGTTACCTGGCAGTGTTGGACTGAATGGTTGCATTTGATTCTCTTCAAGAACTCTGCCAGCCAGGATGATTTTATGGTTCTAAATTAGAGTCTAATGAGTTCTCCTCAAACAGAAGGGGAGAGGATTTACTTTGCATTTCATGGGACTAATTGAGTTTGCATTGCTTTGGAAAGACATGTGAGTTCTGGTTGTTGTTTGGGTTTTTCCCCTCTTTCAGGTTTGATGGAGATGTTGTCACAACAGACGAGAGGATTCGAACCCTGGCCCAGAAGTGGCAGCCCAGCAAGAGGCTGAGGCTGGAGGAGCAGAGCTCCAAAGCAGTGGATACAGACATGATTATCTTGCCATGCTTGGTATGTACCTCTCCACAAAAAGGAGCTGTTGGGAATTCATTCCATTAAGGATTGAGTCCTTTAAGTTTGGTTTAGTGACTCCCAAGCTGAGGTTATCTTTGCTCTTTCTTTCTAAGTATCTGAAATGATCTGGGGTTAATTTTCTCTGTCCAAATGAGTAAGCAGAGACAACAAGAAGCAAGAATTTCTTCCTTCAGGAAGGAAGGGAACTTGATTCTCAGGTCAGGAGAATAAATGGTGATTGCACTCTGTCATTTGCTCTCTTCCTACCACAGAGCTAGTATCTAATTCCTGTCAGCCTGTGCCCCAAGTGTTGCTGCTTTAGCATGTTGCTGTTATCTTGCAATCATTTCAGCAGAACCAGGAAGCAATGAATTTCTCTTGTAAAGTAGACACCACACTTGCAAGCTTTAGGGTTGCAGTCAGTAGCATGGTCCCACAGCTCTTGGCTTGATTGTGGGAGCTGATTCCTGACTGGGTGCTATCACCACAGCTGTCTATCAGTTGCAAAGTGGATCCAGGGCTTCCTGAAGTAGTTTCACATTGTTATAAACAATGACAAAACCCCTAATGGGCTTTACAACAGCTTCTAGAGAGGCTGTGAAACATCCACCCCTGGCACTTCTCCAAACCTAACTGGGCCAAGCCTTCATTTTGAAGTTGGCTCAGCTTTAAGGACCAAATGATCTCCAGAGGTCCCTCCCAGCTTGCCTCTTTCTGTGTCACAAGTAGCAGGGCATTTGGTTGCTTTACCTCTGCAGATCAGCTTAAATCAGTGCTGCTGGCTGGAATTGGAACTGCTCTTTCCATGGTGTGTACAGTCAGGAGTCCACTGGTGTGCAGGGGAGTCTGTTGGGATAAAACCATCTCCTGAGGGTTTCTGTCCCTGTGGGTGGGCAGGAGATCACTTCTCTGTCCTTTGCTGCATCTCATTTTCAGGGTGGAACAGACCGCTTCATTTGTGAGTTCAGCTTGCAGCCTGAGGGACTGCTGAGAGAAAGCAAGCACTGAAAGCCTGTTTTCCAACTTGCATTTCTTTTTTTTGCAGTCCAAGCCTGTGCTCTGTGACAAAGCAACAGAAGAAACCAATCCAGTGGCCCAGAAGCTGATAACCAACACAGAGAGTGATCTCCAGCTCAGCTATGCCAAGCAGCGTCGCACCAAGAGTTCCATCCTCCTGCACAAGGAGCTGGACTCCAGGAGTAAAAAGGCTGTCAGGGACTACCTGTATCGTGTCAATGAGGCAACTGCTGTCCTCTATGCCAGGCATGTGCTGGCATCACTCTTAGCTGAGTGGCCAGAGGATGTGGCAATAAATGAGGACATCCTTGATCTAAGTGGCCCAGCCCATATGACATACATACTAGACATGCTTATGCAGCTGGAGGAGAAGCAGCTATGGGAAAAGGTAAGAGGATTTCAGTTGCACATGTGAACAAGCCCTGTGCCTCCATGACTTGGCTCTACCTAACAAAAATACTTGCATTTCCTTTTTTAAACTCAGCTGAAACTCCAGAGTTGAAATCAGTTCTGGAAGAAAAGCCAAGCAGTTGGAATCTGTCAGTGTCTGAATGTAGTGATTTGGTTAACACTAGCTGTGTGGAGAGAACTGGTTCAGTTAGGAAAGGACTAGATGGGGAAATAGATCTTACAGAGACTCTGCTAGAAGAAGCAGCCCAAGATAGAAGGGGAGAGGCTTTTCAGCTGGTCAGGTTGCAACAGGACAAGGGGAAATGGATACAAGCTGAAGGAGGGGAAATTTAGACTAGAAATTGGAAGGAAATTCCTTACCCAGAGGGTGCTGAGGCACTGGCACAGATTGGCTAGAGAGATTGTGGCTGTGCCCCACCCCTGGCAGTGTTCAAGGCCAGGCTGGATGTGGCCATGGGCAACCTGGGCTAGTGCGTGGCATCCCTGCCCATGGCAGGGGGGTTGGAGCTACATGATCTTAAAGGTCCTTTCCAACACAAACCATTCTAGGACTCTGTGATTGTGAAAGCTGTTTCTCTGTTAGAACTTCATGTGTCTATTGTAATACCTGCTGCTCCACTGATGAGCTGACTGCTAGGTGGGGAAGTGATCCTGGAGTTACAATAGAATGTTGTCAGCAACGTTGTCAGCTCAGTGCTTCCCAGCAGTCAAAGCAAATCGAGTGCTGGCAATCTTCAAAGAAGGAATGAAAAATAAAGCAGAAGGCCTTGGTATGAGGCACAGAACCATTAGTCTGCTCTCCTCTGGACTCTACAGCATGTCACCTTCCTCCTTCACCTCATTTAAAACACGAGGACAAGATGCAGGACAACTGGAAGAGGTCTGGAGAAGAGTGGCAGGGATTATTCTAGCCATGAAATAGCTTCACTAGGAGGAACCAGCTAGTTTTCTTCATCCTGGCACTCTGCCCTGTGGGGGCACTGGGGGAGGAGGAGTCTGTTGATAAAGCCTGTTCCTCTTTCTCTGCTGTTTTAAAGCAGTAAGCAGCATACAAAAGTTAACATCAAGGATTATTCACTGGCCCTCCCAGTAAGAAAACAAAGGAGTGTCAGGCTAAGGTAATAAGTGGCAGGTCCAAAACAAACCAAAAGAACTGGTTCTTGAGACAGCATGTCATTGCCATTGTTGGCACAGGGTGTTTTTATAGCCTCAGAAAATGACATGATGAACTGATAGAGAGAAAATTCTCTTAGGGCATGTTAAATCCACAAGCATAGCCTTTGCCTTGGGCTGGCCTGCAGGCATATGGAGGCAAAGAATGCATCCAGGAAGCTGTGCTCCATAACTGCCTTTGGGTTTTAAACTCCTTTTCTCCAAGAAAGCAGGTTTGGGCTGATCTGGGGATGAACTGATCTGAGGTAGTATTGCATTTTAGAGGAGGAGGTAGAGCTCTTCACCTGCCACTTTCTAACAGGTTGCTAGAATGACTTGGAAAGGGCCTCAAGTGGCAGGACTCCTGCTTCAGAGCTTCTGTGCACTTGTCAAAGTGTGAGGGTGTTGGAACCCTGGCCCAGGCTGCCCAGAGAGGTTGTGGAGTCTCCTTGTGTGGAGAGATTCCCAAGGCAGCTGGAGGTGATCCTGGGCAAGCTGCTGGAGCAGGGGGCTTGGACTGGATGATCCCCAGAGGTCCCTTCCAAGCCCTGGCATTCTGTGGTTCTGTGACATCACTTGTGACTTTGTCTTGTTTCGTGCTAGTAGCTGGATTTTTCTCTTCTGAAAGGCTGTGTGGCTAGAAATGATTCCTGTTGGTCATCAGCATGGAAGTCTGTAAATGCTGTTTGGAGAGCAGATTGTATTCACATGTCTTGTTGCTTCTCCCCAGATTCTCCAGAAAGTGCTGCATGGGTGCAGTGAGAGCATGCTGGGGACCATGGCCCTGACAGCATGCCAGTTCATGGAGGAGCCTGGCATGGCAGTGCAGATGAGGGAATCCAAGCATCCTTACAACAATAATACTAATTTTGAGGTAAGTTGTACATGTACTGCAGTGCATTTGCATGACTTGGGGAATGGATAGAAACTAGAGGAGGGGAGATTTAGGTTGGATATTAGGAGGAAGTTCTTCACTGTTAGGGTGGTTAGACACTGGAACAGGTTGCCCAGAGAGGCTGTGGAAGCTCCATCCCTGGAAGTTTTTAAAGCAAGGCTAGATGGGGCTGTGGGCAACCTGATCTAGTGGGAGGTGTCCCTGGCAGGCAGGGGGGTTGGAACTAGATGATCTTTAAGGTCCCTTCCAGCTCTGACCATTCTATGATTCTGTGACTTAGAAACTAGGTGAAAAACCTAGTCAAGGTGGTTGAAGCAGAAGTCTCACCACGTTCCATGTGTATTCCTTTGGGACTTGTGTGCTTGCAGCACCTCTGAAATCTCTGTTCAGTCTTCCTGTTGATGCCCATGCAACACTCCAGGTTGGGTGAAGTGTGGCTGAAAAGCTGCCTAGTGGAAAAGGGCAGTAGCTGAAGCTGAGGCAGCAGAGTGCCCAGGTGGCCAAGAAGGCCAACAGCATCCTGCCTTGGATCAGCACTGGTGTGGCAGCAGGACTAGGGAGGTGATTGTCCTCCTGGGCTAGGCACTGGGGAGGCCACAGCTCCAATCCTGGGGTCAGGTTTGGGCTCCTTACTCCAAGGACACTGAGGTGCTGGAGTGTGTCCAGAGAAGGGCAAGGAAGCTGGGGAAGGGTCTAGAGCACAAGTGTTATGAGGAGCAGCTGAGGGACCTGGGGTTGGTTAGCCTGGAGAAGAGGAGGCTCAGGGGAGACCTTCTGGCTCCCTGCAACTCCCTGAGAGGAGGCTGGAGCCAGGTGGAGGTTGGTGTCTTCTCCCTGGTTACCAGTGAGAGGACAAGAGAAAATGGCCTCAGGTTGCACCAGGGGAGGCTTAGGTTGGACATAAGGAAAAATCTCTTCCCAAAAGTGTTGTGAAGCCCTGGCCCAGGCTGCCCAGGGCAGTGGTGGAGTCCCATGAAGGGCCATGGCTCAGTGGTGACCTGGCAGTGCTGGTCCACGGTTGGACTCCATGATGTTGCAGGTCTCTTTCCAACAAAATGCTTGTGTGATTCTGTGGCTGAGGCTTTGCCCTGTACAGAGATCTGTTCAGCAAGGCACTTTAATGTAGGCCTAGTTCAGTCATGTGGAATGTGGATGAATTAAATGGGTTTATTCTGCATGTGTTTGAAGCAGGCCATATTCTGAAATGGTTTCAGGGCCTTAATGAGCAAATATTTCAACCCTTTCATCCAAATGCCTATTTCAGTTGGCCTGTTACTTCCTTGTGCTGTTAGACCAAAGCTAGGAGTGAAGTCTCTTTTTTCTTGTGTTCCTCCTGCCACAGTTAGTTTCTGATTTTCTTTCCTTGATGCTGTTTGAAAGCATTTTTCTGCTGTAGTTTGGTAATTGCTGCCCCTAGGCAGTCTTGGGCCTTTTAATTTCCCTGCTGCTCTGACTCTTGATTTTTCAAACCTTTAGGTTGTGGCAGTGAGATCAATGTCTGCAGCAGTTACTGCTTTTAAAGCACCAAAGCATGGCTTAGCAGTTAATATTCCATGCTTAACAGCTAATGCAAACAAGAGGCCATGCTTTACATCTGTTCAGCTAGTTCTGGGTTCAGATACTGAAGAGGTTTTGTTGCTTTCCCCATGGAGCTGCTGTGAGATTTGTTCTAGCTCCTTTTTTGTGTGGTGCAAGTAGATTCTTAGTAACACAGTATGCCAGGATCCAACGATCTTGTGTTTATTTCTCAGGATAAAGTTCACATTCCTGGTGCTATCTACCTCTCCATCAAATTTGACTCTCAGTGTAACACAGAAGAGGGCTGTGATGAGCTGCTGATGTCCAGCAGCAGCGATTTCCAGCAGGACCGGCACAGCTTCAGTGGCTCTCCACAGAAGTGGAATGACTTTGAGCTTCCAGGTGACTATGCAGGGTTCCAGAGTGCAGAGAGGGAGATGTTGCTGGGCTCTGGGAGTAGAGAGAAACTGCTGAATGACCACAGTTAAAGAGATATCTTGGAAAAGAAACCCCCTGTTCTTGTCCCAGGTTGCTCTGCCACGCTGCTCTCCTGCAGTTGTTTCTCAGGAGCCTTATCTGTCCTGCTGCTGCTTGACCTTTTTGTTTCCACACCTCAATCAAAGCTTGCACTTAGCTACTGGAAACAATTTTGGATCTTGAATCGGTTCCAAGCCAGTCCTTGTTCTGCACGATATTCACTGCCATTGTTTCTGCCTTCTCTCACTTTCCACAGGAAGCCCCTTTTTTTCTCCCCCCAAAAAGATAGGCTTATCTCTTCTCTCTGGGCTCCAGCAGTGCCCAGAGCAGAGAGCGTGTGCCAGAGCCTTGGCTCCACTTGTTACCCTAGAGAGGAGCTGACAAACCTTCCGTCGTTTGCCTGACAGCTTCAGTCTGTGTTGTCTCAGCAGGTTTTGGTAACACAGTGGCAGAGGGCAGTGAGCTGCAGGGCTGCAGGCTCCCATCCTCCTCCTTCCAGCAGCTCATTCTTTAACCCCTCGAGTGCTGCAGGGCTGCAGGCTCCCATCCTCCTCCTTACAGCAGGTCCTTTGAACCCCTCGAGTGCTGCAGCACTGCAGGAAGCTTTTCACTTCCAGCTCTGTCAGTAGCTGGAAATAGATTTAGGAGCTTCCTTAGCAAAGCAGTTTGGGGTTGCAAGGTGCTGCTTAGAACCAAGTGTGTGCTCTCTAGAAGTGTTTTGGGTTTTTATGAACTTCCCTCTGTCCTCCTTTTCCTCCCAAATAGCTGCAGAGGTTTGCCAAGAAGTTGAACTTTGAAGCCATTGTTCTGGAGCAGCCTTGGCTGTGAAGGTTGAGTTTCACCTTGTGAAGCTTCATTTCCAGTCAGGGCTGTTTGGATTAAGGATCTTGACCTGGACAGGCTGGAGAGTTGGCTGGAGTGGAACCTCAGGAAGTTCAACAAGGGCATCTCTTTTAAGTGGTGCCCAGGGACAGGCCAAGGGACACTGGGCACAAACTGGAAGCCAGGAGGTTCCAGCTGAGCAGGAGGAGAAACTTGTTTGGTGTGAGGGTGTTGGAGCCCTGGCCCAGGCTGCCCAGAGAGGTTGTGGAGTCTGCTTGTGTGGAGAGATTCCCAGGGCAGCTGGAGGTGACCCTGGGCAAGCTGCTGTGGGTGCCTCTGCTGGAGCAGGACCCCACAGGTCCCTTCCAACCCCAACCATGCTGGCTTCTGGGATTTCACTCACAGGCTCTAGCAGAAGCTAGATATCTGAAGGCTCCTGGGCTTTTCATTTGGTTGGCAGGGCTTTCCTCCAGCCTCTTAGGAGCAGGAGGGAGCAGTGGCTCCATTTCCTGCTGAAAAGGGGAACAGGCTTTGAGATTATTTTAATTATAAAAAAACCCAGTGTTTTCAAAACTTTTCATCTTCATGAAAGTTTGGAAACTCTGCCTCCCCATAAATCCTGCATGCTTGTCCCAGGGGCCAGGGCTCTTCATGGAACAGCAGGAAAAGCTGAGTTTTAAACAGCTCTGCTGTTAACAGAGCACAGTAGGGAAGGACATGGTTTGCTTAGCATTACAGCAAACTACCAGCCCTTATCTCTGTGGAGCTGTAGATGTTCCACTGACAAGAACTTGATGAATGTTCCAGTGACCCAATTGTGAAATGGCCCAAACAGTTGGATTCTTCTTCAGCTTCTGAGTGCTTGAGTTTTCCAGTTGTGTTCCCTAGAATCAAGGTGTGCAGTTGGATTTTCTGACATGGAGAAGCAACTTGAACAATTTCTTAACCTTTTGGTGAATGGACTGGGAGCTTGGCTGCCTGTCTAGTGGTTCTTGTTCATATCTAAAAGCACTGTTAGCTTTTAGATGTTTCTCCATCTCCAACCTGCTCTAACTTCCTCACCAAAGATGAAGGAGATGGCAGGAGCTGATCTCTTCTCTCTGGTGACCAGCACCAGGACTCAGGGGAATGGCATCATAAATCCTAACTGGATTCCATAAGGCATAACTGGAAGAGTGCAGTGTGGAGTTTCTTTATCTCCCTCTTCTGTGTGCTTGTCAAAGACACAAGCGGCATCATCCTTGTAAACACCTTTGTACAGCAGAGAGCACTCAGCCTCTTCTTCATCCTCTGCTCTGGGCATGTCAGAAGTACCCAAAGGGCCAAGATCACCTCTCTTGAATGATGATAGTAGGATTCATTTAAGCCAGGCTTTCCATTTGGGTGGTGTTGGGGAGAGCCAGGCTAAGTCAGGAGGCAGTAACGTGATTCCCTCCCTTCCCCTGCCGCAGGAGACACGCTCTATTACCGCTTCACCTCTGACATGAGCAACACCGAGTGGGGCTACAAGTTCACAGTGACAGCAGGACATCTTGGAAGGTTTCAGACAGGTAAGGAGGCTCAGAATGGATGGAAAAGGACTTGGTAGAGTTGCTTTGCTTTGACAGCTTTGTGCTTATCCAGCAGAATGGACTTTTGCCACTGTTTTGGGAATAAGATGATGAGTTTGGGTCAGGTTGAAACTTGAGCAGTGTCTCTTAACTTGCTGTGGCTTTATGCTGCAGGTACCTTCACAGAGGAATAACAACTCACTGCACTTGGAAATCATCATTCTAATAATGTTCCTTGCATTCAGAGTCTCATTATGTGCCAGTCATTACACCCAGGATTTAGTAAATGCTCCAAGGCACTGTAATTTGAAACAGAAATAATTGTAAACAGGAGTTAGTTACCCATTGAAACAGGCTGGGTTTCAGTTCTAGCTACAGCCTGAAAGGTTTTCTTGCTTTATTTGGGAGCTGAAGTCTTCTTAATCCAATTAAGGCTGATGGATGGTTTGCAATGAGCAAAGCTCTACTGCAGATCACATCACAGTGAGGACCTGTGCTTTGTTTGCCCTCTTTGGGCACCACTTTCATTTCAGCTAGGATTCTTTCTGATTTGGATCTTCAGTTTTGCCCCAGAAAAGACTTGTGATGTCAGGATGCAATCTAGAACTCTCACATCTTTTGGTTCAGTGTCTTTCCTTCCCCATTTCATGCTGGCCAGAGCAGTACTGAGTAGATGGAGAAGACAAAACTGAGTCCTATCAACAGAAGGGCTCCCTACAAAGGCAACAGCTGGCTAAATTATTTCTCTCTTTGTTGTTGTTTTCCCACACCCCCCCAGGGTTTGAAATCCTGAAGCAGATGCTGTCTGAGGAAAGGGTTGTTCCTCACCTGCCCCTGGCCAGGATCTGGGAGTGGCAGGTGGGGGTGGCCTGCCGCCAGACCGGGCACCAGCGCCTGAAGGCCATCCACCTGCTCCTGAAGATAGTGCAGTGCAGCACCCAGAGGTGAGGACACTGCTCTGTGCTGGGCACCCACAGCTAAAGGGCAGGAGGAGAACAAAAATGATGAAGCTGATGTTAATTTGAAGCCACAAAACCAGGATTTGGAGTAGATATATGACACGGGATCCCAGCAGGGGTGGGGTTGGAAGGGACCTCTGGGGATCATCCAGTCCAAGCCTTCTGCTCCAGCAGGGTCACCCACAGCAGCTTGCCCACCAGTTGCCTTCTGGATACCAATCACAGTGCTTTGAGAGTAGAATCTTCTTACAAGGGCTTTTCTTTAAGAGATTTTCTCTCCTTTCTTGGCTTTTAAAAAGGTCCAATGAATTCAGATATTGCTGGAAAGAAAAAAGTAATCACCCTGAAACACTGCAGACAATGGATTTTGGTTAATGTTTGTCCTAGTCATGCCTCAGAGTTAAGGTGAGGATGGGATAATAAACTGGTGAGATGATGATCTCATTCTCTGTGAGGTAAACAACTTGTTGTACCATTAAGGCTATAATTGAGTAGTAGAAGGGCTGGCTGTGCTCGTGCTGATGTATGGGTGGCATGGTCATTCCTCACTTGTCTCAATGCACACTGAAATGGATATTGAGCTTTTCTGATGCTTTGCACATGGATACAGTCACATTACCTCTGTGGAAATGCTGTAACATTGACACTTAGTTATGTCCTTTCAGTTCAGGACAGGCAAAATCATGACCATACCAGCATCCTCCCAGCTTACTTTGATAAAGAGAAATCATAGAATACATTCATATCCAGTAATCAAAGTGGACAGTTACCTAAAGGCATGGCAGGAGGTTTGGACTGGATGCCCTTTAAAGATCCCTTCCCACCCAAAGCATTCTGTGGTTGCTTGTCTCTTGTAAATTGTAGCTGCCCCAATCTGCAGCCAACTCATTTGCTGTTAACTTGCACTCATGGCTTTATTCTCTTTTTCAAGTTCCTTGAGCTGTTTTCCTCAGAACACATCTGCTTTGTCACATGGACAACAAATTGCTGCAAGATCAAATCTCTGCTGTGCTTACAGCAGTTCTTGTGTTTCTTGTCTTAACCTGCTGATAGCTTCTGAAGTTGTTTCCCTGCCATTGCCCCTGGCTGAAGGCTGTTTGTCATCCTGTCTCATGAGAAGTGACATTTGGGTTAGCTGACTTGAACTGAGGGGTGGGAAGGAGGCAGGGTTGGGGTTTGTAAAGCCAGGTAACAGCTTCTGCCTGTCTGCCCTCTACCAGGGCATCACCTGCTCAGGGCTCTGCTTTGCTATTGTAGAACTTCAGGTGCTAAAGCTTTTAGCAGAGGGAGGTGTGTAGTTATTTTCAAGGCCTCATTTCAGGAGGCTGCTCAGTTTTAGGTAAGTTATTTAGACATGTTGATGGGTATGAGGTTTTTCTCCACTCCACTGATTCAGGATGAAGTTCCTTGTGCTGAAACACTTGGCTGAATTTAGATTCTCCAGTGCTTTTTGTGTTCTTCCTTCATTTATCCATCTGATTGTTACAACTGCATGGATTTGTTCTCTTCCATTTCTTTGGTTGGTTTTGTTTCTCCCTTCCCAGAAGCAGGAGATGATGATTACTCACTATTTCAATTCCTTTTACCCAGGGACTGTGACTTCACCTTGTTGAAGCCACTGTGGCAGCTTTTCACCCACATGGAAAACAACTTGTGTCATGAGATGGCCAAGCCTGGCATTCTCCTTCCTCTGCACCGTGCCCTTGCAGAGCTCTTCTTTGTCACAGAGAACAGAGTCACTGTAAGCAGCTCCTGTTTGTGTGCCTCCCCCTCTCTCCCTCTCCTCTGGGAATGAAACATTCAAGGTTACATTAAATGCAGTTTCCCCTGACCTTGGCAAAGTTTCAGCAGAGCTTTAGAAACATTAAAATGCTTCAGGAACGTGAACAACTTTCTCTTGTGGAGTCTGGGGGCAAACTGTTGCCTTGTCCATCCTTGGGACCTTGGGTAACAGTCATGGCTCTTCCTTCTGTGATGAAGGCACTAGACCCTGGAGCCAGTCTTTATTCTGATAGTAATGCTGATTCAGTAATTAACTTCAAGGTATTTGAATGTAGGTTTACTGAGTTGATTCTGGACATTATCCATCAGCACTCTGTAGCTAACTGACTGCTGTGGTCACAGAACATGTCCAGCAGAGCCTGGTGTGGAGTTCTGATACCTTTGGACTCTTGGGCACTGCTCTAATGATCAGAATTGAAATGTTAATTAGTAGGATGATATCTGTGGTAGAAACCTTGGTGTTTATGGAATGTTTTCTGGCTGCAGGAGCTTGGATCTCTGCAGGAGTATTTGCTTGCCTTAAACACTGAAGATCATCTTCATCGCTGCACAGCACAGGTAATGAGCTCACCCCCAGAGGTCTCTGGCTTTGGGAGATTTTCCTGGCAGGCAGAGATAATAACAGAGTCAAAGAGTGCTAGGGGTTGGAAGGGACCTGTGGAGATCACCCAGTCCAACCCCACAGCTCCAGCAGGGGCACCCCCAGCAGCTTGCCCAGGATCACCTCCAGCTGCCTTGGGAATCTCTCCACACAAGGAGACTCCACAGCCTCTCTGGGCAGCCTGGGCCAGGGCTCCAACACCCTCACACCAAACAACTTTCTCCTCCTGTTCAGGTGGAGCCTCCTGGGTTCCAGTTTGTGCCCAGTGCCCCTTGGGCTGTCCCTGGGCACCACTGAGCAGAGTCTGGCCCCAGCCACTTGGCCCCAGCCTTCAACTCTTGCTCAGCCTTGAGCAACTCCCCTCTGGAGCTGCTCTTCTCCAGGCTAAGCAGCCCCAGGGCTTTCAGCCTTTCCTCCTCCCAGAGCTGCCAGAGCCCTCAGCATCTTCCTAACCTCTGCTGGACTTGGTGATCTTGAAGATCTCTTCCAGCCTCAGTGATTCTGTAACTCTGTGTGACTTGTTTTCCCCTCTCTCCTGCAGGCCCTGAGGAACATTGCTGCTATCAGCCTTGCCATTAACTACCCAAACAAATCCACAAGTCTCTGGAATGTCTAATCCTGGCTCCAGCCACAGTGCATGGGATAGAGTAGTTTGTCCATAAGAACCTTGGAACAAACATCTCACCTCCCTTCAGGAGAAGTTCCTTCAGCATCATGAGCACTCTGCAGCCTTCCTTCCTCCCTTCCTTCCACCTTGATGTAGGATTTGTACCAGTCAAAGCTCACTTCAGTGACAAAGCACATCCTGAAGTCACTCCCCTGTCACCTGCAGTTATGTATGCACCTATTGTAGCATGTTACAGTAAATAAACCAAGGTTTTGTTGCATCCAGAGGAAGTAAATGACTGAAGGTAGCTGGAGGCTGAGGATGGAAGGCTCTCCAGTTGGTGTCATCTGCTCCCAAGGAAACTTGGCTGATGGAATATGAGAGCTTTGGAAGTGCTGCTGGACTCAAGAGTGGTGCCTTCAGCAGCAGCTGTTAGACATCACTGAGGTGTGCACTAGGCAAACCAGGAGCTGGTAGGCTGGTGCAGGAATGGTCCATGTTTGAATCCTTTTGCTCTGAAGGCTTCTACCCAAGGGAAAGGACTTGAATTCCTCCTAAACTGCAGGTTGTAAACCAAATCCTGGCTGATTCCCATAGCAGTTAAAGGATTCCAGTTTTGGAGCATCCTCATGCAAGAGGTTGATGTTTCTCCTCTTCTTTGATTCCATCAGCTGGATCATCTCTTCCTACCTGAATTCTCTGCAGGGTGGTGTTCTTCTGGTGCAGAGAGCAAAGGCTGGCCTCTCTTCACACAGCAGAGAGCTGAGGAGCATCCTTGTTTCTTCAAGATCACCTCTTGACAAGAAATTCTTCCTGAAGCTTTTTGTTTTGTCCCAATCATTTCACTCCTAGTGGCTCTGGGGAACCTTCTCAGCCATGCTGGGAGCCTGGGCTCCCAGCTCTCAGGGTGGGGGTTAAGGATCAATCCAGTCTTGTCTCAGAGAGCAATAACTGCATTACTCTTAGGGAACATGGAATGCATTTGCAGAGCTTCTGTGCTGAAATAAATTGGCTTTCCTCCTGCTCAAGTCCACTGGTTATTCCCTTTCCAGAGAGTTCCAAAGAAGGATTTGGGTTGTGTTTTGTGTACCCTGACCCAAGGGGTAGAGCTGCTCTTGGCAAGTATGAAGTCAGAGAACTTCGGATGCTAATTACTTTCTCCTTCCCTTGCTCTCCTCAACCTGAAGCTATGAAGAAAAGGCCACCAGAAGCTTCAGGAGTAACTGAATGGAAGCTGTGTAAAGGCAGTGGCTCTGGCAGAAGGGAATGTGCTTCCTGACCTTGCTTCTGACAGGTGAGAGGTACCTGGCTCACAGCCTGTGACCTGCACGGGAGCGCTGCTGTGGGGGCTGCTGTCTGAGCTGCTGGTCCTGGCAGCTGGGGCTGAAGTTCTAAGGGTGCTTCATTCTCCCTCTGAGAGGGAAACATGCAGTAACACATCCCCCTCTTCTTCTTTTGGATGGCCTCTAGTGCTGTAGTTCAAGATGTTTCAGCTGGGGTTCAGCCAGGTGAGTGCTGCCTCAGGGCTGAGGTTGGCTCAGGATGGGCTTGTCCTGCCTGCAAGACTGAAGACCAAGAAGCACCATGCTGAAGCCATTGCCTTCAGGAGGGGAGTGGCAAATGGGAATAAATGCACTGTGTCTCAAAGACTGAAGGGAGGCACAGAGATCCTCCAGGAGTGTCCTGCACCTCAAGGTTGAAGCCCTCCCTCCTGCCTGATGGAGGCCACGCTGGGGAGGAACTGTCAGAGCTGCTGGGATCAGTTTGTTCCCACATCCAAGTCACACATTGGAGTTAGCAGGGATGCCTGAGAGATCCCTGAGGAACCAACTGTTTCAGACTCTCTAAGAGCATGGACAGGTTCTGGGAATGGGGATTTGCTCCATCAAAATGAGACATCCTTCAGTCTCTTCGAGGGAGTTCTGTTGCTGGGACAGGTGAGCATTTGGAACCTGCTCTTCTGGAGCTCTAGGACTTCCTCTTCACTGCCTCAGTGTCAATCCCTGGCTAAGCAGTCAAGGATATGCAATGGCCTGATTTGCTAGGGCATGTAGCATGCTGCTGAGATCTGCCTGGTTTAGTCCAAGAAGGCTTTTTTTCTGTTCACATCAGGGATGAAGACTGTAAATAAACCATTCAGAGAAGCTCTCATGGCGCTCTCATTCCCATCTCTTTCTGTCAGACTGTCCTTTTGCTTTCTGTATGAAGACATGAGGCTGCAAGGATGACCCAGGAGTGGCCAGTGCTCCTTCCTGGGTGTACCACTGAACTTCCTCTACCAGCAGCACCTGGCCTCCTGAGGAGCTGGTCATCTTGTCCTGAAGGGACTGTGTAGGAACAGTGTCCACTGAACCTGCTTTCTACCCACTAGATGGAACTGAAGGGCTGTGACCTGAGCTGCCACTGAATCTGTTGCTGCCTTACAACTCCAGTCACTCATGATGGATGTTTTAAGAGACAAGAAACACTGATTTAGTTTTGTTTTTCTTCTGCTAGCTCTAAAGAAAGAGGAAGAGAATGCCAATAATGAATTCTCATGATCAATCCCACTCTGAAACCCTTGCAGCAGGTCCCAGTGGGTGTGGGTGATGCTGTTGACTAGTCTAGGACTGTCTGGAGAAGAGGTATGCTGAGAAAAATGTGCCTAATATAAACCAAGTTGTCCTGCCTGAGTCACCTGTGCTGTGTTGAAAACAAAGCAGCTTGTTCCTCCTGATCCCTCTGACTTGCTTCCATTAAACACTTCAACACAAGAGCTTTAGAATTTCTTTGCTTAGGGGTTTCCTACTTTCCACTTTTTATCAGTTGTTGAAAATCTTATCAGAGCTTTTGATTTATTCCAGTTCAGTTCAAGATGTACAGAGAGAGCTGCAGCTGTGGGGAAAATATGCAAATGAAGAGAAATATATTGTAAAAAATCTATAAAAACCAGAAAGTACCACACAGTGTCTGTGTTCTCTTTGCTTCCCTCACAGGGGCAGGAAGGCTGGAGGAGACCAGCAAGTCCTCTCACCCCCATGCCACCAAACCATGGCCCTAAGGACCGCAGATGTTGTTTTAAACCCCCCCAGGGAGGGTGACTCCACCACTGCCCTGGGCAGCCTGGGCCAGGGCTTCACAGCCCTTTTCAGGAAGAAATTGTTCCTAATATCCAACCTAAACCTCCCTTGATGCAGCTTGAGGCCCTTTCCTCTTGTCCTCTCACTGGTAACCAGGGAGAAGAGACCAACCTTCACTTCACTCCAGCCTCCTCTCAGGGAGTTGCAGAGTGAGAAGGTCTCCCCTGAGCCTCCTCTTCTCCAGGCTAACCAAGCCCAGTTCCCTCAGCTGCTCCTCACAACACTTGTGCTCTAGACCCTTCCCCAGCTTCCTTGCCCTTCTCTGGACACACTCCAGCACCTCAATGTGCTTCTTGGAGTGAGGAGCCCAAACCTGACCCCAAGGTTGGAGCTGTGGCCTCCCCAGTGCCCAGTCTAGAAGGACAATCCCTGCCCTAGTCCTGCTGCCATACCAGTGCTGCTCCAAGGCAGGATGCTGTTGGCCTTCTTGGCCACCTGGGCACTCTGCTGCCTCAGCTTCAGCTGCTGTTCACCAACACCCCCAGGTCCCTTTCTGCCAGCAGCTTTCCAGCCACTGCCCCAAGCCTGGAGCATTCCTGGGGCTGCTGTGACCCAAGTGCAGGACCTGGCACTTGGCCTTGGTGAACCTCATCCCATTGCCCTTGGCTCATGGATCAGCCTGGCCAGATCCCTCTGTAGGTTCTCCCAACCTTGCTTTCAGGGGTCAAACAACAACCACAACCATCAGCACCTCTAAACTGCATGACCTGGTCTGTAGGTAAAGCTCCTAGAGTGTTGGCAGTCAGATTAAGAGATGTAGCAAAGGGGATTTTCAGCAGTGAGCCTGCAGGAGGTCAGGTTGGATAACAGCTGGAGCAAAGAATGGCCTGAAAAAACCCAGGGGCTGTGCTGGGCTTTGTAGGAGAGCACAGGAATCTGTCCCATCTCTGGCTTAAGGAGGCAATTCCCATTGGAATGAGTAAGAGAAATCCCCTGGGAACAGGGAAGGAGTTAAGGAAGAGGTGAGGGAAGACTGAAGTTCCTTCTTCCCATGGTGGTCAGGTCTGTTCCACAGTGAACTTCCCTGAGAAAGGCCAAGGAACAGCAGGCTGGTGCCCAGCTCAGGCCCAGGCTGCAGTGTTCTGCTGGGACTCAAAATGGGCATACAAGGAGGAATAAACACTTAAAAAAACCCAAAACCCCTTATTTTCTCTGACTGGAAATGGGAAGAAGCATTCCTGGTAGACAGGTGGAGATCTCAGAGGGTTCTCTGCTGGCTCTTAGCCTTCCCAGATTTGCTCTATGGAAGTTCAAGGGCTGAGGATGTTTGGATTTAAGGAGAAGCAGTGGAGGAAGGTAACTGGACTGCCTTGGAGACAGGGTCTGAACACTCAAGTCTTGGGCAGTTTGCTGGGGAGCTTCTCCTGTTGGTGCTTCTCTGCCAGCTGGAATGATGTTTGACCTGGTTCTGGTTGGGTTTGGGTTTTTCTGTTTCCCTTCCAGTGTCTGGCTTTCTATTTTTTGGTAACATTTGCAGTGCAAATAACAACTGTTGGAGCTTGCATTGCCTGGCAAAAGTCAGTGCTATGGAAACTGAAGAAATGTAAAAAATCAAAGAGCCTGCAAATATTTGGCTTCACTGTCTTCTCACAGGCTTAATTCTGAAACACTTGGGTAACATCTCCTGGCACCTGCATCCTCAAACATGCTCCCTCCAGGCCATGGTGACACCTTCCTGTGCAGGTGAGGGAGTGCTGCAGATCTGCCCTCTCACAGGCATGGTGTGGGCCATGTCCTGCAGTCACTAGCCCTCTCCTCTCTTCACAAGCACTCTGGGGAGTGTCCCCCATTCCTACCACAGCTGGCCAAACCCCAGACTTCCCCAGGCAGGCTCTGAGGAGGCTCCAGGGAGATCTTTCAGTACTGAAAGGGCCTGTCAGAAAGATGGGGAGACCTGTTGGGACAGGCCAAGGGCTGATGGTCTGAAACTAGAAGAGGGAGATGCAGGCTAGATAGAAGGAAGAAATGTTTTACCCTGAGGGTGCTGGGAGCCTGTCCCAGATTGCCCAGAGAGGTGGGAGATGTCCTACCCCTGGAACCATCCCAGGTCAGGATGTTTGGGACTCTGAGCAACCTGCTCTAGCTGCAGATGTCCCTGCTGACTGCAGGGGGGTTGGACTATATGCCCTTGAAAGGTTCCTTCCCACCCAACCCAGCCTAGGAGTCTCTAATTCATCCCTTCCAAAGCTCAATGCACCTTGGTGCCCCATGGGCCAGCAAAGGTCCCAGAGAAGCTGCCCATGGTGCAAGAGCTGCTGCTGCTGTTAGAGGGTTTCTTCTGCAAAAAAAAATTCATTCATTTACTTCCCAGCTCCTTGCCTCAAGCACATCCTGAGCCCTCAGCAGGCAGCCAAGCACTGAGGCTTGCCAGCTGGGAACAGCATGTCCTGTGGTGGGGACAGGGAAGAGCCTGTTCTGGGTACAGTGACAGCCATGGCATATGGCCTGTGCAGGGCTACCCACCCCCAGAGCTGCTGCCATGGCCTGGGGAGGCTGGCTGCAGGCTGCCAGCTCTGCTCAGCTCCAGCCCTCACTGCCCACAGACCATCCTGAGGGAAGCTGAATTCCTGCCTGGGCTCCTGGAGGTCTAACCATGGGGCATAGAATTGTTTTGGTTGGAAGAGACCTCTAAGATCATCAAGTCCAACTGTTCCCCAGCACTGCCAGGTCACCACTGAACCATGGCCCTCAGCACCACATCTCCAGGGTTTTTTTAAGCCCTCCAGGGATGGTGACTCCACCACTGCCCTGGGCAACCTGGGCCAGTGCCTGACAACTCTTTCAAGGAAGAAATTCTTCTTAATATCTAACCTAAACCTCCCCTGGCACGACTTGATGCTGTTTGCTCTTGTTCTATCACTTGTTCCTTGTGAGACCAGCTGGAGATAGAGCAGCTTCCATGGCTAAAAGCAGCTCTGAGCTTCTCCAAGTGGCAAACCAAGTGTGTGTCACTGCTGGGCCACCTCTGCCCTTTGCAGTATGTGTTTTATTCCTGAGCTCTCGAGGAGGAGGAGCTTGCTTTCCCTAGGGGAACATCTCCATTTCCCCCAGGAAGCAGCCCAGCACTCCTCACCTCAGCCCTGGGGTGCTGCACCCCATGTGGCAGTGCTGGACTTACCTGGGCTTGTGTCCAAGTGCTTCACCCCCTCAGGACTTGGCTCCTGGCACAGCAGTGGCTCCCCAGCCACTGTACTGCCCTGATGGACACCTCAGGATGCCACTACAAGCTGCTGGTGCCTGCAGTCTGCCATCTGCCCAAGGCAGCCCTGGGCTTGCTTTCCTTGAAGGATTTTAGAGAAGGGCAGAACTTGCCCTGGCTCAGCAGGGTTTAAGCTCAGCTTGGGCTGATGGGGACCAGAGAGCAGCCATGGCTGCTCTTGCACTGGCATAAGCTGGGGGTGACCAACTCAGCTTGACTTCTGCCTTCTGATCTTTCCACTGCCCTTTGCAGAGGCTGTTGGGATGATCCCAGGGGAAGAAAGCAGATCCCTGCTTCACCCATAAAGCTGCCTGTGGTCTCTTCTTCTATTTTAGGGAGCCATTCCTGCAATGTTCCTGTGGTTACCCATGCAGCATCTTCTGGTGTTGAGAGCTGCCAGATCCCAAAGGGAGAGGCATCACCACTTGCTTGTTCTCTCAAATATCCCTCAGGCTCCCACACTAGCCCTGAAATAGCAAATCTGCTTGCTGGTGAGGTCTGGGCTCCTCTGACCCTGGGCATGGAGCGTGGAGTCATGGAGCTGCCAGAACTGCTCTGTGGCTGGAGTTACAGACTGGTCTTGGGGTAGCTCTTGGGTAAGGCCAGGCAGACACTTGCAGCTCAGCCCCAGCTTGTGAGAGCTTCAGTTCAGTACTCAGGAACCCTCATCTGTGGCAAAACTTGACCTGAGTGTGACTCATTCTGGGCAAAGGCTGCTGTTTGTGCCCCACCACCCATTCCCTGGCAGCAAGCCCCCAGCTCCCCAAGCCTTGCTCTGCCCTCGCAACGCCATGGTTTGATCCTTGGATCTTCTCTCCTGGTGGCACAGCCAAACTCCTGCTTCAGGTGTGCCTCCTTTGCCTGTGCCAGAGGCCCCAGGAGGTTTCTGCTGAGCCAGAGCCTCCCCTTTTCTGCAGGAGATGCAGGAGGAGGAAGGTAAGCCAGGAGCCTGTGGCTATCTGGGGATGCTGCACCCCCAGATGCAGGGTGATGTCTCAGGTACTGAGGTGATCTCCTGTTGCTCATGGGTTTGCCTCAAGCATGATGGGTGTTTGGAGCAGCCACACCACCTGGCAGCAGCATTTCTTCTCTCCCATTGCAGCTGCCTGCGATAGAAGCAAGGGAGATTTGAGGGTGGCATCCAGCTAAGGCACCAAGCAGTGCACCTACCTTCCCCACCAAGGCTTTGGAGAGCTCTAGAGGCTCCAGGCTCTGACTGCAAAAAGTGACACTGGAAGAGCAGCATCCTGGCAAGCAGAGCTGGGGAGAACCCCAAAATAAACCATCCCTTTAGGGTGCCTGCTGCAGAGCCAAGACCCTGCCCTGCTGCTGGGAGCAACGGAGCAGCTCTGTGCATGACCAACCCATTCCCACCTGGAGACCCCAGCCCAGCTCAGGCACTGGGGGATGCTGGAGCTGTTAGCTTTCTGCCTGCTGCATAGTTCCCCATCCTGCTTTTTCAACTCCCGTGTCTTGCAGCCTCGGTGGCAGCCCCAGCTCCTTCCCAGGGGTTCCTGCCAGCTCATAAACCTCTTTTAATCTCAAAAGAAGGTCTTTTGTGCAGCCTTTTGTCAACAGGGCCTGTCCCATTGCTATGGCTACGGCCCCTGGGCTGCCGGACACACCTGTTTGTTTTTCCAGCTCCTTTCTCTTGCTGTCAGATTTCTCTGCCACCTAAATAAAAGTACTGAGAAAAGCCCTGCCCTGGTCCTGTGCCCTCATCCCCCTTCCCAGTGAAGGAAACTCCTCACTCCCCTGGGAACAATGTTTTAAAGGCAGTGGCCTCCAAGCAGACAGAGCTCCTTGGCTTGTCTTTGTTTTCTGCTTTTTTTTTTTACCCTTAAAATTATTGTTCTCGTGGTGGAGAGGGGCTGGGGACAGGGTGCTTTGCAGGACAGTCCCCAGGTGGAGCAGATGCCTTGGGAAGGGCAAGGGATGGTGATTATGGAGTGGTTTATGTTGGAAAGGACCTTTCAAGGTCATCTAGTCCAACCCCCCTGCAGTTAGCAGGGACATCTGCAACTGGATCAGGTTGCTCAGAACCCCAGACAACCTGACCTGGAGTGGTTCCAGGGATGGGACATCTCCCATCTCTCTGGGCAACCTGGGACAGGCTCTCAGCACCCTCAGGGTAAAACATTTCTTCCTTCTATCTAGTCTGAATCTCCCCTTATTGGTTTCAGACCATCAGCCCTTGTCCTGTCCCAGCAGGTCCTGCGCTCCCCTCATCTTTCTGATCCCTCATGCACCTGCTTGGGCAGCAGGCACTGCCCTGGCTCCTGCTCTGCAGCACAGCATGGAACAAGGTTTCTCCCCCCCTAGATCACCCTGTCCTTGTGCTGTCCCTGGCACCAGGAGCTGTCCCCTGTGGGTGTTTATGTCACTCTTTAGGGACATTAAAACCCCAACACATATACCAGCTTCATAAGTTGTGGCTGCTGTGTGCCCAGAGAAGAACAGGCAGAAATTATCTGGGGGGAATTTCTTTTCATTTGCACATCATGTCCCAGTGCAAGGTGTTCTCCTGCAGCAGGTTCAAGTCAGGGATTTGTGCTGGATATCAAAAGCATTTGGCTTATCTCGATCTTTACTGGGGCAACCTGACCAGCAGGATCCTGCTTTTCTCTCCCTGTCTTTTCTTCTCCTGCCAGATGCAGCTGAGGTTTGTCCCTGACTCTGTGGCTATGGGATCCATCGTCTGGGCACAGCCAAGCTGCTGGTGTTTGCTTTCCCTGCTCCATTGCACCCAACCTCGGCAGGGCTGAGTCATGCTCTCCAGTAGAGCTGACTCACCACCCTGCCTGAGAGCCGGCAAGCCTCCGGAGCCAGGCACAGAAATCCAGCCCCGGGGCTGGCAGGGTTAACCCCCCAGCACCAGAGCTCCAGCCTGGATCCCTGAGATCTGAAGTGATGCTGAACAGGAGAGGGGAGAGACCTCAGAGGGACGGACAGCCCCAGCCAGGCATGGAGATGTGATGGTTCTGGTGGCAAGGATGGGCTGGAGACAGGGAGCAGGCTCCAAGGATTTGGTCCTAATTTAGTGCAAGCTGGCAGCAAAAGAATGAGTTGAAACCCAAATGCTATTGCTGTTTATTGTCCTGCAGATTTGGCTTCACTTCTAAATGCTCAATGTGTTGGAAATTGTCTTTTTGATTACTGCAGAGTGTTTGGGATGTGGTGTCTGTGGCACCATTGGCCAAATAAACCCCAAAGCCCTCTAATGCTCTTCATGAAACCAGGTTGGGTTCAGAAGGTCTGGCACCGTGCTGGGCATCCTCCCTCCATCCCCCAGCCTCCACATGTGTGTGCTGACAACAATCACTGTGTTACAGCTCTCCAATCTGCCCTGAAACTCCAATTCAAGCTCTTTTAGATCTCCTAGAGCCTGAGCCACATCCCAGGGACAGGCGGGGAGGCTGCTGCGGGCTGGCAGTGGTGCTGCACATCTGGCGCGCAGGCACATCTGGGGCCGAGCAGCATCAGCAGGGCATGGGAACAGCTGGAGCACGTTGGAGATGTTCTGGCTCTCCTGCTGCTCCTCACCCCATGGCCAGGCAAAAGCTGAGCTGCTGTTGGGTAGAGGAGAGGCTTTCCAGGAGCTCTTGGGTGCGTGGGTGAGCACAGAGGGCTGTGGGGAGCGTGGGGAGGCAGCGCTCGGCTTTGTCTCCTAGAGAAACATCCAGATTGGAGAGGAAAGATTTCCAGCCATGGAAAAATTCACAGCAGCCTGGGAGCCAGGCACTGACTGGCGGAACTGGTAGGAAAAGGATCATCCCTCCAGCTCTTTTCCATTGGAAAAATCCAACTGTTTGGTCCAGCTGTTGATTCCTCATCACAAACTGAAGCAAAGGCCGGCCGTGAGGAGAGGCAGGGCTGAGGGAAGCTCTGGACAGGGCTGGAGCAGCCCTTTTCACTCCAGCAGGGCAAATATTTACATTTTTTGGTGTTCAGGTTACTCTTGTTTGGAAATCATTTGTTTTAGATTGCACTCTTGTTACCAGGCTTAAAGAAATCACAGAGAAAACAAAGTGGTTTTGCAGAAATACAAATGTTTTGGCCCAAGTCTTTACTCCTCCTCTTCCCTGGGAATGTTGACATCTTGGGGCCTTTTCCAACTCGGAAGTTTCAGAGCTAGCTCTCATCCCTGTTTGTCCAGCTCCAGCATAGAAGAAGCAGCATTCTCCAAGGGTTAATCAATCTTTTCATCATTTCTTTGTGTAATCCATCCTGGGCCTCCATCAGGCACTAGCACTGCCTGCTTCTTAGGGCTGGAGCCATCTGTGAAGCTTCCTCCTGCTGGGCTCAAAGCCACCAGCAGCATCTGCTGCTCCTGTCGCTGGTGTTCCTGGCATGTAGGGGTTGGTTAGAAACCATTGATAGATGAGGGCTGCAGGTAGCACCTACAGACCTTGCAAGTGGCTTCTGGAGAGAAGATCTTTGCCTATTGCCCAAGCAGCTCATGCTGGGCCATGGGGGTGTGTTTTCCCCCTGGGTGGAGGCTCTGATGTCCTTCCAGGCATGTCAGTTGCTGCTGTTACTGTCCCTGCTCTGGGCAGGGTGGGGGTGATTTGGGTGATCAGCACTGGGAATGTGACCACAGCTAATGGGGGCTGTGAGCCTGTGGTGGGAGTGTAGTCCTTGTGGAGCAGTGCATGGGAGATAGAATCATAGAATCACTTTGGTTGGAAGAGACCTCTAAGATCATCAAGTGCAACTGTTAAGCAGCACTGCCAAGTCACCATTAAACCATGGCCCTCAGTAACACATCTCCATGGTTTTTCGAGCCCTCCAGCAGTGGTGACTCCACCACTGCCCTGGGCAGCCTGGGCCAGGCCTTGACAAACCTTTTGGGGAAGAAATTTTTCCCAAATATCCAACCTAAACCTCCCCTGGCACAACCCGAGGCCCTTTCCTCTTCTCCTATTCCTTGTTTCACGAAGGATGGGAGAGGTCCTGGGCAGGCTGCAGGTTCAGGAGTGGCTCACTCCTCCATGGGACAACACACCATGGCAAAAGCCAGTCTCAGCTCTGGCTTTTCCTTCAGGAGGTGGATTTGAGCCCCACTGAAGTGACTGTCTCTGTAACTGTGGCATAGGTAGCAACACAATTTGTGATGCCGCAGCTGTCTCCAGGGCAGCAGCTCCTGCACTGCAGTGCAATCTATGCCTTCCCTTCCCAAAAATCTCCCTTGGCTCCTGCACATGCAAACCCCCATCCTAACATCTTTCCTGCTGTGACCAAAGCAGGTTGCAATGTATCCCAGCACCCATGGGTGAGGAGAGGCTCCATCCCTTCCCTCTTGTAGAGCCATTCCCATCAGGAGCTTTGCTGCAGGAGGTCCATTGGTGGGTGTCTGAGGAGAGGGAGAGCTGATGCCAAGGCTCCAGACCCTTCTCAGCAGGGTGAACCTCCTTCAGTGTGCTCAAGAAAATCCAGCACTGGGGTGATGAGCTCATCCCACAGTGATATGTGAGTGATTTGGGTGTCACAGCCCCATGAGCTGTGGGTTTGGGTTGGGTCCAGGGGGTGGCTTTGGGGACAAGCAACTCACTGGCTATCAGCTTTCTGCTGGAAAGCTTCCCTTTGGCTGAAAATGTGCCCTTTGTGCATCAGGTGGAGGGAAGCTTTCAGGTGTGGGCATCTGGTTCAGGTGAGGGCACCTGGTTCAGGTGTGGGCATCTGGTTCAGGTGTCCTGAATAGAGCTAAGCCCTGTCCAATCAGCAGGGGTGGAAAAGGACCCTTCCCTCCTTTAAAAGCCCTTTGCAGAGAGTTTGTGGTTTTGGTGGTGTCTTGCTCAGGATGGGATGTGCAGTGCTGCCTTCTGTCAGCTCTCCCTCTGCTTCCAGTGGCTCCAGCTTTGCTTCCCACCCAATATCTCCATTCCCAGCTCTCCTGGTGAGCACTTTTCTTGACCTCTGGTCCTTTGTGAAGGTTTCTGGGGTGCTGCCCCAGGCTGAGCCCTCCAGATAAGCTCTACCTCAGGGTGTTGGATGCAGCTGCAGCCAGCACTGATCCCCCTGGGATGTTGAGTTCCTGAGAGGACAGTGTGTGAGCAGGGGCTTGGGCCATGCCCAGCCCCACATTGCCATGGGTCACCTCAAAGTTCTGGCCCTGTGGCAGGAGCTGGACACCAGTGCTAGGGCCATGGGCATCCACTCCAGCACCCCTTCCCTGGGATGCTCTAGGGAAGATGCTCAGCAAAGCCTGGGGGAGGCTGGTGGGGAGCACTGGGGGGCAGGTCTCAGCTCACATGGGACCACCTGTCAGTGCCCATTCCCCACTCCTCTCTGGCACACCTCCTCACTTGAACCCTTCCTTCCTTCCTTCCTCCCATCCCCTTTTGCCAGTGATGCTTCTCCTCTGCTGCTGTCTCCTGTCCCAGCAGCTGTTTTGTAGCACCAGCTATTTTGACTACTCAGTTAACTATTCATCCAGATGGAGCAGGACTCTTGGCCTCTGCCTGGCATATTTTTTCCATATACAAATTCTGCACCAAAGTAGAGAGGACCAAGCCCAACAAGCCCTGCAAGTTGTCCCCAGAGCTGGATCTGCTTCCTTTGGCTGATGTTCATCCTTCCCAGGTCACAGCCCTGGCTTCAGCCCCTGCCCTCTCCCCTTTTTACATCCAGTCCAGGGGCTTTGTCCTCCTCATCCCCTCTTTCCTTCACACTGTGTGACCTCCCCCACCTCACCCTGGCCCAGCTGCAGTGAGGAACTGATGTGCCTTTATTTTCCTAGCACTTAATTTTAATCAAATGCAAATCCCAAACGCTTTGCAAACCCAGAGATCTGTGTGGCTCTCAATTGCCAGGGCTGGGGATGCTGTTTGCCACCCTGGGAAGAGGCAGGATGGGAATTCTGACCCCACTGAGGGCTGACTGGGCTGTGTGATCCTGAAGTGGTCCCTTGGCCATTCCTAGCTCTGCCCAAACTGGAGGTGACACCAGGTCCCCAGCCTCCAGTAAGGGAGCTCAGGAAGGGTTTTTGAGCCCTGTGCATCCTCCCAGGGAACTCAGTGCTTCACTGGGGCTTTGGAGTTGGGTCTCTGCAGCCACTATCAGGGCACAAACCCACAGCAGAGCTCAGCTCCCAAATATGCTTCTTTTCTCCCCCATTTCTGCTGGTAGATAAAGACTCTGAGCTTAAAGCTGCCTTTTCCCTAGCAGGATGGAGTGACCACTTCTCCAACCCTTGGAGCTCCTCATCTGCATTAGGAACAAGAAATGACTTCACTTGAGCTAAGTCCTTGGAGGATTCTCCCCTCCAACCCCTGCTCCAGCAGAACCGAGGATTTCCCCAGGAACAAAGCCCGTGGCTGGTGGCCAGCAGAGCTCAGGGTGCCCCTGCACCCACCACTGCAGGCTGCTCAGCAGCATTTGCATTGAAAATCCTAACTTTGAAATGCAAAAAGAGACCCAGGAGCCTCTGCAGGAGGCAGCTCCTGGCAGAGCCTAAGGATTTCCCCAGAACCACTGTGTTTTCCCCTCTGCTCTCCATTTGTTTCCTTTGCTTCCCTCCTGGGCTGGAGATGAGCAAGGGCAAGGACCACAGTTTAGCCCAGCTGGAGGGGACATATCTCCTCCTCCCACAACAAAACCAGCTGAAATTCAGCCAGCCAGCCCAGAACTCCTTCTTTCAGGTCTCTTGCTTTTCTTCCCAGCTCTGCTTTGTGGAGGGAGCCTGAAGTTTCCGACGGCGCTTGTCGCTCGCTGCCTGAAAGGAAAGTTGGCAGCGCCCCAGGCTATTGTCCAACCCCTTATGAAACTCAAGGATTTCAGCTGCACTTCCTACCCACAGACCTTATCGAGGTTCTGCATGCTTCTTGGCAGCTCTTCATGCCACCAGGGTGGTTCTGGGGTGAGCACTTGTCCTGATGCCTCTGGTCCCTGGTAGGGCTAGGTCCCCTGGGGGTGAATGTTTCCATAGGCTCCCGGAGGGAGCAAATTCCCCGTGGTTTCTGTTCATGAATCTTGGGGAGGAGCAGCTGAGGGAGCTGGGGTTGGTTAGTCTGAGGAAGAGGAGGCTCAGGGGAGACCTTCTCACTCTCTACATCTCCCTGAAAGGAGGTTGGAACCAGCTGGGGTTGGTCTCTTCTCCCAGGTAACTAGTGACAGGACAAGAAGAAATGGCCTCAAGTTGCACCAGGAAAGGTTTAGGTTGGACATTAGGAAAAATTATCTCCCTGCAAGAGTTGTGAAGCCCTGGCCCAGGCTGCCCAGGGCAGTGGTGGAGTCACCACCCCTGGAGGGACTGAAAAGGCACAGAGATGTGGTGCTGAGGGCCATGGTTTGGCAGTGACCTGGCAGTGCTGGGTTAACAGTTGGACTTGATGATCTCAAAGGTCTCTTCCATCCAGAACAGCCCTGTGATTCCACCAGTTGTCAGCCAAGGTTTCTTGTGGGGTTTGTGCTCATTTGTTGCTTGTGCTTGGCTGCTGAAGGCTTTGCAGCAGCAGGCTGGGGTGCATCCCTGCATCGTTCACATGCCCTGGGGACACTTAGGGACCTTGAATGCCAGATCTCACCTACAGAGCACAGGGTTTGCCTTCAGCACCTCTCCTCCTGAGATTCCCACCCTGCCTCTTCTTGTGTCTGAAAAAAAATATGTGCATAAGTCAAGGCTCTGATGCCTCTCAGTGGGTGTGCTGCAGGGTCACCTGGTGCTCAGACAGGACCCAAACCCCTTGGGATCGACCCCAGCTGCTGGGGGCATGATCTGCTCTGTCTTTCTCTTGGAGTGAATTTCCTGTCACAGCCAAGTGCTGCTGTGTGCTTGAGCAAAGCTACATTGATTTCCCAGGAAGGTCTTTGGGCTCAGGCTGGATATTTGTGGCAGATTAAGTGGCTCCTTATGAGAAAAGGCTGAGAGCCCTGGGGCTGCTTAGCCTGGAGAAGAGCAACCCCAGAGGGGAGCTGCTCAATGCTGAGCAAGAGTTGAAGGCTGGGGCCAAGAGGCTGGGGCCAGACTCTGCTCAGTGGTGCCCAGGGACAGGCCAAGGGGCACTGGGCACAAACTGGAAGCCAGGAGGTTCCAGCTGAGCAGGAGGAGAACCTTGTTTGGTGTGAGGGTGTTGGAGCCCTGGCCCAGGCTGCCCAGAGAGGTTGTGGAGTCTCCTTGTGTGGAGAGATTCCCAAGGCAGCTGGAGGTGATCCTGGGCAAGCTGCTGTGAGTGACCCTGCTGGAGCAGTGTGGTTGGGCTGGCTGATCCCCAGAGGTTCCTTCCAGCCCCATCCATGCTGGATTCTGGGAGAGCAAGCCTTGCTTTTCAGGATCAGAGTTTAGTTTGTGGTTGATGCAGAATCCACCTGTGTTCTGCAGCCAGCACTGTGGGTGGGCATCTCATGAGCTGCCTGGGCTATGGGTCCTGCTGCTGGAGCTTTGTGAAGCAAGTTATGGAGCACATTAGTGGGACCCAAAATGGGCTGGGTTGTCTTCTCCCTCTTGAGAGCTCTTACCCAGGAGCAAAGCCATGCAGAGTGAGTGCTCTGCTGGGTGCATCAGCATGAGTTTCAACCCTTTAGGGGTGTTTGGACCTCTGTATGTGGCTTGGGTGAGGGTATCTCCAGGGACCCACTGCCCCAGGAGAGTGGTGGCACTTTATGCTCAACCTGCCCCCCACAGCCATTGCTGGCATCCTCTGGAGCACTTGTGAGGTCACCAGGGTGGGACTGGGCATAGAGAGCTGACAGACATGGGGTTACACCACTGCATCTACCACACCACAAGACCCACACATGGCCCCAAAATGTGTAGCTCAAAAGTGTTCCTGGGAGAGCATCAGGATCCACAGGGCTGGGAGCACCAGGTGCACAGTGAGGAGTTGTCCCTGTGAGTTTGTGTGATGTAAGACTGAAATCAGGTCAAAAATAGCTCTCAACAGGCTGTGCTGGGGGGAGGAGGGCTGGGTCAGACTCTGCTAGCCTGGAATGGTACCCAGCAACCCCCCCCTGCGTGCTGTGCCCACAGCAGGAACCTCCAGCCCTGCTCTGTTTGTGTGAAACACAAGTGCACCCTTGGCTGGCAGCCACCAAGCAGCAGTCTGAGGGTGTTGGGCTTCCTCGAGGCTGCCTGGCCATGGAGATAAGGGCTGGAGCAGGAAGCTGCTTGGGCTGCTCTGGGCTAGAGAGCCAAAGGCTCCTCAGTATGGGGGAGGGCTGGGGCTGGGAGCCACAAGGCAGCACTCAAAGTCATCAGGCATGGGATAGTGGTGGAGATGTTGGGGTTTTGTCTTGTGCTTTCCTGGGAGGTCCTCTCCAGGGGATGGTCCCAGCATAGGTGAAGTGGGACTGGAGGTGGCAGGGCAGCACCACAAGCCAACATCCTCAACCTATAGCCAGGAAACCATCCAGGCTGGGACCCTGTGGGTAAAAGGTGAGCATCACAGCATTAGGATGGGAGGAAACAGCCTCAAGTTGTGCCAGGGGAGGCTTAGGTTGGACATGAGAAAGAATTTCTTCACTGAAAGGGTTCCAGAACCCTGGCCCAGGCTGCCCAGAGAGGCTGTGGAGTCTGCTTCTGGGGAGAGATTCCCAAGGCAGCTGGAGGTGATCCTGGGCAAACTGCTGTGGGTGACCCTGCTGGAGCAGAGAGTTGGACTGGATGATCCCCAGAGGCCCCTTCTGACCCTCACCATGCTGGGATTCTGGGATTCCCTGATGCCTGGTGCTTGCTGGGACACAGTAGACCCCTCTGCCCCTGCTAGCTCCAGTGCTGATGTTGAAGCAAGGCTTTGCACCCTCTCTTGCAGCCAGTGTTGGGAGCTGCACACATCCAGCATGGCCACCCCTGAGGTTTGTGGTGGCCTCTGTTTTGCCAACCACATTTAGTGAACAGCCCCATGTGTGGTGCACAGGAAAGATCCTCATCTGACTCCAAAAAAGCAAAGCAGCCCCAAGTTATATCTCTGCAAAGCATGTCTGTAAGTGCAGGAAGAAATCCTGCAATCTCTGCAGAACAGCATCTGCCCTCCTCCTTGCTGGAGATAATTGCTCCATCCACCAGCAAGCCTCTCCTGGCAGTACTTGGCCAGGACACTGTGTCCCAGGGACCAGCTGCTTCCCCTGGGACACTAGTGCTGTCACAGCCACTGAGATGTTCCCTTGATGCCATCTTGGAGGTGGGATTTGCTCTAGAGTAGGAGCAGGGAGGGATCCCAGAATCCCAGCATGGTTGGGGCTGGAAGGGACCTGTGGGTATCATCCAGTCCAACCCCTTGCTAAAGCAGGGTCACCCACAGCAGCTTGCCCAGGGTCACCTCCAGCTGCCTTGGGAATCTCTCCCCAGAGGGAGACTCCACAACATCTCTGGGCAGCCTGGACCAGGGCTCCAACACCCTCACAGCAAAGTTATCATGTTTTAATCTTCTTGAATGTGAATTTTGTTCAACAGAATGAAGGATTTGTTCCACTGAGTTCAACTAACACCACAGTCTATGTAAAACAAGATCTGCAATGAGCTATTTACTATACTCGGGTATTTTTTTGGCTGGAGGCTGTTGAGGGTTTGTGAAAGACCAGCAAATATTGAAAGACCTTAATAGTTGATTTTTCCTGAAGGGTTTTTGCACATCAGCTTTCCTGGAGGGAAAGAATAAATTAAACTGGAGTAAGAAAACCCCAATCCAGTCAGATTTAGGATTCTGTGAGTGATAGGACAGAGTGGACACCGGGCTGAGCATCAGCCAGCCTCTGCCTGTGGCATACCCTGCACAGGAGCTACATATCTATCTTCATTTTCTGTTCATGGAGGAAGGTAGGAGAGAGCAGTGGCTTGGCTCAGGAGGACCAGAATTAACCCTGTGGTGCCTGGGTTTAGGTCTGTGGAAGGCTTGAGGAGAAGGCCCTGCCTCATGCCATCACCAGCAGATTGCTTTGGAGGTTTATATCTCTATTGGTGATTGATGGCAGTGTCTCATTTCTAGTGGAAGGAAATAGGAAATGGTTTTCCTGCCTTCATTTGTCAGGGATTTGTTTAACTGGGTGCTCACATCCCCTAGAAATAGGTCATGGTTGTGTATTTCCAGGGATGAGGAGCTGCTAGGGCTGGGTGTCAGCTGCTCACAGGCTTTCCTGTGTGAGGCTCTTCTCTCCTGCCTCATCCTCTTGGCCCCACACCAGGGATACTCTGCCTCTGGAGCAAGAGGGGTGTATTGCAGCTCCCAGCTGAAGTAGCCTCTGACTCCTCTTCCCAGGCTGAGAAGAGGCTCAGAGGTTAATTAGGGGGGAATTAATTTTCCCTCCTGAGGAGGATGCATATGGGAGACAAGTTCCCACATGAGAGTTGTTGGGCAGAGAGCTTTTAAAAGAGAATTCCCATGTTTTGGTGGGCTGAGGGTGTTGCCTGCAGCTCCTCCTGCAAAATGAGGGCTTCAAAGAGTCTGGTTTAGATCCAAAAACTCCCAGACCTCCTGTGGATCACAGAATCATAGAATAGTTTAAGTTGGAAGGGACCTTTCAAGGTCATCTAGTCAAGGCAATGTCCACTGGAAGCTGCTGTGGGACAGCAGGGAGGAGAATAAGGAGCCTGGTACCATGTCTGGGGTGCTGGCCATGTGGTGGGATGCAGAGGGGAGACATGGGGTGGGGGTTCAAAGAGCTTCACCTCTTGTTGCTGCCCTGACATTGTGGTTGCTCTGGTGCTGGAGGAGAGTTTCAGGGGTGAACAGAGATGTCTGCTGGTTTATAAACACCAATTTCTGCTCATTTCCTGCATTGATCTTGAGATGTTTCCATATGAATTCAGAGCTTGGAGCTGAGCAAACCCAGGGCATTAGGTCAGTTGGGTTGCTTCTCTCTGCTGTCTCAAAGCCCACAGCAGAAACATGCTCTGATGTCCTTGAGGTCCATGAGAGCCAAAAGTGTTATTGACAACTGGGAGCTGAGCCATTTCCAAAGTGCATTTGTGCACTGAAAGGACTCAGCCTTTGGAGAAGTTACTCATCTTCCTGTTCATCAGCAGTAACTCCATTCCTCATGGCTATCCTTCCCCAGCATCATTGTGTGCTCTCAGCCTGGCCAGGCAGCCCCAGCCCAAAAATCCTAGCAACAATGACATTGTTTTCTATATTTGCATCACTTCAGGCTGAGCAGAGCTGATGACACACCGTGGAGCTGGCAGTGGAGCTGGCACTGATGCCATCTGCAGAGAGCCGCCTCCTCACCATCTTCCAGCTCAATTCACTCAACTCTTTGGTTTCTGCTCCTCTGGGTGCTTGTGGTGGGCACCACAAGTGCCCAACCAGGAGCCTGGGGTGGCCCCATGCTGGCGGATGCTCTTTGCATCTTGCAGCAAGCACGGATCTGGAGATCACATCACACCACGTCCCCTTCCTTGGTGTACACTGTGTGCACAGGCTCCTTCCAGACATCACACCCTTCCCATCAGCAGTTTCCAGCAGCAAATGTTCTTCTGGTTTAGTTGTTTATTTTTTTCTACTCTTTTTGTCACAGGCTACTTCCGCTGTGGGAGATGAAGGCTCAGCTCCACTCTGTCTTCAGAGAGATGCAGGCTGGGTGGCTTGCAAACCCTCTTAAGGCTTTAGGAACCTTATCTTTTACAAGTCAGCTTGGCTCTTTGTATTTCACCTGAAGGGCACTTGAGGACTCATGATCTTGTGTGGTCAGGTTGACTGGGGGGAGAGAGCTTCTGGATCCCTTGCTGCACTAAACCTCTGCAGGGAAAATCCACCCATGGAGGAAAAACCTCTGCCATGCCCACAGGAGCTGGGCCTTTCCCAGCCCAGCTTGGTGCTGCCACTGTGTAAAGCTGGGAGTGGTCAAGGTTGGGTTCCTGGTGATCCCTCAGAGACACAAGAACTTCCAGCACAGCCAAACTCCAACCAGGTGCTGGACTTACAGATGCTAAACATAAGGAAAGCAAACCAAAACTGTCCCAGCTCTGATGACCCCACAACCAGGCAGCTCTGCATCAAGCCAGCCCCAAAGGAGCATGTTCTCCTTGGGTAGCAGTTTTCATAGAATCACAGACTGGTTTGGGTGGGAAGGGACCTTTCAAGGTCACTTAGTCCAATCCAGCTGCAGTCAGCAGGGACATCTGCAACTAGAGCAGGTTGTTCAGAGCCCCAGACAACCTGACCTGGGATGGTTCCAGGGATGGGACATCTCCCACCTCTCTGGGCAACCTGGAACAGGCTCTCACCAGCCTTAGTGTAAAACATTTCTTCCTTCTCTCTAGTCTCAATCTCTCCTGTTTTAGTTTCAAACCATCAGCCCTTGTGTGTCCCAACAGGTCCTGCTCTAAAGTCTCTCCCCATCTTTCTGACAGGCTCCTCTTCTAGCTCCTCAGTGCAGGACTGATGCTTTTCATCTTGTCGGTTATCTTTCCCTCTTCACAGCTTTCACAAGAATAGAAGCAGGCTCTGGGAGCCAGATCATCCCAAGGGGCTCATCTGCATCCCTCAAGCTGTGAGCTTGACTTTCCTACACGTGCTTGGTCCTGCCAAGCCCCGAGTCCAAGTGCTGTGCCAGTGGGCAATGTTTCCCAGGGCTGTTGCTTGTAGCAGAAGCCATCCCACAGAAGAAATCCTCTGGCCCAGTGGCACTTTAAGCAACACTAGTTTTGCCTTTCCCACCCTACCAGCTCCTGCAGGCAGCTCACGTGCCCGTGCCCAGCCACGCAGCCGCTCAGCATCCTCAGCCCTCTCAGTCCCAGGGGGTTGGGGTTCAGCAGTGGCACCCTGGGGTGATGGAGAGGGTTTTCCTGGCAGTGGGTGCCCTTGCTGCCTGGGCTGGGCGTGGGAGAGTGGTGCTGGCTCTGTTTGGGTTGGCTGCACGATCCCTGGGCTCCTCTCTCCCTGCCGGCGTTTACGAGAGGGTAAGCAGAGAGGGCAGGAGCCAGGAGAAGCCTTCATGGCCGTGCCAGAGCTGAGTCACCCTGCTCAGGAGGAAAGGGCTATATATGTGTGTAGAATTAAACAGTCAATCATGCTTTCAGCAAGCCTGAAATCATGTGTGATAGTTTTATTCTCAGATTCCCAGCTCCCATTTCTGTGGCCAGGTTGTTCCCGACGTCCTGACCGCACTGACGCCAAGCTGAGGGCAGCCTTCGCCGTGCTGGTGCCGGAGAGCGAAGCCTGGCTGCATCCCAATGTCATCCCAGCCCCTCCACTCACCCCTGCCCAACCAGCCAGGGGCTGGGGGCATATTTCAGCAGCTATTTTACTTTGCAGCCCACTTGGTCACCCAGAGGAAGGTGAAGACCTTTTCCTCTTGGCCAATGGCTTTCTCCTTTCATCCCTGCATGACCCTATGGAGGTGCCCAGGAGGCATCTGCCTTGGCAGGAAATTGTGTGCAAGAGAAAACCTGGGAATGCAGGGAACCTGATGGGATGGAGCAGGTTCTTCTAAGCTTCTGTGCTCAGGTGAGGGAGAGGAGAGCAAAGCAAGCCATGCCTTTACCAAAAAACATCTTAAATCAAGCAAAGCAGGCAGGATTGTTCCTTGGTTTGGGCAGGATGAAGTGTGGTGTTCCCCTTGATGAAGCCATGGGAGTTTGGGGAGGGTAGGGAGGCTGTGGGATGGCAAAGCCTAAGCTGCTGCTAGCAAACGCATCACCAGTGATGGTGGCCCTGTCTGGGGAACCAGGCTAGACCCCCACAAACCTGGCTGAGACGTGGCTTTTGTTGCAGGAAGCTGGCAGGTCACCCAGAGCTCTCCCAGGGTCATCCCAGCCAGGCTCTGGGCACTGAGGCAATAGCAAGGCCATTGCTGACAATGTTACCATGCATCTCAGGAACCTTTGCTCCCCAAACTGTGGTCCCTGCAGCCATGCAAAGAGGAGAATGTCAAAGAGTTGGTTTTTGGGCTTGTCTTCTTTATTTTTACCTCCTTAGCCTCTGGTTTCTGGGCACAGGCACAGCCTGAACCCACTTGGTCCAAGCCCAGTAAGAGAAGGTAAGAACAATGGGAGCACAGAAGCAAATGGCCTCAAGTTGGGCCAGTGGAGTTTCAGGTTGGATGTTAAGAACAATTTCTTCACTTAAAGAGTGGTTAAGCATTGGTCTAGGCTGCCCAGAGCAGTGGTGGAGTTACCATCCCTGAAGATGCTCAAAAAACATCCATCCAGATGTGACACTTTCCACCAGGGGTTAGTGGCATGGTGGTGTTGGGCTGACAGGTTGACTTGATCATTTTGGAGGCCTCTTCCAACCTAAACCATCTGATGATTCTATGACTTAATTTGGAGGGATGCTCAGGAGTGATGTCTGAGCTGGGAACCCACCACCAATTCCTCAAGCTGGGAAAAAAAACCCCCACCAACCCAAAACCCAGGCAAAACTGGCTGGGGTGGGGGGAAGCTTTGGTGTGAGCAGCATTGCTGGGCTCAGCATCCACACTGAAATGAGCTGAGCAACCACACATGTTCCTCATCCTTTGAGGAGACAAAAGCTGTTCTTGCCATGATATATCTATACTCTCTGACTTCTGTAGGATATATATATATATATTTCAGACAAGAGAATTGAAGAAAGCAACAGCAGCATGTGAAGTGTTTGGCAGAGCATTCCTTTGCTGTTGTGCGTAGGTAGCTCTCTATCCACTGGTGAGCTATATATAGCTAACTACAGATCTATCTCCTTGGCACAGGGCTTCCTCTTCTTTTGCAGACTACCTGCACAACACAGGCATGACCTAAAGCTGTCAATGCAGTCATGACACCAGCAACTGGCAACCAGTACTCCAAAGTGGTTTTTTTTGGATGCAAAATGTTGGAAGGGCTGAGGTCACTTGGTTTGTTCAGCCTGGAGAAGAGGAGGCTGAGAGGAGACATGGTGGTCTACAGCTTCCTGATGAGGGAAAGTGGAAGAGCAGAGCATGAAGCTGTGCCAGAGGAGGGTTAGGTTGAAGATCAGGAGAAGATTCTTCACCCAGAGGGAGGTGGAGCACTGGCACAGGCTCCCTAGGGCAGTAGTCTCAGGACTAAGCCTGACAGAATTCCTTGGTGGCTTGCAGAGGGACAGGAAGCAGCAGGAGAAGAAATTCTTTCTGGTGAGGGTGGTGAGACACTGGAAGAGGTCACCTAGAGAAGTTGTCAATGCTCTGTCTCTGGCAGTGTTCAAAACCAGGCTGGATGAGGCTTTGAGCAACCTGATCTAGTGGAAGGTGTCCCTGCCGATAGCAGGGGATTGGAACTAGATGATCTTTAAGGTCCCTTTCAACTCAAACCATTCTATGATTCCAGGAGATGGTGCAGGGCAGGAGCCAGCTCCAGTCCTGCCTCCAGCACTGCTCAGCCCATCTCCAATCTCCTAGGAAACTGCAGGAAGGACTTGGTGCATCACAAACCCCCAATCTCCCCATTTCCCACCCTCTAGACCTGAGAATGAGCTTTAAAAAGAAGTGACATGGTAAAAATCCAGCTCCAGCAAACCATCCCACGTAGCATGTTGGGTGCTGATGTTGCCTTTCCTCCCAAAAAGGCTGCCTGATGCTGGGATGGACACCCTTCTCCACAGCCCCATGGTACCCACCTACCCCTCCATGGGGCCGGGGTGCAGAGGGGGGGTGAGGACATCCCTTTGGGCAGCACAGGGGCCAGTTTGCACCCCCCTGGCTGGAGAAACCACCTCCTGTAGGCATTTCTGGCTTCGAAGGGACAATGATGCATTTGTCCACTGTCAAGGGAGGCCTGTGGTCAAAGGCAGCTGGCTCCTGGCACTATGATATTGTGATTCCTGCTTGGTAGGAGAGAGAAAAGCTGCTGAAGATCTGGAAGAAAAAGAGGTAAACCCCTCCCAGATGCTGGTTCAGCACCAAGCATGCCAGGCAGCCCTCAGCCTCCCCTTGGTGAACGTCACATCTCCATGGAGAGCCAGAATCCTTCTTTCTGCCTACTTCAAGCCAGACAGGTTTTTTTCCATTTGGGGCTTGTGCTGGAAGGAAATGTGGAGTGAAATTTTGCCCCTGCAGCAAGAGGGCTGAGTTAACCACCTCCAACAGCAGCCCAACCCCAGCTATGTGCTCGCCTGGGGCTGCCTCAGAACCTGCTTGGGTTATTTGCTTTTGCTGTTTCCTAAACTCCAGTGAAGACCTTGAGAATGACACACCACAAAGGACTGGGTTTGGGGGGGGGTAGGGTTTTTTTTCTTTATTTTTCTTTTTAGTTTTATCTTCTTTTTTTTTCCAGGAGGTATTTTGCATCAGGGAAAAACCCATCCAGGCGTCAGCAGAAGGGTCAGAGTGTTCCCCCTCTGATGGATGTTAATGGATTTTCCTACCTTTGGAAGGGATCAGAATACAGTTAAAAGAAAATTGCCCAGTGTAGGTCTGGATTCACAAACAGAGGCTCTAAGTGTGCTGCTGCTGGCTGCAGGGAAGATGCCAGGGAGCTGGAAAGTGCCATGAGATCCTCACTCAAATCCAGCTGGCAGAGCTTGGGTGATTGCTCCTGAAATGCCCTAGTTGGGGCATTGCCCTTGGGAAAGCTCCATTTCCACCTTGGTTACTGACAGAGCAGTGGAAGGAAAAGGAACCTCAGTGCAGAGGCTTTAGAGCTGCCACTGTAAACACTGTCTGACATGGGGAATCCTACTCTTTAGAGGCATTTCAGTGGGAGCAGAGCTGGAAAATAGGGTGACTGCTCTGTCATCCCAGAATCCCAGCATGGTTGGGGTTGGAAGGGACCTCTGGGTGTCACCTAGTCCAACCCCCCCTGCTAAAGCAGGGTCACTCACAGCAGCTTGCCCAGGGTAACCTCCAGCTGCCTTGGGAATCTCTCCACACAAGGAGACTCCATAACCTCTCTGGGCAGCCTGGGCCAGGGCTCCAACACCCTCGCACCAAACAAGTTTCTCCTCCTGTTCAGGTGGAACCTCCTGGGTTCCCATTCATTCTCAACAGAAAAGCCTTGTCCATATGGACTGCTCCTCCTCATTTTCCCTAGCTGTAACTCCTTGCCTGCCTTGAAATCCTGCCTGGCCAAGTGTTTCCAGGCTCTCCAGCTCTCCACATCCATGGCCTCATGTGGGATCTGCAGAGCTGGGACTGCTGCAGCTCTGTGCTGCGAACCTACCTCATTCCCTAAATCCCAGTGGGATGCATGGCAAGGCTGGCTCTTCCCTGCCACCTTCAGCAGCTGCACTTATGCTCTGAGAAGCCAAATCCCAATGGTAACCACACTCCTACAGCACCTTAGGGTGCACAGGGCAGCATAGGACACACAGCTGAGGGTATGTGTTTCCAGCAAAGGTGGAAATACCAGAGCTCCAGCCCTGAGCATCATGGCAGTGAGGACTGATGGCTCAGTGCTCTTTGGATCCAGCCTCTGGGGAGCAGGATTGGCCTGGGGCTGCTGGCAGTCTTGGCTGGGGGATTAAAAATAACCCCTAAGCCTGGCTCTGAAAGGTCACCTGGCATGTAACATTTAGAAGAGCCTCAAACTGTTATTTCAAGGAGTATTATTTTTTTTCTCTGTAGGAAAAGCAAATATCTAAGCTGCCATGGAAAAAAAAAAGGCTGTTCCTGACTCTCCCTTGTGGATGGGGATCCACTGCATGTGGACTGGGAGGATGAGGTGAGAGAAAGCCTGGGAGTGGGATGGCAAATGGCACTGGCACTGTCCCTTAATTAGTTAATGACACTTTGTTAGGTGGCCCCAGAGCCTGGGGAGGAGCTGGAGCAGGGCATGGGGCAGCCACCACACAACCCTGAGCTGCTTTATGAATGTGAGTGCTGTTGACAAGAGAGATTTGTACTTCCTTGTGTGGCATTAGCCTCTCTGTTTGGGGTGGTTAACCCTAAATTTGTTCTTTTCAGGCTCACAGCTCCTCTCCTGGGAGCAACCCACGGGGGCATATGAGTGTGCAGCTGCAAGGGTGTCAATGAGATTCCTGACATGGTGTTAAAAGGACATGCCAAGGGCTGGCTCCTGCATCTTCTCCCCTCTCCTAACACCTTTCTGAACGAAGATGTACTCGCCCTGAGTGTGGATGTGGACCCTAAACCACCTTGCTTCAGAAATACAACCAGCTGAAAGCCCTCCCCACCTTCCTGCACTCTTCAAGGCATCAATTGCCCCTTACAGTCCTCACAGCCACGTTCTGCCCGGGCTCAGGCTCTCTTAACGTGCGTTCCCCATGGCTGTTCCGCATGCCAGAGCCTGGGGGTGGTTCCCACCACCCTCGCTGCTCTCTCAACCTTTCCAGCAAACATAATTTTTTCCCCATCTCCGAGGAGCAAAGTGGAGACAAAAGATTAATCTTCCATGGGCTGTGAAATCCTCGGGGCGAGCAGCAGGCTGCCGGTTCAGCATCGCTGGCAGCCTGGCAGCTGGCTCCGGTGGGGCTCTGGAGCGGCTCCGGGTCTCTCCCACTCGCCTTCCCCCCAGCCTGGGAGCACGGCAGTGCAAATCCACGGCTTTCAGGAGAATTACACCCAATTTCCTTTTGTAGAAACAAGATCAAAATCCAAACCAGCTGTAGACTTCCATGCCTCATGCAGTGCTCGGTCAGGGCTGGCTGGCCCCTGGCTCTCTCTCCCTCCTGCACCGCAGCCGTGGCTTAAACAACCTCCTTGGAAGCTTGGGAGGTGTTAAACCAACTCCTTGCTTCTTTTTATGGCCCTCTTAAGCTTGTCTGCCTCCAAAAATTATTACCGTGGGGGAAGCCAAGATAAATAAGGAGGTTTGCCTTTCGTTTTAGAGCTGATGTGCTGCAGAAGGGAATCCCCCAAACCAGGGGGCTGCCAGGGATGGAGCCCACTCCCCACAGCCCAGCTTGCTCCAGTGGCTACAGGCTCTTCATGTGTAATACTGAGGATATTTTCACTCCAAATCCTTTCCCCCTCACTGGTCATTGTTAGACTGACTAATTTATGGCTCCAAGTCACTAATCATTTTCATGGATTGCTTAATTAGAGGCAGGGTGGATGGTGCTGACTCCTGCTAGGGCTGCCAGATGTTCCCTGGGTAACTCTGCTGTCAATCCCTCCCAGCTTTGTCAAGCTTTAACTTTTTAGAGCTGGGACACTCTCTTGGTGCTCTCTTCCAGTAGAAAGACTGGCACCACCTGGGAGGAGCTGGGACAATGGGAGTGGGTCTTCACGCTGTGCCAAGCAGAGGCACAAGATGCCCTGTCTTGAGGGCATGGTGTGGGTAGGTGGTGGCATGTCTCCAAGAGAGAGGTCATTGGGGGTTACTGGATTAAATGCTCAGTGCTGTGAGGGTGTTAGTGGAAAATGTCTTGGGTGCCTCCTCATGCCTTGCCCAGTGGTAGGGGCTCATGGTTGGGGTAGGTCACTGCTGGGGAGCCACTGCTGGGCTGGAGGGACATGTGGTTTGAACCACTGCAGTTGTAGAATGTGAAAAAGGGCTCAGGAGGTGCTGGGGAAATAAATGAGGATGTCCTGGTTGTACATGTATGGTCACATAGTTTGACACTGGTGTGTCGTCTTCTTCCTCTGCACAATGAGCATTAGATCAGACCCTCACCTTCTCAGGTGCAGATGAAAACAGGTGTTGGGACTTCCCTAAATCACACCCAGGAGGACACAAAGAACCCTCTTGCTCTAGAGGCAACATATCTGCCCTGGAGCAGGATAACAAGGATCAGGCAACTGCCTGTAAGCAGGCTCCGACCCATGCTGCAGGAGTCTGGACTGATCCTCAGCTAAATCAGGATCTTGAGGGCAGCTCCTGACTTTTGGGGATGATTTCTTGCATGAAGTCCTCTGGGCACCTTGTCAAGACCATGTCATGTTTTAATAATACCAGATTGCATCAGTCGTCTCCAGGCACCTGGTGCAACCGTTCAGCCCCGTGAGCCAGAGTGCCCGGGGGCAGACCCTGCTCGAGGCCAGCACACAGGGAGCTCAGCACCAGAAACATCACTTTTCCTCCAAAAATGCTCATGTGAGGCAGATGAATAGGTACAGAGCTTGAAGTGAGTCCAGAACACAGGGCAGGGAGCTTTGCTTCCTGCAGCAGGACCGGTGGCACTTCTTGGGGGGGCAGGAGGAAGGGCATGGGGCTGCAGCTCAGCCAGCACCTCCTCCACCTCCCACACCATCAGCTGTGGCCAGTCTGAAAAAAAATGAGTTAAAGGAACTCGTAGAAACGAACCCACAGTTGCTTCAGGACCTCAGCTCCAGAGTGAGCTGCAAAGTATTTCCTACAGATGAATCTCCATCAAGATAAGGGAGGTTGAGCTCCTCCTCAGATGTCTGCTGCCACTTCCTCATGCTTGCCACCATCACCCAGGCTCTGCTTTGCAGAAGTTGGGTTCCTCACTCACTACTTGTCTCACCTCCCAGCACCTTCCTAGTCCCCATGGCTGAAGTGTGGCACTGGTTGCTGTCAGCTTCTGCCAGCAGTGGGAGAACTGGAAGGACCTGAAAAGTCAGAAGATGGTGTTCACGTGGGGACAGTCAGTGGGAGCAGGAGTTAGCTGGGCCACATGAAAACTGCTGGAGCATAGAGAATCAGGAGGTGTACCCAGAGAGGTGGGGTGCTTATAACCATTAGCAGGTGGATTTTGGAGACAACCCTCCTCTTCCAGTGCAGGGCAACTTCTCACATTGTTGCTGTTGGTCTCTGCTGCATGGGAGATCTGTTAGAAACAGTCATTTTGGTCCTAGAAATGGTAATTTGGTCCTAGGAACAGTCATTTTGGTCCTAGGAACAGTAATTTGGTCCTGGGAACAGTCATTTTGGTCATAGGAACAGTCATTTCAGTAGCAGGTTGTGAACAAGCATTGCAAAAGGGTGATGAGAAGCATTTCTGTTGTGTAAACTTGGTGCCAGCCACTCATGAGCCCAGCAGGGAGGGGATAAGAACCTGGTTCAACAGGGTGACAAGAGGGCTGGAGGCCAGCCCTGCTGTGCTGGACCAGTGCAAAATCACAGGTCCCTCCAGAAGGAGCCCATTCACTCCAAGACAGATGCCCTGCCACGGGGATGAGGAGCACTAAGTGGTGTAGAGCTGATGTCCCAGGATGTCTGGGACACACACTGTGAGGATGATGCTTAGGTTTTATCATGTGTGAGGGGACTTTGTTCTTTCCTGCCTCTCCCCTGTGGTGACACTTTACATTTCGTGTTCCACCAGGCCAAGGCAGCACAGCACAGCTGCATCTCTCTGGGGACGGTGTCAGCCAAGGTTTGAACAAGTGTCAGGCAGTGATTGGTAATTGCAAGGCTCCTGCTGCTGTCAGACACTGGCCCTGGTCCCACAGAGGACATGGCCATGGACCCCATAGACTAGGAAGAGTTAGGGGTTGACCTGCTGGAGAACAGCTTGGCAGAGACAGACCTGGGAGTGCTGTCAGGCAAGTTCACCAGGAGCCAGCAATGTGCCCTCATGACCAAGAAGACCAATGGTCTAGTGGGGTCCCTGAAGAAGACTGTGACTGGCAGGTTGAGGGAGGGTCTGCTCCCCCTCTACTCTGCCCTACTGAGGCCACACCTGTCCAGTTCTGGGCTCTCTGTTCGAGAGAGACAAGGAACTACTTGGAGAGAGTCCAACAGAGGCTAGAAAGATTCTGAGGGCACTGGAGCAGCTCTGGGAGGAGGAAAGGCTGAAAGCCCTGGGGCTGCTTAGCCTGCAGAAGAGCAGCCCCAGAGGGGAGCTGCCCACTGCTGAGCAAGAGCTCAAGGCTTGGGGCAAGAGGCTGGGGCCAGACTCTGCTCAGTGGTGCCCAGGGACAGGCCAAGGGGCACTGGGCACAAACTGGAAGCCAGGAGGTTCCAGCTGAGCAGGAGGAGAACCTTGTTTGGTGTGAGGGTGTTGGAGCCCTGGCCCAGGCTGCCCAGAGAGGTTGTGGAGTCTCCTTGTGTGGAGAGATTCCCAAGGCAGCTGGAGGTGATCCTGGGCAAGCTGCTGTGAGTGACCCTGCTTTAGCAGTGGGATTGCACTAGATGATCCCCAGAGGTCCCTTCCAACCCCAACTATACTGGGATTCTGGGATTCTGGCGTCTGTCTCCAGCGGGGTGGGAGGAGCGGGGCTGGGACATGCCCAGCCTGCAGCTGGAAGAGAGGTGATGTCCCATCAGACGCTCCACCCGGGCACAGGCTGTATAACCGCTTCCTTCTTAGTACCTCCCAGCAGCACGCTACCTTGGGGATGTTTCCCGTCCGGTAGGAGGATTTCCCGGGCCGCCAGCATCACTTCCGAGAAGTTTGGAAATAATTAATAAACTAACATAAAGGAGGAAGATTGCAAGAGGAACTTTCGGAGGGGCAGGAGCCCGGTGGGGTGGGAGGGACCTCCCTTGGGGCTGCCCCACGGGAGGCGGTGCTGGGCGGAGGCGGTGGCCCCGGGGGAGGCGGGGGAAGGGAAAAGATGGGATGGGAAGGGAAGGGAAGCGGCAGGCAGGGCGGTACCGGCGGGAGGAGGCGGAACCGGTGGCGGCGGGCGGAGAGGTGCCGAGGACAGCGACGGGTGAACGGTGCCCTGTGTGCCCTCCGTGCGCCCCCGGGAGCATCCCCCGGGCAGGGCAGGGCCGGGAATGGAGGCGGCTCACAGCCTCCCGGTGCTCGATGTCCTTCGCTGCTTCGGTGTCAGCGAGAACTGCGGGCTCAGCCCGGAGCAGGTTCGCCGCAACCGGGAGAAGTACGGCCCCAACGGTTAGTGACTGCGGGATGCTGCCGGTGAGGGACGGGAGGGACTGGAGGAAACCGCTGGGATGGGATAACGGTATCCAGGTGGGGGTGGCTGGGACCCTTTGTCAGGACCCTGCACGCCGGGACCCTCCCGATCGGGACCCTCTGCACGGGGACCAGGCAGCTTCGGGATGTTGCCCTGCGATCCCCCCGGAGCATCGCTCCCTCGTTCCTCCCTCCCTAGGGATGCGGAGGAGCCATGGGGATTTACCGACGGACACCTGTTGATTAGGGGAGCACCTACTGGTTTCCGTTAAGGACTAATTACTGGGAGTACTGGTGGCGGGGCAGCGCTAGTAATTAGCGGGGCGTTAATTCCTCTGGCGGAGAGGCTGAAGGAGGGGAGGGACGCGGATATGTCGGCAGGAAAAAGGGGGGGAAGTTCCCCCATTGCNACCCTGCTCCCTGCAGCCCTGCTTGGGCTGTGGGTGCTGCTGCAGAAAAGGAAGGGGTGCCGTGGGGAGATAGGCGCTGAGGCGGGGAACCCTCTGGCCATCTTCGTGGGCCAGTGGCTGGCCATGTTTGGGGGGTTGATAGGGAGAATTCTTAACGTGTTTTATAAGCACTCAGAGTGCCCAGGAAGGACTTGTTGGGGTGCCTGAACCTACCCCAGAAAATAGTGATTGTGTTTGTTCAGGCTGTAGCTGGGTCATTAACTCTGCATACAGAATCAGGAAAGGTTTAGGGTGAGTTTGCTCCAGTGCTTTGGAGCAGCAAGTCCTCTCTCGAAGTTGTGCAAGGAGATAAATGCGTAAACTCTTGGGTTAGAGATTGTTGCATTTGCTTTTCTCTTGATCCTCCTGGGTGAGGCTAGGGAAAGCCTGAGGAGATGCTGGTGGGATTGCTGTCTGCATCTCTTTTCATTGTGAGGGCTGGGTTGGGTAGGATCAGAGGGCCAAGCCTCCTCCAGACAAGCCCTGTGAGCAGCAATCCTATGTGCTGGGCTGTGCTTGGGGTCCCCCATCCCACCGGTGCTCCCTGAACCAGGCAGCTTCTGCTCCGTTCCCCAAGTCGGCGTGGTCAGGGCAGAGTTTGGGATCTCCTACCACAGAGCACTCTGCACCAGGTGTAAGCAGTGAAGCATCAGTTTGCCCTTGTCTGACCTCATTTTGGAGAAGGGCAGCTGGAAACCCTCCTGTTTAGCCAGAAGGATCCCCTCTGCTTTGGGGGCCGAATGCAAAATACACCCTTAACAAGCAGGTGACTGGTCTGATTTTGGGGACCTATTGCTCCCAACATCCCTGTGCCATCCCCCAGCCCCACGGGAATGGTGAGCATTCCGGGTGGTCTGTGCTGTGCAGTGGCATGTCACCTACCGGCATGGCCAGCATGGGGCTCACGGTGGCTTCATGCTCCTGTTTGCCCAAGTGAATCATCGCTGCTGACTCAGGCACGTTGGTGGCACCGGGCTCTGCCGTGGAAAAGGGACCTCGAACAGATGACGTAGGCACAAAGCAAAGGGTTAGTGGTGGCAATTAGCTTCTCTTTGTATTGTTTTTCTTCCTCCTTCCCCCTCTGGCAGGCAATGGCTCTGTGCTTGCCTCTCTCTACAGCTTTGCTTCCCGTAGCGTCCCGTGTTGGGTTTCTTGCAGGCTGTTGACTCTCAAGAGCTTCTGGTTTTGGGACGTCCCATGGCCTTCAAAGTGGGGCTTTGTATCTCCTGTCCAGCACAGCTCAGAGGGATGTGCAGGGATGGCGAGAGCAGTAAGATGGGCAGTGCAACCAGCAATGAAAATGTGATTGGAGACTTAGAGATCTGAATTTTTGTAATTTTTATGCAGTGTTGACATTTCCCTCATGGTGTGGAGGAGACATGGAGAGCTTAGCACAGCCTAAAATCAGGCAGAATGGGACCCTCTGTGGTTTGCTTGGGGTTTTTTTTTGTTGGTGGGGTTTTTTTTTGATTGTTTATTTGTTTTTTCTAGGGTGTTTGGCTGGTTTAAAACCTCAACCTTAAGCAAATAGCCTTTTTTTGCTGGTATGATGAGGACCTGCCAGTTGTGTGGTGGCATCTGGAGCAGATGTCCCTGACAGCCCTGGGGTACCCTTGGGCGCAGGAAGCAGTGTGGGACGGTGAGCTAGGCTTGTACAGGAGCACAGGGCTTGCAGATGGCCTGTATTAAATTGTGTTTAAATGTAGGCTTTTAGGCTTGGATAACTTAAAGTGTGGGGCAGTTTGGTGACTCTAAAGCTCATGCAGCAGGGGGAAGGAGACACAAACCTTGGGTGGCTCCAAGCGCAGAGCAGACCTGCGGCTCCAGCGAGTTTCATTTTCGCATCCTCCTGGCTCACGTTCATTCATTTCCTTCTAAACCTGAGAGCAAACTGCTAGTGTGGTCGTGAATCACCATCTCAAATACATCCTCTGTCTGAAGAACTGTCTCCTGACATACTTCAGTCAGCTGCTGGCTGCTGCTGCTTTATTCTGTTGGTGTACTTCAAAAAAAACAAGAGCTGCAGCGCGCTCCGGTGCGAAGTGAGCAGCAGTGGCCACAGTCATGGTTTATGGTAAGAAAACCAAAAAGTTATATATGTATTTAGGGAGATACTCTTTTGGAGCCTAAAATTGCACTGTCAGTTCCAGCACTCACATTTGCAGGAGGAAACAGAGCAATACTGATTATTTAATATCTCCAGCTCGTGGCTTGGCAGCCGAGCAGGGAGCTAGAGATTACTGGGCTGGAAGAAGCTATTTCTTCATGAGGAAGAGCTCTTGTTCTAGTTTCAGATCCATCATCGGTGCTGTCAGCATGGCCACTTTGTTTGCCAAGGAAACTAGAGAAGCCACAGAATGGTTAGGTCTCACCATGATGATTCTCGAAAGGCTCCTGCATCTCCAAAGTCCATTTCAACCGATAAACACTTGGGATGCTCCACGATGTTCTTCCTGACACCTCCTCCCATCCACCAGCACCTAGCTCCACAGGTTGCTTTTAGCCCACAACACTTCACCAAAGACAATACAAGAGCAGAAGACATCTCTGATTTTGTACGAGGCTGAGCAGAAGGGCACAGAGGTGCAAACATTTTTCTCTCTACATTTAAAAGCAGGGACACTGCTGACCCTGAAATGATTTCAGTTTTGCTGAGGGATGACAGATGTAAACAGGAGCTGCCCCATGGACAGTCAAGTGATTCTCTGGTTTAAATCTAGCTGTGATTTCTCTCCTCTAAATGGATTTCCATACATCTCAGGCAGGATATTGCCAGAGTTAATGCATATGCATAATTTTATTTGCTTCATTGATAACCTAAATGGACTGTGAATGTCAGTGGAGTCAAGTGCTTGGCTGTTGGCAGCATAGGGGTGTTTATCTCTTCTTGCATTTCATCTCTTCTGACTCCAAAGCAGAAGCCCTGCTGCTGTCTGTGGTGGGAAACAGCACCAGGCAGGATCAGCACTCTTCAGGGTCTCACCCATCCTCTTTCTTACCTCCAGTGCTTGTAGGGCTGACCTGCACCATGGTATCCACTGTTCTTCAGAGCATCCCACAGCTCACTGCAAGGTGATAAGTTGTTACCTGCTGTCTGCTTTAAGTGTTATTCAAGCCAGATTCAGCACTGGGTGAACTCAAAGCTCGTGGGTAAATTGGCTTTTCTTTTAAAACATGCTTCCTTCCATCTCCATAAGCTTTATTTCAGCATCTCTGTTTCCCAGGGGTCAGGACTGGGTCCAGTCTTGTTCAACATCTTCATCAGTGACCTGGCTGAAGGCACAGAGTGGAGCCTCAGCCAGTTTGCTGCTGATCCAGCACTGGAGGAGTGGCTGACACCTCTCAGGCTGTGCTGCCATCCAGGGAGAGCTGGGCAGGCTGAGGGTTGGGGGAGAGGAACCTCATGGAGCTCAACAAGGGCGATGGTGGAGTCCTGCAGTGGGGGAGGAATAACCCCATGGACCAGGACAGGTGAGGGGTTGACCTGATGGAAAGCAGCTCCACGGAGAAGGACCTGGGAGTGCTTGGGGACTACAAGTTCCCCATGAGCCAGCAATGTGCTCCTGTGGCCAAGAAGGCCAATGGTCTCCTGGGCTGCTTTCAGAAGGGTGTGACCAGCAGGTTGAGGGAGGTTCTCCTCCCTCTCTCCTCTGCCTCACAGGGTCCCATTCTGTATGGGAACATGTGGGAGAACTCATTTCCTGCAGGGATTCTCTGATCTTGGAGCTCCTGTGTGTATATTTGCACCTGCATGCCCAAGCCTTCCTGAGCAGGAAGAGGAGACATCCCTGCAGCCAAATCCACCAAGGCTCATTCACCAGGAGCTTTCTCCATGAACACCCAGCCCAGCCCCTTCTTTGCTGGAAGCAGCAGCAAACCCCAGGGATAGATTCTTTATTTCCATCCTTCTGCCAGCCCCTAGCCAGGGCTGTGTCTGGCTGTGTCCATGGGCAGAAGCGTGGCCCTGGCCCTGCGCTCACTCGTCTCGCACCGCGCTGCCTGCCGTCGGATCAGCTGCTGGCGGTTGCTAACCAGCCAAGGTTACACTCCAGCTCCTTCCTGACAAGGAGAGAAGAAATAAAAATTCCTATTTCATGCTGAAATATTTGCAGTGCTGGGAAGGAGAGGGGAAAGCAGCCTTCTTCTGACTCATCTAACTCTGCTCTCTGTTCCCCTGCTCATCGCCCACCTTTTCCACCCCCGAAACACACGCTTCACACTCTGATTCAGAAACATGCTATGGCTTTGGGTTGCTTGCTTTCTGTTTTTTATTTGATTTTAGGGTGGTTTTTTTTTCCCTCCTTCTCCCAATCCTTTCCCTTAGGAGAAGTGCTGAGGCATCGAAACCTTGTGAGCACTTTCAAATTTGGGGAGAGACTACACAAAATTTTCCTGACTGCATGAGAGGAAACTCAGGGTTTTCATCCCTGTGTCATCCCCTGGGGTTCCTTGCTTTGGTACCTAAAAACAGAAATAATGGTGCATAAAGAGAAATGTGCAGGAAAAAAATATCTGCTCTTCAAATGCTGTGGGAACCAGGTGGGGACAATCTCCAGGGTGAGGAGAGGCAGGAACTGTGCTGGTGAGGGAAGGGATTTTGTGTGGTGTACCCCTGGGCTTGGCCTCCTCCCCTCATGGCACAAGTGTTATATCATTAATAATTTTCCTTTGCTTGCTGGGTTTGAAGCTGGAGGTGGTGGGACTGGTACTGTGGAATACTGATTCAGGAGGAGTCAGATGCATTGCAGAGGCTAGCTTGGGATGCACTGTTTCCAGAAAGGGGCCTCCAAAACCACCATTAGCAGCAAAATCCCTCCTTCTCCCAGGCTAATCCTCTTCCCCCAGTGTTCCTGGAGACTATTTTGACCTTTCTTCTGGACCTGAGTCGTTTTGGCCCCCCTGAAGCCATCCTCACCATCCCTCTGCAGCCCCATGGCTCCTCGTTCTTTGCCTTTTTGGCAGCTTGAGTCTTCCTGAGGGTTTTGAACCTTCTCCAGTCCTCAGATCCAGTCTGAAGCTATTGAGTCATGTGGCTGTGCTCAGCTCTGTCAGAGGTGACTACATCTGACACAGGTTGATTTATCAGGGTAAATACCCCTCCAGGGTAAACAGCTGGAAAATACAACTGATGTTTCTGTTCCAAGGATGTTTATTTTCTGGTTGAAGCTTCCCTTCAAGCCCCATTTTTCCATAGTGAAAAGCATCACCAGACACTGGAGATTGCTTTTGCTCTCTCTCTAGCAAGGAGAATTTTCATATCTGAGAAGCATCCAAGTCTCTGCCTTTTCACTCCATATTTGAGCTCTTCCTGCAGAAGAGCTGGTGTGAAAGCAGGAGGCTCCTGGCTGCTGCTGAATCCTCCCTGTCCTGTGGGTCAGGTCTGTCCTGGCACATCCACAGCTCAGGTGATGCTTCTGGCATGGACCCCAGCAGGACAACCCTGGTAGATGCCCACAATTGCAGATGCTGACATGAAGCAGGGCTGATGAAGCAAATGGTGGCTATTTTCTGGTGGTGATAGGTGCCCTGTGCTGCACTCAAAAGCTGGGGTGAGCATGGCCAACCTGTGCCCCATCCGCAGTAGACAAAACCTCCCCCAGAGCAGTGTCCCCAGTGCCCTCCTGCAATCAGCAGTGGGGATCTGAACTGGTTATCAAAAGGCATCAGAAACCTCGTGGGGCTGGCAGGGCTGCATGCAACCCTGAGCTGCTTCAGCTTCCTGGCCCTGCAACATGAGGGGTTTGGGATGCTTTTTCATGTGTTCAAACCTCTGGAGGAGCCAGCTTTGATTCTTTTGCCACATGCAGCGTTTGCAGAGTCAGTTGGGATGCTGATGTCCCTCCAAAATTGTATTTTTAGGGTTATTCTTTGTAAGCCATGAACCAGATGCTGAGTATTTGCACCCTGTGCCTCTTGCCCAGCTGGTCTAGCCCTGCTCCTGGGGAAGGGTCTTCTCCTCGTGAGGGATTGCTGTCTCCTGACAAGCCACAAAATCCTTCCCTTGGCACCTGGAGCTGCTCACCTGTGGGTCAGGGGATGCCCCAAGGCCACTGGTGTTTTCAGGAGTGTTCAAAGGAGCATTGAGAAGTCATGAGCAACACAGTCCATGGGGAATTAGGGCAGCAAATGGGAAAAAGACAAAACTTCTTTTGACAGTTCAGTCACCTGGGTGCTGACACTGCACAAGGAGAAGAGGAGAAGAGGAAATGGCCTCAAGTTGCACCAGGGGAGGAGGTTTAGGTTAGATATCAGGAAAATTTTCTTCCCTGAAAGAGTTGTTAGGAATTGGCCCAGGCTGTCCAGGGCAGTGGTGGAGTCACCATCCCTGGAGGGGGTTGGAAAACATCTACATCTAGATGTGGTGCTTAGGGCCATAGCTTAGTGGCATGGTGGTGATAGGTTGATGGTTGGACTTGATGATCTTGGAGGTGTCTTCCAACCTTAATGGTTTTGTGATGCTCTAAGACTCATTTGTTTTTCTCCCCCTGGGAAAGGTCCTTTAGGGCACTTGGGCAGCTCTGGCACAGGGGGCAGGGCTCCCTGCCCAGCCTCTCTGGCTCACTCAGCTGGTCACAGCAGGCACTGAGCACTGAGCACTGAGGAGGATGTTGTCTCCTGGCCTGGTGGGTTTAATGTAGCCTGGTTCAGTAACCAGTTGGCAGAGTGGTCTGGAGTGGGATGGGGACTGGGAGCTGAGCTGCTGGGCTGATGTTTTCCTGGAGCATTGCTGGCACTCAGTCTCAGTTACAGGGTGGAAATATTAAAGCAGGTTGTGTTTATCAGGAGAGGGCTGGGGGGTTCTGCTTGCTGGTGTTTTTATCTTTCCTTTCTTTTTTTCTTCCCCTTTTTTCCCTTCTCCTTCCCCTGGTTCTCACATGGGTTCATGGGTGACCTTCCACTGCATCTCAGTTGGGGTGAAGGCAAGGAAGGCAGCTCCTCCTGATCAGTTGGTACAACTTGAGCAGGAGAAACAGCTGGTGTAGGGGAACTGGGGGGGGCCTGGGGAAGGTGGAAGAGAGGGGAGGGATGGAGGAGAAGGGCCTGAGGACATGGTGGGTGGGCAAGCAGCAGCAGGAGGGAGCTGCTGTGGCTCAGTCCAAGCCAGTGCAATATTAATCCCCAGAAAGCACCAACTCCCATCCCACCTCCATCAACTCTTGTGCCTCTGATGTGATTTTGGTTTTCTTGCCAGTATTGTGACTCAGGATCTGTTTCCTAGCTCAGTGTTGGTAGCATCGGAGGTAGAAAGCATAACAGTGACCTATATTACAAACCAGTTACCCAGCTGCTCTCTGTACCAGTTACCTCAGTGGAAAACAGGTAGCAGAGATCTGGGCTGGAAGTGGAGAAATGTTGCAGCACCAGAGCCAAAAAGCAATAGAGAAAATTGTGGTTACTTGAGTATTTCCATGACGTGAGCGTGAGCCCGAGGCTCCTCCGGGGGCGGTTAACCCCTCACAGGCAGGGCTGCAGGCAGCGACCGTGCTGGTGAGGGTGGTGACCTGCAATGCCAGGACAGGATGCTCGTTATTCCTGCTAGGATTAATGCAATTAGTGCTAATGAGTCTTTAACAAAGGTGGGTGACTTGCTGGAGCTGAGCCATTCACCTTGTTACAGGAGAGTCAGGTTGGAGTCCCAAGCGTTGCTCTTTGGAAGGGAAGGCGAACTCATCCTCGCTTTAACTCCATGGGAGTTGGGCTTGGTTGAGCCTTGTGGGTCCCTTCCAACCTGGGATGTTCTAGGATTCTGTGAACTAGGTTTTGTTGGGATTTTTGTTGTTTCTTACCTCCCAGTTTTTGAGGTTTGGCTGCTCATTGTCACTCTATAAAAGCCTTTTCTCTCTCTCCCCCGCAGAGGTGGTAAGTCCAAGGGCAGGCTCTGGTTTGGGAGCAGTCACTTCTACCTCTTGGCCTGGGGTCTCTGCTCATTTGCTAACTGGTCCAAAATGACACCAGACTTCTCCAGGACATGTGTTGACATCTCTTTGACCTGTGGTGGCTGAGAGCTGAAATTGTGTACCTCTTTTTGAGTCTAGATGTAGAGCACCCCTAAAAGGAGGTGTCTCCACACTGATCATCAAAATCCTCCTAAAATTAATATGTTCAGCAATCTGCTGGATGTGCTGATGCAGGTCCTGGCTTCATGATCTGTGCTCCCACACCAACCCATTTGAGATCATATATATAGGATCATAGGATTGTCAGAGTTGGAAAGGACCTCAAAGATCATCTAGTTCCAACCCCCCCTGCCTGGCATATGTCCCATTTGAGATTTTTGTTGTATGTCTATCATGCAGTAGAATCCCAGACTGGTTTGGGTGGGAAGGGACCTTTCCAGGTCATCTAGTGCAACCCCCTGCAGTCAGCAGGGATATCTTCACCTAGATCAGGTTGCTCAGAGCCCCAAACAACCTGACCTGGAATGGTTCCAGGGATGGGACATCTCCCAGCTCTCTGGGCAACCTGGGCCAGGCTCTTACCACCTATATATATATATGTCCTATCTGAGATTCTGTGTGTATCTATATCTCCTATTTAAGATTATATACATACCATTAATTTTTTTACTCCCACACAAACATTTGCAAGTCACCTTTGACTGCAAGTCCCTTTTAATGGAGGAGTAACAAACCACAGGCATTAAAAAGCAGAGGGTTTGGTTTGTTTCCCCTGTCAAGAGCTGAGAGCTGTGAAGGCACTGGAGGATGAGTGACACCACACTGGTGGCCCAGCCCAGCCTCTCAGCAGGGTCACCATCCCCATCAGAGGTGTGATGTCTGGGGGAGGAAATCCTCTTCTTGCTCCTGCGTGTCCCCTGTGCCCCTGGGTTCCTGTCCGTGGTATTTTTGCCTCGGGTGTTTCCTGCTCTTTAGCCACCGTGTTATATTTTAAACCCTGGGCTGGGGGGAGGTGGAGAAGGGCTAGGACTTGGTTGGGACCTAAGGGCAGGCTTGTGGCAGGCATCCTTGTCTGGGTGGCTGTGGGAACACCAGGGGCAGCCCCAGTGCTGATGGTGGTGAAACCAGCTCCAGGGCATCCATGTGGCCTTCAGAGCCACCAGCCACAGCCATGCTGCTCCCAGGAGGTGGAAGGGAAAGCTGGCCCTTCAGCTGGGACCAGTGCCTGCAGTGGGTACCTGGCCTCCTGGGGGCTTGGGTGGCCAAAATGCCCTTTGGTTTGTTTGTCTCCCCTCTCTCTTTTTGTCTCCCCTCTCTCTTTTTGTCTCCCCTCTCTCTTTCCTCATTTTATTGGAGCAAATCCCTGGAGTCCTTGCAGAGCCAGCCTCTGAGCAAAAGCCAGGGCTGTGTGTCCTCTGCTAGGTATTTCCTTTATTGTATGGGAGGTGGTGGTGTTTGTTTCTGTTTGGTTTTTTTCTCCTCCTGGTTTGGAAACACACTTGCTTGCATTTGTGGCTGATAAAAATCAAGTTCTTTTTTTGGGGGGAGGGGTGTGTGGGCAGGGGAGATTCTCCCTTCTGCTTCCTTCCCTGTGAGGAGCATGAGCAGAGAGATCCTCGAGGAGGAGGAACTCAAGTAGCTGAGCAGTGACTCCAGCCCCTCTCTGGCTGCTGGCAGTGGTTGAATTCCCAGGGGTTTGCCCTGGACCATGTTGGCTCAGCTGGATTTTGCCAAGCAGGCAGTGTCAGGCAGTGCCAAGGTCAGAAGAACCCTTCTCCCTTTACCTGCCTCTTTCCACTTCTCTTTTTCCATTTTGCAACCTCCAAGTCAACAGAAGCTCTAAAATAAGGAGAACGTGGGGAGTGAGTGGGAAAAAAAAAGTACAGAGGCCAGCTGAGCAGTGTGGGATGGGAGAGGGGAAGTGATGGAGCTGTGTCCCTGCCTGGCCACCACAGAGGGTTCCCCTTGGGGGACTGCATCCTTTAGGGTTTTTTGCAGGTTCTCTGGGCTTTTGCCTGCTTTGGAGGTCAGGGACCTTCTGTTGCTGGCAGGTAATGGAAATCTCAGCAGAGGAGCAGGGGTGTCCAGATCCACTCTGCTCCTGGGAGGAGATGGGGCTGCTCTGCAGGGCTGGCTCAGGCCTGGCTTGGGGATTCCCTTTGGTCTAGAAAAGCCTAATCCATAGAATCANTAACAACTCTTGCAGGGAAAAAAATTTTGCTAATGTCCAACCTAAACCTTTCCTGGTGCAACTTGAGGCCATTTCCTCTTGTCCTGTCAGTAGTTACCTGCAAGAAGAGAACAACCCCACCTGGCTCCAGCCTCCTTTCAGGGAGTTGGAGAGAGTGAGAAGGTCTCCCCTGAGCCTCCTCTTCCCCAGGCTAACCAAGCCCAGTTCCCTCAGCTGCTCCTCACCACACTTGTGATGTAGACAATAATATGTACTATTTAATAACATATAATAATTCAAATTATTCTTCCCTTTTTCACTCCTTTTTGACACATGCATGCAGGTATCTATGTATCTACACATTTATATGTAAGATTTTATCCTTATGAGCAGAAGTATATGGGTACCATCTAGATTTACATATATATTTCATCCTTGTATACAAATGTATGTAGGTATCTATGTGTGTATATACATACATGTAATATTTCATCCTTATACACAAATGCTGGTTGGTTTCTATGTGTATATACACAAATATAGTTAATATTTCATCCTTATAGACATGCTCTGATGGAGATAATGGAAAAAGCCTAGCTGGGACTCATGTTTCCAGGGATCTCTGAGTATCAAACACCAGGAAAGGAACTGCTTCAACATCCCAGTGATGTGTGATCCCCAAAGAGTTCATCCATGAAAAGTATTCACTGTCCAACTCCCCCTAGTTTGGAAGGGACCTCTGGGGATCATCCAGTCCAACCCCCCTCCTAAAGCAGGAGCAGGGCCAGAGGAGGCCACAGAAATGATCTGAGGGCTGGAAGCTCTCTCCTGTGAGAACAGGCTGAGAGAGTTGGGGTTGTTCAGCCTGGAGAAGAGAAGGCTCCAGGGAGATCTTCCTGCAGCCTTGCAGTACTTAAAGGTTCTACCAGAAAGATGGGGACAGACTTTTGAGCAGGACCTGTTGGGACAGGACAAGGGCTGATGGTTTGAAACTGAAAGAGGAGATTTAGACTAGAGAGAAGGAAGAAATGTTTTACCCTGAGGGTGCTGAGACCCTGTCCCAGTTTTTTTTTTTCCCCATTCAAAAGAACAAATCTTTTCTATCCTACCAAAATTTTTTTCTTCTGATATAATCTAAACTAAGGGCAGTGTAGACTTCATTTTCCATGCAAACCCATCCAAGAGGACTGCTGAAAATAGACCCTGCTCTGAGAACACAACCAGAGAAAGCACGTGGAGGAGGAGTGAGGGGAGCCAGGTCAGCTGGGGCAAGGAGTTCTACAAAAAAATCCCAACCCACCCCAAAATTGATAATATTAATCTCAATTTGAGTTGTTTGAGTTGGAATGCAGCTCATTAGTGCTCATGTGGGTTGCTGTCAGAGGAGGCACCACCCTGCTGTTACACTGCCTGGGGTTTATCAGCCTGAGTTTATTGACCAGCAGCTGGGAGATGGGTTGAAATGCCCTATTCAAACTTGGAGATTCACAAGGGTTTGCCATGGCAAGAGAACAAAAGAAAACCCCACAAACCCAAAAAGAATAAAAAAAGGAGAAAAAAGAACCCAAGAATCCCATCCAGTCCCTCCAGACCTCTGTGCTTTCAGGATGGAGTCAGCTCCCTTTGGCCCCCAGCTTGGGGCAGGTTCTCCTTCCAGCCCAGCCCTGCTGAGTTTGGGTTTTCCAGAGCCATAAATACACAGCCCAGGTCTTGGGGCTTGGCTACAGGTGGCACCAGGGTTGATTGAAGCATGTCTACTGCAACATCAGTTCCTGGAGGGCTGAGTGAGAGTGAGCAGGTTTCACAGCTTGGCAGGGAAGGGAAGAAAATCATAGAATCCCAGACTGGTTTGGGTGGGAAGGGACTTTTAGAGGTCATCTAGTCCAACCCCCCTGCAGTCAGCAGGAACATCTGCAGCTAGAGCAGGTTGCTCAGAGTCCCAAACATCCTGACCTGGGATGGTTCCAGGGATGGGACATCTCCCATCTCTCTGGGCAACCTGGGACAGGCTCCCAGCACCCTCAGGGTAAAACATTTCTTCCTTCTATCTAGTCTAAATATCCTCTTTCAGTTTCAAACCATCACCCCTTGTCCTGTCCCAACAGGTCCTGCTCAAAAGTCTGTCCCCATCTTTCTGGCAGAACCTTTAAATACTGCAAGGCTGCAGGAAGGTGTCCTTGGAGCCTTCCCTTCTCCAGGCTGAACAACCCCAACTCTCTCAGCCTGGCCTCACAGCAGAGAGCTTCCAGCCCTCAGATCATTTCTGTGGCCTCCTCTGGCCCTGCTCCTGCTTTAGCAGGGGGGTTGGACTGGATGATCCCCAGAGGTCCCTTCCAACCCCCACCATGCTGGGATTCTGTGTGACTTGGAACCACCTGCACTTTCCACAGCACTTGACTAGTAGAATACTTCAGTTAGATTTACTATTATCATTTCCTAGATATATTTGGGGTTTATTTTACATGCCATACCTGTTGGGAAGGCAGCTGGGGGGATGCTGTTCCCCCTGGGGAGCAGCAGCAGCCCTCTGCATCTCAGCTGCAAATGCATCCTAGTTTGAAAGTGCATCCTGGTCTCATTTTCCTCCCTGCTTTTTCAGCCCAAATATCCATTTCTTTGTTAGGACAAACCGCCTTTAAACAAAGTCCCACCTCCCTCTTCTCCTAGGCTTGCAGAATTCAGCTGAAAGGTATAGCCTTAATTTTTGGGCTCTGAAATTCCCCTCCTTGGGGTGTTTGAAGCCCTTGGGGATGTGCCTGTTTTCCTGAGGGCGTCCCTAGGGCATCACCACCTCTGCAGCTCCCTCTGGTTGCTTTCCTAAACCATTCCCCAGTGCTGCCAGGAAAATCTTAGGAAGTTTTCTGTTGCTGGGTGTTGGGCTTGTGGTTGAGTGGCTGCTTTCTGGTGGTGTCTGCTTGTCCATCCTGCCTGGAAAAGAGAGGAATTCACTGGTGCATTGTTTTTTTCCCCCCTGCCACCATGCTAGATTTTGGGTCAGGCTGGCATCTGGGCATCTCAGCTGGGCTGTGGAGGTTGAGGGGTAGCCAGGAGCAGAGTGAACAAGGATAGGAGGCTGTGGCAGAGCCCCAAAGGGTGCAGAAGGCAAAAATCACCTATTTAAAGCTGGCCACTGGGGTGTCAATGGGAAATCAGCTGGAAAAAAAAATTAGTTTGGGGGCAATAAAGGAGGAAATAAAATGGTATCTGTAGGGTGCAAGAAGAGGTCATAGTGACATGGCAGTGTGCCTCTTGGCTGGGGTGCTGGATGTTCTGAAGAAGGTTCCCCAAGGTGGCAGGGTCACTCCCTTGCCTTCCCCAGTGCTTGCAGAAAGCATCTGCTCCAGGCAGACATAAGAAGCTAAAACCAAAACAACCCCAAACCCAACACAACCCCAAAACTAAACTAACCCCACCCTAGCTTAAGCTTTATTTCATTCAGACTCCTGCAGTGGCTTTATTTCTTTATTTTCTTCCTTTTTTTTTTCTTTCCCTTCCCAAAACCTGTTACTATTTAAATGCCAATTTTTAGCTTTTCCACCCAGGAGCAGGAGCTGGAAATTCTTTCCACTGCGTTGGTGCAGGAGGGAACAAACCACTGCTGTTACTTGGCTCAAATGATCCATCCCAGGCTGGAGCCATGGCTTTCCTCCACCCTGCTCCTTCCCACTCCCACCAGGATCCCAGGGATCTGCAGCAGGTGCTGGCTGGGGCAGGGCTGAGGGGATGAGGCCACCACTTGCAGCTCAATTTCCCCAAAGGATCTTTCCCTAAATTTCCCTGGGATTTTATTCCTGCAAATGCCACATGGGCTTTGGAGCTGCAAACCTGAGCTGTGGCTTCGGTTTTAGGGGCAAAAAGGGGGAAAATCTTCTCCCTTTGTTTTCCTAGCATTAAGGAAAGGGTTTGGGGGGGGGCAGTGAGTGACTGGTTTTCAGCATGGCACAGGAGGAGGTTGCTGAAGGATAGGCAGGCTTTGTGGTCCCATGGCAGGACCTCTGTTCCTCTGGAAGGAACAGTGCTAGCCAATGTTTTGGGCATGAGCCATTTCCCAGGAGTAAAGGAAGTCTGGGGTGGGTTGGGATGGGCAAGCTTTTCTTTCTTTATTTCACACAATGGTTGGCTATAACTCCTGGGCTGCATCCCCAGCAGCCTGGCCAGCAGAGCAGGGAGGGGATTGTGCCTCTGCTCTGCTCTGGGGAGACCTCAGCTGCAGTGCTGGGGCCAGCTCTGGAGTCCTCAGCACAGGAGAGACAGGGACCTGGTGGAGCAGGGCCAGAGGAGGCAACAGAAATGGTCAGAGGGCTGGAACCTGTCTGCTATGAGGACAGGCTGAGAGAGTTGGGCTTGTTCATCCTGGAGAAGAGAAGGCTCCAGGGAGACCTTCCTGCAGCCTTTTAGTACTTTAAGGGTTTATCAGAAAGGTGGGGACAGACTTTTGAGCAGGACCTGCTGGGACACCACCCTCAATGTAAAGAATTTCATCCTCATCTCTTCCTAAAGCATCACCTGCAAGGACATTTCTGGCCTTGCACCTCTGCTAATCATTCCTATGTGCTGCCCCAGCAGCCCTCACCTGTCCCTGGCTTCTGCCATCCCCAGCACTTCCTCTGGCCCCAGATTTGCTTCTTTTGGGGCTGTGTGTCCCCCAGCCAGGAGGGACAATGAGCTGCTTCTGTAGAGCTTGAGCAGGGACAGGCTCCAGGGAGGGACAGGAACAGTAAACCACTGGTGTTTGCCGTGGGAGGAGAGGTTGTATCTCATAGCTTTTATCTCCCTGGCACCTTTTGAAGCACCCCCAGCAAGTGGCTGCCACCAGCAGCTGGTGGAACCCAAACTCTACCGGGTGTGCAGAAAAAAGCAGCTGTGAGGCGTTAAGCAAATAAGGTGCTGGGAGCTTCCCCCACCCATGGCACACCCAGGGCCTCCACTGCCTTACTCAGGAGGGAAGGGCACAGGAGGAGAAGCACCTGTGGGTTTGGGACAGGCTCCTTGGAGATGATGGACATAGGGAAGAGCTGGATTCTATGGGAGGGGTCATGGTGTGAAGCAGAGCTTGGCTGTGGCTGGCCAGCATGAGGGTGGAGATGTTCCCAGTGCCATGCCTGCACCCATGAGGAGTTTTTAATGCACAGTGAGTTGCTCCTTGTCCTGTCCCTGGGTGCCACTGAGCAGAGGCTGGCCCCAGCTTCCTGCCCCCAGCCTTTAGCTCTTGCTCAGCATTGAGCAGCTCCCCTCTGGGGCTGCTCTTCTTCAGGCTAAGCAGCCGCAGGGCTCTCAGCCTTTCCTCCTGCCAGAGATGCTCCAGTGCCCTCAGCATCTTCCCAGCCTCTGCTGGACTCTTTCCAGTAATTCCTTGTCTCTCTTCTACTGGGGAGCCCAGAACTGGACCCAGGACTCCAGCTGTGGCCTCCCTAGGGCAGAGGAAAGGAGGAGAACCTCCCTTGACCTCCTGGTCACACTTTCTTCATGCACCTCAGGAGATCATTGGCCTTCTTGTCCACAAGGGCACATTGCTGGCTCCTGATGAACTTGTTGTCCACAGCAGATAACACTGTTAGGTTGCCACCTCAAGGTTAGTTTGCAGATGCTGTTTTTTTACACTTCTGCAGCTCAAGTGGTGACCATGGCAGTTCTGGAGCAGCCTCAGGCCTCCATCCCCAGGCAGGATGTACACCAGCAGGTGATGGGTTGAGGCTGAGTTCAATCACCCCAGTAAAGCCTTTCCAGGTCATGTAATCCAGCAGCTCTGTGGAGCAGCAGGGATGTGCAGCAGTGTCAGCTGTCACCAGGGATGAAGCAGAGCAGACATCCCTCCAGGATGGGATCCTTCCAGCCCTGGGAAAGGCAGCCAGTTACAATAACAATTTATTCAACCTAGTGTCTTGGGGAAAGGTGGAAGGATCCCAGAGCAGCCCTGCCTAGAGCCCTGCTTTATGTCACAGGAAGGGACAGCTCTCCCAGCTGGGGATATTTTGGGGTTTTGGGGTTTGGTTTTGCTTTGTTTATTTGCTCTTGTCACTCCTTTCTTGGGACCTTTTTCCTGCCTGTTGGCAAAGGCTTGGGGATCAGATGAATCCCTTGTTTTACCTGTCTGTTTCCCTGCCTATGGAAAAAGAAATTAAAGGCAGGAAGAAAAGAATGAAATGAGTTTACAACATAAAAATATGGCTTGAAGGAAGTTCTTTGGAGCAGAGAGCTGTGCCCAGCCTTGGTGCTCATCACTATCCCCCTCAGCAGGCACCCTGCCTTTACCCTTCCCACATCGCTTGGTGGCAGAAGTGTTTCCCCTGAGGGAAATCTGATTTTAGCCTCTTGGAGCTCCTGATACAGTGAGGAAAATGGGATTTCAGTGCAAGATGCTGCCTGTTGGGAGTCACAAGCCAGGTCTGAGCATGCACCGGGGATTGCTTGGCCGTGCACTGGCCTGGGAGGACATCACCTTGTGCCTCAGTTTCCCCAAAAGCAGAGAGTGACACGGTACCTCGTTGCATGATGGAGAAAGGCTAGCTTGCTGCAGGGCTATGCTGCTCTGGGGATTTTTGACCCTGTTACAGCAGGAGAAACTCCAACACTTCCTTAAAGCAACCCCAATGCCACCCTGTCACAGTTTTATTTGTTTGCTTTGGCTCAGGAAGCAGGACAGGGTCTCCCCGGGGACACGAAGGCTGTCACAGAGCCCCGGGGCAGCAGCTCACACCCGGGCTGCCTCACTCGTGGGTGGCACCGTGTTTATTTACCTTTTCATCACCTGATGGCTCTGCCCTGCCATGGTGCAGGCGCCAGCCCGTGGGCTGCCAGCCCGCTTGCAGTTGGCAGGAGCTGGAGGTTAACCTCCGGCTAAAATAGCCTGACGCCAGCCCCACGTCTGCTGGGGCAGCCTGGATCCTTGCATGCCCTCAGAGCATCTCCTGGGGATATCTTGCAGCCCAGCTTGTGCTCCAGTCACTGTGGGATGTTGGTGAGATGAGCTTGGAGCGAGTTGCAAAGCTTCAGCAGTGCCAGGAGCTGTGGTTTTGTGCCCCCTGCAAGGGGCAAAGCCCTGGGAGATTGTGGAGCCAGGGCTGCCTGCATCTCTTCACTCAACCCAGAGGAGAGTGTGCCCTTCTGCTGCTGGGGATGGTCCTGTGATGTTCAGGCACCCATCACCCTGCTGTGGTACTGCTGCTTTCTTGGCTCTGCTCTCCAAAGCTGTGATGCAGAAAACCAGAAGCAGAGAAACTGCAGATCCCAGAATCCCAGCATGGTTGGGGTTGGAAGGGACCTCTGGGGATGAGCCAGTCCGACCCCCCTGCTTCAACAGGGGCACCCACAGCAGCTTGCCCAGGGTCACCTCCAGCTGCCTTGAGAATCTCTCCCCAGAAGGAGACTCCACAGCCTCTCTGGGCAGCCTGGGCCAGGGCTCCAACACCTTCACACCAAACAAGGTTCTCCTCCTGTTCAGCTGGAACCTCCTGGCTTCCAGTTTGTGCCCAGTGCCCCTTGGCATGTCCCTGGCCACCACTGAGCAGAGTCTGGCCCCAGCCTCTTGCCCCCAGCCTTGAGCTCTTGCTGGGCATTGAGCAGCTCCCCTCTGGGGCTGCTCTTCTCCAGGCTCAGCAGCTCCAGGGCTTTCAACCTTTCCTCCTCCCAGAGCTGCTCCAGTGCCCTCAGCATCTTCCTAGCCTCCTGATAGTGTCTACAAGCTGCAAGTCCCACACCAGGAATGCTCAGGTCAGGAAGCTGAGTATTTATGGTGGAAGTGGGTGGTCTTGAGCAACCATTGTCACTTTCTACCCTTGGTGATGGTGTTGCATTTGTCCTCTGGTTGGATCAGAGCTTGAGCACAGAGCAGGATCCTCCATGCTGAGCTCTGAGCCACTGACAGAAGACAGGAGCCCTTGAGGTGGCAGCCAGGAGTTGCCATTTCAGCCTGCTTGTGCTCAGCATGTTCTCCCAAGAGGATTGCACATTTAGGACTTTGCTGCTTCCCTGCATGTGGCAGGTTTCCTGGCTGGGTGAGACGTGGTAGTACCAGGGCTTGGCACCAGCTCTGCTGCCCTGCCTGCTGCCACGGGACTGGCTCACTTAAAACTTGGGGTTTGGTGAGTAGCAAACCTTTTAGGGAGGCTTTGGAAGGGAGAGGGAGAGGCTTCACCCCCAAACGTTCCTGTTTTCTGGTGGGTTTTGATCAATTCAGACCTAAAAAATGTGAGTTTCTTATGACTTTCTGCCCTTTTTCTCTGGGTATTTGCTGCAAAAAGGGCACTGAGCTGTCATGGGAAGGGTGGTGGAAGGAGTCTCTGATGGCAGAGGAGGTGCCTGGCTTTCAGTCTACACAAAACTGGGGGTTTTTTGGAGGGGAGGTGCCTGCAGCAGCATTACTGATGTTGAAGGTTTGGTGAGGGCAACAGCTCAGTGCCACTGTTACCAGCAGTGTGTCTGCTGGCTGCCCCAGGCCATGTTTCCTCCTGACTTCACAAACCTCTTCTCCTGCTCGAATCAAGAGCCCATGCAAAGTCCTTGCCCTGTGAACACCATCGCTGGGGCTCATTGCACAGGAGACCCTGAGAGGACCCCAGCCTTTTGGGGTAGCTGCTTAGTGGGGAAAGTCACCCCTGGGGCACTGCTCATAGCCAACACCTGCAGGAGCCCCAGCCACCTCCCTTGGGGCACCCACCTGGCCCCAGCCCTTTCACCTTGCAACGTTTTGCACCCTTAAAATGGAGTCTGGATGAAAATAGCAGCAGCAGATCTCTTCTACTTTTAATTTTGGTGGCTCTTCTGGGCTGGGGAGAGGAAGCTGGGGGTGGAGAGGAGCTGGCTGCAAAAGGGAGAAGAGCCACTTTCCTTTTGACATGTTCTGCAGAGCGATTCAAAGGCTGAAGCCACTCCAAGGCTGTGTTTTTGGTTTTATTTCTTTATATTTTTTTGCTATAAGGGTAATTATAGGTGTCACAGACTGGTCTGCTCCTCATGGTGGCAGGGGATCAGAGTGGCCTTATCTAGGAAGGACAACTGGGAGTGAGTGTGGCTGTGAGCAGCGAGGAGCTGGTGCAGTTTGGGGAGTAAACACCTTCAGGCTTCTTGTTTTCACTGGTTGGTTCAGTGAAGGTGGGTTTGGGCTTGGGGTTTTTCATTTCTCTGAATGAAAATAGCTGATGGGAAACAAGTGAGCAGGTTTCACTTCCTGCTCTTGCTCAGGGCTCCGTGCTGAGGGTGCTCAGAGGCAGCCCCAGGTTTGGCTCCAGCAATGGGGCATCAGTGTCTGCCTTGGGCTGGTTCCTCCTGAACTTCAGCTGGCCCTTATGGCCTCCTAGAAACACAAGGAGTTGGAGGAACTCTAAGTTTTATGATCACCCCATGGGGGGTAGAAGTTGGTGGAGGGCAGCAGAGGCTTTGGGACTGTTCTTTAGGAGGTTTCTGCCTGAATTTTTCCCTGTGGGCAGGTTTGGGCTTGGGATTTTCTGCCTGGTCCCCTCCTGTCCCAGAGAACCAAAGGCTGGAGGCTGTGTGCACCCTGCCCTGGTGCTGTGTCACCTTGGTGCTGGTACCCTGCTGTCCTTTGCAGTGCTGTGTGGTGCCTCTGAGCCACCAGCACAGCCCTCCTGAGGGTTTGCTGATGCATGAATGTGGCTTGGGTTTCTCCATCTCCAGCAAGCTCTGCCTTGCTCAGCAAATCCTGGATTTCCTTTTCCATGAGACAGCTGCAGTGTCCACATGTCCTCTCCATGGGCAGCTGCCAGAGGTTTTGGTTCAGTTGCTAGCTCCTCTGGGACCTACTCTGTGGGCAACCAAAGAATTCATCCAGAAAGCAGGAACAGTGGGTGCAAATGGAGATGAGCACCCACCAACAGCCAAAACCAGAGGGAGTCACTCCTGAGCCCTCCCTGGGGTCAGGACCTTGAAGTCCTCAGCTAAACCTTGCCCACAGCAGGGTCAGCACATCCATCCCTACTCAGGTGAGGAAGCAGGAGCCATGCCCTTGGTGGGTGCTAGGGTTTGGGTATTGCCTGGCACCGGTGGGACCCTTTGGTGCATGTGGTGTGAGAAGGTAACAGTCATCCCACAGAGCCATGGGAGTCTCAGGGAGACCATAGCAGATGTTTGGGAGTGCTTGGGGTGTTTTCAGGTTGTCCAGGTAACTGGGGATGGGTTTGGCAGTGTTAGGTGGAGATTCTGCATCCACTGGGCTGGATTTGAGAGGATGGCTTGGACCATCTGAGCATTAACTTTGGTTTCTTTCCTAGAGCATTGATGAATAGGAATGTGGTCTGAAGGTTACAGTCCCCAGCAGGTCCATATTGGGCTTCTGGTAGGGTCTTTTATGGGGTGGTTGGACCTATGTGTCCTGGATTTGGAGAGGGAAGCTCCTGAGGAGTATTTCTTAGGCAGGCTGAGTGCAGGAATCAATGCTCCTGGAGCTGCTGGCAGCAGGGAAAATGATGTTTCCCTGATGTGGAGAGCAGCCAGTGCTGTTCACTTGGGGTCAGACTGATAACCTTGAGGACAGGCTGTCTTGATGTGCAGAAGAAGTTGCATTTGGAGGTGCTGGATGGGCTGTTGGGATGTAAGGGAAGGGGTTGTTAGTCTGGCTCTGAATCACTAATTAATTTCTTTATTTTGATCACTTTTTTACTTTGTTACCCTTGCTGGGCTGCCAATGAAAACCCACAGAGCTCCCTGCAGAAGAAGGTAAGCCCTGGGCTGGAGGTGAGGGTGGGTGCATGCCTTGAGTCTGGGTGGAGGGTGCTGAGGACAAGGAGTGAGGAGTCTTGGGGCTCCTCTAGCCTTGGTTTCAATCCCAGAGAAAGATGAGCTGACATCTGTGAATTAAAAGAGAGAGGATTTGGCTTCTGTAGCTAAAAAGAGACAGAGTAAAACCAGGCCAATGCCAGAAATAAAAGTGTTTAATATTAGAGATGAAAATCACCCATGGCAGGGCTGGATGTTCTCACCAGTGCGCATGGCCAACAGGCACTGGAGCAGCTCTGCTGCAAGCAGGACACAGGGTCCTGTTGGGCTTAGTGGTCTAAATGACCTGTGTCTGGGTTTCTCTGAGCACTGACTATGTCTGGCTTTGTGATTTGCAACCAGGAAAGTCCCTCTGGGAGCTGGTGCTGGAGCAGTTTGAGGATCTCCTCGTCCGCATCCTTTTGATAGCAGCTTTTCTGTCCTTTGTAAGTAGCCCAGGCTTGGGGGTGGGCACCTTCCAGGGCAGGCAGGGACCTGGGTGGCAGCCAAACAGGAGGCAGAGGAAGGTGCATGTTGGATGAAGATGATGTGGCAGCAGTGTGGTGGTTTTCTAGGCTGTAGTGTCTAGCCAAAGATGAGGCTGAAGGGTTGTTCAGGGGTGTTGATCCTTCCATGGTATGGGAAATGGCATGGCCAGCAGCACTAGGGCAGGGATCATCCTCCAGAAGCTTTCCTGGTGCAATTACTCCTCTAGGCTGTGTATGACCACTTGCTGTAGCCCTGCTCATGGGATGCATTAGGTCATCCCCAGCAGAAGAGTGGAGGCACCTGAGTTAAGCACCAACAGTGGGATGTAGCAGGTCCACACTTTAACCAAGCCATGAGGAGCTGGCCACCACTCTGGCTTGTCTCCTCTGCAGCAACTACCACCTGTTGGTGGGCTCTTGTTTCCAACCTTCTTCTTAAAATGTTGGCACTTGTTGTTTCACCCCCATTGTGGTCCTTCCCTCACCTACCAGATCCTGGCCTGGTTTGAAGAAGGAGAGGAGACCACGACAGCATTTGTGGAGCCCATTGTCATTATTATGATCCTGATTGCCAACGCTGTGGTGGGTGTGTGGCAGGTAAGTCACAGCCTCCCTCACCCTGCCCCACAGGTCTCTGCTCTGTGTGGCTGAGAGGCTTCCTATGAAGGTCTAGTTGCTTCTTGCTGTTGGGAACCCATTTCTCAAAGGTTCAAGTTTTGTGGTGGCTCTCATGCCCCACCACAAGTGCCCAGTCATTGCCTGCCTCTTGGCTTGTTCCTTCAGGCTTTCTTTGGCAAGGTTTGCAGGTTGGAGTTTAGGACCTTGCATTTATTTGCCATCCAGGCAAACACTGCTTGTCTCCTAGTTGTGGCCAAATCCCTTTTCCAGGGGAAGCTTTGTACCTTCTCCACCAGGAGGCTGTGGTGGCTGCTGCCCCTTGCCCTGCTGTATCCCTCCTAGGGGTTGAGTGAACGCCTCAGCCAGCAGTGCTCCTCTGTATATAATCACTTTAAGGACTTTTTTTTTTACCTGAGGTGAGGTTGCTGGGTGGGAGAAATACATCTGGGCAGGGACATGCTGCTTCCCAAACCAAGAAAGAGAAAAGCAAGCCCAGAAGTCCATGCAGTGTCCAGGACCTGGTGTGACTTGCTCCAGCAAGGCCATGTTGGAGCAGCTGAAGAAGAGGCAGTGCTTGTCCGTTTGCACTGGGGGTGAGGCACCAAAGCCAGGCCTGGGGTTTGGATGCTCCTGTCTTCACAGGGGGTAGGGAAGGAGCCTGCAAGCTTGAACAAGCTCACCACAGGCAGCTCTGCTTCTCCTCTGCTTGCAGGAGAGAAATGCTGAGAGTGCCATCGAAGCCTTGAAGGAGTACGAGCCCGAGATGGGGAAGGTGATCCGCGCTGACCGCAGCGGGGTGCAACGCATCCGGGCCAGGGACATCGTCCCCGGGGACATCGTGGAGGTGGCAGGTAGGATGCCATCACCCCAGGGCGTGGGATGGGATGGGGAGATGGTGCTGACCAGGGGGACTTTAGCAATGGCTGGTGGGGTCACATCTCCAATCCTGGGTTCAGTTTTGGAGGTCCTCACTCCAAAAAAGACATTGAGGTGCTGGAGCGTGTCCAGAGAAGGGCAAGGAAGGTGGGGAAGGGTCTAGAGCACAAGTGTTGTGAGGAGCAGCTGAGGGACCTGGGGTTGTTTAGCCTGGAGAAGAGAAGTCTCAGGGGAGACCTTCTCACTCTCTGCAACTCCCTGAAAGGAGGCTAGAGCCAGGTGGGGGTTGGACTCTTCTCCCAACCAACAAGAGAGAGGATGAGAGGAAACAGCCTCAAGTTGTGCTAGGGGAAGGTTTAGGATGGACATTAGGAAAAATCTCTTCCCAAAAGGGTTGTGAAGCCCTGGCCCAGGCTGCCTAGGGCAGTGGTGGAGTCACCACCCCTGGAGGCCTTGAAAAGCCATGGAGATGTGGTGCTGAGGGCCATGGTTTAGTGGTGACCTGGCAGTGCTGGGTTAATATTTGGACTTGATGATCTCAAAGGTCTCTTCCAATGAAAAACGATTCTAGGATTCCTCCAGAGGCTGCCAAGTCATCTTCTTGTTGTCCACTTGAGTTCTTAGTTTCTGTTTTCAGATCCAGAGAGGTGACATAATTTGGGCCAGACTTGGGGCTCATCAACCTGCCAAGGCTTCACCTCAAGGGTAGGGCAGTAGAGAGCAGCAGGAACAAAAAAGTGTCTATTTCTGGTGCAGGTTTTGTGTCTCATGATGGTTTCCCTGCTTTCTGGAAGCACTTGTGAGTTTTCAGTGCAGATTCCCTCTCTCTGGATGCAGCTCTCCCATGGGCAGGAAAGGTGTGGTATGGGTGAAGGGCTGGGAGCCCTTTGATGGTGCCAGGAGAGCAGTGCCACCAGCGTGGGGGATTTCCATGGATGAGTTGTCACCTCAGCCCTTCTGTCAGGGCTTTGCACTCAGCAAATGATGCTCATGGTCCTCCTGCCTGGCCCACCAGAGCTGTAGAGGATGCACTTCAGTTAGCCCATTTGGTTTCTCCCTTAAATGATGCCATAAACGCTCAGAGCCACAAACCTAATCTTCTCCTTTCCTCCTGGTGGCCCTGCTGGTGGAAACATGCTGCAGTCCCTCCTGTGCCATGCCAGTCTGCTGTCATTTCTGCCTTCCAGTTGGCCTTCAGCATAAAGATGAACATAAAAGGAACCTGGGGAGGATCAAGCAGATGAAGTACCAGCCAAACTCTCAGCTGGGTGAGCTGGCAGCACTCCTGAGCCAGCTCCAGCAATGCACTCCAGCTGCTGACCTGGCCTTTAATTAAGGCCATTAATTGTTAATTAAATTCTGCCCTCTTTCTCCAAATCAAGTCCTTGCTGCCTGCCTGTCAGTGCCTGAATATTTTAATATTAACTAAAAAGCTGCAGGAAGGTCTCCCTGGAGCCTTCTCTTCTCCAGGCTGAACAAGCCCAACTCTCTCAGCCTGGCCTCACAGCAGAGAGCTTCCAGCCCTCAGATCATTTCTGTGGCCTCCTCTGGACCCATTCCAACAGGTCCCTGTCTCTGCCTTGCTGAACCTCATGAGTTTCACACAGGCCCGCTTCTCCAGCTTGTCCAGGTCCCTCTGGATGGATCCCATCCCTCAGGCATGTCAACTGCACCACTCAGCTTGGTGTCCTCTGCAGAGGGTGCACTTGATCCTGCTGTCCATGTCACTTATGAAGATAATAAACAGCACTGGTCCCAGTACAGACCCCTGAGGGACATCACTTGTCACCAGACTCCATCTGGTCACTGAACCATTGACCACTACCCTCTGGATGTGACCATCCAACCACTTCCAGCCTCTTCCCAGCTTGCTTGCTTTGATGTTTAGTTTTCACCAAAGAAGCTTTAAATGCAGAAAGGAGGTGTCCCAGGGCAGGACCCTGCTGTCCCAGGGGACACAGCCCTCATTGCCATAGGCTGGGTGCTGCTGTGTCCCCATGCCACCTAGGGACACAGTGACACACAGCAAGAGCCAGTCGCTGCCCTGGAGACTGGGCAGTTGACATAGAAAAGGAGAGGAGACAGCAAGAACTGAGGTGCAAACTGGTGACCCCAAGCCTTGGAGCAGAGCCTGGCTGTGCTGGCATGTTTGAGGTTTGCTGTTTCCAGTCCCTGGGTCTTCCTCCTTCTCTGCCTGATGGAACTGCTCTGCTCTCACCCTTGCAGTCGGTGACAAGGTGCCGGCGGACATCCGGATCATCGAGATCCGATCCACCACACTGAGGGTTGACCAGGCCATCCTCACAGGTAGGGGCAGCTGGGATGGGGAGCAGGGGGCTGCTGAAGGCAGAGCCCAATTCTGGGACTGACACTGAGCTAAGTGTTTTGCTGGGGTGGGAAATGGCAGGGGAAGGAGACACTGAGGTCATGGGGGAGTTCTCAACATCATCTAAAAGTCAAGGCACGATGTTCCTGGAGCTTGGGCATCCCTTCTGCAAAGCATGAAGCTGTCCCTTGTGACATGTTGGAGGTTCAAGAGGGGCTGCTCAGTCACTGCCCACGCTACCCCTGTGCAGCTGTTGGACAATGACCAGTGGTGCACAAGGCTTCATGACTTCAGGGAGAGGTGGCAATATTTGGAGCCCCCATGGCTCCCTGGTGCAGGGTTTTGGCTCCATCCTGTCAGCCTGTGCTCATGGGTGCTAACCATCTGCACAGGTCATTTTTCTGCAGCCCTCATCTTCAGAGCCTTGGCCCAGCTCTGACAGCCCTCAGATGAATGTTTTGATGGTTTGATGGCCAAGTGCTGCTTCAGAAAGCCCTGGGGGTGGTGATGCAGGCTCACAACAGCATTGAGAGGAAATGTGGGTGGTTCATCTCCTCCATCTTGTCTGGCAGGAGAGTCTGTGTCGGTGATCAAACATGCTGACCCCATCCCTGACCCTCGAGCTGTCAACCAGGACAAGAAGAACATGCTTTTCTCTGTAAGTCCCTTACACCTGTCCCAAGCTCTCCTCTAGTTTTCCTAGGAGCCACCAAGTCATGAGGCTGATGGACATAGGAGGCTTCTGAGCAGTGATAGGGAGTGCATGCATGGGAAAGATCTGAATCCATAGAAAGGGCCCCAAATCCATAAAAATAAGGATCTGCTTCCTTTGGATTTCATCTGGGTTGTGGCACATGATACCCTTAAAGGCCTTGGGCAATCTCAGGGGGCTTCCCGTGAAGTAGGGTATATTATGGTGGGGGGAAAGGCTTGTGGTTGAGCCTGGAGCTATAGCAAATTTGAGTTTCCTCCCTGCTCATGCTCCTCTCGGGCAGAAATCAAGTCCTTGAGGGGCAAGAGAGCTCTCAGCAGGGTTTCCTGCTGCTCTGGAGTGAGCTTCTATAAAGCCCCAGCACATCTCATTTTCCCATTAACCAAGATCTCATGTTCTCCTTTTACAACAAGCTCAAGCTGAGAGGTTTCATGCCCACTTACCCACTCTGGTTCCCTTCCTCCCCTCCAGGGCACCAACATCGCAGCTGGGAAGGCCGTGGGGGTCGTCATTGCAACAGGAGTGTACACCGAGATCGGGAAGATCCGAAACCAGATGGTGGAGACCGAACCCGAGAAGACCCCATTGCAGCAGAAGCTGGATGAGTTCAGCCAGCAGCTCTCCAAAGTGATCTTCCTGGTCTGCATCGCTGTCTGGGTCATCAACATCAGCCACTTCAGTGACCCTGTCCACGGTGGCTCTTGGTTTCGAGGAGCCATCTATTACTTCAAGATCTCGGTGGCGCTGGCGGTGGCTGCCATCCCCGAGGGTCTCCCGGCCGTCATCACCACCTGCCTGGCGCTGGGCACACGCCGCATGGCCAAGAAGAACGCGATTGTCCGGAGCCTGCCCTCGGTGGAGACCTTGGGCTGCACTTCGGTCATCTGCTCCGACAAGACCGGCACCCTCACCACCAACCAGATGTCTGTCTGCCGGGTGAGTGCCAGCAGTGGTTCCAGGGGAGCAGGGAGGATGTGTGGTGGGCCCCCAGGTTCCCTACATCACTCCCTTCCCAAGCTGGGGTACCAGGCTTTGATGTCCTCCCCAGACTTGGTTCAGAGCCCCCAGGTTCCCTACATCACTCCCTTCCCAAGCTGGGGTACCAGGCTTTGATGTCCTCCCCAGACTTGGTTCAGATGAGGGCTCTGAAGGTGAGCGTGGAAGGTGGTTTGTAGGAAGCCAAGGAGGGGTGAGAAGGTTTGTGGCTCCTCGTGGTGTGATTGTAATTGGAGAACTTGGTTTTGTGAGCATGCTGCTTTGGAGATGCTGTGCTGTAGACTTCACAGAATCCCAGCATGGTAGGGGTGGGAAGGGACCTCTTGGGATCACCTAGTCCACCCCACTGCTAAATAAAGCAGGGTCACCCAAAGCTGGTTGCCCAGGATCAATCACCTCCAGGCAGGTTTTGAATGGTTCCAGAGAAGGAGACTTCAAAACCTCCCTGGGGTTGGACTTCGTGGCTCCCTCTCCAGAGAGCATTTCTTTCTGCTAGGATGTGGCATTGAGACAGAGCTCCTGGAGGCACCAATGCAAGCAGCCTCTTCTGCTTTCTTGCCCATTTTTCCCTTGTTTTTCAACCAAACCAGTGAGAAATCCTGGACCATGCAAAATAAGAAAAAGTCTGGACCTGGGAAGCCAAAACTTGGAGGGTGAGAGCAGTGCCTGGCTCTGTGGCAAGCTCCTGCAGAAATCCAGGGGTTAAGAGAAGATGCCAGTGACCTGCTGAAAAGGTGCTTCTGTTACCTGTCCTTGTCTGACAGAAGGTCTGCCACCAGCAGTTGGGTATAGCAGGGCTCAGACTGAAAAGCTCTTCTGCTGGAGGGAGCCCTGAGGTGGTTTGGTGAAGATATTGAAGGCTCCTGGTCTACCAGAGAGCTTTGTTCCCCCATGCCTGGCTGTATGGGGAGGTGACTTGTTAGGAAAGCCTGGACCATCTGAGTACTTCTCAGTTTTCCCCATTAATCCTCAAGTCTCAGGAAAGGTTTTCTTTCTCTTGGCCTTGGCATGTCAGTTTTAGAGGAGAACATTGGAAAATGTGTTGCTGTGAGGAAAAATGGACCCTGGCCACCATCCCTCCTCTCTGACACTTGGGTACTGTGGTGGGAAGCCATGACTGTGCTGCAAGCTGGCCATGGGCTTTGGCTGCTGGTTTGCTCAGCACAAACTGCAGATGCCTGGAAATGTCTGAGGCTGCTGCCCTGTAAGTGATTTAAAAGGAGACACTGCTGGAATGGGGAAGCCACCAAGCTGCCCATGTCTTGCATGGGGAGGAGGCTGCCACTGGCTTATTTCTGCCCCAGGGATGCAGGGAAGCAAGCAGAAGGTGACCCCAGCATTTGAGGTGTCTTTAACTCTGCAGACTGCAGGTGGGAATGACCATGCCTTCCCCAAACCACTTCCTACTGGCTGCCCAGGGCAGTGATGGAGTCACCATCCCTGGAAGGGTTGAAAAGATATGTGGATGGTGGTGCTGAGGGACATGGTTTGGTGGTGGCCTGGCAGTGGTAGCTAGTGATTGACCTGATGATCTTAAAGGTCTCTTCCAACCCAACTGATGATCTGGAGACTGGAGCATCTCTGGGAGGAAGAAAGGCTGAGAGCCCTGGGGCTGCTTAGCCTGGAGAAGAGCAGCCCCAGAGGGGAGCTGCTCACGGCTGAGCAAGAGCTGAAGGCTGGGGGCAAGAGGCTGGGGCCAGACCCTGCTGAGTGGAGAGGGAGGTGTCTGGTGGTGTGGCTGTCTCAGAGATGGTTCCTGTTTGGGGGAAGAGCAGAAAAGGAGTCAATAAACTTTGTAGCACAGCTTGGATGTGCAAACTCCCATGCCCAGCTCAGCCTCTCAGGAGCTGTACAGGTGCTATCTGTTTTTTAACCTCCAGGACACTATGCCTTAATTCAGCAGTTTTATCTGTCTAAACCAGTCAGTAATTAATGGGAGACCTTGCTGGGAGGTTCCTGGGGCTGTGGCTGAGCTGCTCCCTGTGGTGGTTGCTGGTGGGTGCCTGGTGGGTGCTTCTAGCACAGGAGGAAAATGCTGCTGCTCCGTGGGCTGCTTGGTGGCTACATGGCTGATGATGGCAGCCTCTCCCTGTTGCAGACAGCAATCCTCTCTCTCTCCTCTGCCTTTGGCTGAGTAGTTCCTGTAAAGATGCTGCAGAAAACAGAGGAATGTGGAGACAGAGCCTTCTCATTGCTCTTCCCTGCCTGCCTGCAGCCAGATGCCATGTGCTACTCCTAGGGTGGTGCCTCCATGAGGGCCCTTTGCTTTCTGAAAGTAGAATAACATGGTAATGGTTTCCTTCTGATCTCTCTGTTGCATGAAAGCCTGAAACCACTGGCATGGTTTTGCATGGGCTAAGGTCAGGGGAGTGAGCAGAGGGAAGCCCTGGGGGTGGTGCTGGCAGGGTTACTGAGGCTGGATGTTGGAGCTGGTGCTCACCATGGTTTGTGAGGGGTTGGGCAGCCCCTCTGTGAGCATCTCTCTTGGGCAGCCTTCCCAAAGCACCCAGCTGAGCTCTGGTGTGCTGCTCTGCCACTTCCTTCTGGAGGTCCTCTTACTATTTCTATTATTTTTGTGATGGAAACCATACCTCTCCTCCTTATGGGTTAAACCACAGCTAGTTCACAGAATCCCAGCATGGTGAAGGTTGGGAGGGACCTCTGGGGATCAGCCAGTCCAACCCAGAGCAGGCTGCCCAGGATCACCTCCAGCTGCCTTGGGCATCTCTCCCCAGAAGGAGACTCCACAACCTCTCTGGGCAGCCTGGGCCAGGGCTCTTACACCCTCACACCAAACAAGTTTCTCCTTCTGCTCAGGGGGAACCTCCTGGGTTCCAGTTTGTGCCCAGTGCCCCTTGGGCTATCTCTGGCCACCACTGAGCAGAATCTGGCTCAGAGAGTGGCACCAGAGAGATGACAGACTCCAGAAAGCAGAGTGAAGTGTGATGCCTGGTTTGAGATAACACCAAGAGGCACCTTCAAAGGCTGAGCATCCTTCACCTCTTTCGGAGGTGTCTAATGCTATCAGCCTCCCAGAGAGCCCAAATCTCCTGGGTTCTTTAGAGAATGATGGAGAAGAATGGCAGAGACTTGTTTATTACAAAACCTGAACTCACCCACCCCAGGCACTGGAGATTTTGCCTGATACAGCCTTGTTTGTTTTCCAGTGCTCACAGCTCCAAAACAATTGCTGCCTTCACAATAGCAGCTTTCTTATTAAAAAAAAAAAAAGAAAAAGGAAAAGGAAAAATAAAAAATCATTCCAGGCCCTTTATTTTTCCATGCCTATTTAAAAAAGGTGCTGTCTAACCCACAGCAAGCAGAGGTTATATCAAGTTTCCTGCCTGCTCCCAGCTTGCGTGACTGGCAGAGTGAGAGGGGAGCCTGGGTGTGCCAAGGGGCAGTGCCAGCTCTTGGTGTGATCCCAATTGAAGAGAGACAAGGAACTACTGGAGAGAGGCCAGCAGAGGCTAGGAAGATGCTGAGGGCACTGGAGCAGCTCTGGGAGGAGGAAAGGCTGAGAGCCCTGGGGCTGCTTAGTCTGGAGAAGAGGCTGGTTTTCTTTGAAACCCTTCAGGGATGCTGAGGAGCCTTCAGGATGAGCTCTGTGAAAGGAGCTGAGGGCAATAGCCCAGCAAAGATGCTACCTGCAAATAGCTGTGAAGCTGTGGAGCCATGTGGAGGTTGCCTTGGACTCAGAAGTAGTCACACAGGAGACATCTGCTTTGAATCTCCTGGTTTGATTTGCCCAGAGCTGTAAAATCTGAAGGTGAGAAAAGCCACTGGAGTGTCCTGGTGCTAAACCTGCCATAAATGTGCTTCCCCAGCCTAAACCTTTTCTGCTTGTCTTGGCCCTAAGCTTGCAGCTGGAGACACCAGGCTGTGTGAGGAGGTCTCACACTCACTGGCCCCTGTGGCTGCACTGCTGAGGTGTCCTTCTGTTGTTAACAATAATGAACAGTAGCAGTCAGTTAACCTCTGGTAGTTGCCAGAAGAAGCATGGAGGGGAGACTATTGGGGGATACCTAGAGTTGTTGCATCTCTGGTGCTGAGCAATGCCTCCTGATTTCTCCAGCATCAGTCTCTTCCCTCTCCTGGAGAACCTCTGAAATAACCAGAGTTAAATAAATAGAGGGGAGGAAAAAGAAAGAATGATTTGAGATGAGGAGAAGGAAAACAGTTGTCCCCACACTGACTTTCTGGAGCCACTGAACAAGGTCCATGGAGCTGAGGAGAACTTCACTTCCCTGCAGCCATTCTCCCTCTTGGCTGCTCCTCACAGGGGATCATGGCTGGGGAAACACATTTGTCATCCCGAATTTGTTTCTTTATTTCCCATGTTACTGTTTGGCCTCGGCACAGGTCATAAATAATGATGAAGCAGAAAGGAGAGTCGCCCAAATGTCGCCTCTGCCGGGGCTGGCCACTGCTCCTCCTGCTGCTGCTGGAGGCTGCCCCAAGGGAGGGCTGGGGGAGGGGAGGGGCAGGGACATTTGGATTGTGTTGTAGGGGTTTTGGATGTTTATTGCTCTCACTGTAGCAACAAAAAAGAAACTGGAAGGAATTTGAAAGGCAAAAATCACTAAAAATAGAGTGTGGGACTTGTGTGGATTCCCAGGGCTTTGTTAGAGAGCTGTCAGGCTGCTGAGGCACAGAGTTGAGCTGGGAGCCCAGGAACAGGCAAGGTGAGCTGGTGGCTGAGAGCTGGCTGGGGAAGGGTGGCAGCTGCTCAGATCCTGCCCTGCAGAGGCTTTCCAGGGCAGCTGGGGCAGGAGTGGAAACCCAAACCTGGCTCCTTCTCTGCTCCAAGGAAAACACAGACACCTTCTTAGGAACTGGCTCAGCATTGCTCCTCTCCGATGGAAAAACAGAAGAGAGCTGGAGGAGCTGAACATGAAAAAGGCAGAGGAGAGCTGGAAGGATCTGGGGACAGCTAGGAGCAGAGGGTGTCCAGGGAGGGGACTAAGCCCAGTGCCTATGGCTGGGATGGTGCTGGATGATGGGTCTCCAGGCTGGGCATGTGGGTTGTACCAAAAGCTGGCTGCCTAATGCTCTATCTGCATCTTTCCTCCTTGCAGATGTTCATTCTGGAGAAGGTGGAGGGAGCCCAGTGCAGCCTGCACGAGTTCAGCATCACCGGTTCCACCTACGCCCCTGAGGGACAGATGTGAGTGTGGGTCCCCTTTGCTTTGTGGGTGACATGAGCTGGCCCTGAGCTGGAAGCATGGTCAGGAGGAGATGGGAGGGTGAAGCTCCTGGCCATCTTGGGGGGGATCCCAGGCTCACCACACCCTGAGATGGGAGGAGAAAGGGGGATTTTTCTCTGGTGGTTGAACCCTGCCTGTGGAGATACCTGTTGGGCACTGGGGTTTGGCCATGCTGGGCTTGCAGGTGTCAGGTGGCTGTCCTTCACTTCTGGTGGGAGCCAGGGAAAATTGTCTCACCATTCCTTGCTGCTGGCTCCTGCCTGACACCATGGTGTGTTGGAGGGGGAGTGTGCCCCAGGCCTGCCTGCCACCCTCCTACTGCTCTCAGAGGCTCACATCCTTTCATTTGCCATGCCGGTGAAATGAGTATGGTTTGGAGCACAGGAGGTGTGGCAATAGTGATGGAGTGAGGCTCTTGCACTTCATGTTCATTCTCCACATTTCTGAAGCCTGTGCATTTTTGGTATTGTCCAGCAATTGATTACAGAATCCCAGCATTGATGGGGCTGGAAGGGACCTCTGGGGATCAGCCAGTCCAACCCCCTGCTAAAGCAGGGGCACCCACAGCAGCTTGCTCAGGATCACCTCCAGCTGTCTTGGGAATCTCTCCACACAAGGAGACTCCACAACCTCTCTGGGCAGCCTGGGCCAGGGCTCTTACACCCTCACACCAAACAAGGTTCTCCTCCTGCCCAGGGGGAACCTCCTGAGTTCTGGTTTGTGCCCAGTGCCCCTTGGCATGTCCCTGGCCACCACTGGCCAGTCTGGCCCCAGCCTCTTGCCCCCAGCCTTGAGCTCTTGCTGGGCATTGAGCAGCTCCCCTCTGGGGCTGCTCTTCTGCAGGCTAAGCAGCCCCAGGGCTCTCAGCCTTTCCTCCTCCCAGAGCTGCTCCAGTGCCCTCAGCATCTTCCTGGCCTCTGCTGGGCTCTCTCCAGTTGTTTCTTGTCTGTCTTCAACTGAGAAGCCCAGAACTGGACCCAGTTCTCCAGCTGTGGCCTCAGTAGGGCAGAGGAGAGCTCTCTTGCCCCTGCCCCAAGCAGGACCTGGGGTCAGCAGCTTGTCCAGGAGCCACAGCACCAACCATGTGTGGTGGGACCTGCAAACGCTGGCATCAAAGTGCTCCCTGAGCCCCATGTCCTCAGCAGTAGTGGCCCAGAGGGCTGCTGTGTCCAGGACACAATCCTACCAACGTCAGGATGTGTTTCAGGGGAGACATGGGCTGTGCTGATCTGCAGCTGAGGACAGGGAATTCAGGGCCTTTTCCATGCTGAGTTGTTCCAGACATGGGTCCTTCTGTTGTTGTGTTTGGTTTTTCCCTCCTCTTTGGAAGGAGATGATACTTCCCAGTGTGAGGAAAATCTGGGAGGGAGGAAGGTGAGAAGCTCAGCTGGTGGTTGGAGCAGTCTGCTCCCCTTTGCTTTGCTGTGTGATCCTCAGCACATTCTTCACCATGGTCTCTTCTCCTCTGTGGAGTGGGTATCATTCATCCCAGCCTCAGACTTCATTTCATGAATATTTATGGAGCCAATTTGATCCTTGGCTAGGAGTCTCCATTAAGAAGTGAGCCAGGTCATAAGCTGGTATCAATCAGTGCATTTCAATTAAAGGAGGAGGACTGAGGGGCTGAACTCATGTCTGCTAACCTCTAAAGCTCAGTGTCCCCTCTCCTCTGGAGACTCCTGCAGGGATGCTCCACCTTGGTCTGCAACAATTCCTGTTGCTTTTGAGTGTTGCTTCAGCCCTGTGCTTGGACTGTGCCCTGAGGGGGGTGTGAGGCCTCTCCTAGGTGTCCTGGGGAGAAGCTCCCATTCCCCCAGGGCTGGTGGGACCAAAATGCTTGTTTTGCTTCAGCCTGGCCTGAGTGTAGGGGATGTTATGTGCTTGACCTTGGGTTTGCTCACATCCCCAACAGCACCCAGCCAGCAGCACCTTTGCTGATGCTTTTCCCAGGACTCAGATCTCTCTCTCTCCTTGCTCCAATGATGGGGACATGTGCACTAAGTGATGTTGAGGGACATGGCTTAGTGGTGAGCTGGCAGTGTTGTGTTAATGGTTGGACTTGGTGATCTTAAAGGTCTTTTCCAACCTGAGGCTCTCCTTTCCTAGCAATATCCAGGGGACCACATGCTGCAAAAGCCATCCCTGGTATTTCCACCTTCTCAAACATCAAAACCCATCCCAGAGTGTCTGCAGGCTCCCTCCACCCTGCTTATGAGCCAGGGCTGGGCAGCATCCTCTGGACAGGAGGCAGTGGCTCTCCCCTGCCCACTCTCAGCCCAGTGCAGCTTCTTGTCCCTCAGCAAACAGATTCTTCAGATTTTCTTGGCCTCTCCCTCTTTTCCGCTCCTGAGCTGTACCAAGGCCTCCAAAATGTTCTTTCCATTGGGAACTAGCAGTGGAATAAACTGATCCCAATAAATGCCTGACAAATTAGTTTTCCAGCAAGGAGATGAGAGGCTGGGTTTATACAGCTCTTTAACCTGCAGTTACCTCTCCTGGAATCAGGATCATGTTTTATTTCCCCTGAAAACCACCACTGGGCAGTGGGTGAGGAGCAGTGCCTGGCTTGCCTGGGGTGTTCAAGTCTGCTCCTTCCCAGTGATGCTTGTGCTCCTTTCCAGAGCAAAGAGCTCCTTATTGGGAAGCAAAGGCCATACTTTGCTGCTTGCTTGGAAACAGCCACAACAATGCAGCTGGTAAATGCTCCCTTGGGTGCCCTGCAGCTCCCCTGGGTGCCAAGCAGCATCACGGGGAGGAGAAGGGACTTGCTCGTTGTCCTACAGCTCCTCTTGCACACCCCTCACCTCCAAGCAACTCCCTTTGGGAGTGGACATTCACTGGACTTTCTTTGCCCCTTTTCTCCTCCACCATCATCATCATCAACCTTTTGACAGCCCCTTCTTCCAGGTCCAATGCTCTTTGGAGCTCTTCTGCAGTCCCTGTTATCCTGGGCCATTTCAGAGCTTATTTGCCTCCCATCATAGTTCATTTGCAACAAGTCCTGCCCCGTTTGGTAAAGCACAAAACTCAACCCCAAGAGTTTGTTGGCAAGCCCAGGGCTTTCACTGGGCTCTTTCTCCCTCTTTCCAGAAATGGTTGAAAGGGGTGTGTGGGAGAAGCTAAGTATTGTTTGAACAGGGGAGCTGGTGTAAGGCTTTGGGGGTTGTTTTCTCGCCGCAGCCTGAAGGACGAGCAGCCGGTGCGGTGCGGGCAGTACGACGGGCTGGTGGAGCTGGCCACCATCTGTGCCCTCTGCAACGACTCCTCGCTGGACTACAACGAGGTGCAAAGGGGGAGCAGGGTCAGGGTGGAGCTTTGTCCCTCGGGATTCCCTTCCCTGTCTTTAACTCATCCCGAGGTGATGCTCCAGGAGCCCTGGGATGGTGAAGTAGGTGACAACATCCTTGGGTGGAGCAGCAGGTAGACTTGCTCTAAAGTTTGAGCTCTCTTTTCTTTCTGCCTTCTAGTCCAAAAAGGTCTATGAGAAGGTGGGGGAAGCCACTGAAACAGCCCTGACATGCCTGGTGGAGAAGATGAACGTCTTCAACACTGACACCAGCAAACTGTCCAAGGTGGAGCGAGCCAACGCCTGCAATTCGGTGAGCGAGGGAAGCCCCTGGGAGCTCCAGGGACAGGGGGTGGGAGGGAGAGGAGGGCTGTGGGGTGACTGTTATTGAGCAAGAGCCACTTGCAACAACCTGAAGGACTGATCTGCCACAAGAGTGCAATTTCCTGACCTGCAGATGGCTGAGCTGCTTTTGGAGCAGATAGCTCCATGGCCCATGGTGAGGTGATGCTGGGGCTGTAGGGACTAACCTGGATCCACATGGAGCTTTGGAGTGGGTGATCTCTGAGGCTGAAGCTCAGCCCAGCCAGTGCTTAGCCTGGAGAGACCCGTTCAGTGGTGGCCAGAACTCCTCTGCCTGCAGATGAGGAGGTTTGGAGTTCTGTAGCTCCACAGCACATCTTTAGGTGCCCAGCTTGCACTGAGCTATCCTCCCTCACAGCATAGACCAAACCCCATTCCCCAGAGCTGTGCCTGCCTGAATGAGGCTAGTTCTTTGGAAACACCTATTTGTGATGTGAAAATATCCTGCTTCTTGCTTTTGCTCCCAGGGACTCTGTGCTTTGAACCCTCTGGAGGGATTTTGGGGTGTCCACAGCAGCTGGCTGCTCTCAGATGTCCTTGCCACCACACTGAGGAGGGACAGCACTGCTAGAGAGGCCACATCTGCAGAACTGGAGCCAGTTATGGGTTCCTCACTTCAAAAGAGAGAGAAGGAACTGTTGGAAAGAGTCCAGCAGGGGCTAGGAAGATGCTGAGGGCACTGGAGCAGCTCTGGGAGGAGGAAAAGCTGAGAGCCCTGGGGCTGCTTAGCCTGCAGAACAGCAGCCCCAGAGGGGAGCTGCTCAATGCTGAGCAAGAGCTGAAGGCTGGGGGCAAGAGGCTGGGCCCAGACTGGCCAGTGGTGGCCAGGGACAGGACAAGTGGCACAGGGCACAAACTAGAACCCAGGAGGTTCCAGCTGAGCAGGAGGAGAACCTTGTTTGGTGTGAGGGTGTTGGAGCCCTGGCCCAGGCTGCCCAGAGAGGCTGTGGAGTCTCCTTGTGTGGAGAGATTCCCAAGGCAGCTGGAGGTGATCCTGGGCAATCTGCTGTGGGTGCCCCTGCTTTAGCAGGGGGTTGGACTGGCTGATCCCCAGTGGTCCCTTCCAACCCACCCTATTCTGTGATGCTGTGAGTTGAGTGAATGGTTGTTACTGCTTAGCTGATAGTTCTCAGGGCAATTAGCATGTCCTGAAATGAGCCTAGTGAAAGTCTCAGCTGTGGAGCTGGTTAATCTGATGGGAACCAGTGCATCTCTAGTGATGCTGGTGCTTCCACTGACCCCTGTGGATGCAGGATCAGCTTTCATGAGTGGGATGCAGTTCACCATTCTGCAGTGCAGTTGGACACCAGTGTGGGGGAAGGTCTCCCCCAGGTCTCTGGCGAGTGGAGCTTTCTCACAGGCTACAGCAGCTGATTGTCATCCCCTCTGGGTCAATAAAGTAAAGCTCTGGCATGTGCTGTGGTCTGGGCAGCAATGGTGTAGGTGAACAGGTTAAAATTCTCACAAGACACTGCCTAGGGAAAACTCCTTCTGCTTTTCATACTCCCCCATCCCTTCTGGCTTCTCTGCTTGCCTTTCTCTTCCCATCACCAGGACTGGCCCAAACAGGCAGGGTTGTTGGCCAAGGTGGAGAACCCTGGCTGCTGTGTCCCTGCCATGGCCCTGCTCAGCCCCACCTTGTCCCCACAGGTGATCAAGCAGCTGATGAGGAAGGAGTGCACGCTGGAGTTCTCCCGTGACCGCAAGTCCATGTCCGTGTACTGCACACCCACCGGCCCCGGTCACAACTCCACCGGCAGCAAGATGTTCGTCAAGGTAGGGCAGAAGGTCCTCAGGATGTTGCAGGATCCTCCTTCTCCATGCTCAGCCCAACAGGTTCTGGTCTTTAGTGCTTCCCAGTTTGTCTCCTCCTTTAGCTGGTCCAGGAGCCAGCAGGTAGTCTGGTGTGGCTGGGGTGGGGGTGAGTCTTGATAGGGGAAGAAAGAGGGAGGAAAAGGTGCTGAGTGCACTGGTGCTGGAGACAGGGGAGAAATTTCCCTCTGCAAAACTTGGGCACTTGCCTTAATTAAAGGCTTGAACTTTTTGAACCTCAGTAATGTGATGTCCTGCTTTCCACTGTAACCAAAAATAAAACAGTGGTTTAAAGAGCATTTTCTTCCCAAGGGAAGAGATGTGGCAGGAATTTCCCCCTGCTGACTTGGAGAAGACTTGTATATTGTTGTTCCCACTGGGAGATCTTCTGGGTGGGTGAACTCTGTCCTCCAGATCAGGTCAGGACCCTCCAGAGCTGCTGCATCTGTGGCCCAGACAGTCCTGGGTGAGCATTTTTAAGAGGAGCAGCAGAAGGATTGCAAGCTCTCTATTAAAAGAGCAGTGTCAGAGGTCCTTTGGAAGGCCAGAAGGCATGGGGTGAGATGCCACGACGCTGAAGGACATCTCTTCCTGAATCTCCAGCGCATTGCAAGCATCTGCCGAGCATCCTGCAGGCAGCACATGCTCTCAGCAGCCCTAATCTCTCAGCAGCCCTAATCTCCCCTTCCCCAGCTCTGAGAGGGGACCTGCAGTGCAGGAGTATCTCGGGCAGATGTGCAGCTTTTGCAGGAGTCAGACAGATCCTGCTGTCTGGGAATCTGACCTGGGTTGATCCTTCCTAGCCATGGTCCCCAGGAGCTCAGTCCCAGGCTGCCATCTAGCGCGCTGAGCTGCCGTGCCAGGATGTTTGTGCTGCAGTTCTGGGGAGATTTCCTTCTCCTGTCCCCAAACTTGGTGCCTTCCTTCCCTCCCTTCAGCACTTCCTTCGGTGCTGGCAAGAGATGTTCATCCACCAGGTTCATTTCAGCTCCTCTGCTTCTCCCCAGGGTGCCCCAGAAAGTGTGATTGAGCGCTGCACCCACGTCCGTGTGGGCACTGCCAAGGTTCCACTGACAGGCCCGGTGAGGGAGAAGATCCTGGGCAAGATCCGGGACTGGGGCATGGGCATCGACACTCTGCGCTGCCTGGCCCTGGCCACCCACGATGCACCTGTCCGCAGGGAGACCATGCAGCTGCACGACTCTGCTGCCTTCGTCCACTACGAGGTAGGGCACAGGGGGCTTCCTCCAGGAGCTTTTTTCTTTTTCCTTCTTCCTAAAGTTTTCCCACTCACTTCCAGCTGTCCCAGCAGTGTTTTCCTTCTGGTTTCTCTGTGGGCAGCAGGCAGTGCAATGGCTCGGCTCCTCCTCTGCAAAAGCCCATGAGAGGAGAGCTGCATGTGGGTCCCAAGGCCAACAGCACTGACCTACTAGGCATCTGTCCCAGTGGAGTGACCACCAAGAGAGTAGCAAAGTGAAAAGGTGTGAGGAGCAGCAGGGGAGACAGGAGCATCCTATTGCATTGGGACTGGAGGCTACATCCATGAGACTGTTGAGAGGAAACCTCCTGAAAGGTTCCTCTTAGGTGGTTTCGCTGTGGGGAAGAAGTTGATGTGAGTCTGGGGCTGTCTCCCTCACAGAGCAACCTGACCTTCGTGGGCTGCGTGGGGATGCTGGACCCTCCCCGCAAGGAGGTCACCTCCTCCATCGAGATGTGCCGCAAGGCCGGCATCCGCGTCATCATGATCACCGGTGACAACAAGGGCACGGCGGTGGCCATCTGCCGCAGGATCGGCATCTTCTCCGAGAGCGAGGACGTGACCGGCAAAGCCTACACGGGCCGGGAGTTTGACGAGCTGCCCCCTGAGGCACAGCGCCAGGCCTGTCGCCAAGCGCGATGCTTCGCCCGCGTGGAGCCGGCGCACAAGTCCCGCATCGTCGAGTACCTCCAGTCCTTCCATGAGATCACCGCCATGGTGAGTCCTCCTGGCACCTCCTCACCGCCCCTGGTTCCCTTTTCTCCTCCCAGCCCAATCCCTTGCACCCCTTTCATCGTGGCTTCCTGCAGACAGGCGATGGTGTCAACGATGCCCCGGCCCTGAAGAAAGCCGAGATCGGTATCGCCATGGGGTCGGGCACAGCCGTGGCCAAGTCAGCTGCTGAGATGGTTCTCTCCGATGACAACTTCTCCACCATCGTGTCGGCGGTCGAGGAGGGCAGGGCCATTTACAACAACATGAAGCAGTTCATTCGCTATCTCATCTCCTCCAACGTCGGGGAGGTGGTTTGGTGAGAGCCTCTCGCACCGGGCACCTTGTTGTGGGGACATCTTCCCTGGGGCAGGTGACCCATGGTCCTGTTTGTGTCCCCTGCTAGCATGTGTTGTAAGCCTGGGGACCAAAGAGAGCAGCTATGTCTTGTCTCATTCCCCAGGGACAGGGTTGGAGTCTTTTGTAGGTTTATAACCGAGCCACCCCCGGCCCCAGGAGCTGTTTTGTTAATGCATTGACTCTTTAGAATCATACAGTTGTTTTGCTTGGAAAAGACCTTTAAGGTCATCAAGTCCAACTGTTCCCCACCACTGCCAGGTCACCACTAAACCACGTCCCTCAGCACCACATCTCCATGGGCAGCCTAGACCAGGGCTTGAAAACTTTGGGAAAGACATTTTTCCTAATGTCCGATCTAAACCTTCCCTGGTGCAACTTGAGGCTGTTTCCTCTCTTCCTGTCACTTGTTATCTGGGAGAAGAGACCAACCCTCACCTTGCTCCAGGGTCATTGGATCCAAATCCTCTTGCTTTTCCCTTGCACAGCACAGACACTTTCTCTGCCTGGTCCAGAGCTCATCTAGTTTGATGTTTGGGTGTTTTTTTTCCTCCACAGCATCTTCCTGACAGCCATCCTGGGCTTGCCTGAGGCCCTCATCCCTGTGCAGCTGCTGTGGGTGAACCTGGTGACGGATGGGCTGCCAGCCACTGCCCTCGGCTTCAACCCCCCTGACCTGGACATCATGGACAAGCTGCCCCGCAACCCCAAGGAGCCCCTCATCAGTGGCTGGCTCTTCTTCCGCTACTTGGCCATTGGAGGTGAGCCCCTGCAGGTGCTGGTGAGCAGAGAACAAGGATGGGCATGGGGTGCCATGGGGTTGAGGGCCCCTTGCTGGATGCTGGGGGTAAGGGTGTCTCTCTTGGCTGCAGTGTACGTGGGCCTGGCCACGGTGGGTGCAGCGACCTGGTGGTTCCTGTATGACGCCGAGGGACCGCAGGTCTCCTTCCATCAGCTGGTGAGTCAGGAGGGGAACTGGCCAGTGTGTTGAGCTGTTAGGTTAAGGGCATGGATTTAGGTGTTGGGGTCTTCCCTCTACCTTTCTTCTGTATTTATTGTAGCCTTCCCAAATTCCTGCTGGAGAAGACATTTATTGGATGTCTTTCATGAGCTTCCTCCTCAGGCTTGTGCTTCCAGCCTTGCTTCTGCCAGGGAACCAACTTGATCTAAAGAAGCTGGAAGTAGTTTCCATATTGGAAGGGATCAGTTTTTACATTACTGTGTGGTCTGGACAAGGCTGTGGGAAAGCAGCAGGTGCCACCACACTCCAATGTCACTTGCAGTGGAGGTTCTATTTGTGCTGGAGATATGCATGTGTGCTCAGGTCCCTCATTAACTGCATGAGACAATCTACAAACCACCATCCAGCCACAACCCCAAAGCCTCAACCAGAGCAGAAGCTGGGTCACTCAGGACAGTTTTAGCAGTTGCTCTGAACTGTGGGACATTTAACAGCACCCCTAATAATCCAGGTTCACCATATGCCCCCCCAACCAGTCAACTCTTCCTCCTCTTTCCTGCCTTTCCTACACTGCTGCTCTGCCATGTATTTACCAGCAGTTTCCTGTGCCGACAGAGGAACTTCATGAGGTGCACTGAGGACAACCCCATCTTTGAAGGAATCGACTGTGAGATCTTTGAGTCCCGATACCCAACCACAATGGCTCTGTCTGTGTTGGTGACAATCGAAATGTGCAATGCTCTGAACAGGTAGGGTGGCCTCAGGATTGCTCTGTTGGCTCTGTGCATGACCTATGTGGTGTGTGGGGAGATCTCTTGGAGCATCTCTTGGTGGGCTGAGGGCTTCGTTCTGACCCAGCAGAGCCATTTGGAGCATCCTCAGAGCTTCTCCAAGCCAGTGTGCTGCTGTGGATGGGGGTGGAGGAAGACCTGGGTCTGCACCCCTTAGATGTTAGCAACCATGGCTGGTAGGGTTGAGATGCGTGTTCAGTTCCAAATCACAGCAAAGCCTGAAGCTGAACACTCTGGAGGAGAGGGGCTATAGGATCCAGCCTTGGAGAGAGGAGTGGGAACTCCCAGCTGGTGAGGAGCAGGAGGTTCCTGGGACTAACACTGTCCCCTCACTTTGGCAGTGTCTCTGAGAACCAGTCGCTGCTGCGGATGCCACCGTGGCTCAACATCTGGCTGCTGGGGGCCATTGTCATGTCCATGGCTCTGCACTTCCTCATCCTCTACGTCAAGCCCATGCCTGTGAGTGCCCTCTGCCCACCTCCACACACAGCCTGAGGCCTCCTGCTGGGAGCAAGGACAAGCCCAGAGCAGTCTTTAGGTCTGGAAGATTCTGAGATGGTTGTCCCCAGCACACGTCTGTAAGAACAGGTCCTATGACTTGAACCAAGGTGTGGGGATCAGGAGACATCCTGCCCCAATAAGCTTTTACTTGAGTCAGAAGCTCATATTATAGGCAGTGCAAAGGGGTATGGATATCTTGGCTCCTTCTGGAGGCATCACTTCCCTTTGCAGTCCAAGGCTTGCAATGCCTTGGTTGATGCCTAAGGGTGCTTAAGATGAAGCAGGTCGCTGTGCCCAGGAGGTTACATTGTCCTTTGTCCCTTTCTGTGAGCACATGCAGTCCTAGCTCTCACTTTCCCCACCTGCAGGTGAGATGAAGGACATCAATTCTAACTGATTTTGGCCAAGAGCCACCTTGGGATCATGACAGCCCTTGCAGAGATCCTATTCTTTGCACTAGCTGGATCCTCCCTCCTTGCCCCTGGGACGACCTTTTCTCAACCTGTGCCATACCATCACCCGACCCTTAAAACAACAGAAAACCAAATCCTACCTCCCCCACCACCAGTGACATGTCCAATCCTTTCTGCCTTGCAGCTGATCTTCCAGGTAACTCCCCTGAGCTGGCCACAGTGGGTGGTTGTCATGAAGATCTCCCTGCCTGTTATCCTGCTGGATGAAGGTCTCAAGTACCTTTCCCGCAACCACCTGGATGGTGAGCATGGTCTGCAGCAGGCTCTGTCCTGTTTGCTTGGGGGAGCTTTGCTTGGGGCTCATGGTGGCTTCCTGGACACCTTGCTGCCCTCCTCTGCTCATCTGGTGTCCGTGCTTGCATGTTCATCCACCTTTGCTGTGAAAAAAGGGCTTTTTCTCCTCCCTTCCTTCCCAGGTGCCACAGCAGGCAGAGAGGTTGGTATTTACATCTGCAGTAAAGTCTCCCTTAGGAGCTGGAGCACTAGATAAATCTGCCATGCTGTTCATCCAGCTGCTCTTGAACCTCTGGGAACTGGATCTCTTCTCTTAGAAAGCACAACAAATCAAACACTGGTTTCTAACAGGAATCCTTCCTTTTTTTTCCCCTCAGTCTTCCACCCCTCTGTGTCCATCCCTATCTTGTCTTTGCTACCTCTATGTTAAGATCAGATGAGAGCTGAACACCTTCTCAGGTGGTGGCTGCTCATGGCTGGGACAGGCACATGGTTTTCTGGATGAAATCTGGCTGGAAGGCTGAGCCCAGAGAGTTGTGGTGAATGGAGTTAAATGAAAAGGAATGAAAAGCCCTGGAGATGTGGGGCCATGGTTGAGTGGTGACCTGGAAGTGCTGATTAACAGCAAGACTGGATGATCTTAAAGGTCTCTTCCAACAAAAAGGATTCTGTGATTCTGTAACGGGGTTGCCCTTGGCCAGCACCTCTCAGGATCCAGCCTGTGGTGCATGTGGACAAGAAGGAGCTCCTGTGACAATGGGGCAGCAGTTCCCATGTGCTCCTGGGCTCTGTGCTGGGAATCACAGCGTGGGTTGGGCAGCTCTCCAAAGAGATGATACAGTCTCTTCTTTAATCTCGTGTAAAAGCTGGTGGTGTGGGTGATACCTCAGGGTTCAGTGAACCCTGCAGGCATCCTATCAGCTCTGTTTGGCTTCTCATGGAGCAGAACCATGCCAAAAAAGCTGGAAGTATAAGATGGGCAATTATTAGTGTATGATCACAAGCCTGTAGCAACAATTTCATGGCACAGCACTGGGCTGGGGCATAGGAGAGCTAGTTAATTCCTGGCTGTTGCATCCCATGCATGCCCTTGGTCTTCACCATCTGTGATCTGAGGCTGAGTCTGTCCTTCTCCCACACTTCACATTTCTCTGTGCTGTTGAAGGAAGGGCTTTTCTTCAGCTCTGTCAGCACATTGGGGTGTCTGGCAGGTCTAGGATCCTTTTGAGTCCCATCCTCCCATCTCAGTATGTTTCCTTTTCCTATGTCATGCTTCTGACATTCCAGGTCCTCTGAGCTACCCTCATCCCAAAGATCATGATGCTGCAGGTGCTCCTGGGTCATTCTGTCTCTCATCCTTCAAGGCTTTTCCATTCAGCAATTCATTTATGGCTATGGGGCAAAATCCTGCTTAAATCACCACATTTGAGAGAAATCACTGAAATCCTGCACCTTCCTCATCCCTCTGGGCTTTGAGAAGCAAACCAAAACCCCTCAAAAAGCCACTTTTAAATGTGGTCTTGTGATTTTTTTCACCAGGCATTCTCAGGACAGTAAGACACACGTGGAGCAAGGAACACCAATTGAAAACCTGCAGGACTCCAGAGCAAGGGTTGGCTTCCTTGTGTCTCATCCTCAAACGCTGCATCTGGCCCCATGTTTCCTCCTAAGTCTTGTCCTGTGTGGTGGGGACCTGCTTGGAATGTGTCTGGGTGAATGTGGCTTGGCAAAGCAGGTGATACTGGAGGCCAAGGAGCCTGTCCCTGGGCAGGATCTCCTTCCCCATGCTGGCCTCTGTGTTTTGCTTCAGAATAAGGGCTAACAAGCCCATGAAGAGCCTTTTGCATGGCAGTTTGGGCCAGGGGCTAGGCTACTGCTTGATCTCTGCAAGGCCATGCTTGGGGATCATCTCCAGTGTGGGACCTTCTGAGGGATGGCCAAGGGTGTTGAGCTGAGGGATGTGAGCTGTGAGCTCTGCTGAGTCAGGTTCTGCATGGAAAACTTTCTCCTTCCATCACATTTAGACAAGCTGTGTTTCCATTATGCTGGATTCTCCTCTTCCTTGAAGCACAGAAAGCTGAGACTCTGCAGTTCCTCCTGTGGTCTCAGTGCTTCACAATCCTCTCCCCATCACCCTGGTCACTTCCAGCCTCCCATATTGCATGTTTTGCATGTAGTGATGCCTTCATCCATCTCTGGTCCTTCTGAGGTTTCTGCTGTTGTTGGGAGGCAACATGAGTGGGAGACAGCAAGAAAAAGTGCCTGGCTGAGCTAGGTTGGCTTGGTGTGACCTGCAGATGTGCTGGTTAGGAACGTGGAGATGAAGCTGGGGAAGGGGCTAGAGCACAAGTGTTGTGAGGAGCAGCTGAGGGAACTGGGCTTGGTTAGCCTGGAGAAGAGGAGGCTCAGGGGAGACCTTCTCATTCCCAGGACAGCCCCCTGAGACCCCCAGGAGCAGAGGGGCTGCTGCAGCCACCCCCTGCCCCTTGGAGGAGGCAGGTTGGGAGCGAGGGCTTGTGGCTGCAGCCTGCCCTTGGAGGGTAATCTCTGCATGGAGCCACCTTGGCTGGGTGCTGGCATCAGGGGAGGGATGCGTCCTCATGGGACAAGTCCTTCCCTCCAGCTGCAGGGTGCTCTGAAGGAGCCTGATGACACACCTTGCAGTGCTGGAGTCCATCCAGATGGGATTGTACAGCTCTGAGACTTTGCTTTTTTTTCTTCTTTGTCATCTTCTTTTTTAATTATTCTTCTGGTTTATTTCTTTTTCTTGTTGTTCTTTTCCTTTCTTCTTCTTTTTTTTCCTTTTTTCCCTTTTCCCCTTCTTTCTTTTTCCCTTTTTTCCCTCTTTTTCTTCCCTCAAAAATGTCTTTTCCAAAAGGGTTGTCAAGGCCTGGCCCAGGCTGCCCAGGGCAGTGGTGGAGTCACCATCCCTGGAGGGCTTGAAAAGCCCTGGAGATGTGGTGCTGAGGAGCATGGGTTAGGAGTAACCTGGCAGTGTTAGGTTGACAGTTGGACTCAGTGATCTCAGAGGTCTTTTCCACCCTTGAATTGTTCTATATTTCTAGGACATGACCACCCCTGTTTGCACAACCCCAAGGGGAAGGCATTTAGGGGCAGCACCATGGCTGGCAAATAACCCCTGAGGTGTCACCAGGCAGGGACTGTTCAGCTGCTGGAGCTGCTGAGGAGACACCTCTGCAACATGCAGGAGATGGATTTTGATGAATGCAATGAGATTTAACTCAACACAGCCACCAGCATTGCTCCTTGCCCCACAGGCCATGGTGCAGAGGTCATCTGGAGGGATGCTGCCTTTGCAGCAGTCAGTGTTATCCCAGGACACAAGGGCTGGCTTCTCCAGCCAGTGCTGGAGAGAAATGTTGGCAGAAGTTGTGAAGAAGTTTTTTTTTTTCTCCTCTCTCTCCCCTGTTATTTATCAGTTCCTCTGGAAGCTTGTTGGCCCCAGGGCTGGCAGCAGATGCAGATCCTTGCTGGTGACCTCAGGCAGGACCTCTATTCATCAAGAGCACAGCCAGAGCAGTCCTCTGTGGGGTGTGTTTGGTGATGTGGAAGAGAGAGAAATGCAGTCCAGAGAGGCCAATCATGATTTTTTTCTAAATCTTCTTAGAAACTGCTGCCTTGTGAGTATTTTTTTAAGGATAAAAAAACCCTGATTTGGGCAGGTGCTGCTGCCAGCAAGGTTTCTCCCAGCCCTGGGCTGTCACAGTCTGGGATGCTGCTGTCAACTGCTTTTGAAAGTTAGGGAAGTAGTTGCTGTGAGTCAAGCTCTGGCAGGGGTTTGGAGGCTGTTCAGGCAGAGCTGAAGCTGAACACCACAGCTTTCCTTCAGACCATGTGCTGGCTGTTACCTCCCATGTCCAACCCCATCCATCAGGAGGTGGGAGGAGGGAGGAGGCTGGGACAGCAACTGCAGTAGGGAGGTTGGCCCTTGCTGGTTGTTCTGGAGCTATATATGGAAGTAAATATGTCTATAGTGTGTGTAAGTGGTGTCAGGCCACGGGTAGCTGTGGATAGAATTATATTTTGCACCAGGGGAGCTTTAGATTGGAAAAAAAAAGTTGCCAAGCCCTGGCCCAAGCTGCCCAGGGCAGTGGTGGAGTCACCATCCCTGGAAGTGTTCAAAAGACATGGAGATGTGGCACATAAGGATATGTTTAGTGGTAACCTGGCAGTGTTAGGTTAACAGTTGATCTCAGAGATCTTCTCCAACCTTAATGATTCCAGGACTCTATGATCTGTCTGGCTGCAGCAGGGATGGGCCTTTGGGATGGGCACTGGCATGCAGTGAGTTTCCTCCTCTCTGTGCCTTTGCCTGGGTGCTGCCTGATGTTCTCATCAGGAGCAGTAGTGAGGGCTCGCTGCCTGCCCCACCTTCCTGCTCCACCTGTCTGCATGGCTCCAACTCATCCCTTTTCCTACCTCCTGCAGACTGAGCATGCTGAGCCCTTCCTCACCCAAAGACCAGCATCCTCCTGGTGCAGCCTGAGCTGCCGTGGCTGCAGTCAGGCCACCTCTGTGCAGACATGATCCGAGCTCCCTTTGGGGATCAACCCAGGGGCAACTTCTCTGGATAACAAACCCAGGGAGCTGTTTTCCTTCTGAACCTTCACCAATACTTTTTTTTCTTCTCTTTTTCTCCCCCTCCCCCTTCATTTTCAGAAGAGGACAAGAAATGAATGACAGCAAGGAGATGCTCCTGACTAAAGGATCCCTCCCTTGTACCTCGGACTGAAGCCTTGCATGCGTGCCCATCGCTAGAAGCCAGCAGGACATGCATGTGTCCAACTGTCAGACAAATGCGGGTGAACCATTGAAAAGAGAAATACTGGGCTTTCTTTGTTTGGGTTTTTTGTTTTGTTTTTTTTTTGTGGGTTGTTTTTTTTGTTGTTGTTGTTTGTTTCCTAGCTTTTCTTTTTCCTGTATGTACAAGTGCAATGACTGGACAGCTGGGGTGGGGTTGGGGGATGGAGCTGTGCACACCTGGGTCATCCTACTATGGCTCCTTGGGGATTTGTTCCTGCAAAAGTTGACACTCTCTTCCCAATTTTCACCCTGACTGAGTGAGCTCAGGCAAAATGTCCTCCAGGGGAGGTGGAGGAGGGAACTTGGGGTTGGAGGCACCAATGCTGAGCGTGGGCAGGAGGCTGCATCCCCCAGCAGGGTGGGAAGCAGCTGGTAGGGACAGGAAGGGCTTGGCGGTGGGTGAGGGCAGGGGAGAGAGGTGAGGAGGCTGTGGGTTGGGCCCACCAACCCTCAGTGATGTCCATGGGTCCATCACTGTGGCTGCTCTGTGCTCTGTTCTGGTGGTCACACTGCCTGCAGGCTGAGAACAGCTTCTGTGGTGTGGCCACTGGTGGGATGGATCTCGTGGACGCGTGTTTGTACGTCGAGCTTGGGGCTGCGCGGTGGAAGGCGAAGTTCTCTCTATTTATCATGCTGTCCTGTTTGATCCCCACCTTGTGAAGAGCCCCACGCCTTCTCAGGCTCATCTGACACCAAAGCATGATGTAGTCTTGTCTGTTCTCTTCCATCCAGTGTCTTCTTTGATCCCATCTGCACTATTTAAGCCATAGCCATAACCGTAGCCCTCTTCCTCATAGGGGCAACCATTTAAAGCAGAGCCATGGGGATGGCCAACCAGTTCCTCCTGGCTTCTGCTTCCTCCTGGTCACACTTTCTTTCTTCAGTTGATTTTTAACTATTTCCTTAGCAGGAGTAGAGCTTAAGTCCTTAGGAGCATGCCCATGAGTTGATGTCCTCTGCTTTGGAGATCAAAGGGCGTCCCTGCCACCGGTGATCGGCATCGAGGCAGGAATGGATGCTTGCCTGGACAGAAGGTGGTCCTGGTCCTGCTGCATGTCATGGCTTCCCTTTGGAGAAAGCCACAAGCTTAGTTTCTCCTCTAGGTTGTTTTTTTTTGGCAGCAGGAGTGACCCAGGCTGCAGTGAGAGGTTGTGGATCCCAGGTGGATTTGGGGATCCAGTGAGCTGATCTTTCTCCATTGAGCTGCATCAGCTGAGAAGCTGATAGGGGGTGATGTCTTCTCCAGCTCTCCAAGTCCTTCCTCCTGTTCTCCTCCCATTCTCCTATGATCCATCCTGATGATGGTTAGTTAACTAGCCCCTCTATCATTCCTTTCTCTTGAATTCCAGCCCCACCACTAGAACCAGAGGTTGGGCAGCACTTTGCTCCTTTGCTGTTGGGGTTTTTTTTTAGTTCTATGGTTTTTTTGCCTCTTAAAAGCTTCCAGTGCTTTTTCTGTCTCTCTTTGACTTGGGCAAGAGCTACTTTTCCTCTGTACAGTAGGTGCCAAATACCATCCCTCCTTTCTTTTCTCCATCACCAGCATTGAAGATGAGCAGAGCCCCCAGACCAATGGGAATGTACAGAGTTGTTATACTACTGAGCTGATTGAACTGTACAGAAGAACCTTGCATGAGATGTTGTTACTGTATTTAATATATAATGTATTCAAGGGATTTTAATATGGAGCTCCTTAAACAGATCTTTATAGATACTCTGTGGTTAGAAGATTGTTGCTGATTTTTGGGGTTTGGGGTTTGTTTTTCTTTTTAATATTATACTTTGTCTTGAAGAAGTTTTATTTTTCAAAGCTATTTAATTGGTGACCCCATGGGGCAACCAATTCCTCCTTCCTTGACAATTTTCACCATGGATGAGACTCACCCTGGCACAGAGGAGCAGGGCATGACCCAGGTACTGCTTGAGCCTTCAAACTAAGGCTTGAGGGAGACTAAAACTGTAGATGTGGGATTTGCCCTTCCCCCAGAGGATGGATTTCACTTTCTTTTAGTATAGGTCATCTTGGACTTGATGATCTTGGAGGTCTTTTCCAACCTTAATGCTCCTGTGATTCTGTGAGACCTAAAAGGAAGAAACCAAACCAAGCAGGGCTCTGTTTCAGAGCAGAGGTGGAATCAGGACATTTTCACTCAGGATTAAATTCCTGCTGGTAATTTCTGCTCAGTCCCACCTGGCAGCAGAGAGATGGGGGTGGCAGTTGTCCAGGCATCCTTCTGAACCCACCACCAGAATAGCTGTTCCAAGAGGGTGCTGAGTTTGTGGTCTTACTGATGAGAGAGACACCAAGTCACTGGTGGAGATGCCAGGCTGGTGCAGTGTCAGTCTGTTTGGGCAGTCCTTGCCTTGCAATGGTCAGGGACCAACACCCAAACCATCCTGGGGAAGAACCCAGAGCTGTGTCCCAGCTGAAGGCTGCTTCTTTCCAAAGCTGGATTTGCCTTTGTCTTGTAAGCCTCTGCCTAGACATTAGTGCAGGAGGGCTGCCTGGAGCAGGAGGGACCATTCTGACACATCCTCTTCTGAACAGCTGATCATGTCTCTCTCTTTCCCCTTGTCCTTTAATGCCTTGGAATGCAGGTTGCACTCCATGCCTGTTGGTTTTTGCTGGGATATTTGGATGAAGTAGGATGAACATTGGTAGATCTGATGATTTTTCCTTTCTGCTTCCTTGAAGGGTGAGGATAAGTAGTTATTTATTCTGTGTGTGCCACCAGCTGCATGCTGGGTGCTTTTACAGGCTGGAGCATGTTCTTGTGCAGACTTGGAGACCCCGGAGACAAGAGCATCACTTTGGGATAAGCTCTTGTGTCTTCCCAAGGCATCTGACTGTGCAATACGAGAGAGGTGGGCACTGGCTGGCTTGTTTGACCCAAAAGGCAGCTCAGGGGCAAAGCCTCTGAGATCCTTGGGGTTATTTTGGGGACAGAGTTGAGGAATTGCTTCCTTTTTTGTTTTATTTTGGTGGTGCTGCCTGCCATATCCTGACTTCTTAACTATAACCTAGCTCCTTCCTAGCAAGACCTTTGCCATGGGTGGCAGAGGGAAGTGGTGATGGGAGGTGCAGGGTGGAGGATGTGCCAGGATGGCAGCACAGGGTTGGCCATCAGCACTTTATGTCCTTTCTCAGGGGCCAGGCACCATGCTGGCTTACAGACAAGGCAGGAGGTGAGGGTCCTGCATCCCTGGAGTGAGGACCTTATTGGGGGGGTCAGCTTTGGGCAGTTGTTTGTGCTGGTTTGGAATAGCTTGTGGCTGGTTGCTGGATGAGCTCTTCCCAATGCAGTGTGATCCTGTCAGGAGGCACACTGGGAAAGGAGGGAGAGAGATGTTCTTCAGAGCAGAGAAGTCCTTCCTCCTGTGGTTTATTTCTGTCCTGTGGCCACCACACAGCTTAGGGTCTGGATGAGCTTTTTGATTTGGGTGTGTGAGATTTTGGCACTGTGAAGATGCCTGGAGAGGCTCCAAAGGCACCTGAATGTGATCCTAGGAGAGCTGCTCTAGGTGCCCCTGCTTTAGCAGGAAGGTTGGGCTGGCTGATCCCCAGAGGTCCCTTCCAACACCAGGCATTCCATGTGTGATTCTGTTTGTGCGTTTGTGTGTTCTGGCCAAGGCTGGATGGTACCACCAGGCACTGGAGAAGGCAGGAGTAGGAGGAGCAGGCTTTCCTGGAAGGGCTGGGGGATCTCATTCCTGTAAGAGCATCAAATCTCAGGGTCCTGCTCCACCAAAACTCATCAAATAATTGCTGAGCAGGGGCTCAGGCCAATGCTGTACTGGTTGGTGGGAGATGTCCCTGAGGTTCTGCGACCTTGGCATCATCTCACTCCTGAACACACAGGAGTCCCCAGTGCCAACTCCTGAGACTTCCCATAGGTTTTGGGCCATACCTGGCATGAACATCACCTGCTGTAAATGCAGCCAGAGATTGTCAGCCCTGTTCAGTCCCTCCTGGGCTTTCTTTTTCCCCTCACTTCTGCAGTGACAACTCCTGGCAGGGCTTGTCCCCAGCAGGGCTCAGTTTCTGGGGATGAAGGAGAAGGGCTTGCATGGCACAGTTTGGGTTAGGGTTTGCAGATCTGCAGTGAGGAGGGGAACAAACAGAGTCAGTTGTGCTCCGTGGACCTGTCCTTCTGGTGCCATTCAGCTGTTGGGATGAGTGGTGGAGCAGTAAATGAGCTCAAATCTGTGAGTGTCTGGAGCAATGGGGACATAGGGACCAAGGGCTGGTGTCCACACTGAGTCAATTCTGGTGCTTGGGACCAAGAGGAAGGTGACAGCTGGGGCTTCTGGGGATACACTGGTTGGGTTTTGGTTTCTGTGAGATGCCTCAACAGCCAAATGTGGAGATCTGTGAGTGCATGCTTCATAGCCAGAGATAAATCATTGTATCTTGGGGGGTGGGAGGGTGCTGCTGGAGGGGCAGAGCTGAGAGAGAGAAGGTTTCCTATTTTATTATACAAGAGATATTTTTCCACTAAATTTCCCCATCCCAAGTGGTGTCTTTTGCCTGATTGTAAATAGCCAGGTGGGCCATGAAGACATGGGCAAGCTCCTCATGGTCACCTCCATCCAATCCACTCTGTTCACACGATATTGGGCTGATTGGTTTTATACTTCTGAAATGACAGAAATAAAAGCAGTTTTACTGGATGACTCTGGAGGGTTTGGTTGCAGTTTGTTGTTGTTGTTGTTTTATTAACTGTTTTTTGCTTTTCTTCCCCCATTTGTGGCTGATTTGGGGCACATTTGGGAGCCCATGGAGCTCTACAGAGTGCCTGAGGGCATTCTTCAGCCCTAAAAGGAGCTGTGCTCACCAGATCAGGATTTCTTGTGGGTTTTCAGAGCAGCCAAACTAGAGCTGAGCTTGGCTCTGGCATGGGATGACAAAGGGAAAATGAAAGGAGTGGCATGAGATGACTGTTGGGAATTTTTGAAGTCCCAGCTAATTTGCTCTTGGGGCACAAGCATACAAATACCAGAGCTAATTTTGCCTGCATCCAGAACAGTCCTCACCTTATTCCCTCCAGCTGAGAGGGGAGGGTTAACTAAGCTGAGAGAGGAGGTTTAACTAAGCCCTGCAGTGGCCTCCAGGAGATACAATTATTAAATAAGTGACAAGTAAATAACTTGGCCTCCTCTGAGGGGTGGCATGGGGCCTTGGGGCCGTATGTTTCCATCTTCACATCGCCCACAGCTCTACCCATGGCCATGTTTTGAGCATGATGCAGCTGCAGGTTGTGTTTTTGAAGCAAATTTGGCTTCATGGCAACATCTTCTCATGGTGTGTTTGTGCTGGGATTTGGCTCCATGCGCACCTTCCCTGTGCTCCAAGCAGGAGAAAGGTGCTGCAGAGGATGACCCAAAACCTTTGCTCCCCAGAGGGGGTTCCAGAGATGTGGAACACCAAGGCAAATGTGGATTTTTTTTTTGGAAAGGGCTGTTGCTTGGTCACCTCTTTCCAAATACAGATCTAGTCTCCAGTGCTGGTGCATGAGGGCCACCACTGTCATGGCTGGAGGTGACACTCAAGCTGGTGTCCCACACCAGCTGCTCCTGAGGATGCAGCACTGTCTCAGTACACAGCAGGGAAGGCAAGATCCCCTGGATTCCCCACCTGATGTTGTGTCAGTTCCTGGACTCCTGAGGACCATCACCAGTAGGGCTTAGAATCCTAGACCAGTGTGGGTGGGAAGGGACCTTTAGAGGTCATCTAGTCCAACCCCCCCGCAGTCAGCAGGGACCAGGTCAAGTTTCTCAGAGCCTCAAAGAACCTGACCTGGGTTGGTTCCAGGGATGGCTCATCTCCCACCTCTCTGGGCAACCTGGGACAGGCTCTCACCACCCTCAGTAGAAAACATTTCTTCCTTCTCTCTAGTCTAAATCTCCTCTTTCAGCTTCAACCCATCAGCCCTTGTCCTGTCCCAACAGACCCTGCCCAAAAGTCTCTCCCCATCTTTCTGTCAGGCTCCTTTAAGCACTAAAAAGGCTGCACTAAGGTCTCTCTGGAGCCTTCTCTTCTCCAGGCTGAACAACCCCAACTCTCTCAGCCTGCTCTTACAGAACAGGCACGATCCAGATCACAGAGGTTACCCCAAAACCCCAAAGGTCCCTGTACCCCACGGCAAGCATTCAGCTGCCCCCCAGGGTGTTTGCCACGTGCTGGGCATTAAATCCCTGACTCCCTTGGGTTCCCCAGCATCTCAGGTTCAGATGTTTGCTTTGACATTGCCTAAACCACCACCCAGGTGTTACATGGGAGATGTCAGCACAGGAACCAGGGTCAGAAGTGCTGCTCCTGTGAGGTGAGTGCCACCAGAGCCATCTGGCTCTGCCTGCGCCGCAGCGCGGGACGGGCACGGAGCGGAGCCAGCCCTGCTGGGAAGGAGCGAAGAGAGGTCAAGGACAAGTTAAAATTGGAAAGAAAACTGAACATGCTGTTTTGGAGGACCTTGCTCGCTCTCATCTGCCAATTTTTTTCCACCCCCTCACATCATCCTCCCCCCCGCTCCCTTCCTATGGCCAGTGGGGTGGTGTGAGCATCTCCTCCGGCTGCTGGGACAAGGGGACCTGTGGTGGCCAACATGGCTGGGAAGAGTTACCAGCTTGCAGGGGTTCTTCCTGGTGACCTCAGCCACCACAAGTCCCCTTTTGACCCCCTGTCGTGTATTAAATCTACTTGCCCCTGTGTTATTCCTCCCCATCTCCACATTTGCAGCGTGCTGCACATTTTTGTGCTGAAATTCAGTGCTCCGTGCTGGAAGCTGCCAAGCATGAGTCTGGATTGTGTCATGACCTTCATCTATTATTTTTATTCTTATTTTCCCCCCTCCCAAGAAGTTTTTTTGGAAAAAGCAATGTCTGAGAGCCTGGAAAGACCTGAGAGCTTTTAGGCTGCCACAGCTTTGCCTTCCTGGGCACCAGTGGCCTTGAGCCCTCTGCAGAGGCTTCCAGATCACCCTCATTGTGCCCCAGCTGCTCCTCTCCATCCTCTGGGTCCATGTCCCAGACCAAAGCAAGGATGAACTCACACTTCCAAATGTCTCCCTTAAAAATAACCAATTTTTGCATTTTTTTTCTCTTGCCAGCCTCAAGCAGAGGTTGGGTTTGTTTAATGGCTGAGGGAAGGAGTTGCTTTCACAGCCATGGACTGAGTCTGTGCTAAGCCTATGGTAGCTGTGCTAGAGATGCCCCTTGCTGGTTCACCAGCCCTCAGTGTCTGATCCAACTGGAGCTGAAGGAGATGCTGGATGAGACCAAGCCTGGTGCTGGGGACCAGGCAATGCCAGCTGACCAAGGAGAGCATTTGGGCAATGTAGTCCTGGGGCTTTGCAACCCTGGACACTAACACAGAGACTTTAGGACCTCATTTGATGTTGCTGCTTCCTTTTCCCTTCCTGTGGGCAGTGGAGCTCTTTGGGCTCATTTTCCTTCTCTCTCCCTGCTTTTGCCTTCTGTGTCCCCATGTTGTCCTGCTCCAGCCCTGCTTGTTCCCAGGTTTTCATGCTGCTGGGATCAAGCCCAGCTCAGCACTTTCACTGCCCAGGGCAAACCTAGCTTGGTGTCCAGGACCTGCTGCAGCTGAGCTCAAGCTGCTGTCACTCCTCCAGCAGCAGCCACAGTCTTTCCACCTTCTCAGGGCACCCCTGGGGCCTCCTGCCTGCTCTGCCTCGTGGTGGCCAAGAGACGCAAAAGTTGTTCAGAGGACTGTGAGCTGTGGACAGCATTGCACAAGATTGTTTCTGCAGAAACCCAAACTGAAGCAGCCTCAAAGTCACAGCTGCTGTGCAAGTGTCTGTGCAGTGGCCATGGGCACCCTCTGGGCTGTACCTGACAAAACTCTCCTTCCACTATTTCTTTTTTATTCTTATTTGTAATCAAGGCATTAGTGTAATATATTTATGATCACAGCAGATGCTGCAAGAAGACCAACAGCATCCTGGCTTGGATCAGCACTGGTGTGGCAGCAGGACTAGGGCAGGGATTGTCCTCCTGGACTGGGCACTGGAGAGGCCACAGCTCCAATCCTGGGGTCAGGTTTGGGCTCCTTACTTCAAGAAGGACATTGAGGTGCTGGAGTGTGTCCAGAGAAGGGTAAGGAAGCTGGGGAAGGGTCTAGAGCACAGGCGTTGTGAGGAGCAGCTGAGGGAGCTGGGCTTGGTTAGCCTGGAGAAGAGGAGGTTCAGGGGAGACCTTCTCGCTCTCTGCAACTCCCTGAGAGGAGGCTGGAGCCAGGTGGGGGTTGGTCTCTTCTCCTGGGTAACAAGTGAGAGGACAAGAGGTAACATCCTCAAGTTGTGCCAGGGGAAGTTCAGGTTGGAACCTGGGCAGCAGCAGAGAGCATCCCAGCCCCATGAACTCAGCACCCCATGGCAGACATCAGCCCTACCTGGGCAGGTAATTTACCAATGTAACAGTCCAAGGAGGGCACTTCCCTGTGACAGTCACCTGGCAGAGAAGAAGAGCATCACTGCCAACACGGGTGTGGGGAATGCAGCCAGGCACGCACTGGCCACCTGGCACCTCTCTCACACCCATGGCACTTCTGTGGGGCCAGGTAGCTTGGCAGTGCCAACCCCAACCTATGAAATCCCTGTCATAAAGTAATGTAAAGAGTGGCAAGCCCAGGGATGGGGTGGGGTAGGTGCAGCAAAGGTGTGAGCCATCGTGGCATGCCAGCCCGTGAGGGTGTTGGCTAGGAAAAGCAAATATTTGGGTGCCATGCCCATGGTGGGTGCTGGGAGCAGCCCAGGAGAAGACCTAGGCCCTGTGGGTGTTCCTTTGATGTGATCTCTTGCTCCCCACATCACCCTGGATGCATCCATGGGCTCCAGCTCTTCTTGCCAGGCAGCAAGATGGCTCCAGGAGATACTAAACTGGGAGATGCATGTTATCTCCCAGAAGAAAGTATTTCAGCTAAAGCCATGCAATAACCATTTTATTGACTCCAAGCACCAGAGGGAAGGCTATAAGTGACTCTTTTACAAGTCATTTTGCTGTTAAATTTAGCTGTCCTATTTTCATTATCCCCATGGCTTTGGCAAGGGTGAGCAGCCTTCCCTAAAAGGCCTGGTTTCATACAGTAAGTTATTTGCCTCTCTCCTGACAGATATCTAAGCTTATAAGGTTTGCCTGCTCTGCTCAATAGCAGTATCAGCCTTCAATCTGACATGATTAGCATCAGCACTTTGGATTTGTTTTGGCTCCCCAGCTGACAGCTTACCACATTGCTGAGGACTGGGTTGTTGGGCTGGTGTCCCATCACTTCTAAGGTGGGATCATCTGATTTTCATTCCCAAGCTGCATGATGTGCCCAAAAGGTTTGGATAAATGGTTCATCTGCTTCCCCCTCCCCCTCCTCTTTTCCCTATTGCCCAGCAAAGAGAATTGATCTGTTCCACTCACTTCACGCTTGTCAGGCTGCACAATATTGAGTCAATAGATCAACCTGATGTCAAGAGATGGGCAATTGAACATGAGAGGTGATGATGTTAAAAGAAATGTTCCAGAAAGGAGAGATTTATCCCAGCAGGTTAAACTATTCCATATGTCCAAACCCATTTCCCCCTGCAGAGAGGGATCTTGTCCCAGCCTCGGTGGCTGCAGGCAGCCAGGGTCTCTCCTTTGAGGTCGCAGGAGACAGCAGCTGAATTGGAGCTCATGGCATGGGGCCTGTCCTTGCAGGGAGTGCTGAACCTGCTGGGATTTGGGCTTTTTGGGGAGAAACAGTAGATATTTCCCCCTAAAAGAGGATGTTTGTCCCAGAAACAACCCTCCTCAGCTTCAGTGCTCCGCATCAAAGGGCTCGAGGCTCCCCGATGAGATGCACAGTGTTCCCCAGCCACAGCCTCTGTGCTTTGCCCAGCAATGAGCCAAGACCTCCTCAAAACTCTTCCCACTGCAGTGGGGTCAGGTCCCAAGTTTCCATGTGGCACACACAAGTCCAGCCCCTTTCTCTGGGACAGTGCCTTCCCCACCCTGCCGAGCATCCTCGCTGTGACCCAGCTCCTGGCCATGCCTTTCAGGAAATGCTGGAAATGCTTCAGAAGGTGCCCAGCCCAGCCCTGGGCAAGCACTGGGATCTGGCCAGGTCCCAGCTGGGCATCCTCACCATGGGAGAGGGCCAAGCTGGGGACCCATCTGCCCTGTGGCTCTGCTCCCAATTCTGTGCCCCATCCCTCCCCATTCCCAATTTTCCTTTAGGGACAGGGCAGGACACGGGTCAGGGATGTAAATGGGAGACCCACAGCCTGAGGTGACTGCTGGGTCAGGAAACTCCAACCCCAGCTCCTCAAATCTACTTCTGGGATCCCCACCACCTCCTCCATCCCATCACTGCTCCCAAAAATGCCTTGTGGTCCCTGCCTGCAGCTCTTCCATCCTCAAGGATGGCACCTGCCCAGGCAAGGGTGCATCCCCCATGGATGGGTGGCTCGATCCCAGTGGCACGTGGGCTCGGCAGCAGGGTGGCCATGTACCCTCCCGCACCCTGTCCCACCCCCAGACCATGTAGGGCACCAGCTGCTCCCAGCCCAGAGCTTATAGGAAGAGGAAACCCCGTCTCTGCTCAGAGGAGGAAACCCAACAGCCCAGATGTGCGCAGACCAACGCCGATAGCAAGTTTATTTTGGTTTTATTTCTCCCCTCCCCTCTGCAAACAGAGGAGTCAGAGAAGTCTCCTGGTCCGAGCCAGTGCAGCAAGGCTGGCAGAAGGCACAGTCCTGGCATAGCCATGGGGCAGAAGTGCATGGAGAAGTTGTCCTCCTTCCTTTTCGAGTATGACACCCCTAGGATGGTGCTGGTGAGGAACAAGAAGATAGGACTGACCTTCCGGCTGATCCAGCTCATCGTCCTGGCGTACATCATCGGGTAAGGCTCCTCCAGCGAATGCTTTGCCACTAGAGCTGAAGGGGCTCCTGTGCTCCCCCCTGTAACCAGGGGGGTTACTGCTGATGGCTCTGGCTGCTCCTGTACTGCCCAGAGTCCTACCACAGGTCTTCTAAATGGCCACCAGGTCCCCGTGTCCTCCTCAGAAGCTGCTGCGTGTGTCTGCTGGAAGCTCAACCCTGCTCCGCACGCCAGGGCCCCGGCTCCTTGTTGAGCCCCATCCAAATCCCACTCCAGCTGCTGGACGGTGGCCTGAGAATCTGTTGTTATTTTTATTTTCATTTACATTAACTAGGAGTCAGCTGGGGCCAGCTCCCACATCTCCCAGGGGCGATTTTTGAGAGCCCAGCAGCTCCAGACAGGACCATAAATCTCCCTGTCCACCATCCTGCCAGGGAACCAGCGCCTGGGGACGGGGCAGAGCCTTGCTCCCAATCCCTGGTTTGCTTTGCTGCTGGGAGGCAGCCCCAGGAGCAGGCAGGGTGCAAGAGCAACTGCTTAAAAAAGGCAGTGAGTGGAGCAGGCAGGCTCTGAGCCACAGCAGGGTAGGTGTCCTTGGGTGCCCCAGGGCTGCTGCTCTTCTCACAACCATTCTGTCCCCATTCCCTAAGTGTGGGATGATGATCCCTGCTATGGGATGAGGTGATGGGGAAAAATCTTTGCTGTGCCTCCTTGGCTGAGCTGTGGGCTCAGATGCTTGAGAGATGCCAGCAGCCTTCCATCAGGAATGGCCCCAGGACAGGAGGTTTACAGGGTGAGGGGGTGGCAGGCTGGGAATTGGGAAAACGAAAGGTATTTTGGGGGGCACAGGATGCCCAGTGGAGCCCAAAGGAGAGGCAGTGGCATCCAGGGGTCGGTGTAGGAGAATGGCTGTGGGAAGCAGCAGTGCCTACCCTTGCTTTTAGCACAGAAAGGGAGAAAAGCTTCCCAGGAGGTGACTGCGGGAGCCTCACGCTACTCCCACCACTAGTGCTTTGGCTCACGAGGGGAATCCTCACCCCAAACTGCTGCCCAGCCGAGGTCTCAAGGATTGCTCCGTTGCAAAGGGACTGACCGGCCCTGACTGGTGTTGCTGGGAACAGCTTTGGCTCTCCTAAGGGCTGAGCCTATGCTGCCCCAGGGCTCCAGCAAACCTGGATGGGGAACCAGCAGAGACAGTTGCTCAGAGCAGGACTTCCTAAGGAAACGTGGCTTGAGCAATGCAGCTAAACTGGGACAGGCAGGAGGGGGCAAAAGGAGAACGAGCTCAGGGTGACAACCATGGGCAGAGGGGAGGAGGTGAGCATAAAATTGCTGTAATTCCTAAGTTTTTGCTGGTTTGGTGGGGTCAGGCTCCACTAGCAAGGACCTGCCTGTGAGTTCAGCTGCCTATAGCCCCATCAGCCATGGGCATCTCCTCGCTGCCTGCAGCACTGCCTCTGGGTCCCTGCCTGCCCTCAGCCATGACACCTGAGATCTCTTCTTTGAAAGCAAGTTTGGCAGGAAGATATTTATTTATTTACAACTGTGGAATCACTGAATTCCAGCATGGTGGGGGCTGGAAGGTACCTCTGGGGATCATTTAGTCCAATCCCCTGCTCCATCAGGGTCACCCACAGCAGCTTGCCCAGGATCACCTCCAGCTGCCTTTGCAATCTCTCCAGAGGAACAAGATATTCAGCTTTCAGTTGTGTCCAGAGAAGGGCAAGGAAGCTGGGGAAGGGTCTAGAGCACAAGTGTTGTGAGGAGCAACAGAGGGAGCTGGGCTTGGTTAGCCTGGAGAAGAGGAGGTTCAGGGGAGACCTTCTCACTCTCTGCAACTACCTGAGAGGAGGTTGGAGCCAGGTAGGGCTTGGGCAAGGAGAAAGCAATAGGACTAAAAGGAAACAGCCTCAAGTTGTGCTAGGGCAGGTTTAGGTTGGATTTGAGGAAAAATTTCTTCCCCAAAGGGTTATCCAGCCCTGGCCCAGGCTGCCCAGGGCAGTGGTGGAGTCACCATCCCTGGAGGTATTTAAAAGCCATGGCGATGTGGTACATGGGACATGGTTTAGTGGTGACCTGGCAGTGCTGCTTAACAGTTGGACTTGATGATCTTCAAGGTCTTTTCCAACCAAAACAGTTCTCTGATGCTGTGAGTCTATATTCCATGCTGAGATATCCAACATCTATGGCAGCAGGGGTGGGATGCTCATGGGGCTCTGCACTGCTGCGTGGCTCTGCTGGAGGGATCTGTGGCAGTGCTATCAGTGCAGAAGAGGAACCCGGGTTTCACCTCACTAAGAGATCTGGCAGTGCCCTTGGGGAGCTGCTTGCTCTTCTCTGTGTTGATAACACTGAGATATTTCTGCTGGCCAGATGATGTTGAACAGCACTTCCTGGCTTTTGCTTCCTGACACCCTTTCATGCAAGGAGGCTGTGGGCAGAGCCAGTGAGGGAAGAGGGCTTGGTAACTCTGCCACGCTGGGAAATGGCATCAGGAGACTTTGACTACCTGGGCAGGGTTGGAGGTAACATTTACAATATGAGGGGGAAGTGACACTGCCTTTGCTGTGACCACAGTGGTTGGGTGGGGGCTACATCCTGCCCTGCCACAGGGAGGCTGTGTCACGAGAGTGCCCAGCCCTGTGTGCCTGCAGTCACCTCTGCCAGGGAGGGGTGAGGCAGCAGTCACAGAATCACAGAATCACTAAGGTTGGAAGAGACCTCTAAGATCAAGTCCAACCATCAGCCTATCACAACCATGCCATTAAACCATGGCCCTGAATACCACATCTAGATGGTTTTTGAACCCCTCCAGGGATGGTGACTCCACCACTGCCCTGGGCAGCCTGGGCCAATGCCTAACAACTCTTTCAGGGAAGAAATTTTTCCTGACATCCAATCCAAACCTCCCCTGGTGCAACTTGAGGCCATTTCCTCTTGTCCTCTCACTGGTAAGCCAGGAGAAGAGCCCATGCCTCACTTGGCTCCAAGCTCCTTTCAGGGAGGTGTAGAGAGAATGGGGAGAGTGGCAGAGTCTGTGCTGGAAGGAGATTTAGGGAAACACTCCAGCATGATGCTGCCCAGCTCACAACCTCCTGCAAGCCTGAGGGCATCAGGGACGATGTAACCTAGTATGGCCCTGGGAGCTGGAGGTCCCAGCTGGGGTGGCAGCAGTGCCAAATTTCTGCTCCCCTGCCCAGGTACTGAGGTAGATGCCATCCCTGTGGTCCCCTTGTCCCCAGATGCCAATGGAGCTGCAAGCCAAACAAATCATCATCCCCGAGAGGTCACCATAAGTTCCAGGATCCATAGGGCAAACCTCTGGCCAACACCTGGGCTTCTCCCACAGCCTTCAGCCAGCTGGTGGACTAAGACCCTAGCCTGGCACCCCCAGGGCTGTCCCACGAGCCTCTCTCACGGCCACTGGGCCCAGTGCCCGCAGCAGGGGTGGGGACAAGAACCAGAGCTCTCCTTTTTTAGTGCCGGGAAGGCTCCGCGCTGCCGGCATGCTCCCCGGAAGGGTTGCTCAGCCATGTTTACAGTCTCCCTGAGGCAGAGCTAATCCAGTGGCAGCTTGTTTATGCCATAGGTTAAACAGTGTCAGGAGCAGACCCTAACGGCTTTGTGATGGCCTGGGAATGACAAGGAGAGCTCCATGCCAGCCCCAGCAGCGTCCCCAGCCCTGCTCCTGCAGCCCTCTTGCACCCAGGGCCACCAGTCGGGGGTTCCCTTTGCTGGATGGGGAACGGTGGCCCCCAAATGTGAGCTGTGCCCAGATTTGGCCCTGTCTTGGTCCTGGAGACAGTTGGTTTTTAGAGAGTGCCTGTGAAGCAGATCAGGAAGGTCTGGGTGGGTCACTGAGCCCAGCAAGCTGCAAAACCCCAGTAGGCTTTCATCCCAAATGGCTGGTGGCCACCCAGCTCTACCTGCCTTCACACAGCCTCAGCCTCAAAATATCTCCCAGTCCCCAAAATAAATCATCCCACCACAGAAGTCAGGTCCCACAGCTGCTGCATGCCTCAGGCCAAGGGTGGGAGAACTCAGTAAGGTCTCTCATCCAGCTGGAGGAAAGGTAGCCAATAAACCTCCAGGTGAGACTGGGCAGAGGAAGCCCCAGTCCACAGTGATGTGCTGGGACCTGGCACTCCTGCAGATGGGTGCCAGTGGTCATGCTCACTCCAGCACCTTTCCTCACCCAGGTGGGTTTTCCTCTACGAGAAGGGCTACCAGTCTCAGGACAGCATCGTCAGCTCGGTCTCGGTGAAGCTGAAAGGTCTGACCCTGACCAATGAGAGTGTCCTGGGGCCTCACATCTGGGATGTGGTGGATTATGTCTTCCCACCCCAGGTAAGGAGGCAGGGTGGATGGGTTGGGGGGAGGTTGTTTGTGTCCCAGTGGCCACTTTGCCCTATGTGCTGGGGTGCACGTGGGCTCCTTGGCATAGACTCTTCATGGGGTTAACCATGACACGATGTCCCTGTAGTGGAGAGCAGGTTGTTCCCACCACAAACCTCTGGCCACTTAGCACCCCTGGGGTGCCTGGGACCTGCCATGGTTCAGAGGGCAGGTTTGAGGTTGCCTCCACAAACGTTAAGGCTCCTGTGGTGCCTCCAGACAAGCAACTCAGGCAGCAGGGCGGGGAGGGGGTCCTCCACTGTCTCTGGGGCTGGTGGCACTGCAGCTCCCCAGGGCCACCACCAGCTTCCCCAGCTAGGAGAGAGGACCTACAGTTAGGGAGAAAAGTGCCATGTGCCTAGGCATTCTCTGGAGGTTGGGGTGCTCTGCCCCTTGCCCCAGGGATAGGCTCCTTGCAGACTCCATCAGAAAACACCGCGCCTAAGCCTCCTTGGCTGTGTTTCCACAGGGGGACAACTCCTTTGTGGTGATGACCAACTTCATTGTCACCCCTGGACAGAAACAAGGAACCTGCCCAGAGGTAAACACACTGGCTTCCCTCACCAGCCTCAGTTTCTGTTCCGTAGGGGGTTGTGGTGGTGGTGGCACCAGGAAGGGGTTTTCCTGACATTGAGAGGGTTAGTAGCAGCCTGAGCCTGGCCCTGTGAGTGCTACCCAAAGGTTTTTATTCTGCTGAAAACTGCCCAGCATCCATTCAAGTTTTCTTCCCTTTGGAGTGATCATGCAGAGCAGACTCAAGACTTAAAGCAAAACATCTGTCTGGAGCTTCAAACAGAAATCCTCCTTAATCTGGATGTCCTTAGTTGGGAGGTGGGGTCCAGACAAGGCTCTGGCTGCAGCTCAAGGGTCATTCCCCTGAGGAAAACACTGCCCAGTGAGGCAGGAGAGCCAGAAGGACCAACGCTACCAAAGCTGTGATGCTTGAGGTGCCTCCTGCTTTCTCCACACAGCTGCCAGATGCTGGGCTCTGCACACAGGACAGTGACTGCACCAAAGGGAGATACAGTCGCCAAGGACAAGGTATGGGATGCTGCCCCGAGGCTTGGCACTGGTGGCTGGTGAGACAGACTGAGCACAGCGTCCAGTTCTGGGCTTCCCACTTCAAGAGAGATGAGGAACTACTGGAGAGAGTCCAGCAGAGTCCAGGAAGGTGCTGAGGGCACTGAAGCAGCTCTGGCAGGAGGAAAGGCTGAGAGACCTGGGGCTGCTTAGCCTGCAGAAGAGCAGCCCCAGAGGGGAGCTGCTGAATGCTGAGCAAGAGCTGAAGGCTGGGGCCAGACTCTGCTCAGCGGTGCCCAGGGACAGGCCAAGGGGCACTGGGTACAAACTGGAACCCTGGAGGTTCCACCTGAGCAGGAGGTCATTGCTGTGAGGGTGTTGGAGCCCTGGCCCAGGCTGCCCAGAGAGGCTGTGGAGTTTCCTTCTGGGGAGAGATTCCCAAGGCAGCTGGAGGTGATCCTGGGCAAGCTGCCGAGGGTGATCCTGCTTTAGCAGAGGGATTGGACTAGGTGATCCCCAGAGATCCCTTCCAAACCCCACCATGCTGGGATTCTGTAATTTCTCCCAGCTGCTGTTCTCCTAACAGCTCAGGATTTTCTGAGGTGTGTTTGAGCAAGAAAAATGCCCAGTGCCCTCCTGCACAGCAGTGTGAGAGAATCCAGAAACCACTGCCCTAAGCTGAGATCACAATTAATTACCCTTATAATAAAGGGACAGCAAAGCCCTCAGTATTTTGTGTTTTGGACATCTGTGGGAAGCTGGGATCTCCCAATACTTTAGGATTTGAGCAGTTGTCTCTTCCCCACAGGGCTCATGACAGGCAGGTGTGTGCATTTCAACAGCTCTCTGAAGACCTGTGAGATCTTTGGCTGGTGCCCTGTTGAAGTTGATGACCATGTTCCTAGGTAAGCAATGATGTTGTTGCCCCCTTTTCCACCCAGGTGCCACCACAGCTGCACTTGGTGGAGAGCAGAACAAGCCAGGGCTCTGCAGGTTGCTGCTAGGACAGTCTGGGTTGATGTAGACCCTGAGGAAGTCTGTGCCTCTCCTAGCATGGCTTGCTCCTGACCTTGCTGGCCACTGCCCCCCATCTCTGCTGGCTGCTCTGTGCCTGGACCAACAGGCTCCAGGTATCCTATTTGCCTCCAGGGTAAAGCTGTGCTCTGCCCATGAGATGTTCTCCACCTCCATCCACCATGGGCCTCTGTGAAGCAACTCCTTTTCTTCCTTGCCTCCTCTCCTTGCAGGGGAGCCCCAGGGACAGCCATGGGTCCACCAAGTTGCCCAGGAAACATGCAGGCCCTTGAGCTCTTTTCCAGCTACCTCACTGTGCTTTGGGGGTTTCTTAACTGAAATCCCAGCAGTTAATTCCCTCTCTGTCCTCTAACAGGATCTTCCATCCTTCCTTGGACATTTTCTGACCCTTGTTGGGATCTTGGGAAGGGAAGGGATGGGATGAGCAGTCTTCTGGGTCCTGCCCCTCTCAGTTTGGATGAACCTCCACCACACAGAGCTTTCCCAGAAGCTGGAGCGCTGAGTGATGGACATCTGCCAACACTTGTGTTTTTCAGCCCTGCCTTGTTGTCAGAAGCAGAGAAGTTCACCTTGTTCATCAAGAACAGCATCACTTTCCCCAGATTCAAGGTGTCCAGGTAGGAGGAGGCATTGGGGTATGGCTTCTGCTTGGTTCCCTCAGAAGAATCCATGGGTGTAGCTGGATGTTTGCTAGAGAGGATGCAGTCCCTTGTCAGCCAGCCCAGGACTACTCTAACTGCTGCACTGATCACCAGATAAGCTGATAGGAGCTGAGATGTTTCCCTTCCAGATCTGTCCCACCTCAGCTGGTAGCTGTGCTTACAGGAAAGAAGGTTTCTGGACCTGATGTCTCCCAAGTTCCTCTCAAATGATGCACAGGAAAGCAGTTTCTCTGCCTCTTCATTTTTCTTCTGCCTTTTCCTCCTTGAAGATAACAAAGTGAAGCACCACATGGCACAGGAGGGTGTGAGCAACCAGGACATGCTTAGTGCCCAGAAATCAGGAGAAGCCTCTCTTGACATCATGCTTCCCACCTGTTTCTGCAGTGGGTTGTGGAGTTGGCTCCTTCCAGGCAGCCCTGGAAATGGTGCCACTGGCTGAAGGATCCATGTGGGAGGCTTTGTGATGACCCTGATTGCATCTCTGGCTTGGAACAGACTAGCAGGAGCTATTTGTGCTGAAGGCAGCAGATCCTTCTCCCTAAGCCAGTCGTGTCCCTGCACTGTAGCCAAGGTTAAATGTCCTGGCAGAGCCTTGAGTCGACCTCATGCTGCACCCCAGGAGGTGGTTGGGAGAGGACATCCCCCACCAGCAGCAAGGAGAGAGGGGACACAGTGGGGGAGAGCAGGTCCTGGGAGGTGAGGGTGGCCAGGCTGGCTGCTGTCACAGGAGCTGAGCTGGAGCTGGCTGGAGTCATGAGGAAACATCCTGCCTTTGATCACTGCTGCTAACCAACTGCTGAGCATAAATGATGGGACAGGGTTGAGCCTCTGGGTCAGGGAGGCTCCACAGAAAGGCTATTTTTAGGTGGAAGAGCAGAGCAGGGTGGAAGGCAAGATGTTGTCCTTTGCTTCTCACCCTTTCTGGAGGAGAAAGCAAGGTCCAGCTGGGGGTTACACCACCCCAGCTGAAAACTGTTGGTGCACTGAGCATTGCCTAGCAGAGCCCATGGAGGAGCAGACACACAAACAGGAGATGCAGCTGGAAGGGATGCTGGAGGCCTTGAGAGGGTTTGCAAAGCTGAGGAATGAGAAAGGGTTTGCTAGAAGGGGTGAGGACAGGCAGACATGTGCTGGGTTTGGGCAGCAAGCCCAAAGCAGAGGTGGAGAACATCTGCAGGAAAGCAAGCAGGAGGTTCAGGGGGAATGTGTTGCTGATGGGGTAGGAGAAACCAGGCTGGGGTGGAGAAAAGGTCCCAGTCTCCATGGGTGGGATCTGATGAGCCTGTAGGGGAGGAGGAGGAGGCCCTGAGTTTTGACATTATCCAGCTTTGAGCCATTGGTTGGAGCAGGGAGCTCCAGAAGTCCTTTCCCACCCCCATGGTTGGGTGTTTCAGACTCCTTCTTGCTCTCTCTTCACTCCCAGGCGCAACCTGGTTGAAAGTGTCACCAAACAGTACCTGAAGAAGTGCAGCTACCACAGAGGCACCGACCCCTTGTGTCCTGTCTTTGAGCTGGGATACATCGTGAAGGAATCAGGGCAGAACTTTACCTTCCTGGCCATTAAGGTACTTGAGTTCCACCTGCTGTTCCTTGCTGCCCTGGGGAGTCTCTCTGCCCTTGTAATGCCATAAGAGGGAAGCATTCTTGTGTGGGGGCTAGGTCCAAGAAGGACCAAGCTTGTGACCCAGCTCTTGGCTGCAGGGTGGAGTGGTGGGCATCACCATAGACTGGAACTGTGACCTGGACTGGCCTGTCCGCTACTGCAAGCCCATTTACCAGTTCCATGGCCTCTACAATGATGACAGCAATGTTTCACCAGGCTTCAACTTCAGGTAAGGAGAACCCTGTTAATTCTGCAGGCAGAATTGAGAGATGCCACCTTCCAGAATCCCACAGCACTCAAGGGATGGTGGAGGATCAGGGAGTGTTCTCCAAACTACTCCCTACCTTTGCAGTGCCAAGGAGCAGTGTGCTCTTTAGCATGGTGTGTGACAACCCCTTGGCCTTCAGAATGACCCCCTTGCCTTTACATCTCCTCCACCTGGTAGACTCTCCTGCTCAGCTGGGCTCTTGGAAAGCTCCTTGAAAGACTGGAGATGGTGCAGGGTCATCTCAAGTGTTCCCACACTTCAAAGAATTCAGCCACAGCATGGCTTTTAGGCACGATCTCAAACTGCTGCTCTCTGGGAAGCTGCCACCAGTGCTGCACTAAGTTCTGCTGTCACAGAGAACTTGGGGTCATCAGGTAGCCACATCCACAAGCAGGAGCTTTAATTCCAACTTGCAGGCAGGGAAACTGAGGCACAGAAGGGAGAAATGTCAACAACTTAGCTCCTTCAGAGGGATTAAAGAGGGGGTCAGGAGCAGGTCTGTAACAGCACATCTCCAGCTCTCTGTCCTGCTCTGCAGCCCACCAAGATCCTGATGCCACTGGGTTGCAGGGGGCAGTTGGACACCCTGGCAGATCACTAACTCTCACCATCCAATTGGACAGATATGCCAAGTACTACAAGGAAGATGGGGTGGAGAAGAGGACTCTCTACAAGGTGTTTGGGATCCGCTTTGACATTCTGGTGAATGGCAAGGTAAGGGTGGCCAGGCCCTGGAGTCACCCCTGGATCCCCACTGCCATGTCCTCAGCAAGGTTCTAGCTATGTCCTACAGCACTAAGGTCTCATGGGGCCAGAAAAAAAACCCAGTGCCAGTGGAATTGTTGGGTGCTAGTGTGTTGACAGCAGCCCTTGGGAAGGGCCAGAGAGGAGAAGCCTGTGTTACAGCTCATACCTGTGTGCTGCAGTTTGGGCAGTGGTTTTGTCCCAAAAAAACCCACATCATGGGAGCAAACTGTGGGAAGTCAAACCCTTTTAGTGACATTTCCAAAAGCTGAACATTTGTCTTTTTCTTCCCACTGGGAGAGAAGGCTTTCCTTGGGCTCCTCCTGGGAATATTGAATATTCATGTTTCAGCTGAAAACACAGCAGAGTCACAGCCCAAACCCACCCCACTCTATTATCCTGTTCTCCAGCTCTTTCCCAACTCCTGTGGCTGTGGTTTGGGTTGCTGCAAAGCAACTTCAGCTGTGCCCCACTTACAGCTCTGGGTCCCTTTTTTATTTCCCTGGGCCAACTGTAACATTTCTTTTCTCCCATTTCATCCAGGCAGGCAAATTTGACATCATCCCAACCATGACCACAATTGGCTCTGGAATTGGTATTTTTGGAGTGGTAAGTTCAGATGTTTCCAGCCTCTCTATGGAGCCTCTCAAATTATTCTTCTTGTGACATCTGTGGAGAAGTGTCCCTGAGCTGCAGGGACATCCTGGCTCCCATTCAGGCAACAGGGGATGGGTTGAGAGGAAAGGAGCCTTGTTAGGTCAGGAAAGGAGATTCCTGCTGACCACAGGCTCATGTGGGATCTGCTGGTGGGAGCTGCTGCCCTGCCCAGCGAGGGGAAGGCAGGATTTCCTGGCAGGGCCACATCTTGGTGTCATGCTAGTTTCAAGTCAGAGCTGGTCTTGAGGGGGTTTTGGAGGTGATGAGCAGTATCTCATGCCTGACAGAAACCCAACATCCTATTTGGTTATGGTCATTAGGACTTGGTCATGACCCAAGGGGTGCTGTGCTCTGCACTGAAAGTGGAAGCACTTCATTCCTCTTGGCTGCAATTGCCCAGTACTGAACCCAGCAGACCTCACTGCTGTCCTGAGTGGAGACTCAGGGCCTGGGGGCTCTTCAGCAGCTGCCACATTGTGGACTGAAGCAGAAGTGATCCATGGTGTGACTTTGGGCTTGCATAAACAGGAGCTGGACTTGTTGATCCAGCAAGGTACCCTTGTGGCCAGCAAGGCCAATGGCATCCTGGGGTGCATCAAGAAGAGTGTGGCCAGCAGGTCAAGGGAGGTTCTCCTCCCCCTCTACTCTGTCCTGGTGAGGCCACAGCTGGAGTCCTGGGTCCAGTTCTGGGCTCCCCAGACGAGGTGAGGCAAGGAAGTGCTGGAGAGAGTCTAGCAGAGGCTAGGAAGATGCTGAGGGCACTGGAGCAGCTCTGGCAGGAGGAAAGGCTGAGAGCCCTGGGGCTGCTTAGCCTGGAGAAAAGCAGACTGAGGGAGCTTATCAATGCTGATCAATACTTGATGGGAGGGGGTCAGGAGGATGGGGCCAGGCTTTGCTCAGTGGTACCCAGGGACAGGACAAGAGGGAACAGACACAAACTGGGACAGAGGAAGTTCCATCTGAACATAAGGAGGAACTTCTTTACTTTGAGAGTGGTGGAGGCTGCCCAGAGAGGTATTAGAGTCTGTGGAGACATTCCAAAGCTACCTGGACACCATCCTGTGCAACCTACTCTGGATGAACCTGCTCTAATAGGAGGGGTGGGAGTAGATGATCTCCAGAGGTCTCTTCCAACCCCTATCACTCTGTGATCCATGTGGGTCCCTTCCAGCTCAGGATATTCTGTGATTCTCTGTGGGGCAAACTGGAAAGAGCTGGAAGTACAGTTTGTCACAGGTGAGCTGGGAGGGCAGCCCCAGCCCTAACCAAACTTTGATTTCAGGCCTCTGTCCTCTGTGACCTGCTCCTGTTGCATTTTCTCCAAGGACGAGACTACTACAAGCAGAAGAAGTTCAAATATGCAGAGCCGGAGCCTGTGAGTAACACGAGTGCCTCCTGCCACGGCTGTGGGGATGTTTGCAGGAGTTCTTACTCATGTAATGCTCTAACACAAACAACATTTATATTGAGGAGTAACCAGGAGCCATCCTGAGCTAGTGCCTTGGCACTGTCAGGCCCTGGGATCCATGAGTCTCCTCCCTAGTTCTGTGGCACTCCCTGTTAATAGCTTTATTTTCCCCTGCTTGCTCCCCAGGTATTCCCCTGTCTGGTAAGAGCTGCATTGCTTTAAAGGAAGCAAGGGCAGAGCAGTGCTTTAGTCAGCTGGAAAATGTCCCCTTTGCTGCTTTCTGAGAACATCTCCATGACAGTGGGATGTTCCATAGCCTTTGATAGGACATGAAGACAGCTCCCCTCAAATTCCTCTGAAAATATCTGGGGGGCCAGAAGCTGCTGTTCCACCACATTTTCCCCTGGCATTAGAAAATCCTCCATTTAGGGAGGAGTTCCTTTATTTTGAGGATGTCAGAGCACTGGCCCAGGCTGCCCAGAGACGTGGTGGAATCTCCATCTCTGGAGACATTCCAAACCTGTCTGGACACCATCCTGTGCAACCTGCTCTAGGTGACCCTGCTCTGCCAGGGAGGTTGGTCTAGATGATCTCCAGAGGTCCTTTCCAACCCAAACATTCTGTGATCCTGTGAAAAGGGCAGGTCTGTAAGAGAGTCATTGTTTTCTCTCATTTAACCTCCAGTCAAAGCCACACAAGAAGGAAAAGGAGCTGGACAACACACAGTGAGAGGTAAGTGTTCCCCCAGCCCTGCTCACATACAGCTGGCAGGGCTAAGGGCTATGTGGTGCTCCAGGGAATGCATAGGGGAGATCTGAGCTGTTGGCTGCAATGTCTAAGCTTGGCTCAGCCTTTCCCAGGGCAGCACTGTGTGGGATCGACATCCCATTTTCACTAGCAGCAAGGCTTGAAGAGGGCCATGGGGAGCAAGACACCAGCAATCACAGCACACCTCTCTCTCTCACAGAATCCACGCTGACCAACAAACCTACACCATCTTCCTCCTCCTCTCCTAAAACAGGGCTGTCAGCCCCTGTCACCATCCTGTGCCAGCCCCAAGACCAGCAGGAGCAGCATCCAACAGCATCTCTTGGGAAGGGGGTGACCTGCAGGCAGGGCAGGGCCCAGCTGGCCGGGCACTGTGCCTCTGGTGGGACACAATGCTGTAGGTGGCACAAGCTCCTGATGGCCATCAGGAAGCCACTGAGGCATCCTGGGGGCTTTGCATCAGCCCAGTCTTTGCAGGCACTTCCAAAGAGCTCCTGCTACATCTTACCTGGTGTGCCAGGGTCCTGCCAGGGCATCCTGCACCCTGGAGTGAGCATCACTGCCTCTCCTTTCCCAGCAGTATCCTTTGACAGCTTCACATTGAGGAGAGGGGGAGGAAAGGAGAGCTGGCAAGAACCATGCCCAGATCCTCAGCATGGGAGAAAAATGGTTATTTTGTAAGGATGTATTTTATTAAAAAAAAAAAAGAAGAAGAAAAATAAACCTCTAGTTTTTCTATTACATCTCTCTGTGGTGCCTGTGCTTGCACCAGGGCACGGGGTAGACAGTGCTCCTGGGCACTGCATGCAAAGCAATCCTGTAAATCAAGCTGGAGCGTGGAGCCTCTGTGCTGGGCTCAGTGCAGGCTCCCCTGGGCTCTGCCTTCCTCTGCAGGGCCCCTGGGCCCCTGGCCACGAGCAGGGCTTGTTATCAGGGTTGTCACTTGGGTTTCCTCCTCAGACGGCCTGGCTGGTGGAGAGTGCTGGCATGCTGCCGGCTGTCAAGAAGGGCTGCCCTGGGCCAGCTCTGCCTCTGGCTGCTCACACCAGGCGGTATTCAGCTGGTCAGAATTGACCTCCTGGGTGGTAACCTCACAAACCAGCTCTCTGCACCCAGGAACAAAACCTCCTGTCTCTGCTAGAAGATTTGCTCTCCTCACTGTGTGCAGTTGGACATCATCAAGCCAAGCCTCAGGTTGCTCTGAGCAGCCCTTGCCTGGTTTCTGCTGGCTTGGGTCAGTTCTCCAAGATCCATCAGCACAGACTTTCTGCAGGCTCTTTCTCTCTGAAGGTCGTTTTGCACCCTCTGGAGGAAATCTTGTCTTGGTGCCTTCAAAACAGGATCCCAGCTGCTGTGGAAAAGTCAGCAAAGGGTTTGCTGATGGCGGTGGGGGGTGTGAGCCAGCAGCCGGCAGGATGGACAGACCAGGCTGGGCTCGGGGGGACAGAGGTGTGTGCCACAGGCAGCTGCAGGTGATTTTTGGTCATTCCTTAGGGGGAGATGATTTAGTCTCAGAAGGATGCCTCAGCTTTCACAGGCAGGGATTTGTTTTAAGATTATCCATTTGGCTAAGTAGAATTACAGACCGGGTTAGGTGGGAAGAGACCTTTCCAGATCTAATCCAACCCCCCCTGCAGTCACCAGAGACATCTGCAACTAGAGCAGGTAGCTCAGAGCCCCAAAAAACCTGATCTGGAATGGTTCCAGGGATGGGACATCTCCCACCTCTCTGGGCAATCTGGCACAGGCTCAGTGTAAAACATTTCTTCCCTATATGTAAATCTTCCTCTTCTAGTTTCAAACCACCACCCCTTGTCCTGTCCCAACAGGCCCTGCTAAAAAGTCTCTCCCTACCTTTCTGATAGTTCCTTGAAGTACTAAAAGGCTGCAGTAAGGTCTCCTGGAGCCTTCTCTTCTCCAGCCTGAGCAGCCCCAACTCTCTCAGCCTGTTCTCACAGCAGAGAGGTTCCAGCCCTCAGATCATTTCTGTGGCCTCCTCTGGATCTGCTCCAACAGCTCCCTGTCTCTCCTGTGCTGAGGACTCCAGAGCTGGCCCCAACACTGCAGCTGAGGTCTCCCCAGAGGGGAGCAGAGGCACAATCCCCTCCCTGCCCTGCTGGCCATGCTGCTGGAGATGCAGCCCAGGGCACAGCTGGCTTCTGGGCTGTGAGCTCACATTGCTGCCTCATCTCCAGCTTTTCCCTCACCAGACCCTCAAGTTCTTCTCCCCAGGGCTGCTCTCCAGCCCTTCATCCCCCAAACTATTGATGGCAGTGATTGCCCTGACCCAGGTGCAGGACCTTGCACCTTGCTGATGGTGCTGCCCTGCCTAAGAGATGCCAGGTCCTTAATGTGAAAGATGCAGAGGTGAGAGTGAGGGAAAGCTCCCTGCTCTTTGGAGGAGTTGGTACCTTCTCAACCGGCCCAAAGGGCATGGGGCTGGCATCCCCCATGCAGCGTGCTCTCTCCTGCAAGGCTCATCACCCAGCGCAATGGTGCAGCTCTCCCGCACGCAGCAGCCAGCAGAGGGGACTCGGAGACCGTTTCACACAGACATGCCCGGGGAAACTCGCAGAGGCAGCGAAGCCAGAGTGTTCGGGTAACGTTTGGCACCACTTACACTGGGTCCGACTCTAACCCGGTCATAATTAAAATAACCAGGGCAAGACTGCAGGTGGAGCAGGGAGCTGTTTCTGCCTGCTTAATTTTTCCAGCTGCTTGGAATGCAAAGCCCCTGTTCTTTTCCAGGGGCTTTTCTTCTCTATTCTTTTCCAGCAACTCAAGCTGGTGGCTGTCTTGAGTACTAAAAGGTAGAAATTAGGGGATAAAAAGCTGCTGTAAACGATCCCCTGTAGTTGCTATTCAAAACCTCTGAGCTGGGATCACAGGAGGGTTTGGTTTATTTTTTATTGTCATCTCCTTGCTTGTTTTGGGTTTTATTTTAAATGCACAATCTTTGGGGACCTTTTTCTTTGCTTTTCATTCACTAACCACTTCTGTAACCAGCAGAACGAGATATTGTTAGCTCTTTTACTACTATAAGGTCCTCTTCCAAGCCAGGCCCCTAAGGGCCTGGGTCTTTCAGGTGGGTGTCATGTAGACCTGCCTGGAGAAAAGTGAGCAAGTGTCTCACCTTAACACACACAGAAAGGGGTTTGATCCCTTCTTTTGCCAGAAGAGCTGGAGCTGATGCTCAGAGGTTGGAGAGCAAAGAGGAAGGGCTGCTCTGTTCAGCTCCATGGGGAGCCTTCACTGGTGTGGATGTTCTGTTCCAGCATCACAGCTCCCAGCCTCCCAGGTTGCTGAAGTTCATGCAGGGTAGTAGACAAGAGCTAAAATTCTGCACATCTAAAGCACTGGAAAGTGGAAATCAAGACAGGTTTTGGATTTGCCCTGAGAAAGGCTGTGCCCTGCAGAGTACTGCTGTTGCTACTGAGCTTGTTGCTTGGAGGTGTTTCAGCACAAGTCCCAGCTGGCAGGTGTGGGTGACCAGCAGGACTGAACTCCTACCCTCTTGGCTTGACCTGATCTTGCTCTCAGGATCAGGGAAGAATTTCCTGGTTCTGTTGTGGCCAGAGAGTGACTATTTGAGGCTGTAAAACTGTGGGCAGTGTACCCTGCTGCTCTCTCACCTCTGAGCCAAAGCATCACAGAAAGCCAAAGGGATTTGGTCACTGCTCAAAGAGACCTTTGATGACAGTTTACTGTGTTGCTTCCTCTTTCTCCTGTGGCACTTGAGGTTGGGTTGGATTTGGTCTTAAAACTCCTTGTTTAATTGCACTGGGGTTATTTAGCCAATAGGAAAATACTACTAGAAAAGGAACCTTCAGCAAACCAAAAGCTGCCTCCAGCCCTTTCATCCAGAAACACACAAGAGAGACTAACTGTTCTCCAGCTAATCCCTGAGGATTTCCCAGAGCAGCAGGAAGCCCCTGGAGGTGCTGCTGTCACTGCTGTGCTGCACTGCCCATGGATGTGGGATGAAGGCAGTGAGCCCTGAGTGCAGTGTCACTATTGCCACCTTACAGAAAGGGAAACCAAGGCACAAGCAAATAGTTTCTGAACCTGTAAGCAGATGTGGTGAGCAGATTCTGCCTCAGACCAGTTCCTGTTATCTGTGAAGGTTCCTAAGGTTGGGTCTGCTACAAATAGATCTTCTCATCTCCTCAGGATGGTTAACTCTGAAAGAAATGGTGACACAGCTCTTCTAGAAGAGCAATTGCAGAACAACTTCCCCAGCACTAATTGGGCTGGTTAGCAATGCTGCAGAGCTGAGGAATGATGTTTCAGCCTCTGCAGAGCTGGCAACATTTGATCAGGATGTTTGCACACAGTTCCCAGCACAGTGGGGATTTCCAGCCAGTGCTTCCAGCCACCGTAACAATGCAAATTAAAAATGAATAACACTAAAGGAAGGGATAGCTCCTTCCCTCTGCAATCTCTCTAAGCCCACTCCTTCCTTCTCTTTGGCACAGCAGCATCCCTTTTATTTTTAACCCAGATCTCCACTGACGACTTTCTTGGGTTTTTCCCCTACAAAAGCTCCTTCCTGGTTACACTGATTTCTCTTCTGCTGTGGGAGCATGTTTTCAGTCAGGTTAACTCCTCTGGCTGACAGACTGTGAGGGACTGACAGGAATGCTTATGTCCTCCCAGCTCTAAAAGGCTGCTTTTCTTTCCTTCTGTCCCAAAGACATACTGTCTCAGGCCAAACTGTGCTGAGTGGCAAAAGGACCCTCTGCCATTAGAGCACTAGACATCTCCAGCTCAGCCTGAAGGGGTGCCCCTGGTGACAGTATGCTTGGTGCAGTTCATTTTCACCACTGCCAGCTCTCTATGAATTACTCCATGTTATCCTCCTCTGCTTTCTTTGGCAAAGTGCTCTCCCCTTCTATGACCTATTTCTAATTGCTTTATTACTTTATTTTAGAAAGCAACAAAGTCCAAAGTGTCCAAATGGATTCTGAATCTAGCAACAGCTCAGTCAACTGAGGAGCTCTTCCACAGGGAGAGTCAAGACTGTTCCAGTTAACAGAGCTCTGCCTACCAGCACCAGGCACAGATCCTGCTCAGCAGGACCAGACTAGCTAACCAGGTTATCTCCTTGGGTCTGGTATGAGCAGTCTTTGCCAGAGATGATAGTTTCAGGCCCTAATGCTGGTGCTAAAACTGTGCTTCAGACGTCACTGGTGATTTGAACTGCCTGCTGCTAAAGGAGACAGGTCTTTAGGGGACAAGCCTTAGCACTTTCCAAACAGTCAGCATCTCCTAAGCACCTCAAAGCCAGTTGTGAATCAGCTTAAATGGTTTCTGAAACCCTTGAAAATATTTCTCAGCAGTAGTTGTGGCAAGAGAAGCAGGAGGTTGAAAGTTCAACTCATTGCTCAAGAGAAGCTAAGTTGTCCCTGTCTAAGGAAGGCCCTGCTGATTGAATTGAAAGTTCCTTTTATCTTATACATGTTATGTGCTTTTAGAGCAGCCCTTGCACCACGGAGCCACAGGAGCACAGTCTCAGCCACATTCCTGGGCCCTGGGTACTTACACCCAAGGACTTTGCTGGGGCTTACACTGCTTAGAACTAGAAGGAGCCTTTGCTTTTGCTCGTGGGCATGTCTTACTATTCCTGAGACTCCACCAAGGCCAACAGACAGCCCAGGAGCTCAGGCTGGTAGCTGTCTTGAGATGATACCTAATAGGTGATCACTGGCTAATATACAGAACTGCTAGAAGAAGGCAAGAGCTTTGGGCATCCTGGGCCAGGTCTCCGGCACCATGACAGCAACGAAGTTCTTCCTCCTGTTCAGGTGAAACTTGTTGTCTTCCAGCTTGTGTCTGTTGCTTCTTGTCCTCTCCCTGAGCACCACTGAGCAGAGGCTGGCCCCAGCCTCTTGCCCCCAGCCTTGACCTCTTGCTCAGCACTGAGCAGCTCCCCTTCGGGGCTGCTCTTTTCCAGGCTAACCAGCCTGGATAACTTGTTCTTCACTAGCACTCCCTGGTTGTTCTCCACAGAGCTGCTTTCCAGCAGGTCAACCCTTAACCTCTACTGGTTCATGGCGTTATTCTTCTCCCCCAACCCTCAGCCTGCCCAGCTCTCCCTGGATGGCAGCACAGCCTGAGAGGTGTCAGCCACTCCTCCAGTGCTGGATCAGCAGCAAACTGGCTGAGGCTCCACTCTGTGCCTTCATCCAGGTCCTTGATGAAGATGTTGAGCAAGACTGGACCCAGTCCTGACCCCTGGGGAACACCGTGAGCTCCAGGACTCCAACTAGACTCAACACTGCTGACCACAACCCTCTGAGCTCTGTCCTTCAGGCAGTTCTCAAACCCCCTGCCTGCACACTCACCCACCCCGCCCCTCCTAAGCTTCCCTAGGAGGATGTTATGGGAGACAGCCACAGCCAGACGGAAAAGTTTCTATTTCTCCAAGCCCCAGAGCAGTGCCCCGCAGGTCAGCCCCGGCCCCAGCGCCAGCACCTGCCCCCTCGCCGTCACCGCGACCCTCGGCCGCCGCGCGGGACCGCGGGAGGTGCGGCCGCCGCTAGCCAATGGGGGGCGCCGGCTCGGCGGCGGCGAGGGGGCGGAGCGCGCTGATAGGGCGCGGGCCGGGGAGTTTCTGCCGGGCGCTGCAAACAGAGGCACGTTGGAGCCGAGCGCTGCCGGCCGCCGCTGAGGGCCGGGGAGCGCGTGCGCCCGGGGCGGGCTCCGCTCCCCTCCGCGGCCGCGGGGTCTCGCGCAAGCCCTCGCATCTGTGGGGTCGTCGCCTCAGCAGGGCCCTCGCCACCGGGCTCCACGCTGCCGGACCGCTTAGGCCGCGCTTCCTTCCCCGTGGGTCGTCCGTCTTCAACTCGCTTCTCCTCGGCTGGAGGCAGGTGCGGCGCGGGGTGGCTGGGTTGGGTGGGCGTGGGAAGGAAGGACTCGCGGGTTCCCTGCCGGCGGCTGTGGAGGGAACACGGCGGGCAGGGCGCGAGTGGGCTCCGGGTGCCGGGGGAGTGCAGAGGCTGAGGGCAGGTCGCCGAAGCGGGTTGTCTCTCCCAGGCAGCTGTGCTCGGGTGGCTGTTTCATCCCCACCCGCCGGACTTCGGGAGCTGAGTTCTGCCGCCGCAGTGGGGCTGGGGATGTGCTGGGCAGCCGCAGCTTCAGAGCTTTTACCAAGCCCAAAAATAAATGGGGGGAAAAAATAAACTCTTCAAAAAACTGGGATTTTGAGCAGTTTATCTGTTACACCAGTTATCTTTCACCTCTTTGTAGAGAGAGAGGAGGCAGAGGAAAGAAAACAAGAAGTGTGGTGACCTCCGTGTGGGTTTGTCAGTGTTTCCTAATCCTCCTGGTGCCCTTGGGGATCAGTCTGAGCTCCTCAGAGTTGGGATGTTCTTGTAGGTCAGTGCTTTGGGCTGAGCTGTCCTGTCCAGTATCTTAGAGCGCACGCCGTGCAGCCAGGCTGGCATGAAGGGGAGCTTACTTTCCTTTCTCTGCTTACCCCGGCTCTGAAGAAAAATAAACTGCAGCTCTCAAAGGCCTGTGTGTTGTGAGCAAGGAAAACTGAAGATCCTGCAGGGATACTGCGCTCTTCAGCTGCTCTGCTGGAGCTGAAATTGCCCTTCTGTTGTAGTTGTAACTTAATGGGAAAAGGGTTTGCTTAATAGGAAACTGGGTTTTTTCTATTCACAATAGTCTGGGATTGCAAGTTAAGCTCCCAATGTCACTTCCCATCGTGTGTTAATTCCCTCCCTGTGAGGCACCTCTGGCAGCTTCAGTTTGCTCTGGCGTTTGACATGTGATGGCTTTGAAGCGTTGCTTCTGAAGCTGGATAAGGCAAGCAGAGAGCTGTTATCTCAGCTGCTTGAAGAGAAAATCCACAGCCAGCATGCTGGGGCCATGCTACTGCACGTCCCTGTGCACAGGGCTGCTTCCTGTGCTCACCCCATGCTCAGACTGGGGGGTGTGATGTGAACAGGATTAATCTCCAGGCATCACTATAGATTGCTTTTCCCAGCTTGCTCCCTTGCCTTTTGCTTGCAGAAGGCCAGATCTTAGCAACCAGGAGCGTAAGCACTAGCCTGTTGTCATTCCAGCAGGAGTTCAAGCATGTTATTGCCTGATACCGTGTGGAGGATGGTCATTAAGTCAAAGTAGGTGCTGGATCACTGGGGGTAGTTCCAGGCTGAAGGTGCTTCTTGCCAGTAAACACAGCTTGCTTTAAAAAAAACCCTGTTTCCAGCTATTTCCTCTTTTTTGGGGGGGTTATGCTTTGTATTTTGGAGCTGGCATGCTTGGAGTGGGATATGGGTGGGTGCATATGCTCCCAGAACAGCTCCTGGCCCAGAGAGGATGGACAGAGCAGCTCAGTCAGTCTCTTCTGGGCTTAGCTGCAATGGGATCTCACCCATCCTAGCATTACCCCAGAGAGCAGTGAGGTGTCCCCTTTGCTGTTGGTGCTTTCCTTTTACTGTGGCTTTCAAAGCCTGTGCTGCTGGGCATATGTGCCCTCTAATTAGGGTGCTCATTAAGCCCTACATATCTGTGCTTGTTTACTTTTAATTGTCCTTCCTTGCACTAACCAGAATTTCCAGGCCTAGCTTCCTAGGAAGGGAGTGTGGGAGTACTCTTCCCTTATGGGCTCTTGTGGTAGGACTGCAGTGGGAATCTCCTCAGCCTGCAGCAGAAGAGCTGCTTGGAAGGGCAATGCAGCAGGGTTCTGTTTGCTGGAGGAAGCAGCACTGTTTAGGCAGCAGGCATCATAAATGTTTATGTGTTTTAGACCTTGGCTGGCTTTGAAGAAGTGACACTATGCTGAGTGTGTCACACTCTGCTTCAGCCAAGGGTCTGCTTGCCAGGGCACAGCATCTCTTGCTGGTGTTACTGAAGGGTGTACTAACCCAGCTGTCTGTGCCAGTGTCTCTTGAACTGTGGAAAGAACAAGCCTGTCTGAAAGCCAGGTCTTCTGTTGAGTGTCTGTGCCTTTATAGGGTCATTGCTACCTGGGAGCTGGGGAAGGAGAAGTTCCTTTTGTAGGAGGTTTCAGGGGTGCTGAATGGCTTCTGTGGACTATTGGTAGTGTGGTTTGCATCTCCAGAGGACATACCTGCCTGGCTGAGAGGCAGAGAGGATAAATCTGATGCAAATTGGGACATGCCTAGCTAGTGGAAGGGAAGGGCTGTGTGTTGGAGGGGAGCTCTGTGTGAGGGTTTTGTCTGTGCTGGAGTTGTGGAAGGCAGTTTGCTAACCTCTGAAATCAACCAGAGCAATTACTCTGCCTGAGGAACCTGCCCTGAAGCCCAGGTGGTGTTGGGCAGGTGGAGTGTCCGTGGGTCTGTTCAGCAGCTCAAAGCTTTGACAAAGACAGGGGGAAGAAGGAGGGAGGCTCTGCTTGTGTGGGAGATCACAGCTGGCCTCAGGGCTCTCTGCAGAGACTGAGCACATGCTGGTCAGCATTTTAAGCAAGTGAAAGATGGGAGGGGAAAATGGTTTGCGTGAGGTCAGCAGCAGAGCCCAGCTTTGGACAACGTCAGGCTGTAGTAGGTGCTTTGTTGACACCCAAGCGTGGAGAAGGGTGGGCAAACGAGACTTTTGGGTGGGGTTTTAACCACTTCTGACCTGGGGGAGGGTGAGACATCTTCCTGCACAGCCTCTGGCAGATGTTTGCTGCTACTCAGCCTTGCCACTGCTGCTGGAGTTTGGCAGCTGGAGGAGACAGGAAGCTGAGCCTGTCCCTTTGAGAGCCAGTGAAGAGGCAGGTTACCTCTTTGTCTTCTGGACAAAAATGAGGCCTCAACAGAAAAGCCAAATATAAAGCTGGTATGAGATGAATGAGGTTGTTATTAATTTGTGCCTCAAAAGGTAGGAAAGCAGGCACATCTGGGGAAAAGTAGGTATGCAGCAACCCTTACCACAGTTCTTCCTCTTAGGTTGTTCTTGTCATGGTTTCTTCTCCTCTGGTTTTCATTCCTTTACTCTTTGGACAGGGTGTCACTTGCTTTGAGGTGCAAGTGTCCAGCATGCAGGGAGGTGACCCAGGCATCAGAAAATCCATGGCTGAAGAAATAAGTGTGGGGAGCTGGCTGTAGAAGCTGTGGGGATGGCTGAAGTGTACAGAAGCAGTTGTTGATGTCACACAGGGGTTGTGGCTGATCTGAAGGATAGTTAGTGATGTCTGTGACAGATGAAGCACCAAAGCATTGAGTACAGCAGATAAATGAGTAACACCAAATAATGCCATGTAGTCAAGCATGTTGTTTGAGTTCAGAGAGGGGTTAAGCTTAACATGGTTAGCAAAAAATATCTGAAATCTTCTGAAGAGAAGAAATCCTGATAATTGATACATTGGAGTAGGAAAGGTAGCTGAAAAAGGTAATGGTGGGAAGAAGCTGCAGTGACTTCATGGCTGTGTGGGATGGTTGGGTGCTGATGAGTGGTGGGGGGTGAGGTGTAGGTGTACACTGCATGTCTCCAGCTCTTCAGAAACTCGTGTTTCTCAGGCTTGTGTAGCTGGCCACAGGTGGTGGCTTTAGGAATTGAGTCCTTAGTCACAGCAAAGCATGCTCAGATAGGGACATCTGCACCCAACCAGGATGTTGCAGATTCCTTTGGATGATCTGCAGGATTGTCAAGGACTGGAGCTGCTCAGGCCCTGTGTGTCAGCTCTGCACCAGCAAGTGTGGTGTGCCTCAGGGGCAGAGGTACCTCCCCTACTGATTGCAGAATCCCAGCATGGTGGGGGTGGGAAGGGACTTCTGGGGATCACCTAGCCCAACCCCCTGCTCCAGCAGGGGCACCCACAGCAGCTTGCCCAGGGTCACCTCCAGCTGCCTTGGGAAACTCTCCACACAAGGAGACTCCACAACCTCTCTGGGCAGCCTGGGCCAGGGCTCCAACACCCTCACACCAAACAAGTTTCTCCTCCTGTTCAGGTGGCACTTCCTGGGTTCCAGTTTGTGCCCAGTGCCCCTTGGGCTGTCCCTGGGCACCACTGAGCAGAGTCTGGCCCCAGCCTCTTGCCCCCAGCCTTTAGCTCTTGCTCAGCATTCAGCAGATGCCCCCTGGGGCTGCTCTTCTGCAGGCTAAGCAGCCCCAGGGCTCTCAGCCTTTCCTCCTGCCAGAGCTGCTTCAGTGCCCTCAGCATCTTCCTAGCCTCTGGTGGGCTCTCTCCAGTAGTTCCTGGTCTCTTTTCAACTGTGGAGACCAGAATTGGACCCAGGATAATTTGATTTTTTTAATTGCTTTCATGTGCTAGTATTCCTGGATGGGAAAGTTCTCCTGAAAGGTCAAAGCCTTCTCAGTGTCCAGCTTCTCAGTGAGCTCAGGCTTGCAGCTGAAAGGGAAGGTTGTCCCCGGCAGCTGGAAGCTTCTCAGCCCAGAAACCTGCTGGTGGAGGGAGTGAACCTGGCTGAATATGAACCCCTGTGTTTTATTTCTTGATGGCACTCAGCACATGAGCTGAGTCATGCCTTGTGGATAAAGGTGTGGTTTGTTGAGGACCTGTTTCTTTTGGGTTCCTGCCCTGGACAGGCATTATTTTAGGGTGAGTACCTCTGAAATAGTTGTGGTTCTTTTTGCTAGCAGCTGTGTGGGATTCATTTAGCCTGGTTGTCTCTGGGGTGGTTTCAGTGTTCCTTCAGATCTGTGGCTGTGTTCAGGGAAGGCTGTGAAATGTTGTGATTAATTCTTCAGTACTGTTCAGAGAGATGATGGTGAAGTTGTTAACAGTTAGCAGTGACTGCTCTAATTATTCTGGTGTGAGTATAAACAGAGAGGCTGTGAGATGCCACTGTCTGCTGGAGCAGCACTTCCCTTTTTTATCCTGTTCCCATGCTGTACTCTCCCAGAACAGCCATGTGTGTATCTTGGACAAGCAGGAAACCTTGGAAGTCCTGCCTTCCTTTCTGCTGATCCTGGTGCAGCTGCTCCCCTGAGGGCAGTGGAGTCAGAGTAATTCTGTCACTTTTGCTACCTTCTGCAGTTCCCTCTCTCCAGTAGTTCCCACTCACTCACACCAGTGGAAGTGAGGAGGACTGTGTGCTGGCAGCAGTGTGGGCTGTGGGAGCAGTCCTTGCTGAGGAGTAGAGATGGGGCAGAGGTGTCTGTGTTAAGCCATCTGGGGGCCAGGGTGGGAGGAAGAGAGCAGCACCTTGAAAGCTGCAGTTGCTGGGTGATATCCCATCACTGTTTGTGGGGATGTGCTGAGTGTTTTTCTCAGCCAAGTGGCTCCATAATGGTTTGACCTTGTGAGGACAAAGCCATTAATGGCACATTTTGACTGGATCTGAGGTCCCTGTTCATGTAGAGAAACTGTGCAGGGCAAGGCTCCTGGCTCTGCATAGCCATAACCTTTTCTTCAGCTTCAGAGGAAAAACAAATCTTGTCTCTGGTATTCTCATTTTAGAGAGATTCCTGGTGTGGCTGTTGAAACTCTAAGCATGCTATGTGGAAGCAAGTCCAACAGGCTTGCAGCTGGAGAAGGGTAATTTGGCATGTAGGAGGTTAAATGAACAGAGAGAAGATGCATTCAGTTGTTTCCTCTGGCTGCAGATTTCCTTGGTAACCTGGAGCTCCACTTCACAGATAGACCCAAACATTGAGTGCTGAGAACTAGGAGCAGATGTCAGGGGCTCAGCTGGGGTGGGAAAAGGAGGAATAAAGAAGTGCTGTGGAAGCCCAGGCTGAGTAACACCACCTGAGGATGTGTCAGGATTGAATTGCTGACTGGTGGGGACTGGTGAAGGTGTGAAGCAGTTGTACCACGGGGGTGAGCTGGCTGTAGTGCCTCCAGTTGACACTCTGGTGCTGCATCAGAGCAGTGCTCTGCAGCCAGATGCTGCTGCCCTCCTTTTGGTGCCTTGTGTTTCTCAGCTGGTGCTTACTGTGGAGATTACTCACTGTTTTACCTTGTGGTCTTGTCAGTGCAGCAGAGCTTGGACCAGCCACCTCATAGTTTGTCTTGGTTTTACCCTGCTTTTACATGGTATGTGTGTTCACAGACTGTTGGGCTGTTAATCCCTCGTAGTCATGTGGGGCTTTATCATGAGTGTCTCTTGTTCCCTCCTCCCACTCCAGGCAGTAGTTCAGGTAGGATATTTGTATATACAAGTGGCATGGGCACATCCTCAGGAAGCTCACTCTTACAGGCAGTCACACCTACAGTAGCTAAAGCTGAAGGAATTGGGCAGCAGCAGGAAAAACCAGTGCCAGCCCAGCTGTGTGCATGGGTACCTCCATGAGGTGCCTCTAATTACCAGCTCCCGTGCTGTCTGCTGCTGTATCCAGCTCTGTCAAGTTACTCTGGAGTACCTCCTGCCTTTGTGCTTCCTCACCATGGTGCTGGCAACATGCAGGCATCCCTGGAGCTTTTCTCCTGCCTCTGGACCACCCCATGTGCTGGGTGCAGCTGGTGGTCTTCATCTGATCTGTTGTTCTGATGTGGGCTCTTGAAGAGACTCTTGAAGAGAAATTGGGCTGCTCCAAGGGCTCCCTGCTAGAGGAGGATCTGTAGCTGTTGCTTCATGCTGGATGTCTGCTCCAGACCCTCCTTCCCCTCATGCCCCCCCAGCACATGGAGCCTTGCCTGTTTGTGGACAAGAAGTTGGAAGATGTGTGAGCAGCTCCTGTATTAGGAGGATCTGACAGGAGCTGAGGAGGAGTTGCAGCGCCAGGAGGGAAGGAGGCTTCCTTCCTGCAGCATCTGAAAAATGATTGATGGTACCATCAAAGAAAAAGGGTGGATTTGCCCCTCAAGGGAGAGGAGTGCTGCCTTGGAAAAGTGTATGCTTGCTTTTTCAGAGCTTCCCTCCCTGGCTTTCATGAATAGTTACAGATCAGTGTGGAAGAACTGGGAGGGAAGGAGAGGGAGCTGGGTTTGGATACTGGTGCTAGGGAGCAAGGTAGCTCTGTGCCAGAGAGATCATGGTGTTTGAAAGGCAGCAGGACCTGGTGCAGTGTCCCTGTGACAGCATAAATTATTGCACTACACATGGATAAGGCAACCACTTAGAGAGGTCAAGTATTTTGGCACTTCCTAAGACCTCCTTCTGGTAATGCTGTCTGGGTACTGCTGTTCTGTGGTGTTAACTGTGCTGGAACCAAGGGGTTGGGTCTACTCCTGCTAATGATGTGCTTGCCTCAAGTGGCAGTATGAGGACAGAAGAATCATCTGCTAACCTTTTACTGATGAGATGCTTTGATGCTGAAGACCAGCCTGACCCTTCTGTAGCTGTCAGGTAGCTTGACTGGCAAAGGTTAATGAGATCTGGGGCTCCCAGCTCTGTGAGGCAGGCTGTAAAACAGATCTGAGAGGAGGGTTTTGCTTTGCTGTGTCAGCACTTGCATCTGCAGGCTGAGAGATGGCCCTGGAGGAATGGAAGATGTCTGAGTGCAGCTTGTCAGGTCAAGCCTTCCCAGTGCAGAGGGAACAAAAGCCATGTGCCTCTGGCTGGAGCGTGGGGTTGCTGTGTGGGCAGGGTGTGATGTGTTGGAATGGTGAGAGCCAAGGCCTCAGGCTCAGTTTGTCTAACCTGCACAGCCCTGGCAGAGGAAAGGCTGAGGAGGTGTGAAAGACTTGGCCTGCCTTTGTCCTGTAGTAGTGGTCATGAACTTCAGTGCTCTCAGCAGGCAAATGGGGTCAGGTTACTACTGTGCACTTCCATCTCAGCTCAGGCATCTCTTCCAGCCTGTTTCCATGCTCTAATCAGGCTTCTGCTTTTTCCTTTCTCATACAGTATTGATGTGAGCAGTGCTTGAATTTGCCTTGGAGCAATAGTGCAAAGGCATGCTTTATTCATAGCAGCTGCTGGGAGTTCATCCTTCCCTGCCAGATAGATTGATTTCAGTCAGGCTGCAGAGTGGAACTGGCAGTTTTGGTTAATTTTCAGCACTTACTGTTTGTAAGGAGCCAAAAGTGGCTATGCTGCACCAAAATGCTGCTGGATCTGTCTGCTAGCCAGAGTATCACAGATGCAGAAGGGCAAGATGAGATTATGCCCCTTCTGCAGGAGTCAGTTCTCCTGTGGCACAAAACAAACAAATGAGCAAAACCACTGTGGCTCTTCCAAAAGTCTGTCTAGGTGATGGGTAATAGGACAAGAGGAAACAGCCTCAAGTTGTGCCAGGGGAGGTGCAGGTTGGGCAGTAGGAAAAATCCCTTCCCCAAAAGGAGCTACCCAGGGCAGTGGTGGAGTCACCATCCCTGGAGGGACTGATAAGCCATGGAGATGTGGTGCTGAGGGTCATGGTTTAGTGGTGACCTGGCAGTGCTGGGTTAATGGTTGGACTTTATGATCTCAAAGGTTTCTTCCAACTAGAATGGTTCTGTGATTCTAAGAGCATAAACTTGCCATCAGGGACCAGTGTTTTCTCTGTATAGAATCAGGCACAGGTGATAACTTGTCTGAAATGTCACAGCAATGGAGAGAGAAGTCTCCAGATCTGAGTCAAAGAACTGCAGACACTCTGGAGATGCAAGGCCAAAGGGCAGTTGGTAGCTGAAGTGATGCCTGTGATTTGACTCCAGAGCAGCATGTTGCTGGGCTGCCTTTGGTTGAGTGCCTGCCCAGCTTTTCTGGGTTAGTCCTCTCCTCTCATTCCCAGAGAGGTCCCTGGCCTGCACTGCTCTCAGGGCTGAGGCTGCCTGCCCTCACTTGCTGCTCACAGTGGGTGCACCAGCCTCCTGCTAGTGGCATGGCTGCAATGCCAATGTGTTGCTGAGTTTTTACTGTGAGCTGGGTAGAGACATCTGGATTCACTGAGGGTGTCTTGTGGTCACTACACAGTGCTGAGAGTCTCATTCCTCTGAGATGTTGTGGAGGAAGGGAAAGCTTCCAGAGTCTGTAATATTCCATGCTAGGTATGAATAAATGTTTCCTTGATCTGAAACATTCTCCTGCTGTGAAATCCATTCCAGTCTTTGTCTAAGACAATCAGTCTCCTTCCTTTTCTCTCTCCTCCTGTGCCCCAGCTTTTATTAACCTAGAAATGTGCTGACACTTGACCAACAAACTGGTTTCTGGCATGCTAGGGAGCTCCACAGAGTGTCTCTGCAAGTTGTCAGTGCATGCAGGAGGAGAGGAAGATGTTCAGAGTTTTTCATCTCCTGGAGAGTTTGCCTAGCTGATGGCTTTCTGCAGGGCTGTCTCTGTCCCCTCTGAAGGAAGGATGTGGGACTGGGGAGTCAGTGAAGAAAGATACTTCATCACTGAGCTTTAATACATTTATTTTGGCAGTCCTCCTTCCTGTAGAGATCCCTGTCCCACCATGGGAGTGCACTGGTCTGAGCCTCTCTGTTCCACTGCCATGACCTGGGGATCACTCGGTGCCTCTGCAGTTCTGCTTCCTTGGCAAGAAGCCTGTGACTCGTGCTGAGCTCCTTCCTGCTCTGGTCCCCAGGAGGCTGAGCTGTCTAACTCTCCTATAAAACAGTGTTTTGGTTCATCTGTGGGATTTCCAGTCCCCTGGTTTGGTGGTTGGTGTGGTTCCTGAGGGGCAGGAGGCCTGAAGGGGGCCAGGAGCAGGTAACTGCACTATTCAGGAGGGACTGAGCTCTTGCCAGCAGCTGAAGGCAGCTTGCTTGTACCTGGGCAGTTAATACCTTCAAGCAGAGTCATCCCAGTCACTCCTTAGTTGCTGACATTGAGAAGCATCATTTCCAGCAGCAATTTGACCCCCTCTGAACCTCTGTGCAGCCCTGGTATCCCCCAGGCTGAGCAGTGCTGGCAATTAGGAACTGTGGTGTCCAGGCTGAGGTCAGCTAGCTCTGAGGCAAATGGCACGTCCATTCTCCTGATGGCTTCCAACCTCACAGGACCTGGCTCTTCCTGCTCTGCACAGCCCCATCCTTTGGTTAAACAGCCCTGCAGAGATTCACCAGAGCCACGGACTTTGTGGGGATCAGCTGAGCAGCTCCTGGAGGCAGGCAGGAAGCCAAGAGCTGGAGCACAAGCTGCTGAGCAGGAGGGGGTATGGAGAACTCTGCCTGGAAGGGACTCTGAAAATGTTCTGATGCCCTTGTAAGTCTGAACAGCTGCAGCAACACTCAGTTGGGAACCTGCCCTGCAAAAGCTGGAATCTTAAAGGATGTGATAGGGAAAGGAGAGTAACATCCTCTGTCCTGGTGAAGACCTGGGCTATATGACCTTAGGAATCCACATCCTCCCTGTGTGGTTCCTGTGCAAAGCTGAGGCTGTTGGGAGCACAGCAGAGCTGCTGTAGTGGCTGCCACTGTGACCAGCTGGTCAAGGACTAAGTGTGGCACCAGCAAAACCCCAGAAGCAAACCAGTCTTCTGATTGCTGGGTGCTCTCTGGGCTGGTATGTGGGAGATCATCCCTGTTGTTGTCCCTGTCCTATTCCTTATACCAAACCTGCCACAGGAAGCTGTGTTCCTAGCCCCTTTGTGTCTCTTCACTTGAGACTCCTTTGGGAACTGCAGTGAACACACCTCCCAGGCATCTGGAGGTGATGGTGGTGAAAGGAGGTGCCTTGCATTGAAACCGGGTGGACTGCAGCTGCTCCTTCGTGCAGGAAGCTGGAAGCTGTTGGGCTTGCCACAGCTCTCACAGGTGCTGGGGAGCAACTGCTCCTTCCCCTGGTGCCCAGCAGGTCCTGCCTGCAGCTCTGCAGTGCATTAGAGCCGATGTGCTCTGATGAGGGTGGGCAGAGACTCCTTCCTCTTTGTTCTGGCTACAATTTGGAAACTTGTCCCTCTTCTAGCCTTTGAAACCCACCTCCCAGAGAGCATGGGAACTGGAAGTATTTGGGCATATAATAAGAATGATGTAATTAAAATCCTTAATTTTATTCTCCTTGTTTGAGGGTTTTTAAAATTCATTTGATTTAAAAGGTGGTAGTAGCTAATTGGATTCTGGGTCAGGCTTGCCCAGGCAGCCAGTGGGAAAGGGACTTCAAATGAGCCTAGCCAGGAAATTACACATTTAAATATAGTTCTTGGTAGGGTCAGCAAAACACCCAAGGGACAAATTAAGAGTAACATTTCAGCTGTAATGTGTTCATTTAGCTGCAGACATCATCTTAAAGGAAATAAAAAGGAAGCTTGGAAGTGAAGGGAGCAAATGGAAGGGTAGGTGTCCCTTCTGCAGTGCGTTTGTGTCCAGCTGCAGGTCTCTCCAGGGCAGTAGCATCCCTCTCCTCCACCCTGGGTTGGCTGGTGCATTGGCAGATACCAAGAAGAAGCCACTGAAGGAATTGTTGGGCCTGGGGGGAGTTAGTGGTTTCACTGGGGAGTGTAAATACATAGCTCACATAGAGGCTTCTGTGGGGCTCCTGTTGCTGTTGGCAGCAGCTGTGGCACAGGTTACCTGCAGCATACTGTTCACCTGGTCTAGGGAGGTGGAACCAACCACCACCTTCTTGGCACTGTTTGGGTTAGTGGGGGAAAGCATTCCCCACAGGGTTGCTGCTTTCTTCCCAACAGAGTGGGTGGGAGGGTGCTTCCCACTCCCATGGGTGCTGAGAAGGCAAGGGAGGCTAGTGGCAGGAGGCAGATTCAGCCTGAATAAAGGAAATATCACAGAATGTTAGGAGCTGGAAGGGACCTTGAAAGATCATCTAGTCCAACCCCCCTGCCACAGCAGGATTCCCTAGACCAGGTCACACAGAAGCACATCCAGATGGATTTTGAATATCTCCATAGAAGGAGACTCCACAACCTCTCTGGGCAGTCTGTGACAGCGCTCTGGCACCTGAGCTGGGAAAACATTTCTATGTGTATTCACATGGAACCTCCTGTGCTTCAATTTACAGCCATTNGGAGAAGAACCTCTCTTGACCTACTAACCACACCCCTTCTAATACACCCCAGAATCCCATTGGCCTCCTGGCCACAAGAGCACACTGCTGGCTCATGGTCATCCTTCCATCCACCAGGACCCCCAGATCCCTTTCCCCTTCACTGCTCTCCAACAGCTCAGCCCCCAATCTATACTGATCTATGGGGTTGGTCTTTCCTAGGTGCAAGACTCAACCCTTGGCCTTATTGAATCTCATTAAATTTCTCCCTGCCAATCTCCCCAGCCTAAGTCACACTGAATGGCAGCACAACCCTCTGGTGTGTCAGCCAGTCCACCCAGTTTAGTGTCATCAGCAAACTTGCTGACAGCACACTCTGTTCCCTCAGCCAGGTCATTAATGAATAGATTGAAAAGTACTGGTCCCAGTACTGACCCCTGAGGGACTCCACTAGAAGTGAAGCACTGGATTTGTCCCTTGGGCAAACTGCAGCCTTCTGTTGATCTCCAGAGGTTCCTCCCAACCTCTACCAGTTCTGTATGTTTTTCCTGCTGGACCTGTGGCCCTTTCAGCAGAGGGAGGAGATCATGGTCCCTGTGGTGGACACAAGTGAGCAGAGCAGCCAAAGCCCAAGATGCAGGACTCGGAGTACATCTGAGGTAGTCCCTGCCTGGAAGCCAGCACTGCTCTCCACTTGGACTAGTGTGGAGGCATTAGTTTTCCAGCCCTGTTTGTCCCTTGATTCCTGCACAGCCTGTGGGATGTACAGTACTCCTTGGTAACTCCTTGGTGGCACTGGAACAGCCTGAATGCATCCTTGGTCACTTTCATTTCTCCTCAGGGTTAAGATAACCAAGCACTGCTGGTGTTGGGAGATGCAGAAGAGCTGCTTGTTTTGTGTTTCCCAGGCCCTCAGAGCCAGCTCCATCAGTGCTTTGCCTTTCCTTCCACCGTCTCCCCAGGGGAAGGCCATGTGCTCAGGGAGGCAGAGCCTGTCAGGGGTGAGGCTGTGGAGCTGCTGGCTGCTGAGTCTGGCTGGAATAAGATGTCACAAAAGCTGTGCTCCCATGAAGGGGTAGTAGGGAGCTGCTCATCCCACCTTGCCTGCAGCTTGTGTCATGTCCCTGGGCAAATGTCACAGAGCTGAATTAAGAGGACTCTGTGTAGCCAGAGCATGATGCTTGGGTGCCTTCAAGACCTGCTGGAGGCTTGTTACTGGGTGACTTTCACCTCCTTGTTTATAAAGGGCACACAGAAATACCTTGGGATCACAGAGGACTGGTTGAAACCTTGAATTTGATGGAAGGCTCCAAACCTGGAGGACAATTGGAAGGGGCAGAATAGCCTGGTTTGTGTTGTGTGGGGTTCTTTGTTTCATCTGGGATTGTGATTCATCTCCTGAGTGGTTGATGTGTCACAGATGTGGTTGTTACAGGAGCATTTGGAGAGATCACCCCTCTGGTGATAGCCCTGTGTCACTGGGTAGGGTTTCCCTTGCTGCTCCTCCCTAAACACACTTGGCTTCTTTGTGCAGGTGCCAGTTGGGGCTAGACCTTGAAGGGAGTTCAGCACCCACTTAAATACACTGGCCTGGGGGGGGATAATTTCTTAAGCTCTCTTTTTAGTGCCTGCTCTGATGATTAGCTCTTTGAGCCAAAGCTTGCCTGTCAGTGCACCTTACAGCACTGAGCACACTGGGGCAGCAAGCTCTACAGCCTGGCAACAGCAGCAGTTAATACTGAAACCTGGCCAAATTTGCAAGTGCTGGTTTAGGCTCTCTGCCTGGATGTCAAAAAGGGAAAGCTAATTACAGTGAGATCCAAGGGGAACAGGCTGGCCTGAAGGAAATGGCATTAAGGTTCTCCTCAGGCCCCAGGTCAGCCCATGTCACATCTCAGCTGCATCATCCTCCTTCAGTTAAATTACCACCAAGTGATTTCTTGGAAGCGTAGCCACCTTTTCTACCAAGAGAATGAATATTGGCTGTTTCCTCAAATTCAAGTAGTAGAGGCTGGCCTGGGATTGCAGAAGCAGCTGGAAGAGGATGGTTTGGGGCTGGGTTGCTGGGGGCACAGTGCTGGTGGAAGCTTGGATCATGCTGGAGAAGCAGTGGGGCAGTGATGCTGGAGTATGTGGAGACCAAGTGTCAGATCTGCTGCATGCTGTCTGTGGTGGAGCAGAGTCTCAGAGAGTGGTGTGTTGGAGGTCCAGGATGCAGCTTGCCTGAGCACAACATAGTACAGAAATCTGAGCCCTAAGACACCTCAGAAGCCTTCCCAGGACTGCCAGCAAGGCAGAGAGCTTTGAGATCATGGAGTCCAACCATCAGCCCAGCAGTGCCAGGTCACCACTGCCCCGCAGCACCACACCTCCATGTCTTTTAAACCCCTCCAGGGATGGTGGTTCCAGCACTTCCCTGGGCAGCCTGTTAGTGGGATGTTTGCATGTGGGCAAGGAGTAGGCAAGTGCAGTTTGACTTGGGCCCTGGCCAATAAAGAGGGTAGCAGAGGAAATAAAATCCTCAGAGGAGATTTAATAACTGGGGAGAATAATTGTAAAGTACTTCAGAATATTAACCAATGGCTGCATGTGTCTAATTAGCTTAATGAAGCTGGGTGCTTGGGTTCTTTTTTAATCAAACAGATGGGCAAAACATTATGCACAAAAAATGAGGTCTGCATACAATGGACACATTTAATTAGCAAATAAAAGACAGAGAAAGGGTTTGTTTTTTCAACTTGAGGAGTGAGAGATTCTTCTTCACTGAGTGCTCAGAAAGAACCTCAAAGGTCATGCTTTCTCAGGTGGTTACAGTTATGGTTTGTAAGGGTTTGGATGTTTGGGATGGAGCCAGCCTGGGGCAGTGGTACCACAGCATTGAGGTGTTGGTGGTTGCTTGCTGTGGGTTGGATTTCCCCAGGGCAGATGCAGTAGCAGTAATGCTGCTTAACTCACAGCTCCAAAGCCTTTTACCTAAGTGTTTGTCCTGGCTTGGGTTGGAACAGAGCTAATTCTCTTCAGCTCAGCCTCTTCTCAGGAACTGCCCTTTGTGCAGTTAGCAGCACGTTGTTGCAGGCAGTGTCTGCTCCTAGCACTGACAGTGTTTGGAGTTGGCACCTAGGACTAGTGTGCAGACCAAGGTCATTGCTAAATCTTGTGTCCCCTGGTGGGGTGCAGGGTAAAAGGCTGCACCTGTGGGGAGGAGAGGGAGAGAGGTGACCCTGAACAAAGGATTCCATTCCATGTACATCATAGTCAGTAGAAAGCTGCAAGATCAGGAGGGTCAAGCTCTTCTTCAGTGGGTGCTGTCTGAGGAGGACTCTGTCCTTCTGCCTTTGATGTAATCTGCGTGTTCCAGAATCCAGGTCCTGAATCCAGTTCCCATCTGCCCCTTAGTTCACTCTAGGGCTTCTGCCACAGCATCAGTGGTGACAGTGACCAGTTGCCATTTCATTTATTGTTATTTTCTCTAAAGTAGTTTGAGCTTTCTTTGCCAGTCTCTTCCTTTTGGAAGGCAGAGGGGTTCAGAGAGGATCTGTCACTCATTTAGTGGCCAGCCCAGCCCTGACTCTTGTTTATGTGACCCCCTCTGTTCTGCAGAAGGGGAAAGTGAGGAGGCAGTAGCCCAAGGTAAGCAGGGTGTAAGCTCAGTGTTGAGCATATAGTGCTGGCAGTGCTGAGTGTCCTTGTGCTCTGCAGCTGGTCAAGGTGCCCTCAGTGTTGAGGACACCTGTGAAGGCTTTTCCTGATGGTCTGTGCTGGCACTGTGGTGCCTGGAGTTCCTGCAGCCAGCCATCTGTAGTGCTGCTGGCCCCAGGCAGTGAGATCAATTCCTGCCACCAGTTTCCCTGGCCTCCCAGCAGTGCTGGCTCCTGTCCCTGTCCCTGTCCCTGCCCATCCCAACATGCATGCTCAGCTGTCATCTGTCTAACCAGCTCTGCTGAGCCACAGAAACCTGCTGCAAATCAATGCTTTGCCTCTCCAGCCAGGAGGCTCCTCTCCATATGAACCTCCAGTGCTTATGTAGGTGTATAATGGAGATCTGTGATACCTCTGAGCCTTGGGAAGGCTGGGAGCATTAGCTCCAGTCTAATATTATAAGCTGAACAAGCTATTTTGATATTAAGCCTATAATAATAACACCTTGTAGCTAAAGAGTGTGTTTTCACCCTTGGTGGATTACTCAGCTCTATTCTTTCGAGGCAGTGTTTAACAAAGCAGAGCCTTTCCCAGACTATATTTAATTAAACAGAGCTCAGAGATTTCTTCCACTTCATTTTAATGCTGTGGCTGTGTTGTTCTAGAGCCTCATCTCTGGGGCAGTTAGAAATGGAGCTTGTGCTCTGCCAGCACACAGGCCAGAGGGGTCTCTGTCCCCTGTCCAGATGTGCCTAATGATGTGCTCATCCTGGAGGGGCTCACAGTGTAGGGACTCACAGACTCCAGCTTCTCTTTAGTGGGATGGGGAATGTGGCACTTGGGGCAGCCTCTGACTAGGGGCAACAGGCACAAACTGGAACCCAGGAGATTCTGAAACTTGTTTGGTGTGAGGGTGTTGGAGCCCTGGCCCAGGCTGCCCAGAGAGGCTGTGGAGTCTCCTCCTGGGGAGACATCCCCAAGGCAGCTGGAGGTGACCCTGGGCAAGCTGCTGGGGATGACCCTGCTGGAGCAGGGGGGTTGGAGTAGAGATCCCCAGAGGTCCCTTCCAACCCCATCCATGCTGGGATTCTGAAGGTGAGCAGGTGCTTGGGCTGAGCTATGTGGCCCGTTCAAGTGGCAGCTCAACTCATGTGCTTGACATTACAACTAAAAGGTTTTGGGGTCCTGAGTTCTACCTGCTTCCTTTTTTTGTTGCTAATGTAGACACAGGAGCATGTTGAGTCCCAGGGCTTGGTCATCCACAATTAGACACACAATGAAGACTTTAATTTGAAGGCTCCTGCTTTCTGTCTCAGGAGGTATCTGTGAGCAGATGGTGACATGCTCTGCTTTTGCTGATTGTTGCAGATTATTTGCCAGATAATTTTTCTGAGTAATCCTTTGGCCTGCAGAGTGTTTAAAATCCTGGAGGCAGGTTTCTGGTAAAAACACTTGTGTTTGCAAATTTGGCAATCTGCTCCTGGGCCTGCTTGCTGATCTCACTGTGAGGAGGAGACTTTTCTTTGGGTGGCAGATGTCCTCTGCTCCCTTTGAGAGGGGCACCTTCGGAAGCAGAACCTCCCTCCCAGTGGCAGGGTGGGAAGTAGAACTTTTATGCCTGGTTTTGGGTTTATTCTGTTTTGGTATGATATGGCTGAAGTCCAAACCTCAGCATGAGTACTATCATCCTGAGCTCACCTGAGGTCAGGGGATCATTAAGGTTGGAAAAGACCTCTAAGATCAAGCCCAATCATGAACCTAGCACTGCCAGCTCAGCACTAACCCATGTCCCTCAGAAGCACATCTGCAGGCTTTTTGAACACTTCCAGGGATGGTGACTCCATCACTGGCCTGGGCAGCCTGGGCCAGGGCTTAACCACTCTGTCAGGGAGGAAACTTCTCCTAATATCCAACCTGAACCTCCCTTGGCACAACTTGAAGCCATTTCCTCTTGTCCTATCACTACTTCTTACTTGGGAGAAGAGACCAACTCTCACCTCATTCCAGCTGCCTTTTAGGTAGTTGTAAAGAGTGAGAAGGTCTCTCATGAGCTTCCTCTTCTCCAGGCTAACCAACCCCAGTTCCCTCAGCTGTTCCTCACAACACTTGTGCTCTAGACCCTTCCCCAGCTTCCTTGCCCCTCTCTGGCCACAGTGTTTCGCGTGGCATGGTGAGGAAGCAGCCTTGCTGACACACAGCTTGTGTTTTGTGCAGGTGATGCTGCATAACTTCACCAGTGCAGAACAGCACTCAGGTGATTTGCCTGGATGGAGCTGGGCAGCAGCACTGCTGGGGGTACTGCAGCCACCAGCACAGCTCTCCCTCTGCTGCAAAGCTGCTGGGATTTCTTCCCCTTTCCCCTCCATCTCTTCCCACTTCTCCATTTTAAAACAAAGGTCTTCTCTTGGCTGTCTCTGGAGAGCTGGCTCTGGTAACTGCTTGACTGATTTATTCAGTATTTTAACATTTACTGGATTTATATAACAGCCAAACAATCTGTTTCAGGAGTTGAATATAAACCCAACTTGAGTGAGTCACATCCACGTTAGCCATAATGCAGAGAGAGGCAGCTGGGGGAGGGAGGAGGTGACTTGGGTGTTTCTGCATGGGAATATCTGCCTGCCTGAAATATCTCTGACACCTCAGAGCTGAGTGATGCTGCCAGCACTCTACCATCAGGGATCTGTTCTGAAACTTTGAAAGAACAGTAGGTGCATCAGCTTGCTGCTCCTGGCTGAGCTTGGTGGCCTCCAGAGCTACCCAGGCAGTGCTGGGTGTCCCTGTGCTTTGCAGCCTTGTGGTGGGTTAGGCACCTTTGTCTGGGGTGTGCATGTGTGAAGGACAGGGAAGGGGAGCTAGGAAGTAAAGCTGCAGTGATTTGCTGGGTTTTTTCAATTAAAAACCACATAGCCTTTGTTTGTGGCAGAACTTGGTGAGCCAGGTCCCCAAGGTGAGCAGATCAGCACAGTAGCAGCTGGGATGCTGATATGTCCCAGCACATCCTCCTGGGATCTGGTCATCTGGGTTAGGGGGCTCTGGGGCTGTCCCAGCAAGGCAGCAGAGCTGTCAGGGTCTCTCTGCCCAGGCATGAGCCAGGTGAGCAGGGCTTGTTCCTCAGGGGGACAGCAGGAGTGAGAGCCACCAGGATAACTAACAGCAGAGGTTTCCCAGAATGTGGTGTGGAACTTGCTGCTTCAGGTCCTTCCCAGCCAATTCTGGCATTCCCTCAGTTGTCTGAAGCAGTCTTATGAGCTCCAGGGCAGCTCTGCTGTGGGCACAGCCTGGCCCTCCCTGCTGGTGGGGTTGTAACGTGGGGAGGCAGGACAGGTCTCCAGCTTCAGCTGTCACTTGTGAAAATGCCAAGCAGGAGGCAGCAGGAAGGGAAGAGCCAGGTCTGTGTTGCTGCCTGGATGAGAGGTTGGCTCTTCAGCTTCTCTTCTCAAGCACTTCTCTTGTGCAGCTTGCTTATTGAAATTCTTGTCTTTAGAGGGGAAAATAAATGCTGGCTGATGAGCTCCATTACAGGACTAATTTTAGAGTGTGCCAAACACTAGGAAATTGTTTCCAGTCTTCAGCTCATTTCTCTTTTATTTCCTCTTCCATTTGTGAAAAGCACCTTCATCATCCTTCCAAACAGCCAGTGGTGTCCTGCTTGCCTTGTCAGGCATTCTCCTTCCAGCCCTCTCTTCTGATGCTTCTGCATGCAGGCACTTGACACTGCTGGTAGAAAGGCTCTCTCCGGGACTGCAGGCAGCCCTGCAGGCATGCTGCAGGCAGTGGGCCCTCAGCCAGCTGCTGTGAGATGCCAGCAGAGCCCCCTGCAAGGCTGGGGGGAGCAAAGGGGGACAGCATCAGGGTGGAATTTCTTGTTCTGGGGAAGCCAGGGCTTTATAAGCCTTTCCAGCCCCACCCCAGCCTGCTTTCTTAATGAGCAAGAGGGAAAATATGAATCTTCCTCTGACCTGCTGAAGAGTTCAGGAAGCAGTCCCAAAGCTTCAGGGTTTGTCCTTGGCACTGATGAAAACCCAAGTCATTGCTCAAAAGGATGGAGCAGGCAGTGAGTTAGGAATCAGGATCCTTGATCAGTGCCGGAGGGAGCAGCACTGCACAAAATCCAGATTTTCCAAGGGGATTCCTTTTCATCAGCTGGAAGCTCCCAGTGGTTTGAGAAAAGCCTGGATGGAACTCACTGGTGTCTCCTCTGAAACCTTCAGGGAGGCTTCAGAGATTTGGTGCTTCCTGCAGCACAGCTCCTTGCTTGCAGTGTTAGCAGAGTCTGCCTGAGCTCTGGATTAAAGCTAGGAGCAAGAGTCCCATGGCATCCCCCCCCAATACAATTCTCAGAGGCTCTCTGGAGTCCATGATTCATGGCTTTGGTAACCAGATGTCCCTGACAGCAGCTGCTGTGGCCATTAGCAGGCAGATTGCTCAAAGACATGGTGCCTACCTTTGGAAATCTTCCCTCTCCTGTCCCCAGCTCCCTCACCTTTCTCTGCTCTGCAGAGCTTAGTTCAGTGCCAGCTGGTGGTGGCCACATCCCTCCCAAGGAGCTGCCTCTTGCCCTGGCTTCTCATGCTGGAGACCGATGGAAAACGCCCTACTGCTGGCAGTTCCCATGCCGTGGCTTTCCTGGCTGTGCCCCCTGAGGCTCCTGGAGGTGTGAGCCCCCAGGCATTCAGCAGGCAAATGTCACCATGGTCAGGCTTTGGGAACGTGGCTGAGATAAACCCTTTAGGGAACTAAATGTGGCAACAGCTAATCCCTTGGAAACAGTCACCTGGGCCCTGCAGGAAAGAGGCTTTGCTGCACTGATTAGCAGCCCTGGCAAGAACATTAACTCACTTTTCTTTGGAAATGAGAAGCACCTCTCCACCAGAGTGTAGGGGTTTAGGTACCAGCTGCAATATTAAGGTAGGGTTTTGGTTTGGTTGTTTGGGGTTTTTTGCACCTTCCTTCTAAATCTGTAGCTTGAAAGCCTGTGCAACCCTGCTGGGATGGGGGGGTATGGCTGAGCATCCCTGGGCTCTGGTAGAGCAGAGACTGGGAGACCAGTGGCACCCCAGCAGCTTCCCAGGGAGAGTGGCAGTGGTGAGCAGCTTCTGGCACCACCTGCCTGTGCTGGGGTGTCTGAGCTAACCTCATCTGGGGTGCCAGGGCTCAGTGGTGGAAATTAACCCCTGCCAGGCTGATCGGCCCCCACCTAAAGGGCTGAAGCTCATGCTAAGAGACAGATGCTGCTGACCTTTTCCAGCCCCTTCTTAGCAAGTGCATTCCAGCTGTTTTGACAGCTCCATGATTATTTTTTGGAGGGAGATTTGCACTGATTCCTTTATTTCTATATTTTTTTAACACAATGCTTGGTTTCAAAAGCCTGAACTACAAATTCCATGTACATTAAAAGCTCAGTTCTTGCACTTCAGTGAAGGCTGCTTTGGGCTGTGTTCTTGAGGCCAGGCTTTTATTTATCTTGGTGCTTATCTTGCTTATCCATAAGGCTCCATTCCCAAGGTCTGCTCTGGCAGGAGTGCAGCTTGACCAGCAAGTGATGCTTGCTGATGAAGGCTGTGGACCAGCAGCCTGGCTGGCTGAAGGGATTAAACCAGGTGTATAAAACTTGTCTAGAAAGTAATCTAAGACTGAGAAAAGATTAAACACTTGTATTAAGCATTTGTTGTTCAGAGCAGGTTTGAGTGCTGAGGATCCATCCAAAATCCTATTACCTTTCAACTGCCTTTCTCCTACTTCATTTTCTATTTTAAGTAAATAGCACAGAGTTAGCTCAGAAGGGAAAAGATCCAGGTGCCACTGTTCAAAGTGTGCTTTACTGGTTAGATATTTATGGGAGGCATTCAGGAAATGAACAAACACTTAGAAATATGTATTGCTTCTTACAGTAGCTGATCAATTCCCACTTGAACCCTTTTGGTTGCTCTGATGGCTTTGTGTGCTCCTCACCAAGCAGTGCTGCAGCAGTGGATAGACTGGCATCTGTCCCAGTTAAAGATTGCAGGAAATGCAAGTGCTGGAGTTGATTTATGGAGGTTGGGAGTTTGAGCAGCAGAAGGTGACAGCATGGCATGTGGTACAGGCACTGGTGGAAGGGAGTGAGATCTGCAAGAGGACAGGACCAGTGAGACACGTGGTGATGGTTTGGTCCTCCCAGTGCCAGGACAAGGAGTTGCTGGTCCCACTTTGTGGAGAAGCAGCAAGGTGGGGTTACCATGGCTGGGTCTGTGTCATGAAATGACAGCAGTCTTCAGTAAAACTTGGCTCCCAAGCATTGGGCTCCCTGCTTCTACAGCAGTGATTCCTTCTCTGGGCTGGAATAGAGAAGTGTAGAGTAATTTCATGAGAAAAAGGAGGTGACTCTTACCTGTCCCAGCCATGCAACTGGTTCTAAATCCATGGCTTCACAGGGCACGTTGTACAACAGCCTGCTGGCTCCACGTCCTCCCTGGAGGCATTGGTAGATGTTGCTGTGTGGAAGCCTATGCACCACCATCTATCTTCCTGCCTGGGTTGCTGAGCTCTGACTGGAAAACCTCTTTAATTCATCTGAAGTTCATTCAAAGCACTAGGTGAGCAGAGCCCAGCTCCCATCCAGCAGCTCTTCCCTAAGCAGTGCATGTTCTTAAGCATTTGCTTAGCTTTAGGAAGAGCTAAGCAAATGAGGCATGTGTGGAGGTAGTTAGTTCCTTCTAATCTGCACTTCTGGAAGAATAAGATGTTGAAGTCTCAGTGGGAGGGAGGGTGGCAGTCTCTGCCTTCAGCAAAGCCAGTGTGGTGCTCAGTTGCAGTGGGGAGAATCTCCTGCCCCTAGCTCTTGCTCCTGTACCTGGAGGTGATCCTTTCCTCCAGCCCTGCAGAGACAAACTCCTTTAGACAGAAAAGAAAGTTTGCAGAATGCTGCAATCAGCAAAGTTCCTTCATCAGCTGACTCCTGCAAGAGAGGAGTGAGGGGGCCTGGGGAGGAGTGGAGGAGTCAGGAGAGATGTAGGAGAATGCTTTTTCTGGAGCGAGTCCCTGTTGGTGCAGAGGCGGCAGCACCGTGTTCAGCTCCAAATGGGGATTTGGGGGCTGGGATTGATGCCCAGCGAGGGCTGCAGGATGCTGGTTCTCAGCAGGCTGTCACTCCTGCACTCCAGTCACCTGCCAGTGCTCCTGGGAGGACTTCTCTCTTTGGATGCCATTAACCTGTGACATGTCCCTGCAGCCTCTGCCGGGTCCCCACAGCTGAGAGGAGCCACTTTGGGCTTGTCCTTCAGCTTCTTTTTCTTGGCTGTACCTTAGCTGTGCTGGTGAGCAGGAGCCTTCCTGCTCTAAGTCCATCTGTGGCTTGTTGCTGATAGATCAGGCACAGCCCTGAGCTGCCTGATGCCCCAGCAGCTCCAGGCTCACTCCTGCCCACCCAGTGTGGTTTTACCACCTTGCACATGGTCATCCCTAGCTCTCCTCTCCCTCGACGTGGCTGTCATCTCCCTGGGGAAGGACTGGCTCTTCTTGTACATGGGTTTGCTGCAGCATCGTGCCCAGACCCTGCTGGGTCAGGGGAAGGGATGTGCTCCTTTCTCTCCCATACTGGCCTTGCTTAGGAGAGGAGGAACTGCTAGTCCTACCCTTTTGAAAAGGGCCTTTAAGAGTGTTGTGTTGCTGCAGTAATCTCAGCTAAATGCTTGTCCCTTAAGAGAGTGCATGTCCAATGCTGAGAGCCCAAGCAAGACTCATTGCAAGGTAAACCAGGAGCATGGGACTTAGTCTTTTGTTTCTGCTGTACAGGGCTTATGCTAATAACAGCAGAGCTTGAACCCAATCCTTGAGGAGCTTTCCAAGAGTCTGCTTAATCTGTTTAACAATGGATCTGGGCTTTTGTTTGGATCTTTTTCAGACAGTTAAATTGTTGTCCCTTCCAGAGGAGCTGAGGCTCCTGGAAGCTCAGCAGCATTGCTTTCCTAATTGACTTGGGGTTTCTCTATGTCTGTTCAGGGTTTGCAAGAGCACTGTCACCATGGCATCAGAATGCTTCCTCTGCCAAAAACCCTGCATAAAAACACGTGTAGATGTGTGCACACACCTCTTTGTGCTCTGTTGGAAAGTGCAAAGACATTCTGCTGGAAGATCATGGCTTTGCATGAGTGTATTCTCCAGGTAGTTAGCTTTGCAGATCTCTTTCAAGCTCCTGTTGGGATCATGGCTCTGGTCCATGTGCCATTGAAGAGAGACATCTTTCTGAAGAGCTTTGGGCCAGAACCTGTGCAAGCAGAATCTTGCATTTCCATTATTTATGGTTTATGCTGTGGGGATGGAGCTGTACAGAGTCAGCAACAGACCCTGACTTGGAAACTTAGTGACTAGAGATCAAGATACATAGGGAGAGGAGAGAGGGGTGGGAAGCAGGGGAAAGAGTACAAATTTTTAGGTAGGCAGGTTAGTGTCTCCCCTGGGCAGGCAACAAATGCTCTGTCTGGCTTTGGCTTGCTGAAAAATACAGCAGCAAGATGAGTGAAGCAAGATCACAGAATTCCAGCGTGGTGGTGAGTGGAAGAGACCTCAGGAGATCATCCAGTCCAACCCCCCTGCTAAAGCAGAGTCACCCCACAGCAGCTTGCCCAGGGTCACCTCCAGCTGCCTTGGGAATCTCTCCCCAGGAGGAGACTCCACAGCCTCTCTGGGCAGCCTGGGCCAGGGCTCCAACACCCTCACAACAATGACCTCCTGTTCAGGTGGAGCCTCCTGGGTTCCAGTTTGTGCCCAGTGCCCCTTGGGCTGTCCCTGGGCACCACTGAGCAGAGTCTGGCCCCAGCCTCTTGCCCCCAGCCTTCAGCTCTTGCTGGGCATTGAGCAGCTCCCCTGTGGGTCTGCTCTTCTGCAGGCTCAGCAGCCCCAGGGCTCTCAGCCTTTCCTCCTGCCAGAGCTGCTCCAGTGCCCTCAGCATCTTGGGAGCCTCTGCTGGACTCTCTTCAGTAGTTCCTTGTCTCTTTAACTGGGGAGCCCAGAACTGGACACAATATTAAGATATTTAAAGTGAAGATTCAGCTGTTAAAGGTAACAGGATTTGAAGGCTGGGTGGCACATAATACAGCATGGTGTAGAGCTGGAGGAACCAGGCTGCACAACATGCACTTGGAGAAATGTTCCACTATTTATAGCAAAAGCTTCTTCCTCTCTTGATTCCAGCTCTTCTTGAATGCACTCAGTGATTGCTTTTCATGTCTGAATGCCTGTAAAAATGGAGCTCCCTAAACAGAGTGAAATGTTTATATGAGTTAATGACTTCAGAGAGCTCTGCCTGTTTACAGCCAGAGTGGGGATGAAGTGCCTTGGCCACAGTCACAGCAGAGCAGCTCTGGTGCTGATGGCTGGCCAGGGTGGTGGTGGCTGCACACAGCTCCACCCTCAGGGACCTTCAGCCTTAGTGACTGTACTGATGTGCTTGCAGCAAGGTCTGAAGGAGTCTTCCTGGGGTGGGAAACCTGTGTGCAGAGTGGAACTACTCTGGGATTTGTGCTGTCACAGAGCAGAAGGGGAGTGAAATCTCCTCAGTGGTTTCCAGTTGGAGCAGAGTGGAAGCCTTGATTTGAAGGCAGGGCCTTGGGATGGGTAGGTCTTTATGAAGTGCTTCATTCTGGGTGATTTCCTACTGCTTCTTTACTCCCCACAGAGTCCCCTTTGAGCTCAGCAGCCAGGAAGGAGAGCTGCAGCACTGTGCTGCTGTTCCCCTGGGGCCAGACCTGCCTTGGCCCCGGCTTGGCTGCAAACCAGTAGTGTTTCCAGGGGTGAGAGTGTCCTCATGGCTCTGCAGCAGGCTCCCAGAGAAAGGGATTAAGGATAACAGTAAGCTCCTTTCTGCCTGCCTCTCTTTGCTCAAGGTACAGCTATTTGTTTGCTGAGAGGATCTAGCTGTCTTTGGGTTCTCTTTTCACCAGTGCCAGAGACAGGAGTTCCAAGTGCTGGTCTGTAATCCTCCAGCAGCAGCAAGTGATGGTGTGGAGGCCAGGAGAGCTGGAGGTGGCTGGTGAAGCCTTGCTGCCCCAGCTGTGCATGGGAGAGTGGCTTGGACAGACACAGGCACAGGGAGTGGTGATCCTAGCAGGGAGCAAACAGATCTCATGACATCACAACTGGAGCAGAAGAGCTGGTGATTCCCTCCTATTTTGAAGGGTGCCTTTAATCTGGGAGAGGGGACATGCTAGCAGCAGTGTGAAGTGGATTCTTGGTGGAGCTGCTGTGCACTCTGAAAGCTGTTGGGATTTCCTCCCTCCAGGAGATTCTGGTCGTGCATCCAATAAGATCATTGTGGAGAGCAGGAGGTGATGATGTGCTGCTGGGATCTGAGCTGTCTGCTTCAGTTTGTGTGCATGGCTGGCTGGGAAGGTGTGAGTGAGTGTGTGCCATGCTGGCAGCAGCTGGGCTGGAGTCACAGTTGAGCTGTCAGGCCCCAGGAGCTCTGTCTGACACCGTTGGAGGTGTGTGCTGAGCAGCAGCAGGGTTAGCAGTGGTCACTGCAGTGATGCTGAAGAATGACTTGCCCTCTGCACAAGTGCAGCTGAGGGCTTGGCCTGCTGGAAAGCAGCTCTGCAGAGAGGGACCTGGCAGCCCTTGGGGACAACAAGTTCATCAGGAGCCCACAATGTGCTCCTGTGGCCAAGAAGGCCAATGGTCTCCCGGGGTGCACGAAGAAGAGTGTGAGCAGCAGGTCCAGGGAGGTTCCCTTCCCCTTTTTTGCTGCCCTAGTGAGGCCACATCATGGCCAAGTACAAGGAGGTCAGGACAATCTCTGGTATCAATCCAGGCTGAGGGATGAAAGGATGGAGAGTAGCCCTGGGGAGAAGGACCTGGGGGTGCTGGTGGGTGAAAAGCTGGAGATGAGGCAACAATGTGAGCTCACAGCCCAGGAGCCAACCCTGTCCTGGGCTCATCCCCAGCAGCATGGCCAGCAGGTCAGGGAGGGGATTGTGCCTCTGCTCTGCTCTGGGGAGACCTCAGCTGCAGTGCTGGGGCCAGCTCTGGAGTCCTCAGCACAGGAGAGACAGGGAGCTGTTGGAGCAGGTCCAGAAGAGGCCACAGAAATGATCTGAGGGCTGGAACTTCTCTGCTGTGAGGCCAGGCTGAGAGAGTTGGGCTTGTTCAGGCTGGAGAAGAGAAGGCTCCAGGGAGACTTTCCTGCAGCCTTTTAGTATTTAAAGGGCCTGTCAGAAAGATGGGGGAGAGACTTTTTGGGACCTTGAAAGGTCTCTTCCAACTCAAACCATTCTATGATTTCACAGTTGTCAAGGTATCTGTTGGGATCTGCTCAGAAGTGGTTAAGGGAATTCCATCTGCTCTGGGTGCTGCTTCCTTGCCTCTGAGTATGTCCCCACAGGGTGGTTGTTTGGTGAGGTGCTTGTATTCCTCCAGAGTGGAGAGAGATTCAAGTACCATAAGTAGTTTACTCTAATGCTTGTGTAGCTTCCTACAAGAGGTTTTTGGAGAGTGACAGAAGGATATTGAGAGAGCTTGGCTGCAGTCCTGGCACCTGCCTGCACAGAGACCTACCAGGCTCTGCCCATCCCTGCCAGGAGCAGGGCTTGTGTTTGCATTCACAGGCTGCTGAGCTGCACAAGAGGCTGGTGCCAGCAGCTTGAACACACTTCACCCAAGAGCTAGCTGAGGTTGGAGCCATCTCCAGAGTTGCCTCTCAGAACACTTGAAATGCAGATTTGTGCTGGGTTTTTTGCTAGTTCAGCACAGGCTTTCCTAGCAGTGCTCTGTCTATCTGAAGACCAAAATCAGCAGCAATTCCACTGGTGTGGGAGATGGGAGCTCCTTCCTGCCCTTGGAGTGCTGCTGCTTTAACACAAAGTGGACAAGTGATTTAGGTAATAAACTGATTTGGATTTGGTCCTGGATTAAATCAGCCTAGTGGAGCAAATGTGCTTACTCATCAGGTGACTCATGTCTTAGTCACTTGGAGAATAAGAGCTTCTCTTTTTGGGTGCTTCCAGAAGGAGATGGATGGGGATGAGCTTCACATTTCCACCTTTCCTTTTGAAAAGTGTCTAAAAAAGGAATGGTTGTGGGAGGGAAGATGAAATCAAGGTCTTTGGAAAGAATGTGCTGGGATCCTCTTTGGACAGAAGAGGAAGGAGCTCTGCCTGGCAAGTGAGGTGCATCCCAGGAGCTTAGCCTGGATTCTGCAGCACTCTGGGACTTTGGTTGTTTTGCTCTTTGCTTTCCCAGCAGGCAGAGTGATCTCATGCCTCAAATCAGACTTCTCAAGCTTTGTTCTCAGGGTACCCAAGTGAGTCCATGTTGTGGGTAGGGGCAAGTCTGAGCCTATTCTCAAATTCCTGAGCTACCAGCAGTACATAAAAGCTTCCTTAGATGGAAGCTGGGCCCTGAAACACACTCATGGTTGCTGTGCAAATAAAGCCCTGCTGATCTCAACTTTGATCCTATCGGAGTCCCATTGTGGTGGGGGTTGGAAGAGACCTTCAGAGCTCATCAGGTCCAACCCCCCTGCTAAAGCAGAGTCACCCCACAGCAGCTTGCCCAGGATCACCTCCATCTGCCTTGGGAATCTCTCCCCAGGAGGAGACTCCACAGCCTCTCTGGGCAGCCTGGGCCAGGGCTCCAACACCCTCACACCAAACAAGTTTCTCTTCCTGGGTTCCAGTTTGTACCCAGTGCCCCTTGGGCTGTCCCTGGGCACCACTGAGCAGAGTCTGGCCCCAGCCTCTTGCCCCCAGCCTTCAGCTCTTGCTCAGCATTGAGCAGCTCCCCTCTGGGGCTGCTCTTCTCCAGGCTAAGCAGCCCCAGGGCTCTCAGCCTTTCCTCCTGCCAGAGCTGCTCCAGTGCCCTCAGCATCTTCCTATCCTTTGCTGGACTCTCTCCAGTAGTTTCTTGTCTTTCTTCAACTGAGAAGCCCAGAACTGGACCCAGGACTCCAGATGTGGCCTCACTAGGACAGAGAAGAGGGAGAGGGGAACCTTCCTCAACCTGCTGGTCACACTCCAGGAGACCATTGGCCTTCTTGGCCACAGGAGCACATTGCTGGTTCCTGGTGGACTTGTCATCCCCCAGCACTCCCACGTTCTTCTCCACAGAGCTGCTTTCCTGCAGGTCACCCCCTCACCTGCCCTGCTCCATGAGGTTATTCCTCCCCAGGTGCAGGACTCTACCCTTGCCCTTGTTGAACTCCATGAGGTTCCTCTCCCCCAACCCTCAGCCTGCCCAGCTCTCCCTGGATGGCAGCACAGCCTGAGAGGTGTCAGCCACTCCTCCAGTGCTGGATCAGCAGCAAACTGGCTGAGGCTCCACTCTGTGCCTTCAGCCAGGTCGCTGATGAGGATGTTGTGCAGGACAGGACCCAGGTCCTATGTGTCATCCCCCCTGAAGCCATGGCAGAGCTGCAGCCACTCAGATGATGTTCTGGCAGAGCTCCTGCTTCTCCAGCAGTATCTGGAGTGTTTAATGTTAATATTGCTCTCCCTCAGATGGATTTGGCACTCCTCAGTGTTTTCTTGTTACAGGAATTTCCTTAAGTAGAAACTTTTTCTTCAGAGTAATTTAGTGTTGATTATTGCTTATATATGCAATTAGTGTAATTGCATCTGATTATGCAGATTTATTTAACCATCTAATTAGAACAGGGAGGGATGAAATATAATGCAGTTGGGAAATCTTTTGTGAAACTTCCTGAGCACAGTCCTCTGTGCACAAGGTGGTTACCATCAGGGAACCACAGAAGGGTTTGGGTGGAATGGGACCTTTTAAAGGTCCTTTGGTGCAACCCCCCTGCAGTGTAGCTTGATGGACTGCAGATTTTGCTTCAGCATCCTGGCTAGTTTCAAAACATCTTTCAAGTGTGATGTTAATTGCTCCTAAAATTGGTTACCTGTCCTCCATGGTGTGAGGGTGTGTGACTTGGTGAGGTTTACATGGTAATAGCAGGAGGTTGCTGCTGAGCTCTGCCTTGCTGTCTCACATCTGCATCCACACCTTACACCCAGGGACAGGAAAGCAGCAGTCCTGTGCTGGACCCAAACCCTGGATCCTGTCTGCAGCTGGAGTCTCTTAGGGGGAAGAGAGGGAGAGCAGGACAAGCACAGAGTGAGTGATGAGGGTAGGTAAGCTAGAGGAGGGTGGATTTAGGTTGGATATTAGGAAGAAGTTCTTCACTGTGAGGGTGGTTAGGCAGTGGAACAGGTTGCCCAGGGAGGTTGTGGAAGCCTCATCCCTGGAAGCTTTTAAAACAAGGCTTGATGGGGCCCTGGGCAACCCGATCTAGTGGATGGTGTCCCTGCCAGGCAGGGGGGTTGGAACTGGATGATCTTTGAGGTCACTTCCAACTCTGACAATTCTGTGATCCTGTGATCTTATGTGTCCCTCAGGGTGCTTGTGGTCTGTAGCTCAGGCACTGAACTGGTTCCTCTCATCCTGTCACTTGTTACCTGGATGAAGAGACCAACCTCCACCTGGCTCCAGCCTCCTCTCAGGGAGTTGCAGAGAGTGAGAAGGTCTCCCCTGAGCCTCTTCTTCTCCAGGCTAACCAAGCCCAGGTCTCTCAGCTGCTCCTCACCACACTTGTGCTCTAGACCCTTCCCCAGCTTCCTTACCCTTCTCTGGCCACACTCCAGCACCTCAATGTCCTTGGAGTGAGGAGCCCAAACCTGACCCCAGGATTGGAGCTGTGGCCTCCCCAGTGCTGAGTAGAGGGCAGATGTTCAGTGTAAATGGCTGTGGGTTTGTTGTTGAGCAGGTTGGGTTTGGATACATACCAGAAGCTCTTGTAGCCTATAAATAGGAATTGAAGAGGTCAGAAGTTTACCCTCAGCTTGCTAAGAAGCTCAAATTCTCCCTTTCCTGTCAGCCTGGCTACAGAAGGAGAAGTTCTCTGTAGCTCTGTCACTTGTTGCACATCAGATGGAATCTCATCTTGATCATCTTGCTCCATGCTTGGCTTTGGCTTCCTTGTGGAGTCTTGGTGACTTGGTTACTGCCTGCAGGGTTTTGCTTTCACTCTTAGTTTACATTGGAAGAAGCCTGGGGTGGGTGTTTTGGTTCTTTTGGGATGGAGGTCACCATGAAGCCAGGGATGGGTGTTTTGGGATGGAGGTCACCATGAAGCCAGGGATGGGTGCTTTGGGGTGAAGGTCACCATGAAGCCAGGGATGGGTGTTTTGGGCTGAAGATCACCATGAAGCCAGGGATGGGTGTTTTGGGGTGAATGTTATCATTCTGGTTACCCATTTGTCTTCCCTTGTAGGTATTTCATGGCGAGATTCCTTCCTGCCACATGCTGTCCCTGAGCACTAACCTCCCAGCTCTCTGCAGTGCCATCTGAGACCCTACAAGCTAGACACAGCCATGGGGGACTCTCCAGCAGATGTCCTGGGTGGAGGCATAGCCACATGCTGCAAAGACACCCAGACTGACCTGGCAGAACGGGTGGCAGCCATGGATGTGGCTGTTGGCCCAGACAGGAGTGGCCAGAGCAGTGCAGACAGCGCTGAAGAGAACGACGCAGTCTTTTCTGAGCCCATAAAGGACATCCAGAGCAATGGAGTCAGCACTGAACTGCTGCCTTCTCCACAGGCAGAAGATGCTCCCTGGAGGCACGTTCCCAAGAGACCTCTCCCTAGGCCTGGCCTGTCAAGTAGGAAGTTGTCTCTTCAGGAGAGATCCTCAGGAGGTTATCTGGCCTCTAGCAGCACCCCAGGCTCTGGGCCCTACGCCACGGGGCCGTCCCCACGTGTCATGAGGAGGCCAACCATAGAGTCCCACCGGGTCTCCATATCAGATTCTGAGGTAGGCATGCTCTGCTCCATAGCTCTGGGATCAAGGTAAGCCTCTCAGCTGCTGGTGGCAGTCTCCAGGCTTCTGGAGCAGCAGATCTGAAAGCACTGTTTTTAATAAGGGGGCAGAAATTCATTGTGTCAGCTTGGACTGGCAACTGTCTGCCAGGGCTCAGCTGGGGACAGCCCTGCTCCAGACACTGGCTCCTTTAACCCTCAGCTGCCTGCCACAGACCTGGGAAGGGGCTGGGAGCCCTGCTGTGTGGTGGCAGCATGCAGAAGGTCTCTCAGGCTGCTCAGAGAAAGAGCTGCAGCCAAATGGCTTTGCCCTGTGTCCCTGCTGTGTGTGTCCTCAGGGACTTCATCAGTCACAGCAGCTTTGCTGCTGGTATTTTATGGATTTAAGCTTCTGGAGATTATGTATCTCCTATTGTATTTGGCCATTATTGAAGGCATGATTTAATTTGATGAAGAGCTTAAATGCCCTGGTGGTTCCTGCTCCTGTCAGGGTTTTCCTTTGGCCTGAAAACGTTTGTAACAGCAGTGGTAACCAAGGGCTGTGACCCTCCTCTGCCACAGATTTGTGTCCTGAGGGCTGGGGTTGTTCCCAGCATCCATCTTCCAGCTGCTCTCCCAGTACCAAGCCTGGGCTCAGCCCTGTCTCAGGGCTGTAACGTGCTATTAGTGGTCAAGTGTCTTGGTGGTTGCAATTCCCTGAGCTGTGCTGTCATGGGGAGGACAGGGAGCAGGCAGAGGGAAGGTTCACTGCCCAGGGCTGTGCCAGAGATGTTGAGCTCCCAGGGATGACCCTGGGGAGGGGGCATGCAGCAGGGCTTGCTTTCAAAGCCAGCCATGAGGGAGGTGGTGTGAAAGGGGTCTTTCTTGAAGCCAAAATGGTTTGTGAAATGCAACTGGCTAGGGCAGGTTTGGAGAACTGGAGAGGGAACATCATCTCAGTAGAGCTGGCAGCTGGCTTGGGAGAAACAGTTTCACACCTGAATTATCCTCTGAGCCCAGGCTGTGCCTTCTCCTGAGATTTTTATCTGCTGTTTGTGGAGGAAACCCAAGTTTTCCCATGCCTTGCCTCTTTTTTCCAGGCTGGATGTTTCCCAGTCATCTCCTGTTTCTGCTCCTGGGGAATGGGGCAGGGCAGAGAGAGGCATAGGGGATGTCTGTGGGATACCAGAGCTCCATGGTCTTACTGGGAGGAGGCAGAGTGCTGGAGAGAGGAGCAGTGGTGGCATGGACCTGCTGGCCTTACCCTGCAGGGAGGGCTGTGTCTCCTGCCCGGGGTGTCACAGGAGAAGCTTCTAGTTCATCTTGTGACTGTGAGCCTTGGTCTGGTGAGGGGTAGGCCCTTTCCATGGGCATTTCACTCTCTCTTTCCTCTAGAACTGGCAGTACAGCAGTGCTCACCCATGAGTTCCCCTCTGCTGCAGTGCCTGGGCACTGACCCAAGGCAGAGACATCAGCCAGGGGCTCAGAACCAGTTACCACCTGGCTCTTCCTCACCGAGTGGATGGAGAACATGTTGCTAATGTAGCTCTGCTGGTGGGCACCGTGGTGCTGCTAGACATGGTGCCTAAACCCCACTGTGGTCCTGCCCTGTGTCATAAGGGACTCAAATCTGGAGGTGAGACCTTTGCCTGTGTGGATCCAAGTGACCTGGAGCTTGACATCTGCTTGGCTTAGTGTTTCCCTCCTGAGAAGTGGGTGTGTTCCCCTTGCCCAGAGAGGATGGGGTGCAGTGCAGGAGCAAATCTGCCACTGTCCTCTGGGAAGTTCTGCAGGTCACAGGAGGTATGAGCTGGGCTGTGGCATCCCCAGCTGACAAGAGGGGATCTGCAGAAGGTGCACTGCAGAGGCTGCAGCTTCTCTGACAGCAGCCATGTGTTTTAATAAGGGAGAGAGGGAGGGAAAGGAGCCAGCTCCTGGAAGCAGACGTGACTTGTGTGCCAGCTCTCCCACCCTGCAGTGCTCTGACTGTGCCAGGAGTGAGGCTTGTCTGAAATCTGTTTCAAAGGAACTGCAGTGGAGTGTGACTAGCACATTCCCCTCTGCAAGCAAAGTCAAAATCCTCCATCCTCTTCCCCAGCAGCTGCATCCTGGGGAGCAAGAGTTATTGCCTTGGGGTAGGAGATGCCTCGTTTGAAATGCAGATGCAGAGCTCTTCATTCCCCTGCTCCTGCAGCAGTTCTTTGTGCAGTTTTTAAGGGTCACTTTGATACAATACACGTGGAGATTGAAATCCCTGCTCTGCTGCAGCCCAAATGCTTTAACAAAGCCATGCTGGAAACCATCATTCATATTAATGGGGAGTGATTGCCATAGGAGGGGGAAGAGAGCCCAGGTGAGAGCTGTGCCTGTTCAGAGGTGAGTGATCACCCTTGCACAGTGCTCTTGGGACTGTGCTTCAACTTCCCAGCTTCTAGGGACAGTGTCTGTATGCTGTAAGGAGCTAGAGAATTTGGGAGCAGAGCTGAGCCCTCAATTCCATGAAGACCTTACTCCTCCAAGTCCAAGCAGCCTGCCAGGAACTGTCCCAAGCCCATGCCAACCACTGACCTAGGTGCAGCACTCCTGGTGCTAACCAGGCTAGTGATGAGAGAGCTGAGCAAGCAGATCAGGGTTTTGGGGCTGCTAAAAGCAGCTTCTGCTTTGCTTTGCAGATGATGCTCTGGTGCTTGTATGTACCAGGGCAAGGCTCTCTCTGAACTTGTTTATACAGCCTGATGGATGTCCTGTCACTGTGTTTGACAGAGCCTGGCCCACCAGGTTGTCCAGGCCAGTGGTGGAGCCACCTTCCCTGGAGGGGTTTAAAAGGCGTGGAGATGTGGTGCTGAGGGCCATGGGTTGGTGGTGAGCTGGCAGTGCTGGTGAATGGTTGGACTCCATGATCTTCAAGTTCTCTTCCAACCCAACTGACTCTGACTGAAGGGCAGAGGTGCTGCTTGTTGGAAAGTGGCATTTGAAAATGCAGTGCTGTGGTTTCACTCTGCCCTCCCAAAGCAACCTTTCTATGCAGCCAAGAAAAGTCTTCCATGGCTTCTAGGGAATAACAGATGCCTTTTTCCAGGCTCTCTCCCCAGCCCTGCCAGCACAGCTAACTGCTTTATACCTTTTCTCTCCCCAGTCTCCTCTGGCTGCATTGTCCTGTCTTTCACACCTCCCCTTTCTCTCCCTGCAACCACCCACTCCCTGGCATCCTGATTCTTCTAGCCTCGGTGTCCACATGGACTCTCCTCCCCCTGGGATCAGCAGGAGGCCATCCCAGCTCCCTGCTGGGGGGTGGTGGGCTGGGACTGTGTGTGCTTTAGCAGGAATGGAGAGGATGAGTCAGGGCAGTGTCTTCTCCCTCCTCAGTGCTGCTGCTGGCCCTCCCCAGGAGGAAGATGAGTCCAGAAAGCAGATTTTCCTACACTTGATGTCTGTGGCTTATCCCAGAGGCATGGAAAATAAATCCCTTCCTTGTCCTGTCTCTCCTTAGCTTTCCACAGCTTCATCATAGGCCTCCTGCTTCTGTCCTCAAGTGGTTTGAAGCTCCTGGTGTCAAGAGCTGTGAGAGGCAGTGCTTCCACCCTTGAGCTCTTGCTCAGCATTGAGCAGCTCCCCTGTGAGGCTGCTCTTCTCCAGGCTAAGCAGCCCCAGGGCTCTCAGCTTTTCCTTCTGCCAGAGCTGCTCCAGTGCCCTCAGCATCCTCCTAGCTCTGCTGCACTCTCTCCAGTAGTTCCTGGTCTCTCTTCAACTGGGGAGCCCAGAACTGGACCCAGATCTCCAGCTGTGGCCTCACAGAGACTGTGCTTTGCTGAGATTTATCATCATTGATCAATTTCTGCTTTCTGTTCCATTGTTTCTCCCCCTCCCTCTCTGGAGGAGCACCTTGGAGATGTTAACAAATGAGGCATCTTGTTTTCAGGGCAGGACAACAGTGGCACTCTTGGGTGGACACAGTGGCTGATCTGCTGATGGCTTTTCATTGAAGGATCTCATGAAGGTCCTTGCTCTGTTGGTATTTATCAACATTAGAGTGCTGAAATCAAGAGGATTGGACAATGTTATCTGTAAGAAACACTTGGCCCAGGGACAGGTGTTTAGCTCTGATAAAGGAGGAGTACAATGACCCCACTTCATTGTGGGCTGTATTTACTCCTGCAAGTAATCCCTGCTCAGGGGAGGAGGTCTGGTAACAGGAGCTGCTCCTTGCAGGCTTGCTGGTTGAAGAGCAGACCCTACTGAGGTGCCTGGAGGCATTCTTAGGAGGTTGGTCACTTCCTCTGCCTGGCTCAGCTGCTTTTCCCCATCAGATGCATTTCCCCATCTCTGCTGTTTTGCCCAGGGCTGTGAAGCTGAGCACAGGGGAACCCAGGGCAGGAGACCTCACCATGGTGCACAGCACAGCCTCCTGCTGGGAAGTGAATCTGCTGAGGTGGTGTTTGCAGGGGGGTTTGTCCTTCAGTGTCCATGCCCTGGGTTCCTAGCAGAGCCCTCCTTGGGGAGGGGAGTCCTTCCACAAGATTCAACGGCATTTTAATCCTCTCTGTTATTTTTCAGTGGCCTTGTGGTTTACATCTTGGCTTTTGCTGGGTCATGCTCTCTCCTCCCTGGTAGCTCCTGGTTCTGGTGGATTGGTGTTTTGCCTTTGGAAACATATGTGATCTGCAAGCAGCAGTTTGTGCTTGTCTGAGGCCTCATTGCTCACAGTTGGCTCTCCTTCCCTGTCAGGGTGGTGGAAGGACCTTCCTTCACTGCAAACTATCTCATGTGAAGAGGCCAGAGGCTGCTGTCAGGCTCTCTGGGCTGACCCTGGACTGATGCTGGGGAATTGGGGTGGGGGAGCCTCTGGTGTTGCCCTAGCACAACCAGAAGCAGAATTCAGCCCATAATTGCTTTATTCTGGGCTGTCAAAACAAAAAAAGGGCAGCATTTCTAGTGTAACATCTGTCAGTTACAATTAGATTTAGTGTTTCATTATTCAGCACTCTGCCCCTGCTTGAGAGGGATTCAGTCAGTCCCTTCCTCTCACCACTGCTCTAACCATGTTCTCCTTTGGATCTGCAGGACTGTGTGCAACTGAACCAGTACAAGCTGCAGAGTGAAATAGGCAAGGTATGTTCCTGGAGCTGCTGTCTGTCACAAGCAGCCTGCACACCCCTACCCCAGCAAGGGTGGCAGGGCTGTGCCAGCCCAAGGGATCTTCCTGGCCTGGACTCCTGGCAACTTCTCTTGGGTTTGGGTTTTTTGGTTTTGTTTGAGCAAGTTTTTGTTGAAGGTGGAAGTGGAGCTACTTCCTCTGAGATGTAAATGCATTCTCCTTCCTTCTGAAGGTGGTTAGGCTGGCTCCCTCCCAGGGCCTTGCCTTGCCAAATGAACCACAGAGCTCTTAATGCAATCATACAACCCAACAAGGAAAGGCAACTAAAAAGAAAAAGACTAGGGCAGGTGTGTTTGGTCTCCATCAGGACTAGTTTCAGTTTTGATGGCCCTGAATGAAATGCTAGTGTAATTCTAGTCCATGTTTCAAGGCTGCAGGATGGTTCAGAAGAGATTCCACCCACAGTGATTCGAGGTCTGGGCTGGTGAGCACTTCAGACACCTGCACACTGGGATGGCTGCCACCCTGGCAGATGAGGCCACAAGCAGGGATGCTGTCTGGAAGCTGTAGCTGCCTTTGCAGTTGGAACACTGCAGTCAGAAGGGACTGTACCCTGAGCTGCAGAGCCCAAACTCCTCTGCAACAAGCGAGGCCCCAGGCTGGGGGAGGAGGCACCCTTGCTGTCAGCCTGTGCTTGGCTGCTGACAGTCAGGGTGCAAGGCTGGAGATACCTCTGCTGGTGGGACAGCAGGTGTCATCTGCAGCTCACACACAGCTTCAGACCTGCTTATGGCTTTTCTCATTGACTTAAGGAGAGTCTGAGGCCTTCTCTGGTGGCTTTGCCTCTCCCTCCTCTTTCCTTGCAGCTCCCAGCGAGAGGTTAGATACCCTGAGGTGGGTAGAGTCTGCTGCACTTCATGTGCTTTTTGGATCAGCCAGATGGCTTGTAGGTCTCCTCTGAGACCAGGAGCTTCATCCCAGCTCTCAGTGAAGTCAAGGAAAATGTTTCAGAGGCTGTAGTGTTCCCCCTAGTCACTGACTCAGCAGAGATCCCTACCCTGCTGTCGTGTCTCACTTGCATATAATGTGGAGTGTTGACACAGAACTGCCAGGGGCAGTGGTCTGGATGGAGTTTGGCTTCAGGCTGTCACTGGAGCTGTGGATACAGCACCAATCCAGGTCTGCATCTGGGCAGTGGGGTTGGTGGAAAGCAGGCAGCTGGGCCTCAATGATGTCCCTTTGCTTAGAGAGGTTTTGTGCTGGAAATGGTCCTGCACAGAGGTGCAGGAAAGGTGTTCATGCAGAATTGCCAAACTTGCACCAAATGAATCTGCTTGAAAAGGCTTCTGTCTGTTCCCCACCCACGTTTGAGCTAGGACAGCTGCAGTGGCTTTGCCTCAGGGCAGGAGGTGATGAGCTAACACTCCATTCCCCAGACCTTGTCCATCCTCAGGTGCCTCCTGGCTCCAACACACAACCTTGCTGCAGGGTCACCTCACCTGCAGACTTTGCTCAGGGGTAGGCATGGCCTGGGACCTTCAGGGTTGGGTTTTGCCATGTCTGAGGCCATGATCTACCAGCCTTGAGCAGCAAGGAGTCGAGGTGAAGCTGGTGAACTGTGCCATGTGTTTGTTTTGCAGGGTTCCTACGGTGTGGTGAAGCTGGCCTACAATGAGAACGATGACAAGTACTACGTGAGTGGCTCTCTCCTTCTCTCCTCACTCCCCTTTACCCCTCTGAGAGCTAGGGCCCCTCTGCCTTGCTGCTTTTAGCTTTTACATTTCTGCTTCAGGTAGCCTGCAAGGAGTTGAATCTCCTCAGCAGGCATGGAGCTGCTGGCTGCCTGTGAGTGGGCTGCCTTCCGTCAGGCAGGAGGAGCTCGGAGGCAGGCTGCAGAAGCCTAGCCCTGATTTGCCTTGACATTTTCTAGCTAGGAAGCAGGTCACCTGAAATTAGAGGCATGTGTGGGTGGTGGTGGTGGTATTCAGCACCTGCTGTGCAGTGGAATTTGGGCCTGGAAAGAGCCAGGCATGTTTGGTAAGGAAAGGGGGGCATTTGGTGGGAAGATGCTGAACAGCGTGGTCCAGCAGGGCAGTGCCTGGCTCCCCTCTGTCTCACCTGCTTGCAGGATAGCTCCCTGTCCACTGAGCAGGACCTTGTGTCAGGCTGTGAGATGTAGGGTGCAGACCTTGGCTTTTAAATCTTCTGCTTAGCTGAAGCCAGAGTTGGAGAGTTTGAATTCAAAAAGGTTGCTTATGCTGAAGGCTCCTTCTCTGTCCCTCCCCTTTCAGAGGCAGGTGAATCCTAACCCTCCCAGCTGGGAGTCCTGCACAATCTGCCTGCAGATGTCCTGGTGACCCTGGGCTTGCCCTGTGGCACCTTTGGCTCAGGCTGGGAGCAGGAGTTGGGCAGCTGGCAAGAGGAAAAGTGCCTTGCTGAGTGTGGCTGTGCCTGTAGGCTTGTGGAAAGAGCTTTCAGCAGCTCCTGGTGGATCCCAGGGCAGGTATCTGCTGAGCAGAGCTGGGTGGTTGCAGTGCTGTGGACCTTGAACCTCATGCCACAGCTCCACTTTGGCTGCTGCTCTGCACTGTGTGTGCTGAGAGGGGTCCTGCTTTCCCTGCTGCAGTGCAGTGGTCTCCCATGGGTGCAGACACTCATCAGAGCACCCAGGCAGGCTCCTGTGCTGCTCCCTGGCCCAGCTCATGGAGCTGTTGGTCTTGGCACAGAAAGGAGTGAGAACATGCTGTGGAGATATGCAGCATGCTTGTTCCCCACTACTCCCCAGCTAGCTTTTCCCCCCTGACTCCAGGATTTCTGAGTGACCAGCTTGGGGAAGGGTCAGGAGGGAAATTGCCTGCCTGGTAGCATTTGTTAGCCTTTCTGTGCTTCCAGCAGGCCTGAAATTAGAGGACAAATATTTTGAACTGAAGGGTGGAAGAGATGAGGCAAAAATCTGGCCAAGGTGTCCTGGAGCTGGCCAAGCAGAGGAGCCACAATTCTTTCCATCTCCTGCCCTTTCCAAGCTGCCTCACCACTGCTCTGGAATGGTTGCTGTTTCCAATGGTTCCCTTTCTCTGCTGCCCTCTGAGTCCTCCCCTCCTGTTCCCTGCAGCAGGATGGTTTAGTTATGCAGAGATCCATGGAGGCAGCCATAGCTTCCCTGATCCAGCAGGGCCAGCAGCACAGAGGCTGAGCACATCCCATCCCATCCCGTTTATTTCCAGCTGAAAGCCTCTTGGCTTTGGCAGTTGTGATCTCTCCATTCTGGCCCTGCCCTTTGGCTTTGGGAACTGGGGTGCTGTGATTCCCAGGGTGGGCAGGGTGCTGGGTTTGGGTTAGCTTTGCCTGCTGCCTTCTTGTCCCTGTAAGCTGTAGGCTAACACCATGGACCTGGATTGAGCTGGTCAAAGCAAAGGCAAAAGTGAAAGCCTGTCTCCAGGTTAGCCTGGTGTGTGTCAGTTAATCCCCACTTAATCTCCAGTTCTTTCTCTAATCTAAGCAAGAGCTTTAAAGCTACTGCAGCTGGAGAGTGGCTCCCATGCCTGGGCACCTCTCTTTCAGCCTGGCTCCCCAGAGAGGAGCAGGCTGCACAGGCTCCTCCCTGGCTGCCAGCATTGCATGGACCTGCTCTTTAGCTCTTCTGCTGGGAGGGGGTTGAGCTGGGTCTAAACCAGATCTCAGTAGCAGATCTGGGGCTGTGAAGCTGCTCCTGTGCAGAGAGGCGGAAGCAGGGTGAGAGCATCAGCAGTGTCTGCCTGCAGTGTAGTGCAGTCAACAGCAGCCTATGGGAGAGGAGAGGTGCCTGCAGTGCTGCTGAGAGGTTCTGGTGCTGACCTCTGTGCTTCATGTGCTTGCTACAGCTCGGCTGGGGCAGTGGGAGCTTCCCCCTTTCCTTCCCCTGATCCTTCCAGGAGCCATACTCATGTTTTCTAGGGGGGTGGGGGTAAGCTGTGCTGGAAAGTCCTCCCCTCTTTTAAGGTGCTGAAGGAGTCCAGGAGCTGGCAGAGCTCTGGAAGCTTCAGGGAAACAGCAGCAGATTGCATAAGTGGCTGAGGGTTGCTGAGCTCCCGCTGCCTGCCCCAGTGTTCCCCCAGTGCTGCTGCCCTGCCCTCCTGCCCAGCCCAGCCCTGGGGCCATGCCTGGTGCAGCTGCCTGTCACCAGCAGTTAGCAGAAGGCAGGAGGTGGGGAGAGCCTGTTCTGGCTGTTGGTTTCCCCCCAAAGGTAGCTCTGCAGGGCTGGGTTTGTCTCAGGAGTGCAAAGCAGGAACAGGTAGCTGTAAGGAATGGGCCTCTGGGGAGCAACCCCCCAGTAGCTGATCCACATGAGCAGTGTTTCAGCATCAGGCCAGGCTGCTGCTGCCTGCTGTGTTGTCCTGGAGCCACTGTGCTGCAGGAACAAGGAGCCAAACTGGAACAAAAGCAGAACCTTTTGGAGTGTAATTCAGAGTGACTCCTGATTCTGGCTGGGCCAGGATGGGTCCTTTGCTGGCTCTCTTCCTAAAGGCAGCATTTGTGGGTACCAGGAACTGCATCTGGGCCCTGTCAAAGCAAAAGGGAAGATTCCTGTTGCTTTACTGAGTTTTGGAGGTGGCCTGGAGTTGGCAAGAACTTTCAGGAAAGAGAAAAAAAGCTGATCAGCACATGTGGGGAAAATGTAGCTGAGTTGTGTTCACTGGGGGGGGTTTTCACCTTCCCTTTCAGCTTCCAGGAGCTCTCTCCTTCCTTGTTGGGAAGAGCCACAGTGCCATAGAGGGTCAGGAAGTGTGCTGCCTGCTGCCAGTGGCTGCAGGGACCATGTTAGCCCAGGGAAATAGGATTTCCAGCACCATGTGACCCAGTGCTCCCTGCAAGTAGGAAACCCCATGGGGCTGCAGAGCTGGCTCCCAGAGCTGAGCTCCCTGCTGCTGCTAGGACATGTGTAGCTGTTGCAGCAGCAGTCACAGGGCTCTGCCAAGGAACCCTTTGCAGCTGGAAAAGTTTCAGTGTCTCAGTTTGCAGGAGATGCTTGGAGAGCTACAAGGGGAATAAAAAACCCCAGGAAAAGCCAAGCAGCAAATAAAAAGCAAAGGCAAATGTGTCCAGGCAGAGATCTCTAGTTTGGAGTCCGTGTGCTGATGGAATCTGATACTGTGATGCCTCAGGTCATGTCTCCTTCCTTCTCCCAATCTCTAAATCAGCTTGCAAAGAGAAGTGGCTATGATGGACATTAGTTAGGCTCCTTCTGGACAAGAGCAGTAGCCCTGTAGGCTCTCAGGGGGCTCTCCTGGTTTCTTTATTCCTTTTCTTTAATCTTGTTTCCTAAGAGAGGAGGTTGCTGTGATTTGTGCTCTCTGCCTCTCCCTGGACCCAACAACCTTTGCATGGAGAGCTGGTTTCTGCCAGCTCCCGAGGACAGAGGGAAATTCCTTCTCAGAGAAGGCTGAAGGAAGTGCTGCTCCTGAGGGAAGGGTGGCCAGCAGCAAGCCCTCAACTTTCTAGCTCCTGGAGAATCCACTGTGGTTGCCACTCAGGTGGGAAGGGAAGGAATGGCTCCTGTGTTTCTCATCCTCTTGCTCCACCAGGTCCCTGTCTCTCCTGTGCTGAGGACTCCAGAGCTGGCCCCAGCACTACAGCTGAGGTGTGACCAGAGCAGAGCAGAGACACAATCCCCTCCCTGCCCTGCTGGCCATGCTGCTGGGGATGAGCCCAGGACAGGGTTGGCTTGTGGGCTGTGAGCTCACATTGCTGCCTCATGTCCAGCTTTTCCCTCACCAGTCCCCCCCAGGTCCTTCTCCCCAGGGCTGCTCTCCAGCCCTTCATCCCCAGCCTGGATTGATAGCACTGTACTTGGCCATGTTGAACCTCACAGGTTCCAGCTGCAAGGTTGCCAGGAGTGCAGCCAGCTTGAGCAGTGAATGTACATCAGAGGGGAACAGCAGGTTCCTGCTGCCTCTCAGGGGAAGATGTCAGGAGCCATGTCCACATGTGACTAGTCAGAAGGAGTGGGTGCAAGGACGTGTGGAGGAAATCTCTGGGCTCCCTTTTTTCCTGAGGAAGCTAAAGCAGTGCTTGCCAGGGCAAAGGGGAAATCCCTCAGCTTGGCTCTGAGCTGCTCCTTTATCAGAAAGGCATTATCTGGGTAATTAGCTCTGCCTGGGAGGACAAATGCTGTGGTTCTTCCATGCATGTAAGCCCAGAAGGATAGGTTTGCTGAAGCATCCCTGTGTGTTGCCATTCTGTGCAGCTCCAGTTCAGCCAGGAGGCCTTGTCCTGGCAGCTCACTCTGTAATTAAAGTGCAGCTTCACTGCTGTGTGCTCTCCTCTCTGCTCCTGTGCTAATGAAGAGCCTCTGGCCTGTTGCATGATGCAGTTTGCTCTCCAGCTCCCTGTCTGTTGAAGTGCAGTGGGACAGGTCCTCTCTTCTGATCCAGCCCTGCTTGAGCAGTAGCAGATACTGCTGCTTTGAGGTTGGTGTAGCCGTGTCCTGGTGCTTCTTCCATGGCAGGAGAGGTGGTTTACAGTCAGCTCACCTATGACTTGATATCAGAAATAGCATGGCCAGCAGGGCTAGGGCAGTGATCAAGCCCATGTACTCAGCACAGGTGAGGACACACCTCCAATCCTGGGTTGTTTTAGGCTCCTCACTCCAAGAAGGACATGGAGGTGCTGGGGTGTGTCCAAAGAAGGGCAGTGAAGGTGGTGAAGGGTTTGGAGCACAAGTGTTGTGAGGAGCACCTCCTTGGAGGTGGCTGCACACATCTCAGATCCTCTTTCAGCAGAGCATAAATCATTTGGCTGTCTGTTGGCCACAGCACTGTGCTGAGTACAAGACAAGCCCTTCTGAGTCTGTCTCTCAGCACTATCATAACCAGCAGTTGGCTCAGGAGCTGGCAGGTAGGACTGAGGACACCCCAGTGTCTCCTCTCAACCCAGAGGATCTCACTGGATCAGTACCAAACCCAGCAGCCCTTTCAGGGAGCGATGAACCTGGCTGCAGCAGGAGCACTGGAGGGAGGAGGGGATGCTGGGGCATGGGGTGGCATTGCTGCCAGGAGAAGCAGCTTTGGGAAGGAGCTCCCCAGAATGGTTCTGGTGACTTGCTCCTGGGGGACATGGCCAAAACAGGCAGTGTGCAGAGTGCTTCCCATGGTGCTCATCTCAGATTCCTTGGCATTTGGCTGTGGCCTGTGTGAGCCCTTGGTTAATCCTGTTTGACCAGGGTCACTCCAGTGGGAATTCCAGATTCATAGGAGTAACTACCCACTGTAGGGGAAGGAGAAGTGGCTGACCCCCAGCTCCTGGGGGTGTGGACTGTTTTCCTAAGTAAATTGGACTGTGGGCTGCTTTCTCATGAAATATTCATGTGCTTGGCCACTGGGAGCTCTCTGAGTGGCTCTCAGAAAGGTTAGGAGTGCACAGAGCAGGTGAAGGGGCAGGGAGTGTTTATTCAGTTCATCCTCCCCAGATGCTGAACCTGGGCTCCTGGGTTTGGGGTGTTTTTCCAATTTAAAATAAACCCATTTGTTTTCTTCCATGGGAAAGAGAGAAATACAACAAATGGTTGGCAGTGCCTCTAGGAAGGGCTGGCTCAGAGTCTGTGGGTGTCTGTTGTGGCCACCACTAACCAAAGTCATCTTCTCTAGGTCAAGGAATAGACCTGAGCCAGTCCCCTAATGCCCAGAGGATTCCTGGCTCCCACCATTGAGCACTTTGGCTCCTGTTCAGGTTTAACTCTGCTTTCTCTTCTTCCCTCAGGCTATGAAAGTCCTCTCCAAAAAGAAGCTCCTGAAGCAGTATGGGTTTCCACGTGAGTGACTCCCATTCAGAGCCTCTTGGCCCCAGCCAGGCAGAGCTCTCTGGAGAGGTGTTGTCTGCAGGGACTGTGGGACTTGGCCTCATTTGGAAGCAGCCCAAGTGGCTGGGGTCTGGTTAAAAATGGGGTGGGTGGTGAAGGGACAGACACAACCACAGGGAAATCCAACAGACTTGATAATTAGGTTCCTGGCCTTGATTTCCTGAGTCTCTTTGGAGTGCTGACTCCTCCATGCTCACCACCTATGGAGACTAATGAAGTGCTGGAAGTTAGGCTTGATACACACCCCCAGGGGCTCTTCTACCCCTTCAGAGAGCACCCAGCTCCAGGGGCAGGGCAAACAGACCAGGCTGGGAGGAGCTGGTCAGAATGGTGCTCTGAAGTCTCAGTTTTGGCTGGAGACTGTAGTGCTTTGGGCTGATAAACAGAGGATGAGATCTTCCAGAAGAGCTGGAGCTGTTCTGCAGAGGGGCCAGTGGCTGCTTGCTCCTGAAAGGGAGTTTTCCCTCACCACTTGCAGGTCGACCTCCTCCCAGAGGCTCAAAAGCATCCTCTGGAGAGCAGCCAAAGCCCATGGCACCACTGGACAGAGTCTATCAGGAAATAGCCATCTTAAAGAAGCTGGACCATGTCAACATTGTTAAGCTGATCGAGGTGAGCTGCTTCCCCACCCTGAGCCACCCTGAAACCAAAGGATCTCTTTTTCAACTGCTCCTACTTCAGCCAGAATTGATTTGGAATAGTTCAGGACTTCAGGCTGGGGATTCCAAGCAAGGTGATGCCTTGCTCAGGTTGTTTGGGGCTCTGAGCAGCCTCATCTAGTTGAAAATGTCCCTGCTTGACTGCAGGGGGGTTGACTAGGTGACCTTTGAAAGGTCCCTTCCCACCCAACCCATGCCATGAATGTGTATGAATTACATGTGACAAACTGACAGGCTCATCCTGGGCTCTGGGCTGGTGCCCAGGGGGAGGCAGCTGGCTCTGCATCTGCTGGAAACAGCAGCAAGCTTTGGCCAGTGCAAAGCCTGGGAAGGTGAACACGTGCAAGGCTTTGAGGCCACTTTCAGGCCTGGCTGAGGTCAGGCTGGGACAAGCAGTGCCTTTGTTGGGAGGCTGCTTCTCCAAATACAGGCAGAAGCCCAGATTTTCCTGGAGACTGGAAAATCTGTGTAAATCTCTGTCCTTCAAAGCTCCTTTCTCTGCAGCAATCTTTAAGTATTAGGCTAAGTCACTCTCAGTGCTCTGCAGCTCAGCACAGCATACAGGGAGCAGCAGAATCTTACTTGATTAAAGATCTTGGCCCTCTCCCTGCTGGTTTTCTCCTCTTTTTTTTCCCCCTTTCCCTTTATCTCTCTCTCAATTTTCCAGGTCCTTGATGATCCTGCAGAGGACAACTTGTACATGGGTGAGTCACAGATGCTACAGACCCATCTGGGCTGAGACCTAGTGGTGCTGGGAACACATAGCAGGGCTCAGGGTCAGTACTGGGGGGAAACTTGCACCAGCTTCAGCAGGTTTATCTCTCTGACAAGCTAAGCTCTGGCTTGGAAGGGTCCCTTGCAGTGTCTTAGTACAGCTGTGCTCATCCCTTTGCCATTGGAGACAGTAAGATGTGCCAGTGGCTCTGTCCCCCTACCCCCCCTCGGTTCCCATCCTGAAGCCAGGAGAGAAGGGAAAGATGCAGGATGGTTTCTCATCCTCCTGCTCTGAGGTTGGTCTCCAGACTCCTCCTGGAGGCTGTGGACAAGTGGGAGAGACTCTGGAAAGCAGTCTTGTCTCAGGGTGTTCCTTCCTGACCCCTGCAGAGACACTGAGCACCCTGCTGAGCTTTGGGATCTCCTCAGGCTGCAGCCATCCTGCCTTGAGCTCTGAGCCCAGCCACTGCTGGGGGTGCTCAGCTGGGTGGCCACAGCTGCCCATGCCTCTAGGCAGAGGGCAAGGGGTTTTGGCCTTGTTCTTGTCAGCTTTGTCTTCCTCTCCCCCAAACTGGGGCAGTGCCAGGCACAATTCTAACCCCAACTCAAGCAAATCCTGGAGGGCCAGGCCTGGGAGGAGGAGGCTGTCTGACCCTATTACATCTCTGCTTCCCCATAATGCCTCCTGATGAGACAGGCTCAAAGGCTGCTTCTCATGAAATAATTATGGGATGCTTTTGAAGCTGCCTGTCAAAAGGAAGCAGAGGAAGCTCTCTGCCTTTGAAAGGCAACTTCTCCTTTTTGGCTGAAACCCCAGCAACAGGAACAGTAGCCAGGGCAGGTGCAGGTGTGGTGGGGAGGGCAGCTGAGGTTCTTCAGAGACCTGAACCCCTGGGATGGAGAGAAGGGGAGAGATGAGGTGGCTTCAGGCTCTTCTCTTGAGTGAAAGTAAATGCATGAGGAAAAAGCTGCAGGTTCTTTAGCCTGGAGAGCAAGAGGGAGGCAATGCAGGCTGGTTTGGGTTTGTACCTTCAGCTGCTGTGTGAGCAGGGCTGCCTGGTGCTGGGGGAGGGCAATCTGCTCGGGTGTGTTAGAAGGTGCAGGAAATCCCTCAGTGTTCATGAGGAGAGAGCTCTCCTACAGGAAGTTAAAAGCAGATCCTTCTCCTGTTTGTAGAGCAGATCAGAGACAGGATCAGAAAAACACATTGCCACTAACCCCCTAATAAGGGACAAAAGCTGACATGCTCTACAAACCTCAGCTCACACCAACAAGTCCTCTCCAAGTGCTCCTGCCAGGGAGTGCTGACTGACACAGCAGAAATGGAGCAGCATGTTCTTACAGCATCTCCTTCAGCCTCAGCAGTTCAGCACAACTACCACAGCAAACACTCTCCCTGAAGGCCCTGGATAAGACAGGGTTCAAATCAGGGAGGGCTGGCCCTGGGAGCAGCAGAAACAAGGCTGATAAATTAGCCCCTGCTGCCTGCCTGTGTGGAGGTGGCAGGAGGGGAGGATATTTGTCTTTGTGCTGAGGAGATGAGGGTTTTCAGTTTGCATCCTCTGGTGTCTTGCTCTGGGGGAGGGAAGAGAAGTGACTGAAGAGAAATGGATTTTGCAGCTATGGTAATGGCTGTGGTTTTGTAGGAGAGAAACCCAGAATCAGCCCATTGCCTCTTCTGATTCCTTCATGGTTTGCTTTCCTTTTCTTGCAGTGTTTGACCTCCTGAGGAAAGGGTAAGTAGCCCTCCTGGGATACATTCTTAGTGTTGATCGTGAGCTTCCTAGGTGAAATGGAGGTTTGATCTCTGCAGTGGAACAAACTGCTGCCTGCAGGCAAAAGCCAGCTGCAGTTGCCTTTGCAGTGTGACAGCCTGGAACGATGTGGTGCCCAGGAATGGGCTGGGAGGATGTGTGCTGGTGTCAGGCTTTGATCTGAGAGACAAACTCGTTGCCAGTTCTCCAGCAGATGCCTGGGAGAGGTTTGAATAGGAATGCTCTGCTGGGGAAACAGCCCCACTGTGGCTTGCTCTGGCACAAAGGGTGTGTGGTTACATCAACATCTCCTTGCCCTTCCCTGCCTCATTTTGCCCTCATAGGAGAAGTGACAAGGTGCTGGGGATCTCCTTGCTGCTGTTTGCAGCTCTGCAGAGTTACAGAGGCCAGAAGAGCTGTGCCTAGGATGGAGGAGATTCCCAAAGGGCTTATTTTCCCCTCTGGCCCCATGAAGAAGCCTTTTGCAGGCTGCCAGCTCCAGTGGGTTGCTGGTGAGAGGCTCCCCAGTCTCCCTGGTGACCAGGCTGCTGACTATCCTCTAGGAGAGGGGGAGAAAGAAAAGCCTCCTGTAATCAGCTGTGGTCAGGGAACGTGCAGCCTGCCTGCCTCGAGCAGAAGGCAATTAGACTCCATTAATGGCTCTGCCAGTCCTGCTGCTCACGTTATTGCTCCCTGGTTTAGGCAGCAGAAAAATGTGCACGAAGAGGGAGGGAAGGAAGTGGCATTAAAATGCAAATGGGAGATGAAGGTCATCAATCAACCGGGCAGTGAGGGAGAAGAGAGAAATGCTGCAGGAAGGCTTTGCTGCTGGCTGCTGAGGGGAGGTGCTGCAGAACCTGGGTTTGGTGATGGGCTCTTCTCTGCCAGGCTTTGGACAGTGTTCTCAGGTGCACTCCCTTCAGTCTAGCTCAGGGCAGTAGGAGTAGGTCCAGATACAAGGTCAGGCTGCTGAGCACAGGCAGGATTAACCCCCAGGGCAGTGAAGTCCTTAGCTCCTGCCTTTCATCAGCTGGGGAACAGAAGATGCTGAGTAGTTCTTTCAGCCCCTTTGCCCTCAGCTTTCAGCAGGCACAGGCAGAAGAAGGGCTTGTGGAGGATCCTGTGCACCTCTCAGTGGTGGCATACAAAAGAGAGGGGAGGAGAAGCTGCCCAGGTAACCGTGGCTGTTGGGGGCTGACTGGTGGAGTTCTGGTGGTGGCTGATGCCTGAACAGCTCAATGGGGTTTCAAAGCCATTTAGTAGAGTGCACTGGAAATATTCTCACTTAACCTTTGAGCCTGTGGTTCATGTCTAGATTCTGCCTTGGTTTAGACTAGCTGCATGCTGATGTTGCTTCAGGACTTGAGCCCCAGCAGGGCTGTGACATGCAGTGCACAGCAACGGGCATGCTGTCCCCACTGCTGCCTGCTGCTCACAGCCAGGAGCAGCTTTAGCAAGAAACTAAAGGCCAGGACCAGTTCTTTTCTTTTCACTACACTTTTCCCACTGGGAGCCTCACTTTCTGCAGACAGCAGCAGTTGATCCTGGTGTTGACAAGGGGCTCTGTAGCTCACACTGGCCCTGGCACTGTGCAGAGCCAGCTGGCACTGCTCGCTGAGCTCAGGAACCAGGAGTCCCCACGTCCAGCAAGCACGGTTATGCCTCCATCCTTGCATCATAGCACCCAGATCCTCTGGGGAGCCTGGCCTTCAGCCTGCTGGGGGGCCAGTGGGGATGGAGGCAAGTACTGAAGTTCCTCTCCCTCTGCTAACAGGCCTGTGATGGAGGTCCCCAGCCAGCAGCCCTTCAGCGAGGAGGAGGCTCGCCTCTACTTCCGAGACATCGTCTTGGGCATTGAGTACTGTGAGTACCTGCAGAGCACCTGTCAGCCTCCTGCTCAGCTGGGGGGAAGCCTTTTGCCTCTGCTGGGCTGTCAGTGGGCTGAGAGAGGTCTCTTCTCGTTGCCCATGGTGGCCTTTGCATTTGGTGGTGCTCCCACTCAGCTTAGAGTCACCCAGGCAGTGTCCCAGGTGCCAGGAGCAAGGATTCCTTAGGCAGGAGATGAAGAAATAGTGGCTGCTTCTGGTTGATTCCATTTATCTTCTTGGAGAGCATCTTTGAAGGCAACAGTAGAGCCTTTGCAGTGGTACAGACTGAGGCAGTTGGCTTCAGCTGGAACAAATTCCTGGCTCTAGCTGAGCAGAGCGAGTGCTGGCCATGGGGAGAGCTGGTGAGTGGCACAGGGAAGGTGTCTGTCCTCCTCTGCTCCCTCTGCAGCATCAGTCTGACTTCCTGGCACTCAGGGCTGCGAGGTAACAAGAGCCCAGTGTTGCTGTGTCCTCCCAGGGAGGAGGTGACCCAAGTTTGTTGTGTTCAGAGGCTCTAGCTCCTTCCCCTTGGCTCTGTTGTTGCCCTGGAGCAGTTCATGTGCAAGGTGCTGCCAGGGACCCACATGTTGTGGCCTCATGGGAGAGGTACCCATGAGTCAGCTGGTCTGCAGTCACTGCTCCTAGTGAGCTGTGGTTGCCTTTGTGCCTCTTATTTCTGCTCTTCTCCCTGTAGACAGCCTTCCAGAGTGTTCTGTGGTCTCCTCACTGACTGCTTTCTCTTCACTGAAGTACTGACCATGGTTGGATGGCTGAATGCAAGCAGAAAGAGTCAATATAGCTTTTGCAGAGGCAGTTCATGCCTCCAGATCTATGAGGAGACAACAGACTACCACACTGTGCTTGGGTTGCCAAACAGCTGCTGGTTAGATCTGAGCTTCTGTAGGAGCTACTGTTAATAGAAATCTCTTGGGTTGGATGACATCTTGTGGTTTAGTAACTACACAATCAGGAAAGGAGGAATCCAGCCTTCACACTGGAGAAAAGTCACTAGTGCAGTTGAAGAGGAATCCATCATGTGCTCTGAGTTCTTCAACACCCTCCTAAATGCCCATAAAAAAGGGTAGAGTACAAGAAGAGAGATTGGTGCTGACACCTAGTTATTCAGGGCAGTCAGAAGTGACTGCAGAGGCTGGCAGGGAGATGCCATGGTAGCAAGTGATGGCATGATAAAGTGGCAGATAAAAAGTCATCTTGCTGACTGCAGGGTGATGGATGAGAGGGAGAAACAACACTGAAAAATATGTCCATCATGATGGCCTCCAAATTAGCTGTTCTCTGCTGGGCTTCATTCTGATTAGTCCTCTTGGAAATGCCAGCCCCTGACTGCATGACATTCAACAGAGCTAATGAGATTTGGGGAATTACTTGGGATGAAAGAGAAGAAAACAGAAGATATTATGATGTGGTTGCTGAGAGCTGCAGGAGCTGTGAGGTACAGGTGAGGAGCATCTTGAATACTCTCTGCAACTCAGCTCAGCTTGTCTTGGTAACAGCAGCCTAGAACTGAGAAAGGCCCAAAAAGGGTGATCAGGATGGTGAGGGAACATCTGGGCAGAGGTGGAAGCTCTGCTGCACAGAGACAAGCCCAAAGCTCTGAAACTTGTCCTGGGAAAGGGTTGACAGGACAGAGGCTTAGGAAATCCTAAGTGTCAGGGAGGAGATGAATGAGGAATGAAATTTCCCTGTCTCTGAAGACACAAGAACTAAAGGGCAGCAAAGCCAGTAGTGAGGGAGCCAGGCTGGACCAGGAATAGTCACTCTTGTCATGGAAGCATGTGTTAAACTGTGAAAATCAATCTTAGGGGAGATGGAAGGTGCCAGAACTTAATGGGCTCCAAGGGATTAGACACATCTGCAGGAGAGAAGAGCATCAAGGACAATGAAAGATGAGGATACAGCCAGTGTGTGCCATTGGGCTGCCTAAAGCAGGGGCTGGAGGCGTTAACATCTCTCTGCCTGACACCTTTCCCCAGGCTATTGACCCCAGCAGGAGACCTAGTAGGTAGCCTTTGGTTTGGTTCCTCTTCAGTCCTTCTCTCTCCTCCAGCAGTTCCTCTGCACTGTCCCTGAGGTGATCACCAAGCTGCCCTGAGGGTGGAGGTAGCTGTGCCAGGTTCTCCAGGACTGACCTGGCTTAGCCTGGTGTCTCTCAGGCATGGGGACCTCTTTATAAACCTGGCTTATTTTGGCAGTGCAGATGTGTGATTTGGGTGGCAAATCTGAAGGCAGGGCAGCCAGCAGAGAGAGGGACAAGGACCCTTGAGCAAGTGATCATCATCCTCAGTCAGGAAGCAGTGCAAGGTGGGAAAGGTCAGACAAGTGCAGGACAGAGCTGGGTCACCCTCCCTGCTTAGCCCAAGGGGAGACTTTTCCAGCTGCTTTAGCCTGAGGAAGAGGAGGCTCAGGGGAGACCTCTTCTCTCTACAACTCCCAGAAAGGAGGTTGGAGCCAGGTGGAAGTTGGTCTCTTCTCCCAGGTTGCCAGTGAGAGGACAAGAGGAAGCGGCCTCAAGTTTCACCAGAGGAGGTTTAGATTGGATAGCAGAAAAAGATTTCTTCACTGAGAGTTGAAAAGAGGTCATGCTCTGTGCTGCCATGGTGCTTTGAGCCACCTCTGCCTTCCTTTCACCCATCTCCTGTGGCTCCTGCAAGCTGAGCAGCTCCTCAGAGCCAGAGCAAGCCTCTTGCTTCTCCAAGGCTTTTGCTGATCCTCCCCTGGTTTGGAAACACCTGCAGAGAGTCAGTGTGAGGGAGACAGACCTTGCTGAGGCAGAGGAAGGTGCTGGGCAGTGCCCTGGTCTAGCTGCACATTGAAATGCAACACCACCTCATTGTTTGTCTACAAGCAGTGAGTGGGACTAAAATCAATGTTTGCAAGTCTGAGACAGCCCAGAAGCTGCCAGGTGCTGCCAACATCAGTCAGGTCACCCCAGGCAGGTGGTGGAAATGTGTATGTGAAGGGGAAGCTGAAGGCTCTTTGGCAGTTGAGGCTGAAGGGTGAAGACTGCAACTTCTTATCTTATTAACATTCATCTTCTAGCAGAACCTGTGTGGCCAGGGCTGGGAGATCCAAGCTTTGCCCTGCTGGATGTTGCTGGTGGAAGAGTTCCTGCTCAGAGGGAGCTTGGAGTTTAGAAGATGGGAAGAGAAAAAAGTAAAGTGTGGGCAGTCCTAGGCAGAGGGAATGAAGGTAGACAACAAACTGTAGGATGGGCAAGCACTCCCAGCACCAGGAACAACAGGATGAATGGCAGTTCAGAATGATGTTCTCTTAGAAGTGCTGGCTACATGTGTGCTAATTACTGTGTAATTAAGAGAGAGAGCACACCATTTGTGCAGGCTGAAGGAGAAGTGTTGCCAGGCAGTCTCCAGACTGCAGGGTAATCTTAATGTGAGCCTAGATAATTATTCTGTGATTTGGGAGAGTCATTAACCATGAGGCTGCTTGGAGCTTGCAGTCAGCACAGCACAAGTGCATCCTTGCTGCTTGGGCTTTATTAAATTAGAAGTTGCAAACTGGATTCCTCCTGCAAGGCATTAATGTGGTTGAGGGGGAGAAGTGGATGTTGTCTACCTTGAATTCAGCCACTCCCAGGTCCTTCTCCACAGAGCTGCTTTCCAGCAGGTCACCCCATCACCTGCCCTGCTCCATGGGGTTATTCCTCCCCTGGTGCAGGACTCTACCCTTTCCCTCGTTGAACTCCATGAAGTTCCTCTCCCCCAAGCCTCAGCCTGCCCAGCTCTCCCTGGATGGCAGCACAGCCTGAGAGGTGTCAGCCACTCCTCCAGTGCTGGATCAGCAGCAAACTGGCTGAGGCTCCACTCTGTGCCTTCAGCCAGGTCACTGCTGAGGATGTACAGGGCAGGCCCCAGTCCTGACCCCTGGGGAGCAGTGTCCCTAGCCCTCACATGAAGTGTGTGGGAGTGTTCTGGCCTGGGAGGTGCCAATGTTCATCTCGTTTTTGGTGGCTTTAGTTTTGGCCAAGGATGTGTTTGTCCTTCCTTTGTTTCACCACTGCTGTTGCTGCTGTGCCTGGCAGTGCCCAGCCCTGCTGGAGACCAAGCTGAGATGGGCACTGAGCAAACACAGAGCATCTGGCAAACAGCTCCTGCTTTTCCTCTGCTGTTGTTATGCTGTGCCAAGGCAGGGACTGGGTTTTATCACATAACTAGTTATTAGATATGGGAATTGGGTTGGGGCTTTTGGGTTGAATTGGTTTTGGTTTTACTTTTCTGTATGGAAGAAGCAATACAAAGCCCAAAGCACCTGCTTGCCTGTGTAACTCCTGCAGCTTCCCCAGCCTGAGCTCCAGGGATGTGTTTCTGTGGCCCCTGCATGTTTGTATCCTGTGTTTGGTTTAGAGGATTGGGAATTTTAGCCCTGTGATCTCAGGCAGGCTACCAGACACCTGCCTGAATGGCAGCTCCTCATCTCCTGAAGGGAAACTTCCCTCCCTCATGCCCTGTTCTTCCTCCCTATGTTACCATCCTGCAAAGTCAGCTTGGCACCAGCTCTGCTGTGGAGCAGATGTCTCCTGGTGATGCCTGCTGGTGCAGGGTTTCAGTGTTTACCCTGACTGTCTCCCCAGGCTCTTAGTGTTCTCTGGCTCACATCACAGCCTGGCCAAAAAAGGAATGGCCAAAGGAAATGGCACTTCTGCTACCTTGTTGGATATCCAGCAGCAGCTTGGAGTGAGGTGCCTGAGCTTGCACCTTTGTTCTCATCCTCCTGGGGAGGTTTCTTCCCCTGGGTGTGTTGGCTGCCATGCAAACCATCATTCTGTGTGTGTTCTTTTGTAGTGCACTACCAGAAGATCATCCACAGGGACATCAAGCCTTCCAACCTGCTCTTAGGAGATGATGGGCATGTCAAAATTGCTGATTTTGGAGTCAGCAATCAGTTTGAAGGGAATGATGCCCAGCTCTCCAGCACAGCAGGGACACCAGCCTTCATGGCTCCAGAGGCCATTTCAGACACTGGCAAAAGTTTCAGTGGAAAGGTGAGAGTCCTTGCTCACAGCTGCTGTCTCCTGGGAGCCCCAGGCCCAGCTCGAGGGCAGCAGCACCATACCTGCACCCTCTGCCTGTTGCCCAGCCAGGGATTGTGCTGCAGATCAGAGTTGTTACTGAGTAAAACCAAAGCTCTGACTCTGTGTTCAGTCCAGGTAAAGCTCACTGTGGTTCTTCTGTGCAGTGGGCAGATAGACTTTGCTGTGGATCCCCTCACAAGCTTCACTGCCCTTCTCTGGACATGCTCCTGCACCTCAGTGTCCTTCTTGGGGTGAGGAGCCCAAACCTGACCCCAGGATTGAAGCTGTGGCCTCCCCAGTGCCCAGCCCAGGAGGACAATCCCTGCCCTAGTCCTGCTGCCACACCAGTGCTGATCCAAGCCAGGATGCTGTTGGCCTTCTTGGCCACCTGGGCACTCTGCTGCCTCAGCTTCAGCTGCTGTGGACCAGCACCCCAGGTCCTTTCCCTCTAGCAGCTTTCCAGCCACTCTGCCCCAAGCAGGGGTGGTTGTGATGCAGATGTGGGGATAGAGTCTAAGTCTGGTTTTTCTGCCTTTGAAGAAGCTCAGCTTTAGGAAGCTCAGCTACAATTTGATGTTGACCCCTGACTGGTGCCATCTCCTGGAAGAAGGGGCTGCTTGCTGCTCACTCTGCTCCACAGCAAGGACAAGGGTGGCAACACCTGGCCCAGCTCAGCCCTCATTCCCCAGGCATGCTGCAGCTGCCTTGAGGTGCCCAAGCTCAGAGAGACTGCACAGTGAAGTAGATGATGTTAAATGCATACAAATCATGTCCTGGGGGTGGGAAGATGCAGTTCATTCAGACCATCTCTGGGCTGCATCTCATTTGCTACCTGCACATGCTTTCTTCCAGGCACTGGATGTGTGGGCCATGGGAATTACCCTCTACTGCTTTGTTTATGGGAAGGTAAGCTGGGTTTTGGACACCCCAGCCCTGCATGGGGGGGTCAGGCTGCTGGCTTCTAACTCCTTCCTTTCCAAATAAAGGCAAAGACTAGAAACAGACCTACCTTCTGCAAGCTCCTGCTTTCCCAAATCACCCTGAGGAGGAGAGGGGGCTGACACTGTGGTCATTGTGGTATATCTGATTGTGCTATATCTGATTTAGTTGGGGATGTCCCTGCTCACTAGAGGGGGGTTGGACTAGATGACCTCTGGAGATCCCTTCCAACCCAGATTCTATGATTCTAAAACAAGCATAGCTGCTCCTTCAGTGTTGATGTTCAGAGAGCCTGTGAATCTGCTGCTCCTGCATCCCCCCCAGTACTCACCACAGCTCAGCTAAGCACCCACCAGTCCTGCCTGCACCCTGCCAGCTCAGAAGAGCCAGAGTCTAGGTCTAAATCAATCCAGTGTAAAGAAGCTGTGCTTCTTGTATCCAGAAATCTGCCTTTCAAGTGGAAAAGCTAAGTGTTGCAGTAGCAATACCTAGCTCCGAGGGGTGCTTGCCACAGAGAGACCTCAAAGGAGTGATACAAGGTGGTGGCAGTGCAGAAATGGAGCAGAGGGAAGGCAAATGAGTGGTTCCTGCTTGTGTTAGGTGAATGACAAATGTCTAAGCAGTGCCAGCACCCCTGTCAACTGGAAAATCCTTTGTTTGCTTTCACAGTGTCCTTTTATAGATGAATATATCCTGGGTCTTCATAACAGGATCAAGAACAAGCCTGTGGAGTTCCCAGAAGAGTAAGTAAACTTTACTTAGCTCCTGTAAAATCAAGGTCAGGTTTCAGTGTTCTCTTGCAATGCTCTAGGTCACCATGGAGGCACAGCCCAAGGGCAGGCTGAGGTGCTCTGTGTTCTCCTGGGTCCTTCAAGTGGGGGTTTTTGTGCACTCTCCACTGACTATGAAGCACAGAGAGCTCTGATGGAGCCATCCCCACTCAGGCTGCTGAGCACACCTCCCAGGGACCTGCCACCACAAGGTCAGGCCACTTAAGCTGGCAAGCCCAGACCCCAGCTGTGGGCATGGAGCAGTCCTGGCAAGACAGCCCTGTGCCATTGGGGAGGTTTTGACACCTAGCCAGCTTCAGGCATGAAGAGCATGAAGACTGATGATGCCACCTTGCCATGTTCCTGCTGTTTACTCTGCAGTTGGGGCAGGAAACTTGTTTGTGTTTCCCTGGCAGCCTTCTGACTGCTTGCTTGGGTGATGGCACAGTGCCCACCCTCTCTCAGCCATCCCACACTGGAGTTAGCAGGCAGCTTAGCAGTGACTGTTCCCCTCTGTGCCTGCAGTCAGCTGTCCCCCTGGGATGGCCTGGCTGGGCTGGGTTGGGCTGGGAACCTTCCTTCTTCATTCAGACCTTTCCTTCAGTGCTAGTTCTGCTGTGTGGGTTATTTGGGTTTCTTGGTGCCCTGCTCTCCCAGCCCCACACAAGCTGCAGCCCTCCTTGGGTTGCTGGAGGAGCAGAGAGTTTCTGGGTGTTTTTGGCTGGCTGAGGGTGTCTAGGTGACATCTCTCTGTGAGATAAAGGCAGTTGCAGAGGCAGAAGAGCTGGACTCTGCTGGCCTGGATCCCCCCAGGCCTCCCACAGCATTAGCACCTCGCTCCAGTGAGCAGTATTTTGGGTTGCATTTATTTCACCATGGCTACAAAAGGCACATTCCTGTTTGCAGCCAGGCCATGGAAACTCCTTGCCTGTTTCCTGACAACCTTTAGAGCAGAGAGGGAGCTCACAGGACTGGAGTCATTGTCCCTTCCCTTCCCTTAGAGACACTGGGATAAATATTTATTGCTCTGGAGTTCTCATTCATGGCAGTGAGTCCTTGGCATGACAGAAGGTAAATGGGGTTAGCTCACACCCTGACACTCCTGGCATCACTAGAAAGCAAGCTGGAGAACTTTCTGTCCAGAGCTCTATTAAGAGAGCTAGAAGTTGTTTCTGATGAAGAGCTGAAGTCCAGAGAGCACAGGCAGTTTCTCTGACAATGTCTGGAACATTGAAGTTCCAGAGAGCACAGGCTTTTCCCATGAAGAATGCCATTGGGAACAGCATGCATCCTGGCAGAACAGAGAGAAGGAACAGCAGAGAGTGGTGGGCTCTGTTACCTGGCCATAACCCACCTGGCACTTTCTGATCCTGTGCATGGGGCTTTTGGAGGGTGGTGAGAGCCTGGCCCAGCTTGCCCAGAGAGGTGGGAGATGTCCCATCCCTGGAACCATCCCAGGTCATGTTGTTTGGGGCTCTGAGCAACCTGCTCTAGTTGCAGATGTCCCTGCTGACTGCAGGGGGGTTGGACTAGGTGACATGGAAAGGTCTCTTCCCCCCCGAGTTGTTCTATGAGTCTATGGTACAGGTTGGGTAAGAGGAGTGGTGCCCTCCTGCTACCCCAGAGCCCAGCTGCAGTTCTGCTCTCCACAGCACTTGGTTGTTCCAGAATCTGTCCTCTGAAATCCCCCTGTAATGTCCTGGTTTTAGATCCATTCCCCTGATCCCTTGCCCTGTGTTTGAGGGTGTGCAGCCACGTTAGTGAGCAGATCAGGATCCCAGAGCCTGGGATGCTTCAGAAGGAACCAAACCACCCAGACCTTCCTTTCTCCAGTCAGGTTTGCAGGGAAAAATCCCTTCTCAGTGGAACAGATTCTCTACCAAGCTGCAGTTAGGACTCTTGTGTGCCTTGAGCACTTTCCATGCCCTTGTTAAGCACAGGCTGCTGTTTCTTTCCTCAGAACACAGATCAGTGAAGAGCTGAAGGACCTGATCCTGCACATGCTCGATAAAAACCCCGAGACGAGGATAACAGTCCCTGAGGTGAAGGTAGAGTGGCCATGGATCTTACAGTCTCTAGACTCAGCTGATTTTATTGTTCCTTGGGTTACCTCCCAGTGAGGCAGAGCTGTTCCCAGTCTTTGTTTGGGGAGCTTTCCCTGGCATGCCACCTCTGAAGGGGCAGTGCTCAGTCTGCAGTGCATGGCAGCTCTGTCACTGCTGCTCACTTGGGGAGTATTGACAAAGCTTTCTTGTTTACTTACCTAAACTAAAATGACTCCAAAGCTGGCTGACCCTTGGGAGAATCATCCTGGGAACTGCTAGCTGCAGAGCCTGTGCTGTCAGTGTTAGACCTGTGTTGCAGGGGCTGAAGGTGTGCTCCTCTTCTGGTGCCTGTGTGGTCAATAGCCTGAAGGCAGTGCATTTGTTTCTGTCGGCTTCACTGGGGAGATGTGGATTAACACAGAGCTGACTGAGGCTCAGACAGCACAATGATTCACAGGGTTTGGCTTCATTCTGCTTTTGCATGGGCTTCCTGTCCTCCTGTCACCCCTCACTGTGGCCTTGGACTTCTCAGCCTGTTGTCACAGCAGACAGGTTCCAGCCCTCAGATCATTTCTGTGGCCTCCTCTGGACATGCTCCACCAGGTCCCTGTCTCTCCTGTGCTGAGGACTCCAGAGCTGGCCCCAGCACTGCAGCTGAGGTCTCCCCAGAGCAGAGCAGAGGCACAATCCCCTCTCTGCCCTGCTGGCCATGCTGCTGGGGATGCAGCCCAGGACAGGGTTGGCTTGTGGGCTGTGAGCTCACATTGCTGCCTCATGTCCAGCTTTTCCCTCACCAGTCCCCCCCAGGTCCTTCTCCCCAGGGCTGCTCTCCAGCCCTTCATCCCCCAAACTGTTGAGAGCAGTGATTGCCCTGATCCAGGTGCAGGACCATGGATTTGGTCTCGTTGAACCTAAAGAGTTTAAGCACCTAACCCTTTGTTAGTGCAGGTGCATAAGTGACCTCACCCTCTGAGGCAGTGAGCAGGTGTAACCCCAGCAGACATGTGTGAATGAGAGAGAGAGATGAAAGCACTCTGGGTCACTCAGATTTTCAAAGCCTTTCACACCTGATTCAGAGGGTGCCAGGTTCCTTCAGGATGCCAGTTGGTGGCAGTTGGTGTGACAGCACTGGGCATTAGGGGATGGCATCTGGCCAGGCCCCACACTGCAGTGATTTCCAGGGGAGCTGGAAGCTGAAATTGGAGCAGTACCAACAGCTTCCCCCCACCACCAGCCCTCTGCCCCCATTTCTCCCTCATCACCAACATCAGAGGTGTCTGCTGGAGCAGGGAGATCTCCAGCTGTCTGTGTGTCCCTCCCCACACAGGTGCACCCATGGCTAACCAAGGGGGGTAGGGAGCCCCTGCCCCTGGAGGAGGAACACTGCACTGTGGTGGAGGTGACAGAGGAGGAGGTGAAGAACTCTGTGAAGACCATCCCCAGTTTGCCAGCTGTGGTATGTATGAAGCACAGCCACATCCTCTGCATGGCTCAAGAGACTGGGACTCTGCTGAAGCTTTCAGCTGGTGAAGGAGGTTTGGAGATGGTAGCTGTGTGCTCCTGGCATGAGAAGCTTGGCCTTTCAACCCAGGGTGAACTTTGGATGTCTCTGAGTCCTGCAACAGCCTGGTTCTGCAGGACCTGACCCTGTGAGCAGTTCTGTCTCTGTCTGGCTGCTCTCCTAAGAGCTGCAGGGTCACACCCCCAAAGTGTCTGGTATCAGACATTCCAAGTGGGTTTTGTTTCATTAATCTAGAGGTTGCAAGGCACTTCCTTTACATCCTCAAAAGGAAGGCTCCAAACCTGGGCAGAGAAGCAGGGAGGGGACATCTGCCAGAGGGTATATAGCTGACATTTACCTGCCAGCCTAGGGGGAGCACAAGTGGAAGTTGAGGGCTCTCAGCAGATTGTGTGCAGACAGCTGGAGGGCTGCTGTGGGCAGTTACTGTGGTGCAGGTGCCTTTGGGGGGGTTCCTCATGAGGAGGGAAGTGCTGACCCCAAGGACCTGTTCTCAGAGCTCTTTGGAGTGTGAAGTTGCCTAGACACTTGCCCCAGGAGCTGGCTGGAGGAATGAAGCCCATCCTTTTCTCCTGGCAGCAGGACCTTGAACCCACAGGAGCTAACAGCACTGCCTGCTTGGGAGAATGACCCAGGAGAACTCTGGTGCCACCTTACCATGGGTTTGGACCACCATGAGTGACAGGCAGTGGTCAGTGGCATCTGCTTCACCTCTTGCCAGCAGTGGTCTGCAGCCAGGGTGTGAGCTCCCTGCCTGAGGGAGTGGCCTTGACAGTGCCTGGAAGTCTCCAAGCTGTTCCCTGGGCTTCTCAAGTTCATGCTCTAGCTGTAGTGCTGTTAAATGCCTCTTGAATTATTAAAGAAGCTGTTGTAGGATTCCTTTGAGCCAGCTGCAGGGGGATGGTATGTTAGCCCTGCTGCTCTCACTCATCTGCTTTCCCTCCTCACAGATCCTCGTCAAGGCCATGCTGAGGAAGCGCTCCTTTGGAAATCCCTTTGAGGTTCAGGCCAGGAGGGAGGAGAGGTCCATGTCTGCTCCAGGGAACTTACTGATGTAGGTATAGAGACCTTTCCCTGGCCCTGCTGCACCTGGGGAGGGTGAAGGAAGCAGTTTGCAAATCTTTTCTGGAGCATTTAGGGACAAAAATCCCTTCTAAAGCCAATCCTGAGGCTGAAGTCTGCCTCAGGTCCTGGAAGGTTAAAACACAAGGCAGTCCAAGTTCTCCTTTTGTAGGGGCAGTTCTCTCTCCTAAGATGGGTTTGGCCTCACAGAAGTAAGGTGCTAAACATGGGTCTGGTTTTAACCTGCTGGTTTATAACAGGCAGAGATCACAAATCCATCAGAGATTGGTGAACTAAAGTAAGTTGAATTAGAGTCTGGTCTGGAAATGTACTGGAGGGTTTGAATTCTTCTCTTCTTTTTATGCACCACAGAAGAGGCACTGGGTGAGCCATGTGCATGTTCCATAGGCTGGAAATGAGATGATGTGGTTTGTCTGTGGCCCAAGTGTGGCCAGAGACACCATGGAGAGGCATGGGCAGGTGGTGGAGAACACTTGGATGTTGCTCTTTCACTCGAGGAGACAAACAGTGTGCTGCAAACAGCTGAGAGATGGGGAGCACACTGCAGGGGGCTGTCTGGGTATAAATGGCTGTGTTGGGATTAAAAAGGGAATAGAGCAATTAATTACTGTTAGATTCATCAACACATTTTAAACACAAAGGTCTCTATGCACAGGGCTGGGGAGAATTTCTCTGTCCTTGGCTTGGCTCCCATTGTCACCCATCCCTGTCAGACCAGGACTCTGGGCTGTCACTCCAGTAACAGCTGAACCATTAGCCTGACCTGGGACAGTTATTTTCCTGTTCACAGCCTGCAGAATCTGTCAGGCTGCAGGTCACAGCAGAGCTGTGTTGTCCCAGAATGATCCTTTTCCACCCAAAATGCCAGTGCCATGCCTAGCAAACTCCCACCAGGCTGTGACAGTCTCCCTGGACCTCTGGCAGTGCCAACAGAGGTTCAAGGCCATGTGGGGATTTAAGGGCTTAGCTTAATTAAGGAGAATGATGCTTTAGGGCCCAGCTGTGTATTGGAGACTCCAGCAAAGGCTTTGTCTTTGAGTGCAGGAGCAGTTAAGATTAGATACCAGTTTAACACCCCCTCACAAGTGCTCCTGTGAGGACATCCCTGAAGAGCATGGCAGTCACAGCTCCTTTGCCAGCTTAACACAAGGGATTTGTGCTCATTTGTTTGCCTTGGCTCATTGCCTTCCAAATCAGTTCCTGCTAATTGGACATACATCCCTGCCTTCTATCTTCACCAGCATTCCTGGTCAGTGCATGGCATTGCTCTGAGGTGGGGACTGGAAGAAGAATGTTGGATGTGCTTCCCACTGGCTGGGGTGGCTAACTCAGAGCATGGATTTCTTCCTCTCAAGCTCTGCCTGAGCTGGTATTTCAAGGTGGGCTGCTCTTCTAGTACCTTCAGCCCATTTCCATCCACCTTCATCTGCTGGAAAGCCCCTGCCACTCATTAACCAAGTGGTGGGAGAACTTCTGGACCCTGGTGGGGGTCCCTGCCTGGAACAGATACTTTACTCTCTGCTGAGGATAAGTAAGGTTCCTTTGATGGATCATGGCTGTGAAGCTTCTGCTCAGCCACATTGTTGGTGTCTAATCCCATTTCAAATCATTTTAGACCTTCCAAGCAGTCTCTAAGTCTCCCTTTGGGCTCTTGGCACCTTTCTAAAGTTACTAGTCTCACTCTTCCCAGCCCAGAGCAAACCAGCACCTTCCCTTGTCCCCACTGATTTCAGCCCCAGGGTTGGATTCAGTCTCCTTCTGTGGGACTGGACCAGTGCCCTTGGGTTTCCAGGGATGGAGCTGTGGCTGTGGCCTCTGGCCAGCAGTGTAAGAGCTTAGAGATCTCCAGGAACAAAACCCAAGTGAATGGTCTTTGGCTGTGCCAGTTCTCCACTGCTCTAACCCCTGCCCTTCATTTCCCAGCCTCATGCCATGGGTGCCAGTGTTTGGCAGCAATGATTGACTTCACCCTGAGTTAATCCAGGCCCAACTGGAGCTTTGAGAAGCCAAGTTGAAACATTCTGTGGAAAGGAAAGATGTTGGCTAAAGCTCTTCCAACAAGCAGGCTCATGTATTAAAGAGTGCAGCAGGGATGCTCTCTCTGAAGGAATGTGGGGTGATGATTTCAGGCTTTGGAAGCTGCTGCACTGATTGAATCTAATGGAAACCACTTCAAACTGAAATGGGTTTGTTGATTCTAATGACTGGGGTGAAGTGAACTGAGTCTAGCTGGGGCTCAGCATTGTTCAGTGAGTTATCTCTTGATTGCAGTGTGATTTCCAGAGGGCAAACAGAGCTAGACACAAAGCCCATCCAGCTCTTAATTCAGAGTAATCCAGTAAAACCACCCTGAATACACATGGGAAATACATCATCAGTGCCAGTGTTAGGAATAACACTCTCTTAGTTAAAACAAATTCTGAGTGAGCCTGGATAACTATAAATTTCTAGGAGCCAGCAGGAACAGATAATATTGCTGTAGCATAAAGGCTCTGCAGAGTTCCTGCATGCCAGGCACGGTGAGGACCCCAAAACTGGGACTTGCCAGAAGCCACTCTTGGCCACACTGCTGTGTGGTTCCTCATAAGGAGCTGGGAGTAAAAGGAGCCAAGGGTTCCCAGCTCTCCACCACAGAGCTGCTCCTCTCTGGTGGCAGTGTCTTCAGAAAGAGATCCCAGACCCCCAGCATGGTAAGGAATGGAAGGGATCTCTGGGGATCATCCAGCCCAACCCCCCTGCTCCAGCAGGGGCACCCACAGCAGCTTGCCCAGGGTCACCTCCAGCTGCCTTGGGAATCTCTCCCCAGAAGGAGACTCCACAGCCTCTCTGGGCAGCCTGGGCCAGGGCTCCAACACCCTCACACCAAACAAGGTTCTTCTGCTCAGCTGGAACCTCCTGGGTTCCAGTTTGTGCCAAGTGCCCCTTGGCCTGTCCCTGGGCACCACTGAGCAGAGTCTGGCCCCAGCCTCTTGCCCCCAGCCTTCAGCTCTTGCTGGGCATTGAGCAGCTCCCCCCTGGGGCTGCTCTTCTCCAGGCTAAGCAGCCCCAGGGCTCTCAGCCTTTCCTCCTGCCAGAGCTGCTCCAGTGCCCTCAGCATCTTCCCTAGCCTCTGCTGGACTCTCTCCAGTAGTTCCTTCTCTCTGGAACTGGGGAGCCCAGAGCTGGTGAATTGGCTTTTGCAACACTGCATCTTCTTCTAGCTCTAGGTGGAAAATAACTTGTTGTGTTTCTATGCAAGAAGAAAAGCAATTGGCAAACTCCAGCTTCACATTCAGTTGATTTAATTAGGCTGCATGTGAAGTTACCAGAGCCACACTCAGTGCTGCTTCAAGCCTCATCCATCTGTGCCCATACTGAGGAGATCTTTGCAGGAAATCCTCTGACAGCTGAGTCTGCTTTCTGGCATTTGATGCCTAATTGATGGTTCTTAAAATGGAGCTGTCCTTGAAGCTCCCTCTTTCTGGGGTTTGGAGAGGAGGAAACTGAATCATGTGCTGGAATCTGGTTTTCATTTCTCCCTGTGTTTCCTATACCCAGAGTTCTGGGCTCTCTCCTTGGAAATGCTTCATGCAGAAGCCTTTGTGGTAGCAGGAGTTCTTTCCTGTTGCTCAGGTCAGTTAGAGGACACCACTCAGACACTGGGGATTTGGAACAGTTCTGAAGTTAGTACTGGCAGGAGAGGAAGTTCTTTTCAGCCCTCCTTACACCTGGAAGGAGCAAATCCTCTCCTGGGTGTTACTCACTGCTTTGTGAAGTAGCAGCAGAAGCTAAAAGGCACATTCAGCAGGTAGGAGGGAACTCAAATTCCTTTCAGATGTCCTCTTGCAGCAGTTCCTGGTTTGCAGTGTCTCTGCCTCTTCCCAAGAGCAGCTCCACTCACCTAGAAGCCATGTGTGAGTGCTGCCAGCTGCCACCCAACCCTGCTTGCTGGGAGGGAGCTGGGGCCAGGTGGCTGCAGGTCCTGCATTCCCTGCAGGAGGTCCCAGAAGATGCCATGCTTCCTCAAGCCATGCTGCTCCTGCAGCCCATGGCTAAGTCCAAGCCTGCCATTAGCTGGCTGCAGTGGGACCTGATCATGTCTCCTCTTCCCTGCTGCAGAGCATTTTCAAACCCAGCTCAGTTCTGGGTTCCTGTTAGCAGTGGTTGCTGCATTTCTTCTGCCTGCTCCAGACTTCTCCTAATTGAGTCAGCACCAACTGCTCCACATTTTATTACTCTCATTTATTGCAGCTACTACCTATCAAATGAATTGCTGTGTTTTGACAGACCCAATTTCCTTTCCCTTTATGGCTGCTCTTCCTACTGATGAGATGTGGTTGTCAGCTCCTGGGGGGGGGGATCAGCCTGTGCTTAGGAAACCTGCCTTGTCTCCACCCTGCCCAAAAAGAGCCACTGCTGCCCTTGGAGCCCTGCTGGCCATGTGGGCTATAAGCAGAAGGAAGCCAGGGAGAAGAGGAAGGTAACTAAAGTGACTGATCCAGATCTCCAAGCAGAAACAGCTTCTCCCAAAGCAGCCCAGAGGGACCTGTCTCCTGGGAGCTCTGTGCTGAGGAAGTCCCAAGGCTTGGGGCCATAGAGGTGCCCAAAAATAAGCTGCAGAGGTCCCCCAAGGGCAGCCAGCTTCACAGCATCATCCTTGAGAGGGGAATGGCTGCAGGTTGGGCTTGTATGTGCCAGATGTTTCCACTGCAGATGCTCCTTTGGTGTCTGCTAGTGCTTGGTGTCTGTCTGTCCAGTTCCTGGAAGATGCTGGCTGGGTACCACCACCTAGATGCTGTCAGAGCACAGTCAGAGCCAGCTAACAGCCCTCTCAGCTCTTGCTGCAGAGAGAGAACTGCATGTCCCACGGGCAGGGCCATGCCCCACACTGCAGGAGGTATCCTCACAGTCCACCTAAGGCCCCAAGGCAGCAACTGTGGCTCAGGATGTTCCTCTGGCAAAGACCAGCCACCAGCAGGACCCTCCAGAGAGTGGCCCCATGCTCCTGTGGCTCAGCTGCTGCTGAGCCCAGCTGCTGCACCCCCCATTGCCCATGGTGGTGGTGCCATGACCATGGCAGGACACAAACCCCAGGCTGATGCTGAATGCCATGGCCCAGGAAAGCCCAGCTGGGCAGCAGCAGTGTGCTGGAAACCAGCTGGAGCTTTCAGCAGTGGCAGGGGCTGGAGTGGGGTTGTACCAGTGCTACCAGTGCCTGTCCTCATCTGTCCTTCAGGCTGCAAATGAATGGGGCTGCTGCTCCCTCCTCCACTTCACTCTGCTCACCAGGTACAGAAATAAAGCTCCTGTGCCTGCTGCCATCCTCTTCATCATCACTTTCTTCCTTTGTCTCATTGTTTTGCTCTCAGGGACAGGTTCCTCTTAAGCTCATCTGTACATTTGCATCCATCTCTAAGGTAACTTGAGTGTGTGTGTCCCCTGGGTGCTGTAGAACCACCTGTGGTGTGTGTGGTAGTCAGAGCACTCAGCTCCATCCTTCCTTCCTCTAGCAGCAGTGTTGCCTCAGTAATTCTGGTGCTGTGACACTAATGTTTATGGATAGGTTGGGATTTTGTGGTTCTCATTTGTGGTTCCTCAGCATTTCAGCTTTCTTTGAGAAGGGAGAGAGGGAGGAGTTGGGGGTGGGAGGAGAAAAGCTGGTTGGGGGCAGCAGGAACTGCTGCTCAGTCCCAGGTTCGAAGGGGGAACAGCTCCAGAAGTGGGAGGGGAAAGCTGAGCTTTGTAATTTGGGCTCAAGTTTAATATTTAGTGGTTAGGTAAAAGAAGTAGAGCTGGAGCCACCTCTGCTCCAGCTGCTGCACCACTCCCCTGTGCTTCTGCCTCTGCTACTGCACTGGGAGGGTTCTGGGCAGCCAGAAACAGGCTGCTCTGGGTGACCATCCACCCCACCTTGGGCAGGACCTCATTCCAACACAGGTATTTGGCCAACCAAGAAGCCTTCTGTCCCATTAGTTCTGTTAACTAACAAAATAACACTGACTACCAACCATGACAAACTGCTTGCTAACATCTGGGTGTGAAGTCTCAGCACCTAGGTGCTGAGGCAGGACACAGCCTTCAGCCAGGCCTGGGGACATCTGTTCTGGGCTGAGAGACCAGAAAACAATGGCATGCCTCTGAATACCTTGGGGAGCAGTTCCACCACTCTGGAGACTCTATCTGGCCTGGGTTTGTTGCTCTGAGGTGGACAGATGAGCTCCAGCCTGCTCCAGTTGAGGAGGGACTTGCTGAGGTTCTACAAAAGGACTAGAATGCCAGTCTGACTGGTAGGGGTTGGAAGGGGGCTCTGGGGATCATCTAAGTCCAGCCCCCCTGCTAAAGCAGGGGCACCCACAGCAGCTTGCTCAGGGTCACCTCCAGCTGCCTTGGGAATCTCTCCCCAGGAGGAGACTCCACAGCCTCTCTGGGCAGGCTGGGCCAGGGCTCCAACACCCTCACACCAAACAAGTTTCTCCTCCTGCTCAGCTGGAATCTCCTGGGTTCCAGTTTGTGCCCAGTGCCCCTTGGCCTGGCCCTGGGCACCACTGAGCAGAGTTTGATGGTTGCACTTGATGATCTCAGAGGTCTTTTCCAACCTTAATTGTGATTGTGTGTGATGCTGCAGCCTTGAGAAGGGCACTGAGGGAAGCACAAAGCTCAGTCTTGAGGGCAAGCCAGTGTGTAGGCACAGACTGTGCCCTGGGACACTGCTGAGCTCTTCACTCAGCACAGCAGAGCTGCTTTGTTGCTATTCCCTCTTAATCCTGATGTGTTAACCTGAGTTACCTGTTGGATAAAGCACCCTCCTCTTCCTCTCTTGCACTGCTTTGTGCTCTGATCTCTTTGTCTGCTTGCCATTCATCTAGAAAAGAGGGGAGCAGAGAAGGAGGCAGAGACCCGGAGCTGCCTGACGTGAGTGAGGATGAAGCTGCGTCCTGAGGCCACCAGGGTGCTGCAGGCTGCTCGCCCCCGTGCTGCTGCTGTCCTACTCATCGTGGTGTTGTCTAGCACACATCTGCCCTCATCACCGAGTCTGGGGCCTGCAAAGCAAAGCAAACAAACAGAAAGACCAAACCAGCAGAATGGAACCGACCCAGCAAAGCAGAAAGGAAGAGGAGAGCAGCAGGAAGGAAGAGAGTGGGTGCTGAGGCAGGGTGGCTGGCAGAGGCTCAGCCCCATGGCTGCTGTGTTCCTGGGGCAAAGTGGCCATGAGCTGCTCCCTGTGTGCCTTGCTCTCCACTTGTGCTTCACTCCTGGGCTCTAGCTGGGTGTCTTGGCCAGTGAAAGAAGGTGGGTTTCTCTGTAACACAGCAAACCAGACCTTGTCTCATGGGTTCCTCATCCTGGAGACTTTTCCTTGCTGTTTTCCATTCTCTGCTTCAAGCATCAGGAAAATGAAATGACATCAAAGCCAGGTTTTATGTCAGAGGACAACTGCTTTGCTTAATGCATGGGTAAAGCACTTGTGCCTGTCTGGACATAGTCCTGCTCCTGCTGGAGCTGATGGCAAACTGTGGCTGTCAGTGGAAGGAGGATGAGATCTTGCTTGGCACTCTGTGCCTTTCCTCCTCTGGTTTTCCTTTCTCTTCTCATCCCTCAGCTTTGCCCAGTGCAAATCCTGCCAGCACTGATGGCTTTAGGCAGGCAGTGAGCTACAGGATGTTCCCTGGGAGCAGAGCTCTGGAGCACTGGCTTGTGCTGTTCCACAGCCAGGCTTAGAGCACTGAGATCTGCTAAGCACAGGTGTTCTTCCCAGGAGCTGGGACTGCACCCGTGGGCACAGCTGGCAAGAAGGGGCAGATTTGGTGTTGGTTTTGTTTCAGGGTGATTTCCAGCCCCTCAATCCTCTCTCAGCTCCTTTAGAGTTACATACCTGATGCTTCTCACCTTTGATTTCCTGATGAGTGTCTCAAACTGGCAGAGCTCCTCAGGATGATCAACACTGGTGGAGAGGTTTTGGACTAAGGAAAGCTCCAGAACACAAACAAGACCAAAACTTGTTCTTGTGTTGCTTTATGTAAGGTTTTCATTTCTGATTCTGTTTTAAGACTGTAATTTTTTTGCACATGCTGATGCTGCTGTTTTACCCATTGATGGCTTCTAAATTTGGGATCAGAAGCTGCATCTCTGCAGTTTGGCAGCAGGTGAGAGATTGCACTTTCCAGGGTAGCTGCAGCTACTTCAGGGGCTGTTGACTGTACAAACTGTGTGTAGCCAGGAGTTCCATGCACTCAGTGACATCAAGCCACCAAAGCACACATCAGTATTGTCCCTTGAGCTTCATGGGGGCTGAGCATGCCCCTGGGAAGCCAACAGGATTGGGAGCTTGGCCTAGATGATCCCCAGAGGTCCTTTCCAACCCCTGATATTCTGTGATTCGGATTTTAGAGCCCTTAAATAAAGGACAGGATTAAATTTGGTTCCTACATGATCACCCTACTGTCTTTTTTCAGGCTAATCCTGAGAGCTTGGGCCTTTGTTCCCTCAGGGTAGGTGTGTGAGGGCTGTGTCCTGCTGCTCCCATTGTGTTTGCTGCTCTCTGCTTTGGGGGTTCCCAACTCTTTCCTAGCTAGGCTTGGCTGCAAGTGCCTTCTGCTGCCCATCCCCAGCCTGATGCCTCCCCTTGCTGTCTTCAACCACCTCAGGGTGGGATGCCCAGGAGCAGTCACCAGCCTGGGCTCTGCCTCACATCTTGCCTGTAAATATTGGCAAATTGGGAGAGAAGGTTGAAGCAAATCTATTTAATTCAGGGGACCTTTAATTTTTAAAGGCAAAGGCATTAGATCCTGTCACAGTAACTGCTCTGCATCAGTCATGTCCAGATGGGAAGTCCTGCCTGTGTTGGTGTGTCTGCCTGCACTGCCTGTGTGCTCAGTATCCTCCTGCCAGGGCCTGGGGCTCTGCTTTGGCCACAGCCACTGTGGAGCCCATGGGGCAGCAAGGTCGAGAGCCTGCTTCAGCCCTGCTGCCTGCTAGTGAAGATTTAAGCACCCAGGGAAAAGGAGTGAAGATGGAGATGGGGCCTTCAGGAAGGCTTTTGGCACTGTCTCCCATAACATCCTCCTAGAGAAGCTTAGGAGGGGTGGGGTGGGTGAGTATGCAGGCAGGTGGGGTGAGAGCTGTCTGAAGGACAGAGCTCAGAGGGTTGTGATCAGCAGTGCAGAGTCTAGTTGGAGGCCTGGAGCTCCCAGTGTTCCCCAGGGGTCAGGACTGGGTCCAGTCTTGCTCAGCATCTTCATCAGTGACCTGGATGAAGGCACAGAGTGGAGCCTCAGCCAGTTTGCTGCTGATCCAGCACTGGAGGAGTGGCTGACACCTGTCAGGCTGTGCCCTTGTTAAACTTTATAGGATTTGTGACTGCCCAGTCCTTTCATCTGTCTAGATCTCTCTGCAATGCCTCTCTGCCTTAACTGGAGTCAACAGAACCTCCCAGCTCAGTATCATCTGCAAACTTAGGCCATCAGCTCCTACATCCAAGTCACTTATAAAGATGTTAAACAGTACCAGTCCTAAGAAGACCTAAGAGGACCCTATCTGTGGGACCCTACCCATGGCATGTCACCTGCCCAGGAGAGATGTTTGAGATGTTGCCCCCAGCATTGGTCATGTGGGGACTGGTCAAATTATACATATGATGTTGACATCTTATCCCAGGATGAATGTAATCACACTATAAACACTGAGAGGGATGCTGGGGTAGTAACTTTGCAAGATACAGCATTTACTCAACTCCTTGGTCAGTCCCAGCTGGAAGTGGATGCTTTTGGCTATGTGGGAAATATGCCCAAAAGAGTCTTCCCCCTAAATGGGTAGGAAATGTACTTTGGGAGCAGTGGTTCTGTGTGACCATCCTCGATAGAATACGCTCTTCTGGAGGATGGCTTCAGACCTATGTAAGGAAATTTACTGAAGCACTCTTGTGGGAAGACCCTGAATCTCAATGATGAGAGTCAGCATGGTCTGTTGATGGCTGGCCCAAATGAAAAGCAATTACTTGCTAGGAGAGCTGGTGAAGATGAAGAGCTCCAACTCCACCGTGACCAGCCTGCGGCACTGGGAATTTGCACCCAACAACATTCACTATCTGCTGAGCTTGTGGCAGCAACTGGCTGCATCTGTCCCCTATGTTAATGCCACAGACCTTCCAAAGCAAGCAGCGTTTGTCACACAAGCAGTTGTATGCCAGGATCACAAAGTTGGGCTGGTTTGACTGTCAGAAGGATGAATAAGTCTCCAGGAACATGATCACAGATGTCACAAGGTTTTTACAGGATAGTGTAGAGCACTGTATCATAGGAGTGACAATCCTGTCCCAGCTAATGAATGAAATTAATCAAGTGCTGCAGCCTTCCTCAGTGAAGCTGATACTACTCATCCACTGATATTTTTATCATCACCTAGCCTGCACTAACTGTTTTTCATAGTTTTGTCTGATGGCTCTTCCCACCACTAGGAGTATCTCTACAACAGTAGAGGTGATAGAAAATAGAACTTTGGATGCAATCTGAGCTCTTCAGGAAGAAGCCTCTTCCCTATCTCAAATCATGCTACAAAACAGTATTGCCTTGGATATGCTGTTAGTCTCACGAGGTGGAGTTTGCACAACCATAGATGTCAGTTGTTGTGTTTACATGGACCAAAGCAAATGAGTAGTTACTGACCTGCATGAAATCTAGGAACAAACCCAGGTCTTATACCAAGTAGCACAAAATAACACTTCTTGGGGATTTCAGGACCTTTGGGAATAAAATTAACTTTCTGGGCCTGGCTCAGACAATTGACCATATTTGTAATCTTGGCAGTCAGCATACACATATCTGTTTGTGTGATGCAATGTAGTGGTTGCTTGAACAGTCTTAAAAATATGAGAGTTGTCTTAACTCTCAAAAGAAAAGGGGGGGGACCTGATGGATGATCAATAGTTTTAAGAACTTGTTAAATTGGAATATAATAGAATATATAACTGTAGTTCAGCAAACTAACTCAACATTTGGCTTAGAATTAGGAATTTCACAACATGTAAGATAAATAATAAGAAACCAAGAACTAAGAACTCTGACTATATTGTTCAGATGCCTCAGGATATGCTGGAAAACACTGGCTATGTTGTTTAGATGTTTCAGGGTATGCTGACTTAGATTACTAACACCCAAAGGGGTTTTGATAAGGGAAATTTTGCTTGCTAACACAGCTCTTCATGTAGCTATAGTGAATAGATAAGGGGAACTTGGCTGCTAACATGGCACATTAGAATGAAACATTTGATTCAGGGGGTTGAAGAGGTGCCATTAAGATGAAGGAACTAATCTTCATATTCATTTCATGACCTGAGATGAAGAGGAGGACAAAGTAATGACCCTTGGGCTATCAGATGAGGTCTAGGAAAACATATGAATATGTAGATGACTTCTAAGAAATTTACTGACTATGTAGTAAGTGGCATCTATAAATTGATGGTTCATGCTCGGGGGGGTGCACATGTATGTTAAGAGGAGAGATCCCCCATGTGTGTGGCATCATTAAAGGAATGTTTCTTTCAGATACCTTAAAGTCTGGTCTCTGAAACTGTTCACTGGCTGACTTTTATGGTATCAAGAGCAGCAAGCATAGTCACCAACATTGGCTCCAGCAGCATCCTATTGGTCTGTAGTTTCATTCCTTTGGACATGGGGATACATGGAGGAGTTGTCACGTGGTCAGTGAGTGCACAGAGTTGTTTTTGCACATCCCTTTTATAGGTTAGACATCCCATAATATTCTGAACATCTCCAAGGTAATGGCACATCCTGCAGCCCAGTGCATGTATGCCTTGTCCACCGTCCAGACTGCTTATTTTGCCTTCCCATTGGCTTTTGCTATGGTGGTTGGACCCAATCAGCACGCTCTGTGCATACAGCCTGATTTTTTTGGTCAGGTGTCTTACTAGTAAATCTTGGAAGTGCTGCTTTTGGTGCTTGTGGGGTTTCTATGACAGTTAATGGTTTTGCCTCACCCTAGTAATTCTCAACTGTCAGTTGTCTTGGTGAATTCTTTTTGTAGTTGCACAGCTCTGCTTTCAGTTGAACAAGCAAACTTTGAGACACACTTTGAGACAGTTTGACAAAATAGCAGTCCCTCCCAGACTCCTCTAGGATCCCATAGGTCTCCCCTGGTTCCTCTCCTAAGTCTCTCCTAGGCCTCCCATGCATTCTTCCCTGGACCTCCCCTAGGCCTCCCATGGTTACTGCCATAGACCTCACCTAAGCTCCCTTAGGTCTCCAGTAGGTCTCTCCTAGGCCTCCTCTAGGCAGTCTTCCAGGCCTCCCCCAAGCCTCCCGAAGGTTTCTCCTAGGGCTCCCCTAGGCCTCTCCTGGTTCCTCTCCTAGACCTTCCTTACACCTCTGTCCTGGTTTGAGTTAGAACAGAACCAATTCTGTTCAGTGATTTTCCTTTCTAAAGTATTCCATCCCATATATGCCATATTCAATACAGAAACTGGGGGTCAGTCGCCCTTGCTAGATTGCTCTGCATCAGGCACTTGAAGGTCATCCCTAAGTTCCTGCATCAGGCACTTGAAGGTGACCCCTAAGTTCCTCCATTCTAGCACTAGGACCTTGCCCCCAGGAGCCAGATTCATCTGGTACCAGGACGCTTGTTGCCGGAGCCTGCAGGAGCTTCTGTGGTGATGTAGTTATCATTGAAAGGGGGTTTGGGTTTGGTATTGGGTTCTGTATATATTTGTATATATTTCATTTAACTTTGTTATTATTATTAAAATAGTCTTAGTTTTATTTTCCAATCCACAAGTCTCTCTGCCTCTCTTATCCCCTATTCCTTCCTGCTGTGGGTGGGGGAGAGAGGGGGTAATAGAGAGCATCTGTCCTTGGGTTGGTGATCAGCCCAGCCTCTACCCTCGACAACCTTCCCTGAGGTCATCTTGCCAGAGAGGCAGAGCTCCTCTCCCCAGCTGAGCAAAACCTGGGGAGAAATATGGGATTCGGTTTTGGGTCCCTCACTATGAGAATATTAAGGTGCTAGAATGTGTCCAGAGAAGGGCAACGAAGCTGGTGAAGGATCTAGAACACAAGTGTTGTGAGGAGCAGCTGAGGGAACTGGGGTTGTTTAGTCTGGAGAAAAGGAGGCTCAGAGGAGACCTTCTCACTCTCTAAAACTACATGAAAGGAGGCTGGAGTGAGGTGGGGGTTGGTCTCTTGTTCCAGATAACAACTAATAAGACAAGAGGAAATGGCCTCCAGTTGCAATAGGGGAGGTTCAAGTTGGACATTAGGAAAAATATCTTCACCAGAAAGGGTTGTCAAGCCCCAGCACAGACCGCCTAGGGCAGTGGTGGAGACACCAACCCTGGAGGGATTTAAAAGATGAGTAGATGTGGTGTTGAGGGACATGGTTTAGTGGTGACCTGGCAATGCTGGTTAACAGTTGGACTTGACGATCTTAAAAGTCTCTGCCAACCAAAACTATTCTATGTTGTGCTGAGCCCCTCCAGTGCTCATGATGTGCCCTGGGGTAGAGACAGGAAAAGAACCTGAGAGAAAGGGACAGCCCACGCATGGTGGCTGCGTATTTCTGCCAGCCTTCCTTGGCAGTTGGTTATGCTCTTGTCATCAGCATTTAGGATGGGAAGAGTTTCATTCCCTTTTGCCTCTGCTTCACATGTCATCCACCCTAGGGAAACCTGTGATTGACAGGAGGGTGACTTCCCTCCCACAGTCCGCTTGTTAGCAGCAGCAGCAGAAATAGGCAGGGAACACACGCCCACAGTGTGTTCCTAATGGGAAATGTTCCTGTTACTTGGATGAGAAGCATAAGCTGCAGTTTCCAGAGTGAGCACACAGTGGCTCTGTTGTGTTATCAGATGACTGCAGGAAGAGAAGGTCCTTGCTGCCGTCAGGCTTGGCCGTGGTGGGATGGAGGGTCACAGGCTGAGGAATCAGGCCAGACATTGCAGCTGATATACAGTGATATAAAAGTAAATATGTGATAAAATGCTTTTAGGTAAATAATCAGAAGAGACAGTAAATTGGTATTTGTCACAGTCAGAACATATAGTTATTATTATACATTAGTATCTTTGACACTTCAGAAAACTTTCCTACAGGTCTGACCTTCCCTAGTGCTATCTGTTGACATGCAGGGTCAGGAGTGTCAGAACTATATTTTGAACTGCTTATGCACTGCCCAGAACCCAGGTTTTTTGTATGCAAGCTCATCAATTCCTGCATGCAAGCCCAAGACCCTCAGATCTCTGTCTCCAGCATAATCCAGATTTTTTGGACTCTCTGGTTCTGGTTTTAAACTTTTGCACATACCACCCTCAAAGAAAGAAAAGCAATTGCAGAAATTTTGCTCCTTAGGGATGGATCCACATGTCAACCTCCCTTAAGGTGAATCCATGTAGCTGGAATCCCCTGGAGGACCCGTTTGAACAGGTCTGTAGGATGTCTGGGCAGCACTCTTGTCTGGGAGACTCCCACATTGACAGGTGACACTAGGAGGGAGAAGGAGGTATGGAGAATTATGGGGAGAGGGAGGAGACCCTATATCCCACTCTATCTGGGGTGGGAAAGAGGGCATCAGGTGGCACCTGAGGGGCCCAAGGAGCAACTGAGGGGTCCTGGGAACAACTGTTGGGTGACAGTATGGGACCCTGGCACAAGTGGGACAACTGACTGTAACTAGGGTCCCCAAGGGACAGTGGGGGATTCTGAGGAAAATGAGAGAACATGGCAGGGTCTCAGGGGTAGCTAGGGAATCTGGGGGGGAAAAAGACAGCCTGTTGTGATCCTGGGTGTGAGGAATGGGTCCAGAATGCACCAGAGGACAATGGAAGTCCCAGTTGGAAACAAGGGGCCGTGTGAGTTTAAGATGCCTGGCAGTCTCTTCCCTCCTCTACCTTGGACCCCAGACCTCCTTGCATTTTTAGGGAATCCAGGGGGAATGGGGGTCCAGGAGGTTTTGGAAGGCTCTTGCTGGTCTTTGGGGAGCCCAAGAAGCGTGGGGATTTTGAGGGGAAGGTTTACCAGGTCAGTAGTACTTACACCACCAGCAGCAGCACAAATGCCATGAAGCCAAGTGCCAGCCCCAGCCCCAGCCTCAGCCATACTGTGTTGTGCAGGGGGATCCTGGACTGGGGCCAGAGCAGCACAGCTCTGAACAGAGCCTGGAGTCCCTTCTCTTCCGCCACATTTCCCTCTGATGCTGTGGGGACCCAGGCACCGCAGGTCACCCAAGCCTCTGGGTGTCCCTGCTCCATGCCCATCCCCACTGCTCCCAGAGGAACCAGGTATCAGGGAACATCTGCTCCACTCCACCATGCACCCAGGTGTCCTGGCACCCTGCTCACAGCCCCATGAACATCCCTCCCATGGACCCTGGTGTCTGGGGTCCTGCTCCACCCCCCCACTGCTCTGCCCCCAGGGCACCTGGCGCACCATTGAGGTAGAAGTACTTGCGGACCAAGGGCTCAGAAACGCCTCCCAGACAACAGACGATGGTTCCTGGAGTGGGTTCCTGAAGAGTCAGACTGGAAGATCCTACCACACTCCCCTGGAGCTCCTCAAACAGTGCCAGATCCTGTGTGCGCAGCTGGGGCGTGGGGAACATCTCAGTACCAGGTCCCCCAAGTCCACAGCATAGCATACATGTGTGTGCAAAGGCACCCGTGCCCTGCATATGCTTGTCATGTCCCCTGCCTGCTCCCTGGTCCCTTTGCTCATGCACACCTCGTGTGCCACATGCTCCTCATGCACACACACACAGAGATGCAAAATCAGAGCATATGCAAGAGTCACTTCATAGACTCATAGAACCATGGAGTGGGTTGGGTTGGAAGGTATAGAAATACATACATAGAATCATCTAGGTTGGAAGGGACCTCCAGAGGTCACCTAGTCCAACCCCCCTGTAGTGAGCAGGGACGTCCCCAACTAAACCAGGTTGCCCAGAACCCTGACCAACCTCACCTTGAATGCCTCCAGGGATGGGGCCTCAACCACCTCCCTGGGCAACTTGTTCCAGTGTTCCACCACCCTCATGGTAAGGAACTTTTTCCTAATAACCAATCTAAATCTACTCTTCTCTAATTTAAAACCATTACCCCTTTACCTTTCACTACAGGCCTTTGTGAACAGGCCCTCTCCAGCTTTTGGTCCAACCCCCTGTGGTGAGCAGGGACATCTTCAAATAGAACTGGTTGCTCAGAACCCTGTCCAACCCGACATGGAATGTGTCTAGGGATGTGACATCTACCACCCCTCTGGGCAACCTGGGCCAGTGTCTCACCACCCTTAGTGTAACACATTTCTCCCTTCTATGTAATCTAAATCTCTCTTTTTTTAGTCTAAAACCATCACCCCTTGTTCTGTCCCAACAAGCCATGCTAAAAAGGCAGTCCCCATCTTTCTGACAGGCTCCCATCACACAAGTCCACACAAGAGGATACAAATCTGCAAATACACAAGTGACCTTCCTCCTCCTTCCATGCACCCTTCCCACAGGTGAGCACTTGCACTCTGTGGGTGCTTACACACAAGTTACTTACAGCAGATGTATCTACTGCCTAAGCAATACCTGTATCTATTGATACTCCTTACACTAAGCCCACCACTGTCTGCATGCAGACCTTGCTACCTGTGCCCAGCCCTCTCAGGAGCCTCTGTGCACACCCTTGCATGCCCACATGTGACTCACATCCTTAGCAAACATCCAGGTAACGGGCAGGTCATGGTGGGTGGTGACAGGTGCATTGCAGTGCAGTGTGATGGCTTCATCTGCACGGATCCAGATGTCCTGCACTGGGAGCATGGACAGGGCCTGTCAGTTGGCACCTACTTATGAAGGTACAGAAACGATCATGCCCCTGTGCAGCTGCACATGCTCATAGTGGGGAAAAGTCTCATACACCTTGGCACACTCTTGTGGCCACATGTGAGAAATGAGGGTTGTCACCAGAGCCCTGGAGGCACCCAGACCTGCAGTGAGGCTTTGCCCAGCCTGGAGGCCTGGGTCTACTATGGCCCCATACCTGGGCAGTCCAGGGGAAACTGGCAGTCCATGAAGCGGCAGGTAGCACACTGGAAGACACGGGCGTTTGGCTGGTACCCTGAAACAGAGAAACTTGGTGGGCCCAGGGGGATGGGAGATGTGCTAGGGGACAGGGAATGGCAAGAGAGAGGGATAGGCACTCACCACAGGGAGGGACACAAGCTGGAGCTGGTGAGGAGGAAGCAGCATTAGACTGGGGTTTGACATCCCTCTGCTGAGCTGTCAGGGCTCAGCCCTTGTCCAGCCCAGATGGAGAAACTCTGGGGGTTTCTCCTGGATGGAAGTGCTGTGGGTTGGGTTCCCTGGGTTGTGGATGTCCAGGGTGGAGGTCTTTGTGACAGTCCCTTGAGTGGTGGTTCCCCAGGTCCACCCAGTGCTGGGTGGGTGTCCCCACTGGCCCCATACCTTCCTCCAGTTTGCTCAGCTTCATCCAGATAATGTTGACAGCTTCCTGCAGAGACACCTCAAGGGGCTCTGGGATGTCCCAGATGTTCAGGTAAGAATATGTGCCCCCCTCCTGACCCCTATAAGCCCTCCCCAGACCCCACAGATCCCCTCTACAACTCACTTTGACCCTATATATCCATCCTGAAGTCCCACATATCCCCAAATATCCCCTCAAAGCTACCCAAAAGTTGTAACTTTGAAGCTCATAGACCCTCAGGATTCCCCAAATATCCCCATGACCTCCAAATACTCTGTATTCCACCACACCCCCATTCAAGGCCTCCATGTCCTAGCCCCCAAGCCCTATGTCCTAGCCATAGCCCCTCACATGTCCCACATCTCCTGCTTACTCAAGTTCTTCTGCTGCTCCAGATATTGGAAGGCATCCATGATGATTCCCTGAAGTGCCTCATGCTGCCCTGATCCTGAGATCAGTACAGGGGAACTTGGACCAATACAAGGTTGGGGTTGGAGGTTCAGGGGTGGGAGAGTCCAGTAAGGGCCAGTAAGGTTTCCAGGGGTTCCTAGAGTCCTGATCAGGGTTTAGGGATAACTGGGAAGGGTCAGGTATTCCTGGAGATTCCTAAGGTTCTAAGTAGGGCCAGGGGATCTGTAGTCTGTTCCTGTTCAGGATAGGGAGATTCTTAGGGTACCAGGCAGGGTTGGGGTTCTTTGGCATCTAGGTCAAGAAAGGGGAAATCTTGACATGGTTGGGACTCCTTAGGGTGCTTGTTTGGGGTGGGTCCCTGAGGTTCCTATGTAGGAAAGAGGTCCCCAACCACGAAGGATTGTGGCCAATGTCAGTGGTTGAAGTGGGAAACCCTTCTGGATCTGGATCCCTGTTCAGGGTGAAGATCCTCCCCTTGGGATGGAGCTCCCTGACTGGATAGAGGTGTCAGTCAGTACAGGGGTCTTTGGGCAAGGTCCCTGTTAGGCTGGGTGTCCCTGGGATTCCATGACACACCTACAGCAACAGAGGCAAGTGGCATAGCAGCCTGGACGAGGGATTTGAGGCAGTGCTGATGTTGGGGTTCATTGACACTGCTGCCAGTGATGTAATGGCAGAGCCTTGCCCTCTGAGCAGGGGGTCCAAAGCAGAACAGGCAGGGGTGCACCCCAGGAAGCCAGGATGCCAGGATCATCCACTGCCACAAACCCAGTACCATTGCATGGATGCCTGGCTTCCCAGGAAGCCAGGGGTCCAGCACCAGCATCAGGGGTACCCACCACCATCCCATGGCCCCAGGCATAGCACCCAGTTGCCTGAGTCTCCACAAACAGCAGGGTTTCTAGGCAGAGCCCTCTGGTTCCCCAGGAAACAGTGGAGTTCCTAGGGAGGTTCCACTTACCTGGTTACCCAGATGACAGCCAGGTTTTTAGATCCCAGATACCTGGGGCCCCTCTTGAGAGGAGTGGAGATACCCAGACATATGGGTGCCAGTCACATTACTTGGTGGCCCCAAATCTCTTCTATTTAGATGTCTAATTCCTCTCCTTCACCCCCTATCTCTCCCATCAGCACCCCCTGGGGCACTCCTCCACCTGAAATCTTAAAAAAAATAAATATTTTCACTCTCTGATGCTGTGGTTCATCCACCCATCCCACTGGTAGGTGGTGACCCCCTCAGTGCCCAATCCTAGTGGGGTCAGGCTGGCACTGGGCACTGCTGGCACTCACAAAACTGAAGGCTGAGTGTGGCTGGTACCCCAGTGGGGGTACTGGTGTTTGGGGAGCTGGGTGGGCTGAAGAAATGGGCCCACAGGAACTTCATGAAGTTCTACAAGTGCAAAGTCCTGCCCCTGGGGAGGAATGAGCCCAGGCACCAGCACAACTCCAGTCCCTCCCAGGCCCCACACTCCTTCCTGTGGAGATCCTCAAGAGTTTATCATTGAAGACATCAGGGGCCAGATCCCTGATAAGCACCATACTTGCCTTAGACACGATGCAGAGAGTACAGTGTGGTGGTTCCCCACTCCCTCAGGACCCTCACTAGGGCCACCAGATGCTGGAGGAGTATCTCAGGGGTCTGTAGTGGACCCAATCCCTGGCTGGGCAGGGCAGCAGCACTGGGGCAAAGACACCCAAACCACACCTTTAGGCTGTGGGACCCATGAGAGCTATGATGATGCCCCAGGATGGGCAGGTGCCCAGTGCCCAGCAGTCCCCCAGTCCCCTGTGACAAGTCCTGAAGAGATGAGGTATTCCTGGGGGTTGAAACTCTTTGTGGAGGCTGGGGGCAGGGAGGGTGGGATGTGTGTGCTGTGAGTGGCCTGATTTATGCATGGAGACACATAATTACAGTTCCTTCATCATCTGTCAGGCAGAGGCGCCTGATAGAGCCTTACAACACTTCTCTCGCTCCCCATCTCAGTCCATAAATCTCTCCAGCACACCACTATAAATCATCAGGGGCTGAGGCAGTAGCAGGGCCTGGGTGGGTGTTCCTCCTGACCCCTCTACCCTCTAATGGGCACCCAAGTAGGAAGTGTCTAGGACAATGTGGAGATAGCCCAGTGGGATTCACTAATTACAGGTGGCATCCAATGTCCCATGATTTATGGTCTGGCCTTGCCCACTTTTGAGAGCTGGGGTTCCATCAGGAACAGGGCTGCCCAGAGCTGAGATGCTGGGAACACCCAGCAGTGCTCCCCAGCCAGCTCCCTGGGGTGGCTGTGGACAGGATGAGGCAGTCTCAGCCTCAGGGCTGCTACATCCTCTGCTCTGGTCCTGCCTCCTCCCAGGCATCACTGCAGCTGAGACTGGCTTTGTGCCCAGCACAGCCATCTCTCTGTCTGCTCTCTGCTCTGTACTGTACCTCCCATACCAGCATAAACATCCCCTCAGTAGGGATCCGACCTCCTTAGCTGGGTTTTGGGCAGTCATATCTCTTAAGACCAGCATTCATGTTCTGCCAGCACTGAAGCATCCTGAAGGGTCCCATGTTCCCGAGCTGAGCTCACTGGGTAAAGCAGTGGCCAGGGGAACATCTGCTCCTGGGCTGAGCAAGACTACTCGGGAGAACAAGAAAGCCACAGGTGAGTGCTCAACAATATTTGCAGGTTTCAGCTCCCTTTGAAGTCCTGCTGACTGCTCCTCACCTCTTCCTCACACCCCAGCTCCTGGTTTATTGGGTTCCTGGAGCAGAGGCACTTAGACTATCTCTGACTTCAAAGAGCCAAGAGTGGAGAAGGGCAATAGACAATTAGCCCCCTGCTAATTGTGGCTAATGCTCAAACATGAGCCAGGACAATCAGATAGGAAGGGATGGATCAAGGGGGATACATTTTCCCAGGCCTCTGCTTTTGCACCAGTCACCTCAACAATTTGTCAGTCCCATTTTTGAGTCATGTTTCAAAACATTACTCCTCCCACAGGAAGGCATTTAGCAACTGCTTGTTAAGGTAATGACGGGCAAACACACGTGGCAGTCCTGTCCTGCTCCAGGGACGGCGACTTGGACCTTCCCCATGGCCTCTGGATCCACCATACTTGGCAAGTTCTTGCGTTCCACTAGCTTGGGGATGCAGGAAACAAGGAGCTGCTTTCAGCATCATCTTCCACACAGCAAGTGCTGGGTAGGTCCAGCAGCGCCAGCCCAGACAGCTCTGCCCCCAAGCTCCCACTGCTAGGAACGGACAGGAAGGCTCTGGAGGCAGGTAGCACTTTAGGTTTTTTATCACCAGTCCCAATCCCTCCCCTTGCCACATTCGTGCTTCCTGCTCCTCAGGGCAGAGGCGTGTCAAGTCCCAGACATTCCTCCACTGGCTCCAGGGAATGCTTCTGCCCAGGCACCCACCTTAGCTCCATGCCCATGGGTGCTCCCAGCTCCCTGTTGTGCACCTGTGTGTAGGTACTGTCCTGAAGGCAGCTCTGTGCTCCAGCCCCGTTCCTGGAACAGGAGTCATTTTGTCCATCTCCCACACCCAGGCACAAGATGCACTGCCTTTCTCAGCAAGCTCATCACTTTGTTCCTCTGTTTTCCCTAGCTGAGAAATAATAGAAATGCAGCAGCACCAGTGAGTGTAGGGGAGAGGAGCCCAAGCCCCATGCCAGGGTGATGATGCTCCATGCATGGCACCTTATAAAACTCAGGGATGCCCTGGGCAGAGCAGCACAGGGAACCCCTGCAGTGACCAAACACTTAACAGAGAGCAACCACTAAAGCACTAAAACAGTAAATGAACCACTGCAACTCGTGCTTGGTGGAGGTGCTTCCCTCCCTAGTCCTGTGAGCACCCCAAGACAAGCTCTGAGCATTCCAACACCTCATGCTCCATCCCAGCACCATGCTCAGGAGCATCCCTGCAGGCAGAGACCAGCCAGGACTTACCTCTTTGTAAGGCAACACACCCGTGAGCAAGCGAGGAGAGTTGGGAGGAAGCCACGTGATGAGCCCAGAAGTAGGGATTTTATGGGCAGCTGAGTGTCACTGGAGGAGTGTGTCTCCCACACCTTGTAGGAGGCAGGACGGCAGCAGCACCTCTTCACCTTACCGTGGCTATGTCCAGAGCAGACATGGGGAAAGGAACAACACCAGAGCCTGACAGCTCAGGAGAGGAACTGGAAGAGGGGACTACACCCCAGGTGTGCTACAGGCAGGGTCTGCAGGCCCCCCAGGGCAGAGAAGCATCTGCCTGCCTGGGCGATGTTGAAGGTCTGAAGTTGAGGAAGAGGAGCAGGCCGGTGAGCTCCAAGGCCAGGAGGATGGCTGCTAACATCAGAGAGCGCAAGAGGATCCTGGACTACAACCAAGCCTTCAACGCCCTGCGGTTGGCTCTCAAACATGACCTCGGAGGTAAAAGGCTTTCTAAAATTGCTACCCTCCGGCAAGCCATCAATAGGATCACAGCTCTGTCCCTGTCCCTGCACAACACGACATGCTGCTGGCCCTGTGCCCACTCGGAGTGCTGCAGCAGGGCTGGGGCCCCTGTGCTGGGGCCGGGGGCGAAGGCCAGCCACTCCCAGCTCCCCTGGGAGCCTGGTTCCACAGGGGCTGCTGGCTTGCAGTGCTGCTTTCTATCCCCTCTCTATACTGGGTTTTACCCTGAGAGGCAGCTCCATCACTACAAGAGTCCAAAGGAGGATTACTCCATGCCCAGCTCTGCATATTGCTCCAGTGGGAGCAACTACTCTGAGTCCCGAAGTGTCTGCCAGCGGAGATACATAGGCAGCCAGCAAGACCCCCTGGCCACAACGGTCCCCTGGCAGCTGGGCTATTGTCAGAGCTGGGGACACCAGCAGTGCCTCCCCCTCCACTGACCTGCAGGACTGAAGTGGCCAGACGTTGCTGGGAAGGTAATGCATTCACGGGACAAATTGGGTGAGTGGGAAGGCAAGAAGGGACCTTTGCATGAGGGAGCAGCACTGTGGGATGCAGAGCTCTGTGAAGAGACCTTTGCATGAGGGAGAAGCATTGTGAGATGCAGAGCTCAGCTGTGATGCTGGAGGGAGCCATGAGCCCCTGCCACACCAAACAGGGACCCTGGTGCTGCACAGCTGCAGGTCTCCGCTCTGTGGGAAAACTGAAGAGGGTGGAAGGTCCTCTGGAAGTGCAGCTCTGTAGTTCTTGTTGCAACGTCTCACTGTTGCTGATTGTGACTTATTTATTCTCTTTGGCTCACTCGCTTTGTTGTGAAAACAGGACTCAAAAACCTCCTACCAGGGCACTGGCTGTTCATACGCATGGGGTGGACAGATGGGCCCTGGGGATCATGCTAAAGCTCCTGGCTGGCTGGTCACTGGCTCCTGCCGGTGAAGGAGGGGAGCAGAAGCAGGGAAAGGTTAGTGCCCTGGGACTTTGGATGCTAAGCTCATTGGTGCAGATATTTGTGCCTGGCAGATTTGCAATGCCAGGCTGGAGAGGAGACAGATGTTTGCTTTCATAAAACCCACCCACCCGTGTGTTATTTCCTCCTCCTCGTCACAGAAATGTGGCTCTGTTGGGACAGGCACACAGCATGCTCCTGGTTGGTTCTGGCTGTGGGGAGGAGGGGGGAATTTTACTAAAAAGGTTCCTTTGGCCCCTTCCCTGTGGCTTAGAGGGCTCAGACCAGATGGGAGGGCTCTCTGGGCTCAGCAAACTGGAATTGCTGCAAGAATTAGGATTTTTCAGCCACACACACCACAAGCAGCGGATTTTTGGACAGGGTTAATCACACTGGTGATTCCCACAGTGCTGAGCCCCCACAGAGCTCCTCCAGCCCTTCCACTCACACCCCAGTGCCCCCAGCCCAAGCCTCAACGCTGGCTTCTGACATGCCAATGCAGTCTGAGCTCTTTTCCTGCCGGGGAGGCACATGACAGAACAACTATCTCAAGACTCTGTTCTGGTGTGCCAGTCCCTCCCTAGGGTTGTCTCCTCTTCTTCCATTAACCCCTGCATGGGACAAGGAAGCTGGTCAATGATCAAAGGGAAAACGGTCAGTAGCCAGGAGAGAAAACTCTTTGCTCAGCAAAGGAGCCTCTTTAAAGTGTTTATGGTGTGAGGCACGTTGGCTTGAATCTCTAGGAGATGTTCTCCCTGCAAGTAGAAGGCCGTCAGTGATGCCCACCAAAGGAATCCTACTGTCCCCGACAGCATCCCTGCTCTGGCTCTCCCTGGAGCAGTGTTTGCCCCTGTTCTGCCCCATCAGCACCCATCCCACAGGGAGTGAAAGCCCAGTGATACCAGCATTCAGAGAAGGTTTAAGTGAAACCCAGCCCTAACTCAGACAGAAACCCTCTCCTTCCACCCAAATTTACATCTCTAGGCTTTCCCCATGGCTTTGGTGGCTAGTAAAAGCAAGACAGATGGAAGCAGATGGCCAGAGAGGCAGGAGCAGGGAGGGATGCATAACACTATGAGACCCTCCCAAACCAGGGTCACCACACTGCTCACAGGTTCACATTTATGAAACATAGGTCCTAATTCTATCTGGAGGCTTCGGGGTGGGATTAGTTCCAGGAGGGGCAGATGGGAAAGGGACAGAAGGGCTGGGCAGCAGGTCCCAGCTGGCAGTGGGATCCTTGGGCACCTCATGGAGAGACAGAAGGAGCTGGGTGTGCCCCATAGATGGCACTCACTGCAAGGAAAATCCCTGACAAGTTTGGAACTGAAGCATAATACAGAATAGGTGGAAAACATCCGTATTTGCCAGGCATCTGTGGATATTTTTTTAGCTCCTCCTCCTACTCCTCACAGCACTCCCCCGCTCCCAAGGATGCTGTTATTTGCTTCACAGGATATAACCCAGCCCTGCACCGGCACCCTTTCTCCTTTGCAAGTCCTCTCTAGGGGCACAGTCTCTGTTACTGATCTGCCAGGGTCTCCAGGGTCCTACGCACAGCTCAGCACAGCATGCCCAGGGTCTCCTCTCACCCTGTGACACGGGAAGACGCTTTCCCAGAGTAGCTGGAGCCAGGAGTACCGTCGGGCACCCACGCAATGCCCAGATACCATCACACTGCCGGGCAGCTCCAACCTCTCTCCGCAGTGAGAAGTGGTTCGTGGGGCTGGTCCGTGTCGCATGTCCCCCACCTACCCGGGGTCAGGCTTTCAGCCAGGAGGGACCCAGGGACAGCAGAGCTGTGTGTGTACCGGCACCCAGCACAGAGCTGCTCTCGGCGTCCCCCTACAGCTCCGGGGCTAGAGACGGCCACTGAGCCCCGCTGGCACTAGCCGAGCGCTGGCGGAGACTGAGCGCGGCCAGGACTCGGGGGGACAGGGACACCCCGGGGGCGGTTCCGAGGCCCCGATCCTGCCCCGGGGGCCGAGCCGTTCTGGCCCCTCCTCCGGCACAGCCTCCCGCGGGGCGGCAGAGCCCCGAGCGCAGAGCGACGGTGGCGGTGGGACGAAGCTCCCAGCCCGCTCCGCCGGGCCATGGCGAGTGGCGGCCCCGCGCCCGGGGGCTCGGGCTCGGGCACTGGCTCGAGCACGGCGTTACCCACCCGCTTCCAAGAGACCGAGAAGCTGCTGGCGCCCACCGAGGGCCGGGAGGAGAAGGGCCTCCGAGGCTCCAAATCCTTCACGGCCGCTTTGCCCGCCGAAGCGGAGCGCAACGGGCATGGTCTCGCCTACAAGTCGGTGTCGGTCGGTCATCTGGAGGTAGCTCCGCTCTCGCCATCCCGGCTCAGCCTGGGCAGAGCCTCCTCCACCGCCACCAGCACGGTGGCACCGGAACAGGGCCGCCCGCGGGACTACCTGGTGCTCGCCATCTTCTCCTGCTTCTGCCCTGTCTGGCCCATCAACGTCGTGGCCCTTGTCTTCTCCATCATGGTGAGTGATATCGGACCCGCCCGGTTCCACCCCACAAACAGCCGCCACCTTCGACGGCTGACTCGGAGCTGTCCGCGGTGCTACACTGATAGGGACCGGGAGGATGCGGCCGGTACGCGGAACCTGCCGCCGCTACCGGCGGATGCCGAGGGAACTAAGAGGATGCGGTCAGTACTGGGGGGTGCCGCGGGGACCAGGAGGATGCGGCCGGGACCCGGAGGGGTGTAGTCGGGACCAGGTGGCTTGCAGCTGGCACCGGGCGGCCGGAGCCTGCCCAGCTCATCCCAGAGCACGGGGAGCTCGGTAGGGCTCTGCTCTCCTCGTCTCCCGCAGGACGTTTCGATCCAGGTCCGGGGAAGGGAGGAGGCTGGGAGAGGGCAGGGATAACCCGCGGGGAGGCGGTGGGATGGAGATGGGGGTGGGATCCGGGCGCATCCAGGGCAGGGTGGCCCCGGGAAGCAGAGTCCCTGCAGCCAGTCCACTGGGCTTTCCCGGGAAGGAGCTGAGAGGCAAGGCAAGGATAAGGGATCTCCCTGCGCACCTCCTAGCAGCTCTGCAGCACTTGGGGACACCCTGGCTGGAGGCTGATTCCTGTCCTCGGACACTCTCAAAGGGTTGGGCTGAACCCATAGCTCTGTTAGTTATTCTGGAGGAGGGATTTTCCCCATTAAACATACCCCAGAGCTCAGCGAATACACCAACACCAGAGGGAGCCTCTGTGTGTACAACACAGCCCTGTAAGGGTGGTCACCCCCACACGTCTCAGGACACCCCATTGCTCTACGACCCAGGGCATCTTTTCTGCTCTTGATTTGTGACAAATCTGCTCTTCAAAAAATCAGCTCAGGGAAAGCAATTACCAGCTCACCAGACAAAAATACACAGAGGGGCCCCTGCAGCCAGCACTACCCCCCCAAAAAAAACACCAAAAAAATGGAGACAAGACACTGGCAGTTGCCACAGAAAGCCCCTTTAGAGAGACCAGTTTCCATTTGGAGGAGGAATCATCGTTTCTGCCAGTGCCAGCTGTCATCTGCGTAGTACAGTTGTGTGGTGGAGCCTGTTCAGGCAGCAGACAGAGAAACCAGCCAGCCTTGTTTGGCTTTGCACTGCAAGGAACGAGAAAGCAAATGGGTATTGCATAGCCATGGTAATAAACAAGGGCTCTCATGGGGATTTTCCAGCCACATTTGCTTTCATGCAAAATAGATTCTCACACTCTCCCTTGAAAGCGTTACACCCTCCAGTGCAGTGGGGATGTGCCGTGGGCCACATAAACCCCCTGGAGTAGAAGAGTAAACAGTGAAAGAAGAGCAGGAGTCCATTAATACTGCTAGACAGCAAGGTACTGCTGTGTATTTACTGTGTTGAACTCAGAGACAGGACCAACAAGGCAACAAGACTGTTTGGCTGCTCTCTGCTTCCAAGACCCTTGACAGTGTTGACCAGGACCTACCCAGAGCTGGGAAAGGGAATGCATGACTCCAGTCCTCTGGGGCCACTGAGGCAGAAGACACTCAGATGAGCTTGTTCTCCAGAATAAGGTTTCCAGCACACAGTACCCAGTGTGCATCCTCTGGCCCCTTCACATTCACCCCTGCACTCCCTGTCCCATGGAACACTCAATTTATTACTGCCCTTTCTAGTCCTGGCCATGCCTGTGCCATAACACTGCCACCACCACCTGCCAGCCAGGGCCCCCTGCAAGGCACCAGTGCAGGACAAGAGTCATCCTTGCACCATGCTGACCTTGGGGAACCAGGAAACATCTGGCTGGTTCCTCCTGCCAGCAGGAACAGCTTTTTGGGTATCAGCTGATGTTTCACCTGCTTATACCAGGAAGGAGTTTAGTTCCCAGTGATCCCTAAGGCTCCCACAGGCTTAGGCCTCCCCAGAGAATAAAACTCAGGAGTGCCTGATCACACACAAACCTGAGCAGGAACCAGGTTGTTGTGATTCCCAGTGCTGGAGGGGGAGGCAAAGGGGAGGAGCCTTTCCACAATGTGCTGACATCCCTTTATCTCTGCATTTTTATTTTTCTTTCCCAAGTCAATGCTTTTTGCACATGAAAGCTTCCCTGCCCCCCACACCCCGAGTAATAAGCAGCATCCAGAGAGGAAAGCAAATGAATGCTTTTGGGTTTCATGTATCACAAATCATTTCCAAAAGCTCCTCTCAGATCCCAGCAGGGCCCAAGGCCAGAAATGGAAAATAAAATCTGCTGTAGCCCCCAGGCTGTTGCTGTTAATGCTTGTCTCATGGAAATGAGTTATCTGGAGGCTCTTCCGTTGCCCCTTGGGTACATATTCTTTACCAAGTAAGGACCTGGCTGCACTAAGAGGTTCAGGTCTCTTCCCAAGCTTGAGAGTGGGGCTCACAGACACAAGGGCAGTGTAGCTCAGTGGGAGCCATCTCAGAGGAGTGCAGGACAGGGCTGGGTACCATAGGCACACACACACACACACACACAGTATTTACTGTTACCAAATCCCTTCCCCTTCCTAACAAAGTGTGGCCACATCAGGGGAAGAAGCAGAGATGTAACCACCATACAAAAAACTCTGAACAAATGAAGTCAAAAAGAAAGGTAAATCCAGCCAGAACCAGCATAGAGTAACACCAAGGGTTACTGCACAGTACTTGGTGTCCACAATAGAATCACAGAATCATTCTAGTTGGAAGAGATCTTTAAGATCATCAAGTCCAACCATTAATCAGCATTGTGAGGTCAAGCCCTGGAACAGGCTGCCCAGGGCAGTGGTGGAGTCACCATCCCTGGAGGGGTTTTAAAGTCATGTAATGTGGTGCTGAGGGACATGGTTTAGTGGTTACATGGCAGTGCTTGTTAATGGTTGGACTTGATGATCTTAGAGGTGTCTTCCAACCAAAATGATTCTACCATTCTTTGAAACCCCTCTAGGTGTGGTGACTCTAAGTACTGACATTCCTGAAAGATGTGGGAGAAGTTAAACTATCCCTCTTTCAGATGGCTCAGTCATCTATCTAAGTCTGATGTTGGCTTATGCCTCTCTCAGAATGTTTTCTTCGAGCAAATGCAAGTGTCAAGGTTTGATGATTTATTCTGAGTAACTGGTGGAAGGCAGCAGAGTGCAGCCAAAACCAGTTCATAAATTGGGAAAGATTGCAGGGAAGAGAAGGTAACGATTCATCCTCTCATCCCTGGGACTAGCACAGAAAAGTGATTGCTTTCAATTGCAAGAGGACAACTTTTTTAGGGGGAAAAGAAGAAATCCTTCTACTTGAACAGGTAACAGTCTGAAAACAGGTAAGATGAAGAACTCTTTTGACTCACCCAGACTCAGGTGGCCCATGGGTGCTGTGGTAGATCCTGCCCTTCTAGCCCCACTTCTAGGGTCCTTCTGATTTTCTCATGCTCTGCTGCAACACAGAGTCTGTTGGCACACAGACAGAGACTCACTCCTCCGTAGCCCTCAAGCCTTTCTGAGATATTCGATTAATAAACAAGACATTAATGTTTCCATGAGGAAAGCAAAACACAGGATTAGCCATACTAGAGAGCTGTAATCAACCCTTCCACAGCCATGAATAATATATGTACAGTAACAAATGTTTGTTAAGCACCCCACGCCAATGTTGATGGACTTTTCATAATTGTTCAAGGCAGATGAGCAGTAAACTCTTACAGAAGCTGTAATGAGAAATAAATCTATTAGGCTATATATTTTCCCTAGAAGATAGATAAAACTGCATATTTCAGTGCAAATTAACCCACACTCTGCAAAAATATTACACTTCTTACAAGAAATTGGAGCCTAAAAGCAGAGATCCCAAGTGCTGGAAACTGTCAGTGAACAGGGCAGGGATCCTATCAATCACTGGGCTACTGCATCCTTCCCATCTCTTGCCATCAGCCCATGAGGCTTCATTTTGTCACCTCCTGTTCTGTAATGAAAAGAGGCTCTTGGCAGCATCCCATCGATTTTTACATCTGGTGTTAGATGTGCTGTCGAGACCAGAAGGAACAAGGTTTTGAGCTTTCTTGGTGTCAGCAGTGGGGATGTTGTCCTACAGGGTGGCAATATGAGTGTGGCAGGACTTTTGCAGGGATGCAGTGTAAGCAGCATCCAGTTGAGACTCCACCACTATGTTATTTATGTGGATGATCCAAATTAAAACAAGCACACAGAAACTTTCAAAACTGCATTTCACCTACCCAAGCACTATGGAGCAGCAGCCAGCACACAGCTGCACACCTTTTGGTCATGGTGCTGACAAGAGAGTAGCAGTGTTAAAGCAGGATGAGTGGGAAATGGGGCAGCAATGTCAAGTATTTTTTCAGCTGAATTCTTAGTGGAGTTTTGTGGTTAGTGCTGGACATGTGGTAGGCCTCCTGGCTCTTAATTTATATTTATTTTAAACATTTGACAGGGGATCATTTCTAGTGCAGTTATTTCTGAGATACACATTTTTTGAAAGGAGAATGGGATTGCTTTCCTACACTTCCACCTTCACCTCTTTCTAGCTAGCCTTCTTCTTTTTTTAAACTTGGTTTTCCCAGTTTTAGCAGCCAGACTCAAAAGGCAGGAGCCAGCACACAGTATGGGGCTGTAGGGAGCTGCTGGCCCCACAGCCTGCCCCACATCTCCCTCTGAGACATGGGTAGGCTGAGGCAGCATGGCTGGAGATGGATGGGCCAGAGGAAGAAGCTTTTAACTCACATAAACAGGTTAAGCACTTAAGAGACTCTCTAAAGAAAAAGCAGCTGCTTCAAAGTGATAGGACAAGAGGAAATGGCCTCAAGTTGCTCCAGGGGAGGTTTAGGTTGGACACTAGGAAAAATTTCTTCCCCAAAAGCTTTGTCAAGCCTGGCACAGGCTGCCCAGGGCAGTGGTGGAGCCACCATCCCTGGACGGGTTTAAAAGATGTGTAGATGTGGTGCTGTGAGACATGGTTTAGTCATGACCTGGCAGTACTGGTTATTTTTGGACTTGATGATCTTAAAGGTCTCTTCCAACCAAAATGATTCTATCATTCTATGAAGCTTCACTAACCCTGTCCCAGGGTCTGTATCCAAACAAAATGATTCCATGAGTCTAAGGCAGCTAAAGTATCTACAAAACCCTGTCCCCAGTGAGGTCAAGGAGAGTTTTGCCCAACTTCTCTACCAAATCAAGGTGACAGACCCATGTGCTGGGCTTTCTCCTCCCCCCAGCCTGCCTTACTCCCTCACCCCAAGCCTTCCCAAACAGATGAAAATATTACATATCGACCTTAAAACCCCTCATCCAATTTCCCTCCCTCCAAACCCATTCCTGATGGGTATCACAGGAGGCAGAAGGGCACTGCACAAATTTGGAAGGCTTTTCTGTCCAGAGAGCCTCACTACTCACAGACCATCTGCCTTCTCCTGAGCAGGGAGCTCCTGTTTTGCTGATGGAGGGGCTCTCCAGCACACAGGCAGTGAATGCTGACGCATGGTGAGTAATTTCACCATAATAACCTCACGAAGGCACTACACAGCTGCCCTTTCCCTAAGTGCTAGGTCCTCCCCCAGCCAAGTGCAGGAAGCCTAGCACACTGGCTCTGGCAGGCTGGGAAGCACTTCTCTCCACAGTAATGCTTCTCCCTCCCCAGGTATTTTTACTTTCAGTTATCTTTCACGTGGGAACTGCATTTAAAAAAAAGCACAGTGAACACAACCCATCTACTAAATCCATCTACACAACCCACCTACTGAACCCATCTACTCAATCCATTTCTGAACCCAGCAGAAATTCAGGGTAATGCAGAGGCACCAAAGCACATACCGTCACTAGCTGAAAGCCAGCAGTAACTGCTCACTTTCTCAAAGCCCATTCCTCTTGCACACACATTCAATGGCTAGGAAAGAGGCCACATGATGCTTTGAAAATGTCGCTGCTTGGGGTATTTTCAGTTAAACTCACAACATACATCACTTTCCCATACATGATGGAGGCAGGATGCTTTTCCTGTCCATAGGCTGCAGAAGGGCAGTGGTACCCCTGGGAGATGCTGTTCCCCTGGACAGTGCCCACAGAACTGAGCTGCTCTGAGGACTGAAGTCAAGAATTTCAGGGGTTTCCATGCAACAGTCTGAGAGGAATTGGTGCTGGCTGAGGCTGTGCTGTGCCTCCTGTCTCATGCTGGGGCTATTTCTCAGTCACTCCAGCAAAAGGTAGACCTGAGCCAGTCTAGCTCCTACCCAGGGCAAGCAGAATAGCATCCCCAGTGGGCTTCTCCAGGCACATCAGCTTAGCAGGAACACAGGCTGTCAAAGCTCTGGGCTCACAGAGGGAATTCGCATGCCATCCTCTTTAGAGTGCAGGATAGCAGCTCCAGCAGCTCATATTTGGGGGACTTCAGCCAGAGTTACCCCAGAGCTGCAGCCATTCTCAAGAGCCTCTTTCTGTGTTTTTCCCCCTAGTCAAGGAACAGTGGGCAGCAAGGGGACACGGACGGAGCCCGGCGACTCGGCCGCATGGCCAGGCTGCTCAGCATTGTCTCCATTATCCTGGGGACCATCATCATCGTGCTCTACATTTCACTCAGTGTCAGAGGTAACAAACAGCTCCTTCTATTTTCCCCAGCCCAGCTAGACCAGGAACCTCACATGGCTCCTGTCCCCATCCCAGTTTATAGGATATAGCTGCCCACCACCCACCAGCCTTGGGCAGGTGGTGCTCTGTTCCCACCCAACTGCAATGGCAGGCCATTAAGCACCTGTGTGGTACAGATGGGTTTGACCATCATCAGCTGCACACATGCCTGCAAAACACCTCAGAGAACAGGCTCATTGCAGTAGCAACACACACTCTTCAGATGACCAAAAAAGGAAAGTCTTCCCTCTGCTATCCCATAGTGAACTGGTGGCCATACTGGTGACCCCTGGCAAAGTCTGTGGTGGGTTTAGAAGGGTGTGGTGCAGTAAAAACTGAAGGGTTTCAGGATACATATCAATCTGCCCAGAAATGCAGTCCCAAAATGTTTGGGGAACCTCCCAAACACAAACCTACCTGCCAAAACCAGTGTGACCATGACGCAGCTCAGGTGAAAGGGAACCTCAGAAACACACAAAGCCTGAAACAAGAACATAAGGGGAGACTTTGGTGACTCCTGGAAGCTGCCCCTAAGACTCTCCTTTGTTTTACAGTTTCTTAGAAGATGTTTTAGCATGTGAATGCCTTGAAGAGGAGGAAGACAACTTTCCTTTTGGAGTTTTTACTTTCAGCCTTGCAACAAAAGATTGTCACGGTGTAGGGTGGGCAGCCCTAGAGAGCCTGCTCTGGAGAGGCGTTGGAAGGAATGCATGCTTCTACTTCACCATGTCTTGGAAATGAGTTTATACAAGTGATGGGATCACAAGAAGGAATGGGAGTGAGCATCGGATGCCCAGTGAAGAGGAGAAGAGGGAGATCCACTACCTCATTCCTGTCCAGCAAAACTCATGGAGTGGGGAGACAACTAAAGGACAACAGGAGGAGAGAGTTTCAAGAACGAAGCTTCTTTGAAAAGAAAAAAATTCCAGGCAAGAACTGGACATTTTGAAGGGTCCTCCTTAGAATTTTGGCACAAGTGGCTGAATTATTCGGGGGTTGTTGGTTTTTAAATCATTAAATTCTCTGTCTCTACAAAAAAAAAAGAAAAGGAAAAAAAAAAAACAAACCACAAACCACCACAAAAAACAAAGCTCAAACTGCCATCAGGAGCTGAAAGCTGTTCCATGGAGGAGGAAGGTGAGCAGAGCTGCAGCAGGATCACAGCTTTGCTCTGAACGCAATGCAGCCAATAAAAGCTGGAGGATGTGGTGGGTGCTTTTGTATTTTTGATGAAAAAAAATAGACAATGACCATTTGCATGCCTTTGGGAATGTTCTTCATGTCTGTTCCTATGAGTTCTTCTATCACTTAGGGCAGATGTCAAAGCTGGCAGAGGAAGAAGTTGCTGCATGAGAACGCCAGGGTCCTCCTCACCCTGACCCCATGGTGGGATTTTTAATGGGAGGAAAAATAATGCTTTCTCTGTCAAACCACACATTTCTCCCTCTGTGCACCTGTCGTGAGGTTAATACTCATGGAGCCAAGAAAAGAGCCTGATTAATCTGTAGCAGCAGTACCAAGGCACAGAGAGCCACTTACACATTTATGTCATGTCCATCACACACAAGCTTCAGCATGATCTAGCCTTCACCTTTGCCAGTGCTCATCTCCTCCACCCTTCTGAGCTTCAGCTTAGGGCTTTCCAGGAGATTTTTAGAGTGATGGAGGAGTTTAAGATCCCTGCTCCTGTCCCTGCACCCCTCACATGCCCTCCTGCGTCTCTGAAAATCTCCAGCAACCCTGGAGATGGCTGGGGTCAGCTGCACAACAGTATTCTTTTTTAATGTTTTGTATTTAACAGAAAAAAATAGATTTTGCTCCTCCCAATCTGCCTGTGCATCCCTGTCACATCTTCCACACCACACAGCTCCTCTGCTATTTCCCAGGGGATCCAATCCTGCCATGCTCCCTCCAGGCTCCAGACCCTCTCCCTGCCCCTGTCCTTACTGTGGGTTGTTACTGGGGTTGGTTCTTTATACAACCACACAGACTATGCAAAGTTTCATTGCCTGTTATTTTGTTCAGGTTTTGTAGATGGCTTCTGGCTGTATTCATTGGCTCCATATTAGCTGAACCTCCATTGTTTTATCAGAACTTTGCAGGCACAAGTATGTGGCCTTGTCCCTACTCTCCTTGTCTCTGATGTTTTCTCCACCTGACAGCCTGGGACCTAGAAATACAGACCACACTGAGAAATATATGTTCACTGAGAGCCTGGCTGAGGGAACAGAGTGTGCTGTTAGCAAGTTTGCTGATGACACTAAACTGGGTGGAGTGGCTGACACACCAGAGGGTTGTGCTACCATTCAGCATGACTTAGGCTGTAGAGATGGGCAGGGNCTCTTTAGCTTGGAGAAGAGGAGACTAAGGGGTGACCTCATGTATGCTTTTAAATATGTGAAGGGTGGGTGTCAGGGGGATGGGGTCAGGCTCTTCTCAGTGAAGCCCATTGACAGGACAAGGGGCAATGGCTGTAAGCTGAAGCACAGGAGATTCCGTGTGAATACAAGGAAAAATATTTTCCCAGTTCAGGAGCCAGAGCACTGGCACAGACTGCCCAGAGAGGTTGTGGAGTCTCCTTCTATGGAGATATTCAAAACCTGTCTGGACACTTTTCTGTCTGACCTGGTCTATTGAATCCTGCTGTGGCAGGGGGTTTGGACTAGATGATCTTTCAAGGTCCCCCCCAGCTCCTAACATTCTGTGATTCTGTGAAATAAGGTTTTTCAGGGAATTTTTGCTCCCTACCAGCAACATCTTGAAAACAAAAAACCCCAAACCTTAAACCAAATCTAATGATTCTGAAAGGTTGTCTACATGGAGAATCCACTGCACACCATAGGAAGCTTCATATCATAATTGCTTGGCACTAACTTCTTCTCTGGAGAGTGTGGGTCAGCACATTGGGGTAGCACACGGTAGGGGCGCACTGTAAATCCACACTCTGAGTATTCTGCAGTAGCTGATGTGCAAAGCCATGGGTATTGCTGTGAAAAGTCTCTTGTCACCTGTTTGGTTGCTCCTCTTTAAAGCTAGAAGAAGCTTGTTTGAAGCCAGGGAGTGAAAAAGGCATATCCCCTAGACATGTTGTTAAATTTTTTCTATAGATTAAAGCAGATTCCAGGGACTCACAGCAATACCAAATCTGATTGGCTATACCAATACAAGCAATTACATGGTTCTCAATTACTCTTTTCAAACTCTTGCTTGCAGAGCAATGGATTTAAGATGTTACTGCTGTACCTAGCAGAAATTCCAAGAAGGAATCATGGTTGCTACTTCACTGTACGTATCTGAGTGCAAACCTCTCTGCTGGTGAAGATAACTGAAATGTAGAACACAAGGATATGTGCAATGAGAGGGAATGGTGTGCTGTGTTAGACTTCTGCAACACCATTTATCAGGGTGGCTCTATGGAGTCCTAAATTATGTCTGCACAAGGGATCTTTACACTGATGATACCCCAACTGTCATAGTAATTACTTTCTACTGGTATATTTTTCCAGATAAACCATTGCTCAGGCTGATGTAGTTACATTGGTATAGCACTGTTTGTGATCAGTAGACCAAATTTCCAAACACTTCAATTAAATCAGTACTTGATTCTGTAGAGAAGACTTTGCTAAAGTTTGACTATGTGTTTTTTTTCTTTTAAAGCATAGCTGCAGCATAGAATCATAGAACAGTTTTTGACTGGAAGGGATTCTTAAAGGTGATCTAGTCCAACCCCCCTGCAGTGATCAGGGCCATCTTCAATTAGATCAGGTTGCTCAAAGCCCCATCCAGCCTGACCTGGAACGTTTCCAGGGAAGAGGCATCTACCACCTCACTGAGCAACCTGTTGCAGTGTTTCACCAGTCTTGTGGTAAAAAAATGTCTTCCTTGTATCTAGTCTGAATCCTGCCTCTTTGAGTTTAAAACCATTACACTTTGCCCCTCCAGAAAGTCTGTTCTTATCTTGCTATTAAAATAAAAAAGGACAACTAAGATGCTTAAATTCATTTATTTTTAAATCTTCTTTCTGATTAGATATAATTGCATTGCTCTGTCGTCCTGTATATAGCTGTTTCATCCTTATCCTGCATTTAAATCCAGGGGAAAGCCTCTGTTGTCACTCCTGACAAAATACTCTCTCTCCTTGTAACCTGAGCTAGAGAAATAACCTCCCCAAGGCTATCCAGAAAGTCTGTTCTCCCTCCTCTCTCCCAACTTTCCTCTACATTTTGCAGCCTGTTGTTTTGCCAAGGTTTGCCACTAGGTCCACTTCACACAGGGTTTATCCCACCTCAGCTTCCTTCTGGGTTCTTTTGGGTGTTTTTTCTTGTGTTTGCCAAGGCAGAAGTTGCTAAGTCCCAACCCTTTACACACACCTCATATGCGACTGTGTTACCAGGAGGTAAATCACAGCAGAACCTCATCCTGAGGCCACCAGCAGGCATGGTTACTCCTTTGGTCTACATCTGGGTAACAACAGCATCCATCCCTCATGAAGTCTTGCTGGTTTAAATGTTCACCTAAGTGCAAGAATCTTTTTCCCCCACATCCAGACACAACTGCTCCTCTCCTTAACCTTGTTCTTAACACAAGAGAGTGACCACAAAAACGTCATGAAAAGACCTTCCCTCTCCATCCCAGCAAACAAGTCCTGTCACTGATATCACAGCTTTTTGTCACTTGCTGCAACTTCCTCCAAACACATATTCTCTGTGTTTGCAACTGTCACAGTCACAAAATCCTCAGGATTTGGCCAACATCTACCACTTAGTGAGGCAAGTGACAGGGGAGAGGCAAGAGATCCAATCCAGCTTTACCTGACAGTGCTTTTTGCTGGCAGGAGGAGAGCTTAGTGAAGAGATGGAGAAGGTAGCAAATGTCTCTAAATGCAAGCTGAAGTGGGAGTTTCGATCAACAAGTGTGAGGTGTGATATAAATACATGATTTGCATTGCTCAGGAAGAGTCTCTGAGCAGAGTGTGCATGTGATGGCACCTCTCTGGCACTGGTGTCCCTGTGTTCCTCTGCTCAGGGGTTGAGGGAGAGCTGGGCTGTGAGGGGTGGCACAGAAGAGCCCTTGCTGGGTCCAGCAGTGCTAAGTTGAAGGCTTAAGCTGACAAGTACTTCACTGCTGCCGAGCAGAGGTTGGTTTCACACAAGCTTCTCGTAGGATGTGACAAGTGATGGTCAGAAAAGGCCTAGCACAAGTCAGTTGGTCACAGCCACATGCTGTCTGGTGCACACCCAGGTGCCTGCAGAGGAGACCAAAGGGATTTGAGCATAAAGAAATTGATGAAAGATGTGATTTCAAAGTTGGCTGTTAACAGTGGGTTTGCTTTTTCTGGTCACTATTTCACTCCATTCTGGTTTCCCTCTCTCCCCATCTTTGTCAGTTTAACAACTTTCCCCTCACATTTCTACACCTAGAGCAACCTGTGAGTCTCAATGGCTCTTCCATCCTCTGCCTTTCCTTTGATCCAGCACAGGTTTTGTAGGCAGAGATGTCATTGTTGGGCTTTGCTGAAAGGGGTTATCAAGGGGTAGGAAGTCTGTTCCTCCAAGGTTCTGACCCAGCCTGGCTGCAGGTTCCATCATGTACCACTGCAGCAGTTGACCTTCCAAATCCAGACTTCTCCATGCAGACAAGGGGAGCAGATCCTGCCTTTTATATACAAAATTAAAACTCTGTTTCCATTCAGTCTGAGTCCAGGGAGAGGCTGCAGGCATGTACTCACTGGGCTGGTCTCATGACTTTACTGATTTCTTTCTTCCTGATCCCCCCAACCTTGCCTGATCACTTTGTTACTTACCACAGAGCCACAGCCAAGACTGCACAGTCAAGCTTAAAATATATTTTCAGATTTAAAGATGATTTTCTTTCAGTACACATCCTTTAATTTTGGCAAAGACAGTTAGGTTTGGACTGAAACCTCACCTGCTCAGGCACGAGCCAAGGGGGTGGTGGGGGACAGCAGCCTCTTCAAAGTGGGAATATTTGTGAAGCATTTACTGTCATCAGCAGGTAGCAAAATTCAAACCTATAAATACTCATTCAGGGTAAAAAACATCAGAAAGGGAACATGTGCAGGATTCACCAAGGCAACCCTGACACCACTTTGGAGCAGGTACCCTTGTTAGAGGGTGCTCAGGACACAATCCTTAGCACAGAGGCGCAGGGTCCATCCCCCCACTGCCCCAGCCACCACCCATGCATGAGCTCCTCCTGGTTTAAAGCCAGACTGGAAGAGCCATGTTTCACACACAGCATGAACCCACCAGGAATTGCAGCTGGGTGCTTCTCTTTGCTGATAAATGTTTCTTTTTCTGCAGGATGATATGGTATCTCTTATATACTTTCTTTGTATTTCTTGGCATGAGAAAAAAAGAAATTAAAATGTAACATGCATGGTCAAAGCTGAATTAGTTTCTTCTTTTTTTCTCTAAATGAGAAAAAATATCCAACTATTCATTTAACTATTGCTTCACACTCCAACAGCAGGTAGATGAGCATCTTGGGTGCAGTGGGTGGCAAATAAAGATATACAAGCAAAATGCAGAGGAAAAGAGCACTAGCCAGAGCAGAGAAAGGCCCAGACAGATCAGCCTTGTGCCGCAGAGACCTCCAAGCAGCACTGAGCTCCTCTGGAAGCACAGCTATTGTGGTAGGTCTCCAGCCACCCATAGGCATACCTGCCCAGGGAAGAAGGAGGAATCCTCCTTGCCTGCAGCACACAAGGAGGGGGTGGGGAGTAGTCACTGGGTGCTCATTGCTGGCCTTGCTGCTGCAGTTCAGTATTAACCAAGTACAAGCGAACAAATCTGCTCAAAAATCAGAATTATTGATCAAAACCATAGATTTCACAAATGAATAGCAATATTTGGTCTCCACCCAAAAAGACTAAATATAGGAAACAAGTCCTGTTTAAAGTTTCTTAAGCCAAGGCTTGAAAATTCAGCCATTACCGGAAACATTGGCTTTAATCTTTTCCCAGGAGGAGTTTTTCCAACAGGTCACACTGGAAGGCTGTTAACTGTGTAAAACCTGCACCTTGGGTCATACCAGAGCTCATCTCTATGTAACAGCATCCGAGTCAATTGAAGCTACTGATCTTTACTGAAGATTAGTCACACAACAACTTCTTTCAGCTGAAGCCTAACACTCTCCTCTGGCATCCTCTGAATGAACAGCAAAGCAGCTTCAAACCCAGCTCAGCCTGGAGAGACTTGCTAACTCTGAGGTAAATTAGTTGTCTTGCACAACAATCTGCAGCAATATGCTAAAGCTGTCCAGATTTCAGCCCAGGGTAGGACTTACTGGTAGTAGCCCAGCCCCGCAGCAGCTTCCCAAGGTCAACTCCCTCCGTCTCCCAGCAAAGGAGTGCACACAATGGGTATGCATCCATGGCTATGATGGAAAAAGATAGATGTAAATTCTCTGCAAGGTTGGCAGCCTGCAGCGTGATTCAGCAGCAAATGGACTTAAGGTCCCTGCCTGGAGCACATCCTGCCTATGAGATTCCCTCCAAGGCAGAGGCAGGTCGCTCCCCAGTGGAGTGGCAGGGGCTGTAAGAAGTATCAAGCCACCAGCACAGCCACAGCAGCACAGAAGCTCCAGGGCTCTGCTCCCCCATGGGAAGATCACTCAATGGAGCCCACAGGGTAATAACAGAATCACAGAATCATTAAGGTTGGAAGAGACCTCTAACATCATCAAGTCCAACCATCAATCTATCACCACCATACCACCAAACACTGCAATGGAGCAGACTCAACTGTCTGACTTGCTATGGATACAGGTAGGGAACGGTGACCTCCGTGTTGGTGAGGCAGCAGCAGGGTGAACAGACCATTCCAGACCACTTCTGCACTCCAACCACAAATCCCTTGGCCTCTGCTGTGACACTGTTAAGCTTTGGTCTACCTGTCATTTTCCTAGACACTATTATGGCACATACCTCTCCTCCTTTCTTACAAATGCAAACTGTAGGGTTTTTTCTTTCTTCCAGAAAAAAAAAAACCAACAGTATAAAACCCCTCCAGGTACTGAAGCCAGAGAAGGATGCAGATTAAACATTTGTGAACTCATGAAAAACCCATCTGTTATTCTCCTCATGTGCCTCTCAGGAAATGATCAAAGGAACAGTAATTAGTTCTAGGTCTGCTTCTGCCTACAACACAGAGCCCAGTGCCCTTGTGAGCTGGAGCTTGCCTCAGTATTAGCTCTGTCCCTAAGTTTTCCTGCGGCTCAGGTAGCACACAGCACTGGTACCTCCCTGCCCAAACAACTCCCAGTGAGGCAGAGCTGTTCTGCAGCCTCCAACACATACAGCAGCAAGCTCAGTTTTCTCCTTTATCCCACAGCCCTTTGCTTACATCACACTGCTCACCCCCTACCTGTCTCTGGGGCTTGTCAGTGCACTTTTAACAAATCAAACATAATTCTTCTGTGTCCATTCCCCATTGCTCTGAAATCTGCATATCTCACCAGATCTGCTGATTCTTACTCCTCAATACCCTCCCCTTGGAAAACTACTGCAATCAGTGTTGATGTTTAGTTTTGAGGGCTTGGGCTAGCATGCTTAAACCTCTATCTCCAAGAGCCACCAGACATGAATAGTTGTTCACACAGGTCCAAACTGACACTGTCCTACAGCTGCTCCCATTTTGCACTAAAGCTACACTCTGCAGGAAGCCTGAGTTATCCAGCAATAGCATCCCCTTGCTACCTCTCCAGTCCCAGCAGTGCAGGAGGTATTGCTATCTGCACAAGGGCCCTTGGCAACATGACTGTGATCACAGAAGAGGTCCACAGAGCCACCTTTGTTTGTCCTGATGGACAAGAAAAATGTAGATGTTTAGAGAATTCAGTGTAACTTACTTCACACTACTCAGCAAAGCAAAGGGACTTGTGATTGGTGGTACCCATGCATGGCCAGAGTGGACCTGATGCTGAGAGCTCTCAAGGAACAGATGCAATCTGCACCTCAGCACATGACTTCAGAGGTTGCTTTAAGCCATCTTTGGCCCTCTTCATGTATTGCTTACAGAATTCAGCAGGCAACAAGGCTGACCAGGAAAGAACAATTGTTTTGTCCTGGAAGAGGAGGATTTTACTCACCTAAAAAAACCCAGTACCATGAAGAGATCTCCCTGCAGTGGCAAGATTCCCCTTGGAGCATCCAGACCATGTCACCCAAGCAGCTGGGCAGATGCAAGTTCCAGACTTCAAAGACCAAAGCTGACAAGCTCTCCTCTGATGTTCCACTAAAGACGTGGGAGTGCCAAGTGCTTTAGCCTCCTGGTTTATTAATATGCTGCTCTGATGGGCTCATGTATAATAGATAGGCAAAAGAACAGCAAGAGATTTACATCCAATTTCCATGTTGCCTATGTTTTCTACTAAAGGCTGCAGGCTCTCCATCCACTCTTGATATGTCTTCACTAATGAATTTGAGCTTTGGGGTTCAAGAAAAGGACAAAAAAGGCTGGTTACCAGTTTTTCAACTGGTTCTCATGACTTTGCTCCAGAGGAGCTATAAACTAAAAGCACAGAGAAAGGGTTTCCATTTTCCCTCTCATCTCTAAGCATTGGCTACTGTTAAAGAAACAAGTGTGCAGCTAGCTAATGGTTTCCTTGGGCGCCCTCAAAGCCTGGCACAGCCTCTTGGTAAGTCATCTGGGAGCCCTGGGCTGCTGCAGCCTTCGAAGCCACCCAGGCAGCAATGTCATGCAGTCATACCAGGAGAGCTCAGGGCTGCAGGGCTGCAGCAGTGAGACCTTGTGATGAGCAGCCTACAAACATGCCTGGCTCTGGTACATCTCGCTCAGGTCCACAGAGACCCAAGGGGCTTGTAGTTCAACACTGGCCAGAAAACAAACAACAGCTTGCACCCCAAACTTCCCCCTATTTGCAGACAGGTTCCGAGCTGTAAGATAAAAAAATGGCAAAAATAGTCTGTGTGGTGGATGTCTCCTTTAACAGTTGAAGTTCACCCAACACACTCCTCATAGGCTCCCATAAAATAGCAGAGAAAACCTGAATAAGACTTTGTGAAGGTGCCAAAAGGCTCTGTCTTCCTCTTGCCTACCCAGAAAGAGCCTTTCCTTTCACAGATGAAGACTTCTGCAGCACAACTCTGCACATTGCCTCCAGTTCAAAGCTGTCCCTGCTCCCCTGTGAACACAGTGACAGCTCCCACATCTACCCAGCAAAACATTTCATCAGGAGTGTAGCTGATCCCACATGGCACAAGGTAGATGTTTCTCCACTCATTTTTTCATTGGGAGGACCAGTGGTTAGGATTTATACAACTGAAGAAAGGAAAGCCTGGCAAGTATGAACTGCACCAGGAGATTAGGGTACTGCTCTCAGTGAGGACCTTCCCCTTATGGTGATTACTGATGGAACCTTCAGAAGATGAAAACTCCCACCCTACAATTTCTAGAAGACTTAAAAGCGAGTAATGGGGGTTTCTGCATGAGCTAAGCTACCTAGTCTACATGCTAAAATAAATATAAGAGGACTGATGGCCTTTATTGTTCCCTGCTTAGCTGTACTGTTAGATGCTATTCCTGCTCAAGAGCTGCCAAATGCTTCTGCAGCTTGTGAAGTTGTTCGCTTTAATAGCACACACAGCGTGAAACAGAGAAAAGATGGGAAATCTTCCCAGTGAAATGCCTCCTTCTGCTGAGCTCACTGATGTCTCACTGCCTCTTGGAAATGTTTAATTATAGACTACAGATTCTAAAGCATTTTCCTCCAATTATTTTGTCTCAGGTCCAATTCTATAAAACCTGTATTTTATACTCCTTCCCAGTGAGGATCAATGCAAACAGATCCCTTCATCAATCACAGGTGGGCAGAAAAACAGAAGGGGACCTTACCCACTGCACTGGATCATTACTGGTTTGGAAGAGCTGGCTTTGGTGCACAGTAATCAAACACAAGGAAAGTGGCTAAGACCTGGCATCTTTAAATCTCTTAGGTGATGCTCTATTTTCTACCTTGATTTTTGATTGCAAAATATCCAGTAGGTATATGCTGTAAATGGATTAACAGCTGTGGAATAGCCTTTTCCTCCCCTGCCCAGGCAATGGCTTGTCTCAGCCTCTCCTGCTCAGAGCTCCCAGACCACAGCCAGGCCAGCACTCACCTACAAAGGGCATTAGCTTGCAGAAGGGACTCAGCTGCTGAGTTCAGGAACATCTTTTCAGGAAGTGTAGAAGTTAATTCCCCTGGGATGTAGCTGTGCCTGTGGTCAGATTCATGAGGGCTGGTGGTGGTGCAGGACAGCTAGCATCTGTGTGTCTGACAGGACACAGTGCCCAGCGATGCTCTGCCAGCAAAAACACAGCCGCTTCCTGGAGCCTCTGATGTCCAAAGGCCAAACAGGTACACAGACATGAACAAATCAAAATGATATGAATTCCCAAATCCCCAGTGCAGCACCCCTCACATGCCTCTTTCCAAGAGGGGCCACCACAGCACAAATCAAGCTAAAACATCCCTGAAGTACTAGAACAGATGAACTTATTCATCCCCTAAATGTTTGTTGCTTTTTTTACTTTTCCACAAAACCCATTCCATCTAACCCAGAGTGTAGACTTGAAAATTATTTCCATGTCCTGAAATGCATGGAAACCCAGGAATATCTGGCCAGTAGATCTGTAAGGTACAGACATGACCTGAAGGTGTGGTTGCTCCCTGTATACAAAGCCCTATTTATTCCGAGAGGGCAGACATCCACCAGGAATGATCTTTGCTGCAGGCTGAGCCCTTCTGCCTCTTTGCAAGCTGTATTTCTTTACATAAGTAGCTCATGCTTTTACAGACCTGACTCACAAACCTCCCCACCTCAGTAATATTTTAAAGTAAATTTAGCACTGGTGATACATGCCTGACCCAGAGGGAACTCCATCTATAGCACAGCAGGGAAATATCCACCTATAGCCCCTTCTGCACTTGTTGGGTTTCTCCTGCATCAAGGAGACAACTCACATTGTCTAAGAGTGCAGTGAACCTCCTCCCTCCAACAGAAGGTGAGTGACACTTAGAGGATCTCCCATTTGTTCAGCACCATGACACAGGTACCCCCCAGACTCCAGTGGTGACAAGGTCCTTGCATGGTCCAGTTACTTTTTAATACCATAAATGATTGTTACTGTGTTAACAGCCAGACCTCCCAGGGACACCTGATCAGCACTTTCACAGCCCCTCACCATTTCTTTTTACACCTGCAATATTCCTGAGCACCCTGCAGAGCCTTAAGAAAAGGTTCCCTTAAAAATCTGATGCTTCAGCAGCATTTCACCCTGAAAGAAGCCAGCTCAGCATAGGTCTGAAGGCAGAGGCATTTGCAGCAGATTACACTCCCAGGCACATGTACCAGCAAACATCTTAAGGAAGTTACTACTCTATAGCTAGTAGCTCAAGGTGCTTTGCAACCTGCAGTGAGGAGCTTCTAGCTATTTTCAGGGCACTTTTAGAAAGAGAAAAGATGAAGAATATTGTCCTCACTTACCAGAATCTCACATCAGACCAATGAGTATGGGTGAAGAAGGTAAGGAAAGAAACAAAACAACATCTGAAGGGACTGGAGCCAACCTAACTACAGCATGTGCAGAAGAGCAGACTGGGCTCCGGGAATTTTCAGCTAGAGCTCTAGAGGTGGCTTTGACTGATAAGCTTCAACATTCACTTCAAAGGAAGGACAGGGTCTGCTTTTTAAAAGAAATTAAAAAACCAAAAGACCAAAAGTAATGTGCTTGAAATGTCTAGTTGAAGCCAAACACTCAGGAAGCAAAGGAGGAGAACCTGATGGACAGTGCAGTGAATAAAGAAAGGTAAAGCAACACAAGATGCAAGACCTAAACAGACTTGATTGCAGAAGACCCCTCAAAATCACACCATGAATGACAGAGGATTCACAGGGTGTGAAAGTCAAGACAATCAGAAAATAATCTGCAGTAAGAACACTGCAAATGCTGTTTCAAAAGCACAGGGACTTTGATTACAGCCAGAATTCTCCTGCTTTACTAGCAGTGCTACTAAAACTAGGTTAGCAAAGCCTCAGGGTCCCATTAAAAACAAAGAGCAAGGAGGGCTGCAGTGACAGAGAAAAACTAAGCGAGGGATGAGCAGCAGCAACACATGCTCATAATGGTCTCAAACAGCTTGCAGAGAAAGTGGAAGATGAAGGGAACAGCAGACTCAGTGTTTAATGAGCACAGCCCAGATGCTGAGGCACATGCACTAGCAGCACAGCTCCTGCACCTGAATCCTCTTGTTTTGGGATAAAGGGCTGGGATTGGGAATACAAATATCTACTGCAAACACAGAGATTTTCCATTAAAGCGTTCAAAAAAGTCAAGTCCATGCAGCAGTGCATCTCCCACGTTCAGTGAAAGGGAGAAAATAAAGACACTCCTGTCTCTCCCTATGAATTCTTAATGGAGTGCTGAGCTCCTTTTCAGCAGGAGATCCACTCATGGAACTGCACCAGGACTAAGGGAGCAGAGCAGGGCTCATCCATAATTCAGGAACACCAACCACGCCTCAGCCTGTCAGGAAGGACAGCAACAGAACAGGAGCACTTTGGGAGGCGGAGAGTTAAAAATATGTATCTTACGCCTGTGCCACAATAAATTATTGACTGTACAGGGAGCTGGAAAAAAGGATTCAGCTCCATTAATAATTTATTTTCTAATCCAAAAGAAGATGGAATTTTATGCACCACTTATTACCAGCACTGCAAACTGGAAAAACCTAACGGCAAGTCCCACTCTCTGAAACCAGAACTGCCTTTCCATTCTCAGAACAGGTTTTGAAGTTTCTAACTTGAAACAGAGTCAACCTTTCCCCTGGAGAAAGCATATGGTCATTCCTGAAAATTTAGTGGGAACGTTAAGGATATAGAAATCCATCTCTACCTCAAAGCAGCACTACAGGCACTGCATGACAGCTCTGAGATAAGAGAACGACCTCCCTTCAGTCTGAGCCTTTTGCAATACGAAGTATCACACTGCCAGGCAGAGTGTCTTTTCTGGAGCAATAAATATGAGTGGCATTAAAAGATTTAACACCAATTGTAAAACCACCAGGCACAGATGAGTCCTTCAAGGTGATACTGCCTGGTTTGAACACCTGAAGATGGAGGTGGTCCAGACCACAGCAGTGCTAGAAAACCACAGGATACAACACAAATGTACAGAGATTTTTCACAATTGCTTGTACCATGTCCAAAGTATCCGCTTCTTTTTGGTGTTTGTGTTGTGACTGGAGAAGGGGGGTAAGAAAAAAAAGCTATCAAACTACCAAGAAATGTAGTAAAAATGGGAGACACACCTTATGTGGAGAAAGCTCTTCAAATCATCAGCTGAAGCATCAGTTTTGATATGCATTTAGGAATTAAAATGTTTTATACTATGAAAACTTTAATATTAAGAATATTAGTTTATATTACACTTATACTAAGAAAACTTTAAAAAAAGCTTACCTCTAAGGAAAACCAGCCTTGTTCCATCCAAAGAACAGCAAGAAAAAAAGTCACAACTATGTTCAGACCCTTCCAATGCAGGTGCTTGACACAGAAGGGTAGGAGTCCAGGTTCACGCATGCAGGCAGGAGGAATACATCCTACCACTTTGGGTCAGGAAATGCTCCATCACATCTGATATTTAGTACATAAATGGAGAACACACTAATTTGTTATGTTCAGTGACAATCCCAAACTGGAGAGATAAATCTCCTCCTCTGCATCTTCCCTGAAGTTTAGGTAGGCAAAGACTGTCACTGGGAAAGAACCAAGCATCTTGCTTAGAATTCTAATTTATTATTAAATTACATATCAAAGCTGTTTTTAATACATACAGAGAATGCACAATAGATAAGAACAAAAATAATTACAGTATAATAAAGTAAGTTTCAGGAAGCTGTATGAAAAGCAAAAAAACCCAGAAAAGTGCAATCAGAAATTCATTTGTAAGGGTCTGGAGGGGGGTAAGAGCTTTGGGATTTTTGTCTTGAGTGTTTTGTCTTGAGACCAACAACCACTTATGTATTCAGAACCAAAAGCATCACCACTGGTTTCAAATACCCAGATGACAGGAGAGACACAGGGCACACTTGCTCCCATGAGGGGCAGGGGATCAGCCACGACTGCAGTCTGGGCTACAGTCCACAAACGCTCACTAGTGACTGAACACAGTGCTGGGCGTTGCCTGAATACCATTCCTCTGCTCTAGCAACCAGCGCTTGAAGATCAGATTAACATGACAAAACATAGTCCAAAGAGCAAAGGTAAAAGTATCTGCATCTGTGTGAAGCACGGCATCAAGAGTTATCAGCAGGATACCTTATGTTCTCCTGTCTGGTGAAGAGGTTGCTGTGTCCAACACAAAGCAGGTGCTTGTGTACTGGCAAGAAAAAAGCAAAAATGTCAAAAAGTGTGGCTGTGGGAAATGTGCCCTGTAGAGATATTCTGGCTTTTCTCATTTCATTTCAATGGCTTCCCAACACTGTCCTGGTTTTCCTTAGCACAATATTATTTGGTTGAGTTATGAAACTGCAGCCCTGCCAGGAATTGCAGAAGTGAGAATTCCTTAACCACATTTCTTTCCCTTGAAGCAAGAGGAACCACACAGAATGAGAAACTTAGAGAACATATTTAGCAACAAGAGACACACAAACCTATATTGTGGGATTCCAGACTGAATACTACAATCCATGACTTTCATTTTACAGTCCACTGCTCTAACTGTGGGTCCATGTCATTAGAGAAGTTCAGGAGAATTAGCAAGTCTCTCCTCTCGGCTATGTGCAGGGACATGCTTTGGAGAGCAGCACAGATTGTCTGCTCACACTGTCAGAAAACAACAAGATGATGATGAACGGGAGACTACAAGGTTAATCAAATGTATTTTCCAACACAGAAGTCTGTCTCAAAACCAACACAAATAAAAACCATAGATGGGTTGCCAACACTGAAACCACTTCCAGTAAAGCTTTATCAGAGACAATTCAGTGTATTTCCATTACTTTCTACCAAAATGTATCAGTTCCCCATAACATTTTCATTACATGAAAAATCAGTTATGCTTACATATTTATTATCATCTACATATTTTCCATAGCAGCTTTTTCACACAATAAGATTAAATATATGCACCAAATAATCAATTAAGTCCAGTAAAAAGACTGTTCATAGTATTAAAGAAGAGTATTTATGGTACTGCAGATCACACATTGCCAACTATATAGCAACCAAATCCTACAAATCCTAAACAGAAGCATGACTGCTGATCAGGGACCCTTGGGGTGGGGGGTGGAATCAAAGAAAAAGAATTGAGGAGAAGAGGTTTGATCTCCTGACACAGATTGATTCATAAACCTCCTTTATCCATCAAGGTTTTTCATAACCCCCTTCAGTGAACACTTCATTGCAAGCCAGGAACATTCCCAAATCAACCAGATAATCACCCTTTATTTAAAATACAACCCTCCAGTTTTACATGTATTCATTCCAAATGCTTTCTAATCCCAATGGCAAGATGACTGATTAGAAGCCCTTGTTGACTTCTGAGCACAAAGTTGTTAGCCTGCAGATAAGCCTTAAAAACCCAGACAGACATTTGAGGCATGAGTGTGAGTTCACACACTACACAGGCACAATGCTCAACTCCCTTCAACAGGTGCTTTGCAGACACTGTAAAAAGCAGTAAAAAGTTGTGTCCGTCCCACTAGACTTAACTGTTCCAGAAGAGAACCTGGAGACTATCTGACATCTGTGGATAATGGCATCCAGGAAATCCGTTAAGGGCACTGTAAATTGACTGTGAAAAAGAGTTAATCAAGTTCTTAGAAAGATATTCCAGTGCCTCAGCTTGCATTTATTAGGTTATGATATGACAGATGGAAAAGAGCAGCTGAAAGAGCAGAGAAAGATCTGTAATTTGTGAATCTGCAATATCAAAGCCATTCCTGACCTCAGCTTTGTTTAGAGATGCAACTACAACTGGATTCATGTTGCATGTCTAGACAAAAATTTTTCCCCCCAAATAAAGGTAAATAATACTTGTTTCACTATTCATACATTCAACTCTTTACTATGAGGAATTATGTCTGAGAGGTTTGTACATGGGTAAATTTGCTTCAGGTGTAACTGTCACAATTTTCATTTCCAATTGACAGTTTAGATTATATCCTACCTACAGTGTAAAAATATTAATGCTATTAGAATAATTTTATCTAAAATACAATATAGACTTTCAAACTGCTTATCATGTCTTTCTGATGCCAGCCAAAATCAAAGTATTTACACCTAAGAGAGCACTTTTAGGTGAACTCGGGTTTGGTCACTTTTCAGATGACTTAACACTATCGTAAACAGCTGCTAGGACACTGTGCTCCCTTTTCACAAAGGTGGACTCCTTAGTCCCACCCTGTAAAGCCACAAGAACCCTTACAAACCTTCCTCAGAGGGCATTCTACTCATACCCTGTGCAAAACGTGAACTGAACAACCTTTTTTTGCTTTTTTCCACTTTGAGGAATTTGTGTGAACCAGTTTTCACAGCACAGATTACGCAGAAATAATTAGTATCTCAATGATGAGTTAAAAAGAATTAAAGAACATGTATTTAGTAGGAAAGCACCCTGATGGCTTAAAGCTGAAATACTCTTCTCACAGGGCAAAAGTGTTCAGCACTCTGGGTGGCCTGCAGGGGAAACTGGCTTGCTGCAGAGTTTCAACCCAAGGCAAGCGTAACAATCTCTTCCCACTTAACCAGCCACCAAGCCTTGTCAGAGCTGCTGAGCACTGAAACTGTTCTACCAGTTCGGGTAAGCATGCAATACCTACTTACCTTGGAGTGAGAAAGGGAATTAAAAGAAATAAATCCCACAAAATTTAACCAAAGAAAGATGTCTGGCAAGAAAGGAGAAACACTGCAGCTTCTACCCAAACCCAGTGTCACAGTCTGCCATCAGAAGCTGTAGACATCATGCTGACACTCCCAGTCACGAGAAGCAGGCTGATTGAAGTCTGTCGTGTCCCCCAGCCACTCTTCCTTGACGGGGGAGGGAGAGGGATGGTAGTGATGAGTTTAGCAGAGTCCATGGTGGGAACATCCATCAATGAAAAGCATACAGGAGCAGTAAGATAGTACAGATGCCAATAACACCACCCAAGATGAGAGAATCTCGTCGTTTCCGAAGGTTGATCCTTTGAATCAGGCTGTTCACTGCTGGAAACCGATCTTTAAGGAGTCTGAGTCAAGGTCATAGCAGCAAAGAGTATGTTCACTACAGAAATGCCAATACTGCAAGAAATGCAGAACTAGTCCCAAGCTGGAGAAAGCAGATCCAGTAAAAAAACCTGATGGATAGTTAGCAGGATTATAACTGTATTTCACTAGTAACAAGAGAAAACAAAACAGCTTAGAGGTCACATTTACACAGGATTCACCATATGATCACTTAAATTACCAGTGTTTGATGTAGTTTAACTTCCAATATGTGAGGCTTAGTCACTTTAAGCAATTTTCTTTAAATAAGAGTGAAAATAGTAAATGGGGCAGTTATATAAAACATCTGTGGAATTTATTTAATGGAATCCTGTTACTGGTGAAGGGATCACCCAAAGGCATTTGACTGGGAAAATCATGCAGATTGCATGACTATGCACTGCTCAAGGACAGCACCTAAGGAAGAACTCCTCCTACTGTAACATCACAAAGATGTAAGCCTACCTTTTAACGTACAAATTACCATTGTCAACAAGATAATAAGTTTCAGAGCTTCATGTCCTTGGAACCAAGAATCTTTTAAGGCCAAAGCTTGTTGAATTCATTGCTTTGTTCCTGCCAGTTCCTAAGGACTGTAATGAAATTTAAGGTTACCAAGATACATCTCTTCAGGATGTAATCTGGTTAATCAAATTATGCTAGTGTTGTTCTATGGGTCCCTATGGCTGAAAGGAAGGAATAAGTGGGGAAACATCAAACATGCATGACTTAACAATCTGGCACATTCTTTAGCCATAAGCACAGAACATGAAGGCAAACCAGCAAGCCAGAATCTTCACATCTGCAAGACTGTAACAGACAAGAAGATACTTGGGTCATGAATATATTCTTAACTGTAAAATACAACAAGCAGCAATATATGCCAAGCTTCAGGTCTAGATAGTCTTGAAAGTAAAAAGTAAAATGAAATTCTACTGTTACAAAAACATATAGGAGGGAAGGCCATAAAATGTCTCTGCAGATCTCTATCTGAAAATTAAGCTACATTGATTTGTATGTAGGATTGAAATTTGAGTAAACCCAACTAATTCACCACATTAACCATTAAAATGATTCAGTCATATTACCAGGTGAGAATGGTTAAAAAATGCTCTGTTTGTCACTAATGACAATACCACTACAGGTTATACAGCTATTGATATCACAAAGCAATTTGATCCCCAAATGACAGAGTGAAAGATTGCACTATACCTCTTCTTTTGCACGGGTAGCAAAATTTTTAGGAAAGGATACTAGCCAAGGTATTCATCTTGCTTTGTATTGACTTCAACATCCCTCTCTGAGAAGTCATATTTTCTTTTGTTGCCATGGCAATGCTGGAGAAAGAAGAAGAGTGGATCATGTTGTTGGTGCTAAGAATAATCCACAGCTAAAACAAGACGAAAGCAAGCAGGGAACGCTTCCTTAGAGAACAATGAATGAGGTGAAGCAATATGAATGAAAACACTTTTTTTCCATTCACCCACTTCCTCTACACTTAATGATTTTTCTTTTTATAAAAACCATTAACAATTGAAAAGGCTGTGTTCTGGAAACAGGGTTTTGGTATATCTCCCTCCTCCAGCCCCAGCAAAAAATGGTTCTGCATTATAAGCAAACCTAAAGGTGCTCCTCTGGTGTAAATTTCAAACGTAGAGGTTTGTTTGATCACAAAAGCCCCATATCCCTTCTAGAGAGTACAGGAAATTTCTTTTCTGTCGTCAGGACATGAAGTATTAAGCAAAGAAGAGCTGACTCACAATTAATAATCAATTTGCAAAGAGAATGTGCTGTTTCAGAAAAGATGTAACTTCAGTTTGAGACACGACACAACTCATGTAGCTTCACACAGGTTTCTGGACAATCAAGCTGGGACATATAGTCACCACCAGGTCTTTGATGAGATTTAAATACAATGAAGTGTTGGGATCTAATTGTTTTGACTCAAGATTAATACTGTCCTCTGACTGCAGATGAGTGAGCAAAGCTCGGATTCTCCCGCATTAACATCTCTTCCCAGCAAGCCCAATCTGATTGAAGTTCTGAGTTACTAGGAACCAAGGTGGAAAAAAAAAATCCTTTCCTAGCTCTACACAGGAAAGCTTTGTCAGTAACCTGCAGCTTCTTACCTTACACCCCCACGCTGACTTGATACCTCTCCAGATGAAGTTTTAATAGAGCATTTCTCAAAGCACTCCTGAATTAAGCCACGTGTTTTCATAAGATGCATCCAATGACTCATTAAGACATCCATTAATTTACAGAATTGAAAATACAAGATGACTGCCAGGATATAAAGTGATCCTGAGACACCATCAAAATGCCTTTGGAAATATTATTACAGACTATCACGGAACACAAAGTTCCTGCTTTAACATCTGAGGAGTGAGACTGCCCATTCCATATAAAAAGGCAGGATGTAGCTGTTTAAGTTTACATACCACAAAACTGGAAAGTCCTTCCTTTTTTTAATCCAGTATTTTGACTAATTTAACTCAATGAACTAGGTTTTACTGAAGAGCTCTGAAGGAAAAAATTAATATAGTGATTACCATTTTTAATATGATATGGTCTAGTAATGAAATGTAACTAATACCTACAAACAAAAATTTAATTGGATTCTAGCTGCCATTACCAAGTCAGAAATCAAGTAAAAAGCACTGTTCTTCATAACTTAATTACTTAAAATACAAGCTGCTTTACCTAAACCTTCAGATCTGTAAATGAGACTTAAATTTAAACACTACCAGAAAACACACAGCTCCTGGGGACTAGTCCACTATTGTAGAGTCTTAAGCACTGCAGCTTCCTCATATCCTGCATTAGACAGGTTTGGTTTCGTTCCCATCCCTAACATATGCTCACTGACTTATTGTTGCCATTTTTTTTCACTGGCAAGTGCATTTAAGAAAAAATAATCATAAAATAATCGTATTCTACCCATTCACAATACTGGCCTCATTTAGTTACCCAACACCATAATCTCCCCAGATCAAAACTACCTTTTTCTTATGTTTTGAAACTTCTACACAACATTTCAGACAAAAGATTAAATGCTTCTTACTGCAATTAAGATGACCTTGATTTAACACTTTGTTTGGACACTCACAAGGACTATTTGTGGTGGCTTGAACTACTGGAGTTGGGTGTGAACCAAATTTCTAAACCCAGATGGTATTCTGCTCTCTCTATTTAATAGGAGAGCACTGCTGAAGTACAACACTAAACACTGCTGCACTGCTGGAGAAATCTTGTCTAGGTAAGCCTGAGGTCACAGACATAAAAAGCCCACCCATCTCTTCCACAAACCATCAGGAGTATCTCCAATTCCTGTGTTTGCAGCCATATTTCCTCAAAATTTCACTTACATTTCACATTTGACCTTGAATGTTCAGTAGTATTGTGGGTATGCAAGCACCCAAATTGTACATAGTTTTCATTTTTCAAGGGCAAGAAAAGTAGAGAGTAATAAACACTTTCAGCCATTATCAAAGTCAAAGCAGCCTAACATGTAGAGATACACTTCTAATGCTGCTTGACTTGGAAGCAAACGGGTTTTTTTCCTGACAAATGTTTGAGCTGTCATGTAATTTCATCCCATATAGCAGCCATTATACATAAAGTGTATTAGCAAGTGAAATGTACTCTCCACTGAGACAGCTTAGTCAAATCTACACTGATGAAGAACTGAAACAAAGCTCTAAAGGAATGCAACATGTTTTAAAAAATCAAATTATTAATTTATTACTGGAACTTCAGCTTCATTTTGTACCCCAAGAATCATACTTGCTCATTTAAATTCACAAAAACATATATGATTAAGGGAATGGACCCTGTGACTGCATAGAAATGCAAGCTCTAGTTTGAAGTTGGTAAAAATTCGGATTACATCACTTATTCTTTGTGTATACATAAGTAATATTCATAACTATAAACAGACACGTGCGTGTATACCTATGCAAACATACAGAACCTTTCAAATTACTTTAAAGACCATTTTAAGATGAAAACAAAAGGAATGTGAGTGATTTTGCCTGGACACTACGAAAACTCTTCTGAAATGACCTATGCCTCAAAATCTAACTCATGCCTTTCCATTTTGCAAAGTCAAGATTCAATGCAAGTGAATTCTTCCCTTTTATTAAACCCTAATTGTTACCTAAAGACATACCTCAAACGTAAGGAGGTGAGGTTTAAAAATTAAATCTATGGTTTTGGACTGGCTTCAGAGTGGCAGTGGATAGTTCAATCTATTAATATACTAATGTTGGCAAACCAACCTGCATCAGCCCTCAGAAAGAATACCACCAAAAAATCCTAAGAACTTGTCACACTGCACATGCAAAACTACAAAAAATTCAGACCGAGACAACCTAAAAGTATAGGTTGGAAAACAAAAAATAAACTGTTTGCTATTTTGGAAAAGTGATAATGTTTGAAAATGAAAACCCAAGAACACTAAACATATTAAGCAAAATCTCTGCTTGTATTTAAATCTGGCCAAGAAAAGGGAAGGCTGTTCCAAAGGAACTGCAGTACAAACTATCACATCCTACTCCTTTCTGGAAAGAAATATGCTGCAGTAAGAACCCAAGTCATGTAATTAATTTAAAAATGGATCAAAAGTTTAGTAGTAATGAAACATCTGGAATGGCAGCCCTACTCATTGCTTCAGTTCTGCATCGCTTCAGCTTAGGTACTGATTTATTCCCTCCCATGTTATGTTTGCTCCCTTGGAGGAACCACACACAGGAAGATCAGGCTCTGCACCTCCTTGGTTCTACTCCTACAGAAAGTCAGAGCAAGGGTTTCCCAGTTAGTGCTAGCCATAGAGTACCTGGCAGTGACTGGGGTTACCAGGATGCAGCTTGTCACCAAAAGCCTCTGCATGCACAGAAAAACGTTTTCCAGTGTTTAGAATCACTGCTCCATAACAACCCCTAAAAAAATTAGAAGTGATTTCTTGGCTTCCTGAATTACACCCAAGTAATGAGTAATGAACTACAGAAGATGTAAACCTTGAAAACAAAGCAGTATCAGCAGCCAGAATAGGCTGATTACATCTCATTTCATTCAAGGAATCTGCATTCAAACAGCTTCCCCTGCACAATTCCCTCTCTTACTTGGTTTACAACAGATCAAGCAATTTGTAATCAGCAGTTGGGTAAACTTCTATCTGGTAAAATCAATTAAAATGCAGCATGGTTTACCACCAATTAATATCATTCCTGAATCCTTGCGATTACTGGGGATGAGAAGAGAGTAAACAAAATATTCACCCTGGTTTCAACAGAGTCAGAATTGAATGAAGATGATGTAAATGAAACTGCATTTCCTGCTCAATGTAGTTACTAGTTACTACACAAACTCTTTTTCAAAAACAAAAAGAAAGTAAAAAAAGCTTTGGCAACAACAACTCGAAGTTCATTTACTACAGATAATAAATGGTGCAACAAGGACTGTTGCAATCCAGCCTCTCAAAAATCAAAGTTAGATTATTAACAGAAGGAATGCTTCCAGTAAACAGCACCAAGGAGGACTGACCCAAGCTATGCAGTAGGGATTAATGTGTGAGAAGCAGTCCCCGTAGAGACGCTTGACTTACCATGGGACTGCAGCTCACCTAAACAAGACTCCAAGCAGTTTTAAACTAGCCAGGACATCTACTGAGGACACCATGGAGCTTCTGAGTGGCTCAAAACTGATGGAGGAACCTGGCTAAATGCTCAGGTAGCTGCCCTCTTGTTCTGAGCTTCAGTTTGCCATGGCTACATTCCCTGGCATAGGTAAACTGACACAGAGCTTCACTTACACACACACTCAGCTTCTCAGAGAAGAGGCCAAGGTGAAGACCACAAATGATAAAGTACTAAACATTTTGCAGGACATAAAGATTAATTAACTGCCATATGCTGTTTAATGCTCTAGTTACTGGAGTGGCAGCAAATAAGAGATTCAACAAATGCTGAGTGTTTTTACAAGATGGAAAAGTAAGGCTACAAGCATGGCAATAAAAGAGAATTTTTTATCAGGAAAGGACTAGAAGACAAAGTAAAACAAACATTCACAATAACTGGGCAAAGCTGGGCAAATATCTTTATGATGCTGTGGTAAGATTGTATGCATGTTTTCAGAGATTATCACACCAACCACTTCTGGTTCATCATTGCACATTAATGGAGTTTAACACATTCTTCCACCATGTTAATTATACTAAGCCCACTGTGTGTACTTAAGCTAGCCAGCTCCTAATGGACCTAGAGCCTTGCTGCACCTTTAATTACTCTTCTTGATCCCTTATGCCAGTACATGCATTATCTGAAAGCATAACTTGCTTGTTTTCTTCCTTTTTGGTCTCTTTTTAGGCAATAACCTAAAATTTCAAACCATTATGTCAGGCATACTGAATTATTTGTTTGCAAAATCCCAGAATTCAAAGGAAGATTGGAAACAGCACAGAGGATAAAGGTAATTTATGAGTCTATGGTTCCAAAATTTCTAGATAGGTTACAGAAGGTATCATTCAAGCATTCAAACCACATGAAAAAATACAAAAGATAAAGAACTATACAATAGCAATAGCCTCTCAAGCCCTTCTGATAAAAGCCCTTACCTATATCAGTTGCACACTAGGGTGCTGAATACATTGAAGGATTACAGAAAACCATGTTGTAGAAGACTGTCATTGTGAGAAGAAACAGCTTGACTACTGGAATACCCCTCAACAGCTCAACCTGAGATTCACTCTGCTTGATATTCCCCTTGTTCTTGTAGAGGCTAGTCACCTTTGAACAGAAATGCAAGTTTTCTAAACTAGGATGACTAAAATACTTAAGCAACACCATTATGTCAACACTGAACAGAAAAAAACACAACCCACAAACCAAACCCCACCATCACTTCATTGCAATACTGTATATGAATAAAAAGACAGTTATTGTAGAAAGAAAATTACTTCTGTTTTTAGACACAACTCAATGTGAACACTGACTGTACAAAAAATAATGAAAAGTAATTAAGTTCATTCCTACCTTATTGTTTCTTCTATCAGTCGATCTGAGCTGAAAGGCAAAAGAAAAAAATAAAGTTAAAAAAAGTAACAAGCACCAAATATTGTATTAGATTATTAAATCAATGATCACTATAATACAAACCTTAACAGATTTGCCTTTAGAATGTAAACTGCAGAATGCTGTCACTTTTTGCTGCTGCATAGATTTGGTGTATACATAATGATGAGTCTTTGGAGAAGATGTATATAGTGTCCTCTAAAGCAATGTTTCCTAACTGTGCAAGAGCAGATGCTCAGGAGAACACATAAAGCACTAAGAAGAGAGGAATAAGGGGAATGGACTCCAGAATTCATAGCTAACCAATGTTAACTGAGCCTGATGTGTACCAGGTTCCCAGGACAGTTTGCAAAAGGAGTACTGGAGAAGGAAGTATCTAATTTTATTGCTTTTTAAACCTGGTCATTCCTGCCCATCTCTTCAAAAAAACCTAACTAACAATAAAAGCTGAGATTGGTTCCAGATAATAACATCTCAAGATGCTGCTTCAGAACTACTTTACCAAATGCTGTTTTGTGGTGGTTAATGAGACAAATTCTTTCTATAGTAATAGCAGTTAGATAAGAAGCAATGCTTATGGGAAACTAAAAACACCATCGGTAGGAGAAAGGCCTTGATAACATGTGCCCCTTCCCCTCACTGCCACATATTAATCAAGTTTCTATGTAGCATTGCTGAGAAAAGGACAGCCTAAAACACAGCACCCAACAGAGAACAGCTCATTTAAAAAAGAATGTGTGAGATTAAGATGTCAAAATCCTCAGAAGACTTGAGCAATTTCCCTTTTTCTGTACTCAACTTCTTCTAGACAAGCTTTTAATCAGTATTTTACAGCCAGTGATGAAGTCCCACAAAACCAGACCTTGTTACAGCAGTATCTCAAATATACAGTGACATCAAATAGATGACCATATCCCTGACTCCCACAGCGCAGAAACAACAATGCAACCCTACAATTGCTCCATTTACCCCACAGATTTACATAAACCTCTGTAAAATAACTGAAGAAAATGTGAGTTTGCAGTTTAAGAAGAAATCAATCTGACAGAAAAACGTTTTATGCTGTGCTGGATATTGTTTCCAGTATTAAAGCAGAATTTATTCCTGCCAAACTAGAATGATTAAAAAGCACAGAAAGGGCATGACCATCTCCGTCTTCCACTGTCCTTGCGCCAAGTATTTTGCCATCTCAGGAAGGGAAGGTACCAAGAGCCATCAGTGCAGCATAGTTCTACCTCTGACTCAGCCAGAACTGCTCAATTTGGAGCTCTTCTACCCAGTTAAGTTCTGGAGATTCCCCATGCCTTCAGCTGGAGGCATGGCCAAGGAGCACGGTGTGCTGCATGCACATGTAAACTGCTCAGGTGGGTAGATGCTGACGTAACGTCCTTATTTGTCTGTGAAGAGGAGTGAAAACATGAAGATTGCTATTTCAGTCTAGTCCATGGCTTCAAATCTGGAGACAGAACACAGAGCACTAAAAATATTTTGCCTGATTTCAGGTTGAAAAGCTCTCAACTGGGGCAGCAAACACTGAAAACACCTCTTTCTGCTCCCAAAACAAAGCCAGACCAAAGACTTACATCACTTGCAATAATATCGGTTTAACCAAACAAAACCATTTTCATTCACTGTGTAGTATTTATTACCACTGGCACACAGAAATAAAACACCATAGAATAATCATGTTTGGAAAGGACCTTCAAGATCATCATTTAAATATGCAGACAGGTAAATTAATACAAAGGAAAAATTAAGTGAAATATGCCTCTAGCATAGAAAAGACACCTGCCTATCGCATCAGGCTTTTACAACTAAAGAAAGCACTTTATGTTTTGGGGTTTTTAAAAGCAAATCTCTATGCCAGTTCTAAAATATCTGTAATATTGATGATGACTTAGGTGAGGATTGGGCTTCTCACATATCCATAGATTTTTCTGTTGACTTATTAGCTTGATATCCAATCCAAGCACTTGTCAGAGAAACAGGATACAGCAGTAAGATTCCTCTGACACACTCCTCTGAAGTAGGAGTGTGTAACTTTAGAGGAGTAAACTCAAACTCTGACAGGTTTCCACTTGAAACCCTTCAGATGAAATTAAGGGCAATATTATCACAAAGAATACTTCTAAAGGATTAGGGAAAAGCCTTATAGAATAAACTAATACAGCAGTTGATAACTATTTTCTTACTTTCATACAGAATAATTACAAAAATAATACTTCTACTTTGTTCTTTCTCTAACTGCTGTATCAATTGCTAGTCTCGGCTCTCTCAAACTCCCTGCAATAAATCTTTCCTATTTTCACAGTCCTGGATCCCCAGGCAATGTGGAGCTTCTAGGAATGCAAATACTGCAAAACATACTTGATACTCTAATACCAATATACAGACTATGATGAATCAAAACATATTTACAGAAGTTAGTAATTTCCACCATAATAATCATGCCTAACTCATAAGTGAAAGAAATATTGTGCACACATACACAAAAAAAACCCCAGCTCCAACTCATTTTTTTCTGCTTGCCATCAATGTACCTTATCATCCAAAAACTTCAGAAGGTCATCATCACGTGATCAAGCTCTTTAAAAACTTAAGTAGATGAATGTAAAAGCAGAACACCATTTTCTTTTCTCTTTGACAACAAACAAGATAGTCCAAGCCATAAGGCTTGTCTCAAGCTTAATTCAATTTAGTGTCAAAGAGTAAATTCTACTGGAGCTGCTGAGCTAGTTTGGACAGTCTCTTAGAGTTGCTCACAAAGACAAAAACTGGTGTAGAAGCCTACTCCTTGACCAAGATCCAACACAAGAGCATGGTGAAACAAACATACCCAAGGGTACATGACACTCAAAGAGAGAAAACTTAACATAGAGGACACCACACAATGTGCTCCCATTTTTAAAAGAAGCATCAGAAGTAGCACCTGTTCTGAATGCACAGCATGCAACAGCACAGGGAGGAAAAGGAATACATTTGACTACAAAGCAGACATCTTACATTTCCAGCATGAGAAAAGCTAGCAGGCCAAAAACAAAGACATGAAGTAAAATGGGCACTTTAGGAAGGACCAGTTTTCCCACAGAAATCATTCTGAAAGCAGAGAAAGGTTCAATGTCACAAACTGCAGTCTTTTAGGGTTTCCCCTGTATGTTAGTTAAAGCATAAATCTGGATGTTAAAGAGATGCAATGTTTTCACACATTCTGCTGCAGTAAGCAAAATGAAGTAAGTGTCTCCAACAATCAAATGGCACAAACATGAGTGTTAAGTCAGTGTATAGATTTGCTCCAAGTGAACAATATGTTATTAACATCACACCTACAAACTTTAAACCTGTATGTAAGCTTATTTCTGCAGATCATTGTACTGGGGAGTCTGACACTCAGTAATCACTTCCAGTAAGAATGAGGAATAGCTGCAAAATTAGAGAAGAAAAAACACAATAGCACCACATGACACTGCTTTAAATCAATGCAAGCAATCTGTCAAATCCAGAATGAAAGGCTTACAGTGCATATGTAGAGATGTTCACAGATGTTAGACAGCTGCAAAGAAGGTACTTAATGTTAGCTTATCTTTAGTCCAAATTGTTGGACTTAATAAGGTGTCGAGAGATTTACTTAGTGAAGTAGCTCAGAGTCTAATTTTTAGTGAATTTGTGTTACAGGATTACAAGTTGGAGCCTGAAGTTTCACCAGCTTATTTTCCTGGAAATTTGAAAAGACTAAAGATAAGCTAACAAAAGTAACTCCTTTGCAACTGTCTAAATCTGTAAACATGTTTAAATACACACCATACCCCATGAAAAGATTAGTTTTCTAATTCAGTTTAAAGAACAATCTAATGGATATAAGCAAATACTAAAGGATACCCTCGCTTTGAGGGGAGACCCCTGAACACAAAGATCTACCTTCAGAGGTCTGAGAACACCAACAGGTTGTTTCTCCCAGATTTGCAAAAGGCACAAACTGCACCTCCACCAAACTCCATGGACTTGTCTGGAAATTATCAACAGACTGAAAGAAATGCCGCTGCAAAAAGAGGGGTTTGCCAAGAAAGCTCTTTGGCACATAAAAAGACTACTGGAGAGAGTGCCTGATGTTTCAGAGTCTCAAGAGGTTGAGCAGCAGCAATACTTCTTCCTTTAAAGCAAATCTATGAGGAAACAAGAGCCTTCTTAGTAATCTGCAGTATACAGTTTACTCAAAAAAATCACAGTTAAAAACTTAAAATGAAAACATTTCCTATTGTCTAAATGAAGTACAGCAACTGGTTGCCTATCAGTAAGCACCAACCCCATGCCAGGATGGCATCACCAGCTCCATAATGAGGTTTCTAGAGGCCCTCAACTCATAGTGGTGTAAGTTCCTGGATAGATTGGCCCTCCCATGTAATTGCTCCATATTACCCATAGGAACAAACTTAAATGAACTGAGCAGGGTAAGCCTTACTGTAAGTCATTATCAGTAACCACAACTGTCAGAACAATTCCAGTAACCTACTAATGGACTCTATTGGCATTTCCTCAAATTCTACACACCACATGCCAAAATGGCATGCTCTGGGAGGGCTGTTTGCATTATTCCCTCTGCTTTAAAATTGTAGAGTTTGGATTATACCTTTCACTAAAGGGAAAAGCCCTCAAAACCATGCAAAACAGGATTCAGCTGGTCTAATGAAAAATGAGCTCTACCAAGATAACCTGTCATTACTGATTTGTTGGGCACACACACACACACAGACAACTTACAAGAAAAACATGCTGTTTATAACCTCTGCTGTAACAAGAAAGATTGTGCCACTTTTCTAATTCAGTGGTTTTCTACTAAAGCTAGACAAAGCTAAAAAGCTGTTCTACTTACTCACACAAACCCCAGTCACCATGAAAAGAGAACCCACAGCAGAATGTCTTCCAGAAGAGTCCCATCACACCAACAACTTCATAATTAATATCTTTCTAACTTCCAGTGAAGCTAACAAAAACTGAGAGAGTTATTCCTAGGATGACAACACACTTTATTTTAGTACAAAACCCTAAACCACACTGATAGAAATGCATTCTGCTTCCTAGCTGCATTTTCACCTGCTGTGGTTTTGAGCCTTGGTTTAGTAGATGTAGAAAGCTCTATGACTTTCAGACAAGACTTGGCTGAAGTACCTCATGTTAACTGCCTGCCTGTATTAAGTTTCAAAAAATGAGTCTTAGAACTGCAAAGTTAACTAGACAATAGAATGAACAGTTGTGGTTCAAAATTTAAAGTGCACACTGCCCCTCAACCACCTACAATCCAAACTCAGGATGTAATTCGTTAATGGGGGAAGAACTCAACATTTTAATTCCGACCCAATTTCACTGTGTTCTTAGGCTTGTCTCTTTATCTAAGACTGAACAAGACTTTCATCCAGACTTGTGACTATACTCAAAATAAACAAGTCTCTCAAGTGATAGGAAAGGACTCTGCCATCTTTCACTTGACAACAAAACTAAGCTCCTTGAAATCTTCTCAGCAGGACTGTATGATCACGCTAAAATAAGCATGCTTTAGCAGGAATTTGGATCCAATTCTGCCTACCATCATGGATTTGACAGGAAGTATATAACCTCAGCAGATGGGAGTTGATGCTTTTTATCAAACCACTGGTAAAGCAACACACTAAGGTATTTGCATAGCCAGCCACTCCACAGCAAAGAATGAGGAGAATCTCATTCTGATGCACTGAAGCAGAGGTTCCAATTAAATAAACTCAAGGAGGACATATATAAAGTAATGCAAGAACTTTCCAGAGGAAAATCACTAATCACTAATTAATATATCCATACACATCAAATTAAATTCAACAGCTTGTTTTTACTGGAGGTTCCAATAGCAAATAACAAGCAAGGGCTTCCGGCCTTAAACAATAATGAAGTACACAGCTACACTGACAAAATAAAATGACATCCACATCAGAATAATCAGTTAACTGATTCTCAGATTCCACAAAAACTCTATGAACTCCACAATTGTTGATTCTGTTCAGAAGATGCAACTACTTTTCAGAATCAGCTCATGTAAGGAGGATTTCAGTCAAAGTCCTAATTTCAGTACAGACCTTGGGAGGGGAAGCTGGCCTACTTAAGAAACAGTGTTGAAAGGAAAGCTAAAAACAAATAAAACATGCATCATTGACGTATTTATTTCTGAAATGAGCAAAAAACTTCAGAAGCAAACACAAAGCTCTCAGTTTTGAAGGTGGTTTTACACCCTTCCCTACCCCTAAATTAAAGGCATAGTGGTGGTGTTTCTAAGGGAAAGCCCAGAACCAAGTACCAGAGCTGCGTTCCACTCTCAACCACCCTTGGTCCGTACCATATTCAGATAATCTTTCACACTGCGTTGTGAGGGCTTCTTTTGTACTTTCTGCAGACATTCATAAAGACCTCAGATAGTTTCTGCAGCCTCTTTCCCAGAGATACTTCACATTTTATAACGATGAGAAGCACACAATGAGTGCGAGATTCTTAATGCTAACCCCTGTGTGGCTGCATCCTTTGTCACCTGGATAATTCAATTTTGTACTGGAAGTTACTAAGGAAGTTAGACTCAGACTAGGTTTTGTGTACGTGTGTGGTGGGTTCTTCAATTCTTTTTTGTTTGGTGTGTCCCTTCCTATCCTGCCTATCTTCAAATATCACTAATTTTAGAGATATTAAGGTGTAAGATATCACAACAGTCATCCTTGTCAGGAAAAATATTGATTACAGTATTTTTTAAAGCAATCCAACTATAAGAAAAGTATGCAGATAAACCTTGTGAGAGGAATATAATCTTTGGTTTAGTGTTGTGGGGTAGATTTTGGGGTTTTAAGTCCTAAATACACCACAGGAAGATGAAAAGCACTAGTTGATTTCAGTCTAATGAAGCTCAAGCTATTTTTAGAGGGAAAACCTCTTTCAGATCCTGAAGCGTTTGGCTGATTTTCACATTCTTTTATTAAGTTATTTATAAAATAATACCCATGAGAGCATCTTTCTTCATTGCCTGAAAGCTTTGAACCTCCCCAAATTCTCATTAAACTACTTCAATAACTTGCAAATACAGTCATAGAATTACAATCACAAAATAAGCAGTGAAGTTTCTTTCATTCCAGAAGACATGAACTGCCTCCCTCAATGAGCAATATTTACTATTAAATTAAGAAAAAAGGTAAATTGTGCTCAGTCTGGTGTTGCATTTAGGTAGATAATATACCCAAGTCTCCTATTCAGCCTGGGACTGTTACAGAGAAGCCAATCCAGCCACTTACGGAGTTGACCTTGTGTCACTCTGCCACCAAACTTAAGAGACAGAGGTTCTACCAGCAGGACTGGAGATAAAACCCTTTCAAACCCATTCAGAGATAAGGCTAAAGGAAGGAATCAGTCATGCCTAACTGTGATCAAGAAAACTGCAGCAATAGGAGCCAGAGGAGGAAGAGGGTAATAAAATCTGAAATTTCTATCAAAACCTTGGAAGCTTTCATAAATTTTTACACAAATTCCTATCACCTACACATACAGTGCAAGTACTAACACAAGGCACATTTTCACTCACATACACATGTCATATTGCAAATTTAATCAAACATTTTAGTCCCTCCTTTGCTGACTTTAACTCATCAATAACTGTGTAATTTCTCAGGGCAAACTCCAAGTTGACAGGAGTTTTTGAGACAGCACTTTTCAGAGCAGTTTTTAAAATGCTAAGCTACATCTATTCATCAAAATTTTTCTTTAGATGGAAAACAGCATTACAAGAAAAAGAATTACTTACTTCCCTGGCCAAAAGCATACAAACAGAAAAGATGAGACAGTTTCACTGAATGGCACAGACCCAAGAAAACATCGATACAAAAATCAACTGCAAACAGGACTGCACTAGATCTGGTATTTATGCAAGCATCTCACACACAAAAGACAAGAGGTATTAGGTAAAAATATTAATAGGGCACCAATATTCAACGAGTCTTTGTCTTCCAGCCTCATTTTAATTAACAGGTGTTAAAATTGTTATTAAAGAATGCTGGCATTATTGGTTTTCTCTCCAGAGGCAGGTGAAACTATCCTGAAATTGCTTCCCACGTGTAGTCAATAAAATTTCCAGACAAATCTCCTTTCCCAACAAATCTCAAAACCAGCTGATTTATCAAAGGAATTGAACCAGCAGCAAAGACTCCAGTTAAAGAGAGAACACCACAATCTGCTGTATTTGCCCCGCCTCCCCGAGGAGTGAGATGCAACAGCACAGAGACCCAGTATCCCCAGCCCAAAGGCTGCCCTGGCAGCACCATGTTCCCAACGTGAAAGTGCACAATACCCTTGTGCCAGCAGTTCTGACACAGCAGCCAGCCTCACCCTGGGAAAGTGAATCCAAATGGATGCAGGAGCCTCACGGCTCAAAGGACAGCAGTTTTATGTATTACAGGCACAGCAAGGATTTGCACAGTGCTTCAGCTGTTTTCAGCTTGTAGTCATTCAATTTTGTACTCATAGATTTTTTTATTTCCCCCTCCTTTTTTACCTTTTTCTTTTATTTACACTTTTTTTACACATGTGAAATTAAGACAGATTCTCCTTCATTCCTCCTCCAGAAGAGATATTTATCAGTATCTAAAGGGTGGGGGCAAGAGGATGGGGCCAGCGGTACCCAGTGACAGAATAAGTGGCTATGGGCACAAACTGGAACCCAGGAGGTTCCATCTGAATGTGAGAAAAAACTTCATTCCTGTGAGGGTACCAGAGCACTTGCCCAGGCTGCCCAGAAAGGTTGTGGAGTCTCCTTCTCTGGAGGAATTCCAAACCCATCTGGACGTGATCCTGGGCAATCTGCTCTGGGTGATCCTGCTTTAGCAGCGGGGTTGGACTAGATGATGCCCAGAGGTCTCTCCCAACCCCCACCACACAAGGATTCTGTGAGATGACACTCAAAATGCAATAGGAAAACAGTAAGGCAGATTCAGCCAAACAGCAGAGGTTCAGCTTCTCTCTAAAGTCCCTCCCTGAGAACAACTTTCTGACTCTACTCCTCTTACTCCCAAGTGAGATACCCCACAATCAGTATCTCCTCAGGCTGCCAGCATGCTTTTTAAGGAGCAGTCACAAAAAACATCGCCAAGAATCAAGTTTCCACTTACATTGTCTCATGTGGTAGTGCATAAAGAAAAAGGCTGACAGACAAGTCTGGTACTCTGCAGCAATGTAAGAGCTCATACATTCTCCATCATTAGATGATGGAATAAATATGTAATAGGTTAAAGTACGTAATATCATAAATTAAGCAGGGTCAAGACCACGTGAATACTCCAATATTCGATACAAATATATCATTCCTGTGGCATTATTTCATTACTTTGCAGCATATAATAAAACATTTGCAAAGTTTATGTTCCCATCTCCTTTTTTTCAAGCTCTTTTCATAGTTTTCACAACTTCATTAAAAATACATTTGAATTTTTACTGCTGTGTCTTTGTGACAATGTATCATGTAGTTCTGTCAATTAGTTTGGCACCATGACTTACTACACTGCAAATATCAGCATCAAGACTCACACAATTCTTGTCAGGTTCTCCTAGAAGCATATTTCGTGTAATCTGCCAGCTTCTGGAGATTTCTTGGGAACTTTTTCTAGCTTTTACAGCTTTTTGGCATTAATAGCTCATTAACTGCTTTCTCTTAAGACAAATACACTGAAACTCTTAACAATTTCCTCTATGAGTACCTATTTCTGAGCTTACTGACTCAAATCAAAAGTTTAGAACATCTTGCAACCTCATGCTTCCCACCACAGTTGTCCTCTGCTTCTATGCCAGATTTCTTCATACATGTCACAGTTATCTCCACCTTGCAGTAGTATTCCACAATTATTTTTGGCTCTGTTTCCTGAAGATCCCCAACTCACATCTATTTGTTGTTTTCATTTTCTCAGTGTTGTGGTTTTGAGGTTTTTTTAAGTCTTGGCATTTCCAAATAATCACCTAGAAGACGGTGTTTCTCAAACTGCCTTGTTTAATTCTATTTCTCATGCATTTTTATCCTAAAAGCATACTGGAGAGTTTAGTATGCTTAAAGTAACCAATGCCTCAGCAAATGCTACATTCAAACTCTGAAGACATCCACCAGATAATGTTTACAAAATGGGCTAAGTTTTCCTCTCTTCATTGCTGCAAACTTTTTAAGGAACATCAGTTCACTAGATCTGCTTTTTACAACTCCAGAAATATTTTATCTGTAGCTTTAACAAAATGCCAAGTGTATAGAAGTATTTACTACCTCTCCAGGAAAAAAAAAAGACAAAGCAAAACAGAACAAAAATCCCCAACAGAACATTTAGAGAAAATCAGGTTTACTCAGATTAACTACAACTGATTCTTCAAAGTACAACATTGCAGGTAACATTCACCTACAAAATAGTAAGCTTAGAGATCCTTCTTCTGGAAACTTGACATTTTCTGATCATACAGTTAAATAATAAAATCAACTTCACCAAATTTATAATTCAGGCTTAAATCAATTAATTTCTAAGTTACTTCTAAGATATTAAACAAAACTGAGGATAAAGTGGTGGTAAGCCACAATCAAAAAAATTGTTTAATTTCCTGTAAAAGCTTTTTGTGCAGTTCTGGCTAGAGGTTAAAATTATCTTTGAGAAAGCACATTTGATAAAGCCAAAGGTAATTATTTATTTATTGATTCATTTGAAATAAAAGTCTGCCCTCTCGTGTAAAAGTGAAGGTTAGCATGACAAGAGTCTGGAGTGCAGAGGCATGAAGATCAGTGCTACTTCCTGACTACCTAGAGAACGTGAGCCTTCCAGAGCTCTTCCTTCAAAGCCTGCTGCTTTTGCTGAATCAGGACACACAAACAGCTACCCATAATCTAATGTCCTCTCTCCAACAAGAATAAAAAGAAAGTGTTTTCTATTCTGTTCATCATCTAGGCCAATAAATATTTGTAAATTGACTGTTGTTTAAGTGAAAATCTTAGAATTAGGCTCCACACACCCAGTAGAGACAAAAGGAAGAAAAGGTTCTTCTCTGTCTGACTCTGACAAACAAAGAAAAGAGAAAAACAGCTCAATCATTGGGACTTTGCTTTATTTTCTACCCCTTATCCAAGTTAGCGTACTGTAAAAACATCTATTTCTGAAGAGGCCAAGCATAAAATGAGTGGAACATCTTCCTTATGAGGAAAGGCTGAGGGAGCTGGGTCTCTTTAGTTTGGAGAAGAGGAGACTAAGGGGTGACCTCATTTATGCTTTTAAGTATGTGAAGGGTGGCTGTCGGGAGGATGGGGTCAGGCTCTTCTCAGTGAAGCCCAGTGACAGGACAAGAGGCAATGGTTGTAATTTGAAGCACAGGAGGTTCCATGTGAATATACATAGAAATGTTTTCCCAGCTCAGGTGCCAAAGCACTGTCACAGGCTGCCCAGAGAGGCTGTGGAGTCTCCTTCTATGGAGAGATTCAAAACCCATCTGGACACGTTTCTCTGTGACCTGGTCTAGGGAATCCTGCTGTGGCAGGGGGCTTGGACTAGATGATCTTTCGAGGTCCCTTCCAACTCCTAACAGTTTGTGAGTCTGTGTGATTTTGTGAGTCACAAGTGACTTGCAAAAGCTCACTGAAGACAATATAAACACATCACTTAGTGCTGACAACACATTGCTTAGTGCTGATGAGATCCTCAAGTCAGAATCACTGAAAACTACCATGACTACTATCTACTATACGCATTTCACGGTCAACATGAGCAATAAATGTTTATTCAGCTGCACAAATAGCAGTGCTGCGAGAGAATACATAGTGCAGTATGTACAAAAGTATTCACCCATTTCACCCATACTTGAAATTAAGAATGTTATATCCCCCAAAGAAGCCAGTTAGACACCTCCAACAGAATTAAGAAACAAACAACACCTACTTTCGAAGGTGTTCATGTTCCTTCAGGAAAAGTTCTGTTCTTCTGTTATTCACTCCAGACCCACTTTTATATGATCTGAAACATAAAAAAATAATGAGTTGAAAAAGTTTTCCAGAGGCTTTTCATGAGACAATATTAAATGCTTTACCTACCTACCATGCTTTGAAACGACCAAATTGAAAGGTTTAAGACATTTTTAATATGACTTAGCACAGCTTAACAGTTTTACTTTGAAAAACTTTTAAGTTAAAAAAACAAATAAAACAGGATCTTATCAGCTCAATAAAAGTTGCCTACTCAAGTAACTTTTTTTGCCTTGTTCAGAATACAGATGAATAAGCTGTGCCAAGTATTCTCTTACAAGAGGGCTGCATGCTCCTCCCTCCCAGGACAGAGTAGTGCCACTGCTGTAACACACAATACAACTTACTCGATGTCTTTTCGTACTGATCCCAACAGATTCTCCCTTTCTCGTACTGCCAGGAAGTTTGCTTTGGTTTTGTGGAATTCATGTGTGTAATCCTGTAATGAAACAGTTACTCCAAAATGAGGATCATGAGATCAACTTAATAAAACAACATGCTCAAGTAAGATCCAATAATCTTTTTAAATGTTAACTGTTCTTGCAGATGAAGGGCAAGTAACATCAAAAACGCTTGGAAGTTAATAGAAAGTATTTTTAAAACTCACTTCTCTTGCAGTATTTGCTACCTTTTGGTAGCTACAGCTAAAGTCATAGTATCATAGTATGGATATGAAGATAGAAGGGACCCAATAGGATCATCAAGTCCAGCTCTCAAATCCATGGAGGACACCCCAAGAATCACACCATGTGCCTGAGAGCATCACAGTGGGAAATGTACTGTAATTCCTTATACGAATTTCATGTATCTTCACCTTTATGAGGAATTAGCATTTTGTGTTGGAATCTCCCATTACTGTTTGAACAAGAATCATCATCATAGAATCATCATGNTCAGTAATTCATAGACTGTTTCCTCCTGGAACACATGGGGGCCATTTGGTTTCCTGTCTCTATCTGTGAGCTCCGGAGGCCAGTTATCGTGAGGGCCACCTGTCCTACTGGTGAAGACTGAGGCAAAGTAGGTGTTGAGTACCTCAGCCTTCTCCTCATCCCTGGACACTATGTTTCCCCCCCAAGTCCCATAAAGAAGCCCTAGTAAAACCTAATTCCTTGGTGTGGTGAAGAACTTCTTAGGTTTATTTTGTTAAGTTACACTAGATGTAAAAAAAAGTCTTAACAATGGACTTTTTTGGTTGGTTGGTTGGGTTTTTTAACATTCAAGTTACAATTTTACATTTGAAAGCATTTCACATAGCTAATGCTTCTTGATAACCAATTTAACTAGCACCTGGTGTCCACTAAAACCCCTGTAACACTTGGCAGAATTTTTCATATGCTATGTCTTTTACAAAGCCCTTCTTACACTGTATATTGCTGAGGTACAAAACAGAAATCAAACTGTGTACGACCAGAAAAGAAATAACAAACATGCATTTTTAACACTACTGTGCTATGAAAACATCACCAATTTGAAACACCAATGATTTATAACACTAATTAGTAGCTTTAGCCATCACATTTCCTTCAACTGCCTTTAGTAGTTTAGATGTTTTTACAGTAATATTTACAATTGTGTTTTCTCTCCCATTGCTATGTGACAGACCACACAGACAAGGTAATTCATTACAGTACCCTTCCCCTTTTTCTCTATAAGAGACTTGCACACAATGCCATGCTTCAATGTTCTTTCTTAGCTAGGTATTAGTCATCAACATGATACAAAAAAACCGATTGTTTCTGAACTCAGAGTTCACTGATTGGAGAGAAGAAAAGTGGGATGGGACCAGTGGCTTTTAAATCTTCTGGTAAGGTATTGAAGTATGCTTTGGTATCAGTACAGCTAATCATTATTCCAAACAAAGCAACAAAATAAAAGCCAGAAGGATGTGCCTGTTACCTGCAATATGTCTCTGTGACGCTGTAATGTATGCATCAGTGCAGCATTCAGTGATGGGACTCCTGCACTATTTGTATATTCTGCCATTTTGTCATTTATTCCAGTAAGCTAGAGGAAGGGGGGAAAAAAAAAACACAAACAACAAATAAACACATGAAATGGCTAATTCTTGTAAGAAAGTTACAATCACAGAATCACAGAATGTTAGGAGTTGGAAGGGACCTTGAAAAATCATCTAGTCCAACCCCCCTGCCGCAGCAGGATTCCCCTGACCAGATGACACAGAAGCACGTCCAAATGGGTTTTGAATACCTCCATAGAAGGAGACTCCACAGCCTCTCTGGGCAAATGCTTAAGTTGGAGAAGCTAGTTCTAAGGACAGACACATACCTTACAAAACTTACTTGTGTAAAACTCACACCAGTATTTTCTAATGTTCATCACAGAAACCTCTACTGCACTATTTCCTAGATGCTGAAGTAAAGCCACTTGAGTTACCTTTCCCAGAAGCTGTTCAATCTCCACAGCCATAGTCTCAAACATTCTGTCCTGGCTTGATCCATTTAAGAGAGGAGTTGTGTCAGAGCTAAGGAAAAAGAGGAGGAGCAGTTAGTGAAAAGTACATTTTCATGAATGCAAGAAACAAGGAAACATCACTGTCAGGTGCTGGTGAGCTCCACTACCCAGGTTTCCTAGAGAGATAAATTAAACTCAGAAAAATTACATTTTCTTATCATATATACCTTTAACTCTTATCTGAACAAATGACACCATATCACTTGGGGAAAAAACCTCTCCTTGGAAGATATGCCTGACACCAAACACCAGCATGTGTCTAGCACCAATGTCCTTCTCTCCTCAACTTTAAAGCTTGATTTATTTATTTATTGTCAGAAGGGAGCACTACACTATTAGCATGTTACACCAGCTACATAATTACACCTTAATTACACAGTGCTAAGACAACCCACTGACTTATTAAGCAAACAGTGTTCTACAGAGTCATACAAGCCACACAATCTATCACAATTTTCATACCATACACCTTTCTCCATGCTTTTTACGATAAACTAAAAACCAATAAACTAAAACCACAAAGAGAAGTTACATCTAAGCAAGAGAATAGAAGCACCACACTTAGTGTGCCAACTTGCAGAACTATGACAACTAATACCTTGTAGATACAACTTTTTACTGTGAAAGCTACCATAACTAGAGTAAGAAAAGTTTGGTGCAGGATGGCAAAAGTAACTAAAATTAGATTACGTGACAAGTAACAGCACAGAGCTAGATAAGAGAGAGACTAGGACCCTGATCCAAGAGTAACATGATCATTCCTGAGGTTCTTTCAGGATTCAAGAACCAGAAACTCCAGAAATTTGTGGGAAAGGTCCAAAATTTATTCAATTCTCAAATAAAATAAATAAATAAATCCACACATATACATACAGTAGTCACACTCACAGTGCTGGGACCCACAGTTAATAAGCTAAGTATGGCAGTTTTTAAAGGCTGCACAAAGGAACAGAAACGTTGGCAAGCAGAGCTGTGGAACTGCAGGAAAGACCCCAACTCTGGCCCATAAGCTAGAAAGGTTTGAAATGTTTTAGCACGTTAATTCTGCAGTCAAACATCTACCTAGTCAAGAATCTGTCTAAAGCAAACTGAAACTACCTATATATATATATTTTTACATGCAGGTATGTATTTATTTGGTTCATATATAAATATCTATAAGCTGCTGCTACTCATCTTAGGAGAAAGCCAAAACGAAAGAGCTACCTACACTGAAGCAAGTGCCCTGCACAACCTTTGACAGGTCCCAGCTGCTCAGTGCTTCCTTTGCCTTATCATTAAACCAGGGATTATAAATATCACACCAGCACACCCAGGAGATGTAAGGGTAAATTGCTCTAATACTGCAGCCCCTGAAAACCTCCTGCTAATTTAATACAAGAAAAACTAGCCAAAAAGTCAGTGTAGCAAGCATTAAAAAGACCTATCATCAGTTCGTGCACTAAACCCCCCAATTACAAAATGAAGTCTGACATTTACGCTCTCACAATGCACCACTGCAGCCCACACGCTTTTCTGACTCACACACCAATATCGTTCAATATTGCACCAAGACCAACACCAGCATCAAGAAGTGCTGAAATAAGCTTCTTCAGAAGCTAAGCATAAAAGCCAGAGGTAGGACTAATATTCAGCAAATCATAAACAAAAAGAAATGGGCTAGTACCTATACCTGTCGCGCCTTCCGTCTCGGCTGTTGCTGTAGCTGGTGCAGAGTTTGCTGAATGAGACCAGCTTCAGGTCCAGCTCGTTCTCCAGCTGCCTCGCCTGCTTTCTGAGATCTGCACAGGGCGGCCGAGAGCGGGGGAAAGGTCACAGAGCCGCATGTGCCTTCTAGAGCCACGTTTACAATACCGATCGCGAGCCCCAGAGAAGGGAATCCCCCAGAAAAGAGGGAACCAATAACGGGGCCCTGGCAGAAGGGGAAGCACCCCATGTTGAAGCGCGGAGGGCCGCCTGAGGATCCACAGGCCCTGTCCCACACGACCGGGAGGGTCTGGCGAGGGGTGCCGCCCCCCTCACCGCGGGCCCCGCCCGTAACTGACACCTCATGGTTGAGGGGCCGACGGGGCCACCGCCGCCTCTGGGCACGGGTGGTGCCTGCCCCCCAGAAGGCAGGCAGAAAGAACCTGACGGCCGTTCCTCCCTACCTGGACAGGGCTGTGCCTCTAGAGTGCCGCGCAGCCGCCCCATCCCCAACACCCTCAGGCCCCACTCGCCTTCCCAGTAGTTGCTGTTCCCCGCCGCCATCTTTGTTGTTCAACGTCAGCCGCTGAGCGCCGAGACTGCACCGGCAAGAAGAGCAGGCCAGAGCGTCCTCCCGGAAGGCGGTGCCCTTTGGGGCTGGCAGACCTCCCGCCGCAGCGCCCTCAAGCGGAGGGGCAGCGCCTCAACCCGCGGCGCCTCCAACCGGACGAGACACGCCAGCCCCGACCCCGTCCTGGTCCTCTCCGTCCGCCCTGCATCCTTCTTGCAGCCCCCAGCCCTCCCTGCCCGTTGTAGGAAGAACACGTCAAACCAGGTGGACATCAAAATAGCTTTATACAGATACTGGATCTTGGTATACAGGTAAAAACCAGAGAGCCCAGCTGAAGGCAGGGCCAGACCTCGCCCTGCAGCGTCCCCTGCCAGGAAAAGGCAATTCAAGTCCCTTTTAAAAATGTACATTTGAAGGCACAGTGCACGGACCGACAGGCTCCAGGGACAAGCACCTGCAGGGGAACAGGAGTAGCACAGGCTCTCCCACGGGTGGACGGACAGACTGGACAGACTTGACAGCAAGGAGAAGCTGCTCCTGCCTTCCCAGCTCTGGCAACAAACAGGCCCAGCACGGAACAAGAACCAGATACTGCACCTGATCCTGCAGTATAGGAAAGTCTCACATGCTCACAAAATATCTCAAATCCACTCACCTTAAAAATCTGCATTTACTCAAGGCTAATTGCAAAATGCACTCTCAGGGGAGAAAGGGCCAGTTCCTAATGCAACTTATTGCTAGTAGGACAAAGCAAGGCCAGCTCAGTCCGTTACCTGCAGCCAGAGCGAAGCCCAAAAGAGCTCCAAGAGCCATTTGCAAACTCCAGTTAACCACCAAACTCCAGTTGTGTCTCTTGTTAAAGCCCTCAGAAACAGGAAAAGTTTGGATATGAGGCAGGGTATACACTACTGTGGGCTGGCGTGCTGCAGCCATGCAGTACATGGAAAAGGGTCACTGCCCAGGACCATACCCCATCCCCTACACAGCATGATGAGCTGGGAGCAGGCAGAGAGATATTCATGGCTCCTGCAGAGTAGAGGCAATGAGAGCAGCTCTTTCACACCACAGCAATGTGAGACAAGATCACAGGGAATGCTCAGCCTCATCTCCCTGTTCCCAGCACACCTCTCCAGCCAGACCTTATCACACTTCTTGCAACAGAATTCCCCATGGAAAGTGGAAGAAGGTATACCAGTGTCTGAGGGTTAACTTTGTCCCTCCAGATAGCTGCACAAAATCACTTGAGAGGAGTGGTTCTGGAAGAGCATCTACTGCACACAGAAGCCAGGAACAGCTCCTTCCCCCAAGTAACACAGCCTAACAGCCTTCAACAGGGAACCCACTGTGCTGCTCCTCCAGAGAAGACCAGGTCTCAGCCCTGCAGAGTAGACCCCATCAGACATTTAGATGCAAACATCACACATAAAATTTCACTAGTGGACCTCCCAAGGCTGCTTGAGAACAGATAGCTCAGGGCAAACCAGATGCTTAAGAGGTTACTGCACCAGGCTCCCACATCCCAGAGCTCAGGTCAGTGGGCAAGAATTAAAAACTGAGCAGCAAGGAAGTAAGTGCCTATTGTAACTGCAGCCTTCTGCCAGAAAGCACAGGAACATCAGAGAAGCATAAAGGCTTTGGAAAACAAACTTTTCATCCATTCTTCCCCTCTGCTCCTCAAAAATCCCACGTGTCTTGGAGATGCACTTTGTGGCTTCTCTTTCCAACTTTCTGCAAAGTGCTGCAAACCACAATTTGGCTGCTTTTCCCTTCCCCTTCAGCACAGCCACACAGCCCCTCCTCGTGCCTAACATCCACACCCTCGCAGCAGGAGACACATCTGCAGACACACAAGCAGGTGGAGCTCTTGCTGCATGCTTCAGGGATGCTGTATTTGCAGAACAGAGTTAAACTAGTAGGTTTGATTGATTTGAGGCCTACCACCACTTGATGAGAGGGTGTTTCCAAAGTGCTCCCATCACTAAATGGTATCAGATGGACAATGGCAAATGGTATAGCTTTTCTTCAACATTTCAGACTGAAGTTGGGCCATGTATCCTCCCATGATCTCTCCCTACTGCTTCAATAATGCTCAGATACAAAGCAGTGGTCAGATTTCACTGTTTCCTCCTGCATAGTGGTGGACTTGAGCACAACTGATCAGGTGGAGTCAGTAACCAAATGTTTTTCTACAGCATGTACCACAATTCGTTTATCCATCTGTTGAGAACAAGCTTCACTGCTCTTTCAGACACTGTGCTGCTGTAATGCTAAGAGACCCCCAAAGGCCAAGTCTACTACATAAATAAAAAGCAACTAGGGGCAATAAAGCTTATTTTTCTCCCAGAAGCAGGAACAGCAACACCACAGAGCTGGCAAGCAACTGCACTTTGTGTCAGAGGTCACTGAAGCTCTGACATTTGCTCCTTTCTCCAGCTCACACCAAGAATGGATGTCGTCTTCCCCAGCTTTCAGGATGGCAGGTCACTGCCTGGACCTAACAAAACGTTAGAGATGCTCCACAACCACTGCAGATATTAGCAGGCCACAGTACCCCAGAATGGATAAAAGCTCCAAGGGAGCAGCTGAGAACCAAGAGCTTTTTTTTTTGTTCTCTTTCTTGTTTTCACAAGGGCTGCTCTAAAGAACATGGAGTCAAGTGAAGGCTCTGGCTTCCCCCAAGTGCAGAGTGGAAAATACAAAATCAAAACAGGTAGAGAAACTGCTTTGGAGTGTTGTCTACTACAACTCTATGCAGGTCTTGAGGCACTTCCCCATCACCTGCTCACTGTGTTGAAATGCTGGGAAAGTGCTACGTATTGGCCACCCTCTTAAGCTGCCTTTCAAACAACACCACACAAACCTCCAGATCTTGACCCAAAAATGTAACAAGCCATGTCCTCAGCCCAAACACAGCCTCCAACACCCACTATTTTGCGTGTACACAGGAACAGAGCAAACAGAGGGAAGTCGTGATCTGCCAGCCACACCTCTGGACGACACATTCTGCAAGCTAATGTTTCAGAACTGAACTGCTGGGATTGTGCCCCATCACCAGGTCTGGTCCATGGGAACTTCCTCTCCTGAGGGGTGTCAGTGTTTGCTGGAGTACAATGTTTCTTCTTCAGTGTCTGTTTCATCCTGGAATTCATGGCTCAGGAGAGACTTCTTGGAGCCGGTGGACATCATGCGGATTTCATCCTCATAATCGTCTTGGTGCTGCCGGAGGCGGTGGAAGCCATCCTTGTGTCTGTTGGACTTAATTGAGCAGACACACCAGATGATACAGGCTGTGAGGACCAGAGCAGACATACTTGCACCTGCCAGAGAGAAGACACTGAAGTTAATGCCACATGCCCCCACCCCGGAGGCTCATAGGCTTGCCACCATCTGTCTTCCCTTCTGCAGTCACAACCACTTTCCTCACTTCACTGTGACTCTGCTCCCTCCTCCTAGGCCACAGAAAACACCAGCCTCCCCAGCAGCTGCCACCTCGACAAATAAATAAACAAATTCTCTTAATGCTTATCTGGTGCCACATCACACAAAGAAACCTTGGGGAAGAACAAGATCTCCTAGCTCCCAGCTCTGTACACAAACAGGCTTTCCCCACTGCAGGCATCTAAAAGTCAGTTCTAGACCCTTCAGACCCCTGCAACATTTGTCTGCTTCCTCCCTCCCATCTGCTAGCCCACCAACACCACACTCAAGGCTTGTTGGACCAGTTTACAAGGACAAGCAAGTGTTAAGAATGGAAAGAAGGAAATGGCTTAAGTCTGCAAGGTACTTTCCCAGTTCAGTGAAAAGAAGGGTCATTGTCAGCATGAACTAGTAGAGGAAAAGCTCAAAGCTTTAATCAAAAGTGTCACTTTACCTGCCACAGTTACAACCAGCTCCCTTGGGAGACCAAATACCCTGTTTTCTGTGTCAAACACAATGAACACGGAGCTGGGTGCATCATGACGTACAAAGACCTGCAGAGAGACACAAGAGCACAAATCATCTCAAAACTCACACCTCTGTTGGGTGTCCAGAGGAAAGAGGTACTTGCTGAACAGGACAGGATAAGGCAGATGCCAAAGACAAGTGCAACAGGAAGAAAAGCTACTGCCCAAAAAAACCCTGCTGTGCTGCGAAATTCTTCTCCACCCATTGTATCAAGGCAGAAAACAGCTACCCTGGGCGCATAATCAGCAGCTAAACACTGCCAACCCTTCACAGTCCACACAGGGATGCCTTTATATGATGGGGAGGCAGGGGGAGGAAGGGAAGATCTCCAATACAGACATTCACATACCTTAACGTGTTTCTCCTGGTACCCATGAGCTATCACAACTATGTTATGCAACCCTGGAGCCAAGAGCACATGGAAATAGCCGCCTTCCTTAGTACAGACCCTTAAACCTTCATTAAGAGCAATGATAGCTTTAGAAATTGGCTTGCCACTCTTGTCTTGGACAAACCCATGGACTCCCTTATGAACCTGAAAAAAAACATTTCAAACATGTCATGTTCAGATCCAAATGTATGTCACATTTGTAATGAAAATGGATACAATTTTCCTTTCAAAATACAGCCTATTCTCTACCCCTGATCCCCATAATAAAACAAGGTGCATAATACTGCGAGGTGAGGCAACACAGCACAGATGTTTAACTCTTGAGTCAACACTTTTCCTGGTCACTTGCTGCCTCTCTTCAATCCATTCCTCACACAGACTAAGTTATGACTGTCTGTGACTACCCAGCACCAAGGAAAACACAAAGCCTCTCCACACTGCTCTCTTCCTCTCACCCTTCCCCATCTGGCCTGCTACCTTCTGCTTTGCCAGAACTTTGTCCAACAGACTGTGGCTCACCTCCACAAGCATGCTAAGAAGAGATTTTCTGTGGTCTGCCCACAGGCTAGGCAGTTGTCCTGCACTTGGGAAATAACAGCAGCTGGTATAAACAGTGATCTCAGGACAATGACCAAATGTAACACTGAAATCCTGCAAAAACAAAACCACAGTTACAACACGAGGTGGTACTTAAAAACCTTCACAAAGTGCAGCTGGAAGTGGGGAAGGTTTGCCCAGATATCAGAATATGCTTTTTCATGCTTGTTTAGCAGAGATGGAAAGCCTCATGCTGTGGTGAAGTACCTTCATACTTCCCAAGTGACTGTGCCATTCAGAGCCACGGATCACACCACCAGGAATATTCTCATCTGTGAGAGCAAGAACACACCTGTCACTCAGATCTGTTCCTAGCAGAGTCTAGCACAAGCTGACAGGTGGGTTAAAGGATTCAACCAAGCATACCTGTCTTATTTGGACAGCCTGGCTGGCCCAAATGCATCAGTGGATGGTTGTTTGCATACAGAGAAGCCAAATGCTTTAGTGTTCCTTTGTTCCCCGCTACAAAGAGAAAAGTGAGATTTTGAGAGCCAACTCCTATTCACTGCAGGGGCAGATTCCCATTCTAACCCCATGATCCTCTATCAATCAGTGACACACATTGCTTCAGGCATATTCCACATTTCCTCCCACATTGAGAGGTGGTATCAAAAGCAGACTTTATACTGGCATTGGCAGAGGAAAGGTTGAAATACTGCTGTAAGAAAAGAAGTGGTAAGCGTTCTGATCCCTAGCTGAATCCTCTAAGGTTTTACAGCTTTACTTAACAGCCTGTCAACTCCACTCACTGAGTGGCTGAACACAGAAGAAGGCTACAGAACAGCACCAGCACAAAAAGCTCTTGCACCACATGGTCACATGAACTTCTGCAGAGACAGTCCCGAGGGTAACTGCGTGCAAGGCTCTGGAAGAGTCAGTCATACCTGTCTCTCCTGGCTTATCATATGGGTAAGTGACAAGCAGAGATCCTCCATCTAGCGCAACAGAGAGGCTAAAATCTTGCTTCGATATCAAGTTATCCATAATGGCTTTGGTCTCAGGCTCCCGTGTCCCTGAGTACCACGAGTAATTGCCTGTAAATCAGAACAACAAATAGAAAGGGGAATTGACAACAGTTTCCTCTGCTGTTTGAGTGGCCAGCAGATATACATTCTTTATGTCTGAAATAAAAGTCTGCTGCATCTATTAAAAATGTATTTGATAGATCTCAGCAGATGCACCTGACAAACAAAGTAAAACAAAGACCTAGTCTGCACTAGTCATGGGAGGAATTCATCTGCAAAGCTAAACAAATATGACTTCACTATTTCTGCAAGCTGTTTCCTTTGGTGATGGAGAGGGTATTTCATGTGTGTTTGCTCTCCTCAACGTCACAGAACTGACATTTTCTTAAGAAAGCTTTAGTGATAATCCCAGCCAAACCTGGCCAGAGACAACACTTTGTCCCCAGGAAGGAAGGGCATGCACTGACCCAGTGCTACAGATACAGGAGGCAGTTAAATGGAAAATGGAAAGACATGAAAACAGGAGGTTTGTTTCTGGAGAAGAGAGGGCATTTTTCAGAAGTTGGGGGTTGCAAGAAATCAGCTAACAGGAAAAATGTATCAGGTGTTGTCCGACTTCCAGACTACGCCTAAAGAACTCTGCTTCCTTGCAAATAAGAGACTACAGATTACCACCTGTAAGGACGGTCTAGACTTTGGAAGCTTTCCAGCAGCTGTGCTGCTTGGGCTCCAGGGCAGGAGTGCTGCTCTCTTACAGACAGACCCTGTAACCAAACAACTACATCCAACCCTAGAGTAGCCAGCAGGTGACTTCTACAGCATTTCTACAGCGACACTACACATCACTTTGCTTTAGTTTGCTTTACTTGTGAAGTCTGTGTCCAGATCTTTGCCATGAGCATTAGTTTGACCTATCTTCGACGTGCAGCCTCTCTCTTGTGCAACCTCACGTCCATCAGGATTCAGGGAAGGCACAATCACAATCCGCGTTCGGTCAATCAGCTGAACAAAAGGAGGAGAAACAGCACAAATAGTAGAGTTCAATCTCTGTATATCTCATTTGCCTGGCTCTCATCCTAGGAACTGCAGTTAAAAAGTTCCCACTTGCCCCATGGATCTCACAACACCTCCCCATTACACATGGGATGACTGCAAACCACAGGCCAGTGCTAACAAGACAAGTGTCTCCCCAGTGAGCACAGTCGTCTCAGGATACAGCTGGAAGGCTCCGAGATGGTCCCTTGCACTGGCTCCTCACCTTTGTAACAGCAGTGTTCTTCTTGTAGTTCATGCAAAGAAATTCTGCTAGTGCCAGGAGCAGCTCTGTACCAACAGGAGCGTTTCCATGAATACCAGCAACAAAGCGGATCTTGGGCTCCTGAGGCTCAGACTGGTTGGGCTTGTTGGAGATTTCAAGGGACCATATCTGACGGAACTCAACGCTCTGACCCAAACTGCCAAGAGATGAGAAACCAGAGTGTCAGGAACTGAGCTGTACCCCTAGCCTATGAAGAAACCCCAATGTGGAAAGGAACTGCTGCCAACCTCCATGAGGAGTCTGCAGAGACAAGCGATACGCAGACCACAACCACATCATGGGAGATTATTTTCTCCAGAAAAGTTCTCTGAACAGAATTTACTAGGAACATCCATTTGAATACAAGCATGTGTGTCAGGATGTATCCAAGTCCAGATGTATAGGACACCCAAGGCTCCCTATATCTCTATATAGCCTGTGACACCACGATAAATGTGCAGCTGCTGAACGCCTCTGCGTTTCCAATGTCATTTGTTTGCTTGTTTTTCCTTCAGAGCAGGATACAACTGGACATCAAACTAATTCACAAAGCACTCAGTGCAGAGGACAAAAGCAGATCTATTTCCAATAATGCAGAAGTTGTTACTACAATCATGCCATTAAGTTAGCAAACCAAATACAAGCAAAGCAGGAAACGCAATCGAGGCTGATGCAATTGGAAGGACAATAGAGGCTACAGATCAGAAAAGCAGCCTTGGCACGAGCAGGGACAGCACATGAGGATATTGTGCCTGGTAACAACAAACAGATGAAGTCCATGGACAGATTTGTGCTTTCTGAAGCTGACAGTAGGTAAGCACTAGAGGCCACAAAGACAAGGAGAGCACTGAAGCAGCTGGTCTCCTGCACGAGGGCAGAGACCTTGGCTCAGGGCAAGCCAACTCAAGTATGTTGCACACTACTGAATTAAAAACTGAATGCAGACAAAGGAAGTCATATGAGATTTGAAAGTCAAATTTAATCATTTCTGCTGGAGACTTTCATAGGGTGGATGTCAGAAAGGATTTAGAAAAGGGAGAAAATAGAGAACATGGAACAGAGGCATTTGCAAAAACTCAGGAGATCAACTCTGGGAATTTCAACAGTCCCAGGCACCCCTTTCCCCATCTCCACATTGCATTCATGGCTCATCTCACTACCTCCCTACCATATGCTGTTGCTCAGGGAGGAGCTGAGCACTGCTGCTTTGAATTTTCACCTGGTGAGATTTGTGATGTGTGGGTAGTTCAGATAGAGGCCTCGGAGGAACTCTGAGAGGTCCTTGTAAGGGTGGTATCGATAGGGAGAGACATCCCCTGAGGAGGCAAGCAGGAGGTGCTCCAGGCCATTCTCAGCAGAGAGATCTTTGATCAGGGTCTCAAATTCCTTCTCATTGGGGTCACTGGTGTCTGGGGTGTCCAAGACTGGCACCTTTCCCTCCTCCACTTTGATGTCTGTCTGTGAAAGAGTGAAGTTGACTTGCACTCCACCTTTGCTGCCAACTTCCACCATCTTAGTGACTGGATCATACCTACCCAGGGAAGAGAAGGCAAAAAGAAACGTCAGCAGTTCAAGGCCTCACACCACGAGCCCATCTCCATTCCTGACTAGACACTCACATGGGACTGCTACTGCTCCCCAGCCAAAAGTGAGAAGCATAAGAACAAGGAGCAAGAACACTTCAAAGGGACATGAGACTAGCAGGACAGAGAGCAGGGCCCAACGTGGTACTGAGCTGCTTTTGGCTCAGGTGTTGCAGTTACATGGAAGACTGACAGAATAAGAGATCAGGCTGCTTCAACATAGACTTTTTGGCAGCAGTTGAATCGATGAAGTAATCTGTGGGCAGCTGACTGCATAAGAATTTCCCCTAAAGACATGAGGTTATCAACTCATTTCCCACACCACCTCCAGACAAGGGAAGATCTGGATTTTACACTGGCGCCAGGTAAGCAGTCTGATATCAAAGTAGTATCACACTGCTAACTCTGCACAGCCCAGAGGGCAGGAGAAACACCCAGGAACTACTTCTGACTGGTAAGTTAGTCATGCAGCTGTCTGCTCCTTGTGGCATGGCTTGCTTACCCTCGGGCAGATGCTGTGATTTTGTACATCCCCTGGACCAAGAGGCGCCAGTAGTCTCCATCCTTGTATGTGGTCACCGGATGGTTGATACCGGCAACGCTGATGGTGGCATTGAGAATGCCTCTTCTGTCCGTAGCATCCAGCACAAATCCCGAGACACCGCGGTGAACCTGCGCAGAGACCCATAGCCCTACTGAGTGCCACCCTTTGCTCTGCCTCCCACTCCACACATCGGACACTCAGATCCCTCCAGCTCCCAGCACAGGAGGTTCAACAGTCCCAGAGAACCAACATTTTCCAAAAGGGTTCAGGTTAGACCTGTTGGCAGCTGGCATGCACAAAGATCACCTGGTGAGTACAATGAGCAATTGTTTGGCTCAGGGTGCCACCATGCTTTCCTCCGCACCTTTGTTTGCACACCCCGGGTGCACAGCACCGCCACCAGCACTGGACTGAGATGGGAACAGCACATATAGGCCACTCCCACCTAGGGAAAGCCAGGGTATGATAAATAACAAGCCCAAACCCGGCAGCTGTTTCCATACAGATCTCTGGTGTTTTGATAAAGAAGGGAGAGGAGGAATCACGACCTGTTTTGATGGGGATGAGTTCTGCGGGGCAGGTACCCAGTCTAGACAGGAAGCAGCACTCGCTTCAGCCCACAGATTAGCCTGTTCATTCTGGCACATCTAATGTAAACTCCAGAGGCAGTTCACACAGTCACTTGGGGTCAAAGTGTCTCACCTGTTTCATGAACTGGAGGAGAGATCGGCGGTTCTGCTCCCAGTACTTTGGCAGCTCCTCAGCTCTTGGATATTTCACACAGCCCAACTCGATGGTAACTTCAAAGCAGTTTGTATTTAAGTAATTCCAGTCTTGCATCCCACCTACAACATGAATGTAAAAAAAGGTTTGACAAGGTCTCCTGAAGGCAATTGTACCACAGCTCAAAAAAACCCAAAGCCAAAGTATCAGACAGTAGAGTGCTCTAGCTCAACCCAGGATATACAGAAAGATGAAGTACAAACTACAGCATGTATATTATAGTTGAAGAGAGAAGGCTTTTACACAGAGCAAGATTTGGGCTTCAAACAGATGACAAAATACCAGACAAATAACCTACCTTCTTGTAAAATACCTTTCATGCTAAAACACTGCTGTAAAATTTTATGACACTATTTTGCTAATAGCCAGAAAAACTACACTATAAATTCCTTCCCCCAGGAATAACTTTATCTTTGGCATAGAAGACCAGCCTGGTTGAACAGGGAGCTCCAGCTGGCACTCAGGGAGAAAAGGTAAGTTTGTAGACTTTGGAAGAAGGGGCAGGCTACTCAGAGAGTAGAGTCTACGCAGAGTCTTTGATCAGAATAAATTCTTCAAGGTGCACATACAAGGTGCAGTAACTTGAAGGTAAGACACTTAGGGCTTACTTTACCTGGAACGTTGTACCACTGAGCACCATTAGTGATGCCATGTGGGAAGTACTCAGTGGGGTACATATCCTTACAGGGGCTTCCCTGATACATCTTTGTATTTTCCTGAAAAACAAGATGCAACATGTGAAGCTGAGCCTGCCCTCTATAGTCATTGGCACTTTTGTTCTAACATCAGTCACACACTTGGGGATACCAAACACAGAGTTTCATGTAGACACGTGTTTGTATGGCTGCAGCACAACCAGACTGCACCCACATCCAACCCATACACATTGTTGTTCTCCTCCCAGACCAGGTACAGCATTTTCTACCACTCTGCAGTGTGTTGGCCCCTGGCTCCTACAGTGCCTGCAGACAGCACATGTTGGACATCCACTCACGGAACAAGAGCCTCCTGCAGGACCCTTCTGCTGTGCCCACAACACCAGGCATCCACAGCACCTGCACCCTCCTCTACCAGCTGCTCAGGAGGTTCCTGATAGCATCAGGATTTAACCCAGCAGGATGTATCTGTTTTGCCATTAGAGCTTTACCTTGGAGTAGGAAAGCGCCAGCTCCTGAAACACAGCATCATCTGGGGATTTACTGTATATGGCTATTCCTTGTTCATCATCATCAAAGGGGTAATTAACCACCAGAGAACCTGCAGGGGAAATAAGCTTTGATTTGAATTTGCACATTTTCTACGTGATCCCTCAGCCTAACAGGGGAAATTTTTCTTTTTCTCCAGTGTGCCAAGTCTCCTGTTTCTCAAGACTTGGCATTAAGCAAAGCATTAAACCCACTGACTAGCGGAGACAACAGGAGCATAGGAAGAGGTAAGACCTCACTCAGCTGGGAAGGTGAACCCAAGGCACAATACATCAAAAGTTTGGCTTTGATGAGGGTTGAGTTGGGTTCAAGAGGGTTGAGCACCACCTCATAATAATCACTTTCACAGAGAACAGAAAGCAACAGAAGGAATTTCCTAGAACACACATGGTGCCCTTGACCCAGTTGCTGTAGTTTTTCAGCCTTCTGGAGTTTACTGCAAGCACTGACAGAGTAGAACATCTTTGGCTTACTGATGCTTTCCCTCAGCAAGTTGTACTAATAACACCATGAAACCCAGACATCACCACCTCTGGAGAACTGCCAGCTCCTTCCTCCCCACACATGGTACTTCTGCACTGTAAAATTAAACTTGCTAGCACAAAGCAACCAGCTGCAAGTTACCACAGCTACCAGCCAGCCAACAAACTGTCTCAAGAATAAGCTGTAATACAGAGACTTAATTTAGATCACTCCAAACAGATAATTAAATTACAGCCAATTTCATAGTTCTGCCATACTGTTCAAGGCAGGGAACCCTCAGCACTACATCTCATTCCCTTCATTTTATAAATCCTATGAAGCATACAACAGCCACAGCACGCAATCACATTCCCAGCAGCTGAGCCACTGACAGGAGTCCACCCCCATCTCCAAGCAAGCAATGAGCTAGCTACTCCCCAATGCATGTGTTCCCTTCAGAGAAGTGGGTGGGATCCTCCCAGCAGCCTCTTCAACTTCCTACAAATGTGCTTGGGAACGCGGTTTTCACAGTTTCTGATCCATCTTCCAGCAGCATGAACAAAAGGTTTAATTACTCCTTTTTTGTGTAAGCAATTTGGAAATGGCCTTATCCCTGTCGCAGGAACCTGGCTGCCATTTCACAGCCATACCAAGGGCAGAGAGCTCTCTGAAAACTCCTCAGTTCAGGCCTAGAACACCATAAAGGGATCCCTGCAAACTCCTATTCCTTGAACCTCAGTGCACAGGAAGGAATTCAGTTTGTCTGCAATACCTCCATGAAGGTTTGCTGAGAGCACAAATGGGTAAGACTTTAACCAGGTCATAACAGCTCGAGTTTCTGGCTGCAGAGGGTCTGCCACATGGAAGAACTGATCTGGGAAGTTGCGGTTCAGGTCGTAGTTGTTGCTGTTGTTTCTGCCAACAGTACCTCCTCTGTCTCCTGAAAATTAAACATATGGTCAACCCTGCACCCTATGCAAGTTCCCAATTCCATGCAGAGGCTTCATCCTCTTGCTAGAGAGCTTACAACTATCAATTAATGGAAAACAGCAGAAAACATAACAGTGCTGGCTCCCTGTACCCCAGAGTGACAGGGTCCCCCACACTCTCCTCCAGTGCCAGGCCTACTCTGTGCACAGAGGTGTCCAAGGGCCCTTTCAGCAGGTGTCTGCACAGGCTCTCAGTACCAGTCAGACCACAGCTAGCAGAAAGGTAGTGAACCATGAACAATTCCTGCAGCCAGATGTCATGATGGCAGAAACCTTAGAGCTCACCTTCTCAAACCAGCTGGACAAGTTCTTTGCTAAACCCAAGCTGAGCTCTGCTTCCAGAAAATCATTCTGGACAGACTTTGTTCTGCCAATCTGCAAGAGCGATGCAGTTTTAAGGACTTCCCTAAAGGATGTTTTTGCCAATTTCAACATCATGATAAAAAGTCTGTATTATCCTTGGACAAGTGCTCTGCAGACAGCCTGGCTCCCACATCACGTTACTAAGAGCATGAACCAAAGCACAGAAAGCATGAGCTATGTCAAAGGAATGTCTTGTTTTAAAATAAGCCTTAGGATAGCCACAAACTATAAGGGGACCCAAACAGGGGCAGCATATAGCACTGCTGAATCGCAAGAGCTCTCTCCAACAGCTTCAAGTGTTGACTGACATCCTGCATTGTGTGGTCCACCCACTCATCCCGGAGCACATACCAAGTCCCTTCCCAGTCTCCCTGTGTGGAGAGCAATTCTGCTCCAGCAAGGTTTCCAGATTTCTCAGAGAGGCATCATGAACCAAAAGGCTTGTTTTCAGAGCTCGAAACCCCAGAGATGTTTCACCATAGACAGCAATACCTTCTTGGGACTTCTCATAGCCATCAGGGTTCATAGACGGCATGATGTGGATCCGTGTGGTCTGAACTAGGTCAGTCACTTCAGGATCTGTGCCAAAGTTCTTGCAGAGGTACTCGATGAGGTTCAGGAGAAGCTCTCGCCCCACAACTTCATTCCCATGCATGTTACCAATATACTTGAACTCTGGCTCACCTGCAGATACATGGCCACACCAAAGAGAATTGTTAACTGCTACACTAAAGCTTGAAGACATCTTGCCACCCTGAGCATTTTTCTCAGGCCTTTCTGCATGGCTGTAGGGTATTTTCACTTAAGATCTACTCTACTGTCCCCACAACACCAAAGAAGACAAACAATAACTCATGGAAACCCTTTGGTTTTTCTGTCCCCCAAGTTCCACCACCAGTGTAGTTACTCAGAGCCACGCTCTTTAACTCACACTACAGCCACCCACTGCACCGGGTCTTTTTAGAAAGGATACTGCAAGGAGCATCTCAGTCTCTCTTCAGACAGATGCCAGCTCTACACTTTCTTCCTGTAGCCACGATCTCCCAGAGCAAACGCTCTGTCACTAGTGCCTTGCAAAAAAGGTCTTCCCACATTACCTGCTTCATGGACACCAGGGTTGTCAGAGATCTCCATTACGTAGAGCTCCCGCAGCTCCACCGACTTGCCCACAGAGTAGAGTCGGGTTATGTTGGGGTACTCGCTGGCATACCGCCGCAGAAAGATCTCCATGTCTGAGAAGTGATGGTGGCGGAAGTCCACAGGTTGGATGGGTTGAGGGCGAGAGGCTGGGCTTGGGGCTTCTGCCTGCAAAGGGCTGGGGGTGATGGTAGAGACAGGAGCTGGTGTTGCTGTGACCTGCGTGTCATTAAGAGCTGGAGGCATCACTGCTGGCTGCAAGGAAAAATCCACTTCTGTTGCATCTCCCTCCTTCACTTTAATGTTCTCTCTGGTCACTGGTGTGTAACTAAAAAAAAAAAAATTTTTTAAAAATGGTGGCTTCAGCAAGGAGACTCTGCAGAACAGAGAACAAAATCCCCTGCAAGCATCACCACCACTCCAGCCTACTCCTCTACCTAACACAGATGTTAACGACTACATGAGATTCACCAGTGAACAAGCTGACAGGACTTGTCCCACTTCCACCGGACCCAAACACACTGCTGTCCTTCCTGTGTCACAGAGGCATGAGTTCCTGTTCACAGACTCACTGGGGAAGAAGCCACAGGCATATGCATCCCAGAGCTAGCCTAGAAGCAAGCTATGCATTCACACCCAGACTTGAGACAACACAAGCTCTGAGGTGACCCTACTCCAGTTTCTCCCTTGGCCCAAAAAGTAAGACGGACATCGATACAAGTATTCAAACAAAGGTGACAGAAATGCTGTACACTCAACAGCACCTTGGTGCAGTGGGTCATGGGGTGAACAAACACAGCTGCAGCTCTAAGCTGGAGTCCTTTACTGCTGCAGCTTCCAGAAAAATCCCTTAAATACACAACAAGATGCTTTGGTGGAAGAAATCGAGTTAAGGGACATGAGCAGTTGGCAGTGCAGACATAGGCTACCAAGGAGACATTACCCCATTACTACTGCAGTCACGTTGTAGGTCCCAGGCACAAGCAGCCTGTGGTAATCGCCAAATTTGCCAGCTGTGATATTATGAGCAATACCAGCAACAATAATGGTCGCGTTCTCCAGGCCAGCTCCAGTGACTGCATCCCTGACAAAGCCTTTCACACCAATGTGGACCTGAGGAAAACAATGCAAGAGTCTGGCTAAAGACAGGCAACATCAGGGGAACCATGTCCTCGGCCAGCAATGCCCCCCCTACCCTTCCTCAAACGCTGCATAGCAGGACAGTTGTCAAAGACATCCAAGGGCACACGATTCAGGAAGTGCTTAGCCAGATGGCAGGGACAGGAATTCCAGCATGCCCTGGGAAGGCAGCAAGATCTCAGAACTGATCCTCTCTAACAAAGCTTCTGTCTCACTGATATGGGCACACAACATGAACAGTCTAAACTGTCAGCTACTCAACTCACACATGAGCATCTAGAGACAGCCTGGCAGATGACTCTGCAACCCAAAGTCTCAGCAATGTTGGTGCTTTTGAACATCACTGGAGATTCATGGCACCAAGCCCTTACAGGTATTCTGCATTACTCAGTGAGATCTATACTGATCAGTCCCTCTGCTTAACACCAAACCCCACTGAGCAGAGCTCTGCTGTTGTGGAGGATGTGGGATCTGCGGTGGAACCACAGAGGTACACAGCAGCTTTGTAGCCACAGACCTCTGCACAGTAACTGCAGCTGTTGTGTTACCACACGCAGCAAACAAAGCCACAAGAGCAACTGAACCCAGTGCTCTCAGCCCACCATGGATACGCATGTTCACAGCTGCTGTCCCAACAGCCATCCCAGCCCACACTACCTTCTCAATGAAAGCGAGGAGAGAGTCCCGGTTGTTCTCCCACTCCTGCTGAAGCTCGGAGGTCGGAGGGTATTTGCAGCAGGACAGCTCCAATGTGATCTCAAAGCAGTTGGCCCACACATAGTTGTAATCTTGCATCCCACCTGAGAAAATGAGGCAGAGACACGCCCTAAAACCAACATGCAGACATGCTCCACATGGAGCAGAGTTTTCCCTGCCCTTCAGCCCCTCACAGCATCTCACCACAATGCCACCCTAGCTCCAGAGTGAACAACCTAAGGCAAAAAGTCGGATCAGATCACCATGAAAGTCTGTGATAGGGAGACTGAGCTCTGTTTCTCCCAATAAACAGTACACTGGGCCATTCAGATCAGCAATGGACACTTCAAAGATGACAGTCCTTTTGGTCTCATTGCTCTGTCAGCTGAATTTCAGCAGCACAACACTTTGAAATTCTTAAGAGTTCATTTTACCATGAAGACAGTTTCCAGATGAACCCAGTATGCCAGGGCAAGCATGCCAAAGTTTGAACATTACTGCTGTCAAGTCCTTTGCTATGTGCACCAAGACACCTTCAGATTTGTGAGATGTTCCTGCAAGAAAAGTTACTCCACTCAAGTGAGCTTCAGGCCCTGATCACAGAAACACATACCAGACTATGAGTCCAGGAGCTGACAGCTCAAATCTGCATAGTGAAATCAGTTTCAAGGACCACATAGGTGTTCTCCCCAAAAAATCATAGCAAATTCTAGATTAGATGAGAGCAATCCTTCCCCATCTCTACTTCCTCAGCTGCTCTTTTCCACCAACTCCTTATCTGAAGGTCTCCATTTACCTGATCTTTAGAGTAGCCCTAGCAGAAAGTCTGACAAGGTGACAACATGCAGTGAACTGCATGCAGCAAGTCACCTTCAGGAAACTCTCTGTGCTAGTTTAAAAGGTTAAGAACTAGCAGGACCTCAATAGAATCTCAATACAAGGGAGATTGCAAGTCAAAATTACAATTTAATAAAAGATAAGAAAATGAACAATACAATGAATGCAACAAACGTTGTTTTAAACCAGAACTAACAACCCAGCACCCTGGGGCACAGGAAGAATGGTGCTATAAGGCTCTCTCCCAGCCCCAAGACAATACCCCCCTGGTTCCGGGATGGGCGTGAATGGCTCCCCAGGAGGAGGCGGGGGGTGGGGGGGTTGTTGTTAAAGTGACATAGGGTATGGAATACACAGCTTTGATAAACCTGATCCTAGCAGTTAAAAACCAGGACACTCTCCTCTTGATCTGGGAGGGCAGTGGTGCCTCGCTCACTGCTGAGAACTCCTGTAGACCCCACAGCAGCCAGGTCCTTCAAGAGGGCAACAGGGCACGCAATTGGGAAACTTACTCTTTTCCCTGAGTCCTGCAGCCAAGTCACCTGCTTCCTCCCACATTTCTCTTTAAGGCAGCAGTCTCAATCCAATGGATGTTGCAGCACCTGAGGACAGCTTGTTAGCTTAATGTTAAACCAGCCAAACCTCCAGGAGCACAGAAAACAGAACTGCACAGAGCTGTTTCCCAGTACTAAGCTCATTCTGCTATTCTTACCTTTCAGAGAATGTACAGGTACAGCTAGGAATCAAAAAGGTCACATTGTTCCAGCAAGTGTCCTGACCCCACTGGCTGAAGTTTACGTTCAACCTTTAGCAAGCAAACCTGTTTCTCAAATAAGAATGAATCATGCACCAGCAGGACTTCAGGTCCACAGGTATCAACACTCATGATCTGGAGCTCAGACTCCAGCATGTTGCTGCGGACTGCAAGTGTTCAGCCCTTTAAACATTCATGGGAGCCTTCAACAGCCAAAAAGAACATTCCAAGACCACCACAAGTCTGTGAAATATTTCAGTCACCCTGACAAATCCCAACACGTGACTGTAGCCAGATGTCATGGTTACATAAGAGGATGGTTCCCACCACCAGAACATGCAGTTGTGACAGTATGGAAAATTTATCACACTAAGTTTTCTGCATACTGATGATATCTTCTGGGTGACACAACCTTATTCAGTTACAATCCAGTCAGACTGGAATGCCATGGTCTTGCCACCGTTTCCTAGACAATTCCATCCCAGACAAGAGATCTCCACACACTGACTGAATGACTCCCACTGGTGTCAGCTGGACACAGGGGCCCAAGCAATTATCTCTTCTGGATGATTTCAGGAAGTCAAAGTGGCTCTCAGAAGCCCATCTGTCAGGGAACAGCTGAGTCAGATACAAACTTCAGGAGGATAACAGAAGGTGACAGAGCACTTGCCCAGGCTGCCCACAGCTGAGGTTGTGGAGAGATTCCAAACCTACTTAGACATGATCCTGGGCAAACCTGCTCTGGGTGACCCTGCTTTAGCAGGGTTTTGGACTAGATGGTCTCCAGAGATGCCTTCCAACCCACACCAGTCTGTGGTTCTGTGAAAGGAGAAGAGAGCCTGTGGCATGTGTCATGGCACCAGCGTGCAGAACCCCAGCAGGCAAGTCCATCAGAAATGCATCCTTTGCTTTGCCCACTGAAGTGCTACATTAGTGCTATGCCAAGAAACTTCACTTGCTTTGAGCAGTTTCCTAATTATTCATAGGCAAGGGACCCTCCAAGGGTGCTGACTGATGAACCACCAGAATGGTTCTTGGCATTCGCAGAGGCTGTGTTAATGCATGGACAGGAAAACCTACCAGCAACACCTTACCAAACAGAGCAGGCTTATAATACATGTGGTGGGTGAAAGCACTTACTGTTCCAAAAGGTCAGGGATCACCATTGTGAATTCAGTAGCCCCATGGCACTCAAGTAAAGCAGAGCTGGACTGGCAGCATACATCACAATTTAGATGAACATACCCCTGGGAAGATACACAGGATGGTACCACATCAAAGACGTTCCAGTTCCTCTCAATTCTTCTGGGAGCCTGCTGCTGCTAAGGGCATTTTTTGTAACAAAGCAAGTGTCTCTCTCCACCACAAAAAGCACTGCAGCTTGTGCACAGGCTGAGATCAAAACAGGAAAAGAGCACAATGGGCCAAAAAGTATTTGAGGACTTTACAACTCTCAACCTCGGCTGAAGAGGTTAGAGGAATAAGGCCTGCAAATCTAATCCATGCTCAGTTTTATTCAGCTCCTGTTACCAGGCTCAGAAAAGTAACCCCAGCAGGCTGCTCTCACCAGTAAACACCACACAGAGCAAAACAATTTGCCAGCCTATAACCATCTGTTCATAGCAGGACACTAATGCATTTGAAAATAGCCATACGTAAACCAGAGCCACTACGAAGCATATTTAGTGCTTCATCTGCCATTCAAGCAAATTTAGGACAGAGACTCACCCATAATAGAGCAGCAGACTAAATCAGAGCTTGCTACAACCATTTTGGTAAAACTTGTCTCTTTGAGAAAGTAGTTCACTGCATGCTTGAAAAGTTGGATTGTATCTGCTGCACATATTTGGCCTTCACATGGCCCCGTTGCAGAGCAGGACAGTTATTTTTGCAGCATACAGAATTATGTATTTTTCCATATACCATCTGCACATGTACAGCCTCTCCTGGCTACACAGAAGATCTGAAGGTGTAGAGAGCTGTACACAGCCTGCCATTAGCAGAGCACTGAATTCAAGGAGCAGAGCAGAGAAAAAACACACCTAAGGCAGAGGACTGAGAGCAGTGCTTCTACTTTACCTAGCTGTTTGGGTAACATCTGGGATAACTTGCTGGATTTACTCCAGCATTTTTTAATTGCAGGGTGTTTTTTAATCAACACTGTTTAAAGTTTCACCTTCCCAATGAAGCAAAACAAAAGTGAGCAGCCTACAGTCACAGCAAGTCAGTCTCTGGCTGGCACTAGGTCACAAAAATGCTCAGAAGAAACCTTCCTCCTGCTCTGTCCCACTTCTTGAGCATCAGGACTGCTCTTCAAGCAAGGATCCCAGACCTCTCACAGCACAAGCACTGCAGAGTTCACACTGAATAAGCATGCCTCTGCTCCCTGCCAAGCTCAACCCAGGCAAGTACACAGGAGAATACAGCTCTCTAGAGTCAAGCCTGTGGATCCAGATACCATAAATACACCACGTGCCAGGAGAAGCCTGCCAGGCCAGCCAGGAAAGACTCTATTTTCAAACTGCACTATGCAGAAACCTCTCCAATTCCAGCTCTTGCTGGAGCAGACATCAGGAGATAAAAGAGATCTGAAGCTAAGTTAAAGCAGAGAGCAGATGGCACAAAGCAAGCTAGAGACATAATTAAGTACATGGCACAAGTTGCTTACTCTGGGGACAGAACTGATTGTCTCATAGCATGAGACTGGGTGAGCAGCAGCACCCAACAGGCAGACGAATGCTTTGGTCCATTAGTCTGCAATCATTAAAAACTCAGAGGAGGTGAGGCTGGAGCCTCCAACTCTAGCAGCTGCACCACACAGTCCAGCAGCCTTGCCTGGTCTCCCTCAAAGAGGGAGACAGAGTCTTCTGAAGTGCTGCCCCACCACAGCACTGCCCAGCAGTTCATGTTATATGTGAAAAGAGACCTCAGACCCTCAAATCGCCAAACTAATACTTTTCTCAAGAACAAAGAAAATATTGCAATAAGGATTTTATGAAAACACTTAAAACACATCAGGGCAGTTACCTGTGTATAAAAAAAGACATGAAAGACACGGTTTTCCCAGAAAGACATGGTTGAAAATTTCTATGAGAGCTCACACTGTGCAACTGCCTTCTGCCATGCCCAGGAAACAGAGGGAGCACCCACTGTTATCAGCACTCATGCTCCGAGTTTGATGCCAGTAAAAGGTGTTCAGAAGCTCAGTGTGGCTAGCAACCACAGTCAAAACAACCTAATAAGCACACATGTAACCTACATCCTCTTTTGACCTGAGAAATGCCTTCTAGTAGACATCAGAAACACCTCAAACACTTGGACATCATAAAGTGAAACTAACACAAACATAACTTTTAGGAAGAGACTGCAAATAACAAGCCCTTCCAAGGCTGCTCACAAAATACCTTATTCGACATTACACTGAATTCAGAACTGAGCTCTTTAAAAAATGAAAGCAAGCATGTCCTGTCCACAGATAAGACTTATGCAGTTTCTTAACTGTTTTCCAAGCATCTCCTGGACCACACATCAGCCCAGACTTGCATGTATTTTCTTGATCTGAACTATCCACTTGGTAATTAAAATGGCCAGAGGCTATAAAGGAAGAGTAAAAGCATGTACAACAGTGATAGCCTCTAAAAAGCATCCCAGTCAGTCATGCTTATCTATAGTGGGTGGAACACAAGCCAAATTCAGCTGTCTGGCAGAGAGTAATCCTCCTCTGTGCACACCCGACCTTAACAATTACTCCAACGGTTTGTACTTGCCACCTTGGTTTGACACACAAAAGAGATTGTTTGCAAACTCAAATCCAACCTAAGGGAGTCTGGCACCAGCACAAACCTGGTAACTGCAGGACAATGAATCCCATGGTAGTTGGTTTTCCAGCATGTTTGATTTCACTTGATAAAACCTGGTGGGAAAATTTCCACCTCTTGAGACATTATGTTTTCATTTCTTTGTTTTTCCTGGCTTCAGTTCACCTGGAGCCTGCAGTCTCTCTTGGCACAACTTGATCCACAGGCCATAAGCATGAGCCCTGCACCATTCACAGAACCACGTGCTCTGGTTATCTCCAGAGCTCAGTCCACAAAGCTCCCAAAGGGTACTGGGATTTCCCCAGCCTCATTTTGCCACACATTTAAATTCCAGAATCACTGGGAAATACCTCTTGGTCAGAGTACGAGCCTCAGCAGCCCTTGTCCCAGAGCTGAGTGAGTCAGATGACTCAATACAGCCACTGCAGTGGCTTTGCTCCCTCTGTCACACATGGAGAACAACTGACTCTTCTTTGCCTGCTCTTCATCCACTACTAAAACCAAACATTAATACCTAAAACCCTGAAGGGACACGGTAACTTCATACAACATGAAAACACGTGTACTGGCCTCTGTGGTATCTGTTAGTTCACCTGTCCTCTTCCCTGGGTTTCGGCTCCCATGGGTTACACTGCTACGCAAAGTCCTCAGCTCTAAGGGCTGCCATCACCCTCCACGTGTGCATCTTTAACAGCAGTAAGATATGAATTACCACTTCAGGGAGAAACCACACAGATCTGCCAACCTCAGCAACACGCCGGTCTGACAGCCAGTGTCAGCGCACACTCCCTGTAATCACTGCCCATGAATCGCCTACGGCCACCAGCGCTGAGCCGAAGACTGTGGCTTGTCACAGCAAAAGGGTTTGCACAGAACACAAACCACAGTGATGGCAGCACAAAGCCAACGAGTCTTCAGCTCACACCTTGCCACTTCCTGTTAAAGTAGGTGAAACCTCTGCTCTGCTTCCTACCAAGGCAAAGGCAGTCCAAAAGGCTCAGGCACCACCAGCCACGTGCCTCACAGTCTAGCGCTGCAGTGACAAACGCTGCTTACTGGGAGCAGGGGAGCAACAGCTCCAAAGCTTTGAAACCCCCCTCCCACCAGAGCATACCCATCCCAACTCATTACAAGGGCAGAAAACCTTAGAGCTGAAGCTAACAAACCTCCTGACTGAGATGTTTACCGATAACGACTGCCACCAGAACAAGGCAGCACTGATCATCCAGGATATCCTGTTCCCTCATAAGGAAATTCACCAGATTACACAAACCTTCCTCCCAATGGACTTTTCACAGCAGCAGAGTGAACCTTGAGCCAGCAAATATCAGGGCTGGTGTGCTCAAGAGGGTGGGGGGAAAGGGGAGAGCCACTAGAGAAAAAGATAAAATCACATCTTATTTAAACATGATGTCTTATTTGATCAGTGAAAACCTGGGGAATGATTCAGCCACCACTGAAATCAAGACTTCCTCTTCCAGCACAGAGGTTATATGTTCAGGCTCACAGGATCCCCTCCTTCTAAAGCAAGGTGGGTGCAGGGTTAACACAGGAGTCAGTTCTGAAGCCCATCTTTTGGAAAGACATCAATCTTACTGGAATTTATTAAGCTGTAGGCTCTGAAGGATAAACAACATTCGATGTCACTGCTTGCTCAGCACTCCTGCCATCATCCCTCAGCCCTGCCATGAGGGAAAGCAGAGCAGCCTGGGCACAGCAAAGCAATGCAGTGTGACTTCTTCAGATCACTTATGCAAGGTTTTTGGTGTGTCCTCACCACAGCTGTTTCCGTACTGTCTCGTGACACCAAGGTTGTACAACATCTGCTGAAGGGGCACAGCAACAGTGTAACTGCTCCTAATGACATGGGCAAGATTTCTCTTTCTGCTGGCCCACAGAGCCTTTTTCACAAGAACATCTCCTCACATAAATTGTCATTTAAATACCATTGTCAGCAAAACTGATGCACAGAGAGCAGCTCACACCATGGGTGAGCCAGGCCATCCACCTCTGAACAAGCAGAGTGCTGGCACCAGGAGGTAATTTGCTTATACACAGATCACCCCCAATGCAGCTGCTTAACAAAGGTATCAGCAGCTTTCCTAGAAGCCTCAGCAGACTGAATCATGCTACACTGGTGGGTGAGAGGCCATACTGGCTGCTACTGTTGGCACAGGTCTGACAGCAATGTAGTTCATACAAAAGCTGCATACCCCACTTCCAGCAAGAGCATCTATGTTAGCTCAGACCATGGATTTAGATTTGACATAGTTTCACAGCAGGCTATTCTATGATCATTTTCAAAATTAAAAGTCTGGAGGTTAAAAAAGTTCTCATGGAATACTGGCACTGGTTTAATACCTTTAACAATAGTTCCCTCTTTCCTGTATCAAAATTCAGTAATTTAGATCTACAGACCTACTGATAGTTCATTTGGCAAACAAAGCCTCCCGCACACAGGGTAACTCTCCAGCATCCAACAGGGTCAGGAAGAATTCTCCATTTTTTTGTGTTCTCTTCCCTACAAACACCTCCCAAGCTGTGATTCACCAAGCACCTACTTGGTGTGTGATGCCACCTCCCATCATTTCAAGCTGCTAGAACACATTCAAAGCTAAAAAGACCACTTCCCTCACCATCCTTTCCTCTGTGATAATCACCACTCGTTTGGATAACAGTTCTCAGAGGGAGTTAAGAAACTATTTCTATAAGGCACTCTGTCAGGTGAACTTGCAGTGTTATTCACCAGCTCTACATCTCTTACCTTCTACATCATACCACTGGGCACCATTTGTGATACCATCTTGGAAGGTCTCTTCCTCCTCACCAGGGCAATTGGGTTTGCCTGTTCTCATTATGGGGTGATTCGACGCGTAGGTTTTGGCCAAATATTTGAACACTTCGTCATCAGCTGATTTACTGTAGACTCCTGTGGGCTTATGTGTGGGAGAGTCATCATAGGGATAGCTTGCAACCACTGAGCCACCATGAAAATTGCCAGAGAGCAGAAACCTAGGGGTAGGAAGGTGAAAAAGAAAGTCATACTGGAACAATTTCAACAGGAAGCTGGCTACAGCCACCCAACCAGTTATTCTGCTGCCTTCCCATCCAAACCATGTTCTCAGGAGCCTCTACTTGGGATCAACGAGGCAAAATTTGCCCCCTGAACAAGCTGTCCAGCAGGAATGACACTTTGGAAGTGATCAGAGTGTGCTCTGTTAGCCCTGTGCAGAGAGAACACATATGGAGCTGCAGCCACATCAAGGTTACGTTAACAGATATGCACTGAGCTAACACCAAGTCAGCTACTCTTGGACAAAAAGAGATACTGTCCTGGGACCCATATCCCCTTGTACTAATGGCAGCATCCAATACAGCAAGTAGGCCTGTCAGAGGGCCTGAAGAGCATCCAAGTGGGAGGATGTTGGAGAAGTTGGCAGGTTTTTGCAACAAACCAACTCTCAGGACTAGTTTATTCATGCCCCAAATCAACACCTGGCATTACTGGAGATGTAATAAGTTTCTTGCTGCACTCTAAAAACCCTCAAACTCCATGACAGGCAAGGAGTACCCAGCCCATGAAGCGATGTACAGAGCCCTTCATCAAGCTTTGAGCAATGTGTGGTACATACAACAGAACTGACCTGCATAAATAAAACCTGGATGTGTGACAGAGCTGTTAAAATCCCAGGTCAGAAAATACAGTGTGGCATGCCCCATATCACACTTCAATCTCATCACAGACATCGTAAGCATTTCAATGAAAGCCAATGGTAATTGTCTCTGTTCTTCCTCTTTCCACCAAACACAGCACTGAGGGAAGAAGAGCTCTCCCTCTCATTCAGTCAAGGAGGATTCAGTTTCTGTGCAGAGCTAACATGGCCAATACCTTTGCCTTGCTTAAAATACCACAAGTGAATTACATTATACTCACTATCTCCCTTCTTAATCAAGTAGTTCTGTTTACCCATTCACTTTTCTATCAGCAGTTACGTTAGACTAACAATTGTACCAGCACTAACTGGTACTGCCTGCTAGAAGGTCTCATAAAGCACCATGTTCTTCATGTTTCACCCTGGCTTACATGCAAATCCCATCTCAAAGGCTTGGGTTAAAAAATAAAAAGCCCAAGGTACTTCTGAAATTACATTATAGAGCATGTGAGTTTCCCTAGGAACTAATTTTGAACTGAACCAATTCCAGATAAAACCAATGCATCAGAGCTGTTCTAAAGACTCCCTAGGACAAGAAATTACTGATGCAGTTCCTCTAGAGCAATGATGTCCACGGGCATTACCATCCAACTTTTAACAAAGATAGTTTGTCCAAGCAAATTTTGTTCCTAAAGTAAGCAAACCTTACATGATGCTGAATGTTGTGTTAGTTGGAGCCAACCAAAAGCCCCGTGGTTGACAGCCACCCCTCTCCATTTTGCTCTCTGTTCCCATTTTGGGAAGAGAGAGACAGTTTGTTTCAGTGCATTGCTCATCTTGGATCAGACTTTGGCTTTCTCCACACAGTTGGTTACATAGACCTTAGTGGTTTGGATATTCTACAGTTCTCTAAAGTTAAACACACACAGTAAATGAAGAGATAGATGGTGCCCAGCTTGGCCACTGCGGTTCCCAGAGCTGCCCCAGGCCCCAAACTGGAGTTCAAAGGTGCCATCTCCCATCCCAGGCTGCCCCACTCTGGCACAGCAACCTCCCACCATTCTCACCCTTGGAAGGCAAGAGCCACAGGTCAACGTGGGTACTTAATGCTGAGTCCTGCATTCTTAGACAGGAGGACAGACAGGGAAGAGGCTGCAGAAGCAGGGCCTGCATTTGGAAATGCTGCTATTGCTAAATCCAAGAATTTTCCATGAAACACAAAGATGGGGGAAGTCCTGTTCACGACAATTCTCTGTTAACATGTTTGTACACAGGCCAGCTATACACTTGAACCCGAGTATTTCAAGCACCCCACAGCTCATGATGAAAGCTCTGTTGGCCCCATGGGTAAGACCCACAAACAAGCTCAAGACAAAGAGGACAAGAAGTTTCCAGGTGTGAGCTCCTAGAGAAGAAAGACACACAGACGGCCATGGAGGGCTGACACGCCCAGCCAGGCTAGCGTGATTCCTTGGCAGGTGCAGAGTAAACTGTGCCCCCGAACAGCGCTCTCACACAAGGGTTATCCCGGCTACTGGGTGATGGATTGTCCTCAGCTGCGACTAAGGGCCAAGAGAGTGCAGGAAGCAGGCTGTGGAAAAACTGGTAGGAAATTATATTCACCCCCGGCTAAGAACTGCTAGGAAGCAACAGCTGAACGCGAGCTGAAGCCCCCACGGAGCACAGCCAAGGGTCTCCTTCTCCTCTCTCCGGAACCGGAGGGAGGCTGGGGGAGGCTGCTCCGAGCCGCACTCACTTGTTGCGGCGCATCCAGGCGATCAGGGCCCGCACCTCAGGCACAAGCTCCAGGTCGGGCTGGGCAGCCTCAAACTGGTCGGGGAAGCTGCGGTTGAGGTCCCGGCCGCGGCTGTTCTCCCGGCCGCCCTCCGCGCCGCCGCCGCAATCGCCCTCGTGGGCGCGCTCGAAGCCGTCGGGATTGAGGCTGGGCAGCAGGTAGAGGTCGGTGGTATTGAGCAAACGGCCGATGCGCTCGTCGCCGCCGGCCCAGCCCCGCACCAGCTCCTGGGCCAGGCGGAGCAGCAGCGGTCGCGCGAGCGGCTCGTCCCCATGCATGTTCCCAACCAGCTTCACCTGCGGCCGGCCCGGTAGGGGCGAACCGCCGGGCTCGTCGCCGGCCCGCTCCGGACCCATCCCCGCCGTCAGGCGCAGCACCCACAGCGGCCTTCCCTCTACCGACTCGCCGATGCTGAAGAGCCGCGCCAGGCCCGGGGGGGCCTCGGCCGCCAGCGCCCGCAGCGCCTCGCCCAGCTCAGCCGAGTGCAGGTAACGCAACGTCTCGCCGGGCTCCGCCGCCGCTTCCGCCTTCTTGATGTGAAGGGCGCGGGCGAAGACCAGCAACAGGGCGCAAAGGAACGACAGCCGCCAACCAAAGCCCCGCACCGCCCTCGCCATGTTCCCACCGCACACCTAACCAAACCACTCCACCGGGCGGCAGCAGCGGCGGCGCCGAGAGGAGGCGGTAACTGCGCTCGCCCCGCCCAGAGGCGGGCACTCCTTCCTCCGCCCGCCAATGAGAGACGGTCAGGGGGGAGGAGCCGCTAGGGCGAGGCGGCGAGGAACCAATGAGAGGCGGAAAGAAGTAGCACGTCACAATGGAGTAGGGTTCTGCGTTGCTCTGTGGCGCCCCCTGCGGGGTGCGGTGCTGCAGTGTCCCGTGCTGCCGCGGGCTCGGGCTCGGGCTCGGGCTCGGGCTCGGGCTCGGGCTCGGGCCGGAGCCCGGCTCCGGCCCCGACACCGCGGGAAGAGCTGAGCAGGGAGTGGCAGGAGGCAGCAAGAATTTCCTGGCCCTCTCCGAAGAGATGATTTTGAAGAGGTGATTTTCTTCCTCCCTTGGGAGAAAACAGACTTCACCCTCCCATGATCGGGATTTCCCCTCCCGAGAGCCCGCCGGAGGACAGGGCAGAGGTGCAGAGAGCCTGTCCTCGGGGCTTACCAGGACAGCAGATAGCAATAATCATAGAATCATTAAGGTTGGAAAAGACCTCCAAGATCAAGTCCAACTGTCAGCCTATCACCACCATGCCACTAAATCATGTAATAATTGAAGGTTGAGTTACTGTGTACAGAAGAACAAATCCCAGCACCCGGTGATACTCCTGTACCTCGTAGGGGTGTCACGACATGCTGTGGTGACACCCCTCCAAGGTATAGGGAGTATAAGCATCCTTTCCAAAAGATAAATCATGAACAAAAAACACTACCGTGGCTAGGGCTGGAAGGAGCCGAGTGGCATCGTGCCTTGGCACAGTGATAAGCTGCAGTCCACTGACGCCAAAGTCCTGCTCCTGGTGCCTGTCTTCCTGGAGGAAAGCACACGTGGCCATCCCTGACTGCACTACTAGCTCACACCAGACCTCCAGGGGATTAAAGACACTTAACACCATGTGGTGTTTTGTATGTGTCTGGATGGATGGAGAGATGCTGCTGAACTGTCTGCCTGAGAAGATGTATTATTAGTTTTGAGGTTTCCTCTATTCAGATCTTTGCTAATTCCTTTTTAGGAGGAGGTGATATGATAAGGAATAACAAGCAGAATAGCTAACTGCAAAAAAGTGTGTTCCAGCTCATAAAATGTTGAAAGTGGCCACCTCTTACACCAGGTCCTGTTGATTCAGTAGTATCTTGTGTCCACATCTGCTTCCTAGCTCTGGCATTTCCTGCTGGAGACACAAGCTCTGAGTCTAGCACATAAAACTGATTTTCAGGGGAATCATTAGTGCTATGACTCTCATCTCGCTGCATTCTGGGATCCTTTGAATGAGATTAGATGATGGAAAACTTTTGTGGAGGCCAAGTGTGGTACAGCACCAAAAGGGCCTTGAGGAAAATGACAGTAATTAGCTTCCTTTCTTGAGGCTCATCTGCACTGTGCAGTCATTAGGAGAAGGACAAGTGGGGAACAGGGATTATCCATCAAAAGGATGCCCCAGATATAATTAAACTGGAAAAGCCAAAAGACTTTGCTTATCAAAATGTCCTTAAAGCAAAAGGGAAAAGGAACCTCAAGAGGGAATTTGGCTGTCTCAAAAGTGATCACCATTACATAGCTTTAAGTCCTCAGTCCACAAATAAATTGCTCTGGATTTACATAGAGTAATTGAGATCATTTGCCTTTTTAGCTGATAAAAGCTCAGTTGTCCGGAATTTCAACAAACCAATTGTAAAAGCAGCTTGTGGCATGATGTCATCCACTCATTTTCTCAGCAGCCAGTAACTACAAAACCTTCTTAATTCCTTGGACCAACCTAAGAGAGCTCTGCCTGGGTGAGCAAGACTGTACATTAGAGACTGACCTACAAGAAGCCTCCTCTTCCTCCTCCTCTTCAGCTCTGCCCTGGGCTTGTGCTTGCTGAGAGCTGCAGTCCTGGCATCTGAGAAGGTGATTACTCAGGGATTGTGGCTTTTCCCTTACAAAACTCTCTGCAGTAGTTCTAGCCACAGAGAAGGAGTCAAATTTCCTCTTGAAGATTGGCAGCAAATGGTTCCCCATAAACTGGAAGGATGGAGCAGCTCAGTCTTTGCAGATTCCTCACAGAAGGAAAGAGGAATGACTCCACAGCAGGGAACTTAAAACTGCTAATATTGTTTGGCAGCACTTCACAACATCAAATGAGCACTTGGTTTTCCAGCAGAGCACTTCCAAGAAACCCCACTGGTGATGAAAGTTCCTAGGTAGACAAAAATATCTGAGATCCAGGCTGTAGAGCAGCCACAGCAGATCACAGTCTTGATCAAGAGGCAGTTCTGGAAATACTTCTAGTGAATGTCCTGTACTGGTGCAGAGAGTATCTAAATCAGGCAAGAAACAAGGCACCAGCTTAGTATCATCCTCAGTCATTTTTGTTTCCTGCAAGAAACAACTCCCCTTGAAGTCCAGTGACTGTGGCATGTTTTCTGTTCAGAAAAAAAAGAACATCATCATGGGAACCTGGCAGATAATCTACAATACAATCTTACCCCCTGGCTGAGGCAGGAGACTGCCTTGCAAATTGGCTCAAGCAGATAGAAAATGGAGTTTCATGACAGCATGACAGAAAGAAAAGGACAATAGTATTAATTTCCCTGGGTGTTGATAGATGTGAAAGTAGAAAGCTACTAACCAGAACTCCCTAGATGGGAAACTACAAGGCTCAACATTTCAGTGGAACTTAATACAGAAAAATCACTTCTATCTCCTGCTGGGGACCTCTATTGTGAATTTAATGCCAAGTTCCTTTCACATTCACTTTTATTTGGGACCACTATTTCTCAGAGTAGGATAGCAATGGCCACACCTGTGCACTACCTTTACTCTTCTAAGTCAAGAACAGTGACTGTAGGCACCCAGCAGTGCTGGATGTGACCCAGAGCAGCTAGAAAAGAAAGGGATCAGCGCTGATTGCTGGTAGCAGACCATTGCATTGCCTACTGTACTACAGCAATTTGGTGGGGCTCTCATATACAGTCCTAAGAGTTTCTGCATTCCCTGGCTGCAGAGGACACATTGGCAAGTGCCTCAATGGTCCTGATGAAAGGTTAGACTTGCCCCCCTGAAATGTGGTTCCATTTTTTGCACTTACTTCAGTAAGACAGAATTTAAAAGATCCAGGAGCAACTGTTTGAAGTGATGACTGAGGTTCTCTCAACCTAATTTACTCACACATCTGAAAGAGAAATATGACTATTAGCAACATCAGTAAAAGCCCAAGATAGGGTTCCTTGATGAATCACTAGGTACACAGTGCAAATGCAAAACAGCTGGGGACCATCTGTGAAATGCTTCCTCCTCCTCCTCGACATCCTGCTTACCCAAAGGTTTCAGCAGACTTGTTCATGTGTGTGGCATCCCTTTAGCCTTCCGCAGGGTTTACTGTCTCTGAGCTTCTGCAGTGGTAATCATCCTGCTTCCAGGGTTCCCCAAAGGTGACTTCCCTCTGCTCAGACACGTGCCTGCAGGGCTGCCAGCTCCTGTGGGTATCCAGTAGATGGCATCCGTGTCCAATACTTGTGCTGGAGCTTCACTTTCCCGAGAGCTTCTCTTCCACTGAGTTTATCTCAGGGTCTCTTTCTTCATTAACGCCTACTTTTCCTTGCAAGGTTTAACGCCCTCTAAGCAATTTATTTTAAAATTTCAAAATATTCACTGATTTAGTGCTCCTTTTGCTATTCATATTCCTTCCCAAGAATAAGGATCATTTATAATTCCTCTGCATTCCGTGGCTTAGTGTGTGACCCTTTATAGAAGGATCATCAGAAAACAGAATTAAGAAAAATTGGGGAAAAATATTTGAGATCTGTCTATCTCAACAGTGGAAAATATGTAAGGTATAGATTGGGAGTCTGAGAATGCAGGGCACATCACATCTCTGTAATCTTTCTACTTGTGAAAAATAGGTTTTGCATGAGGAAATGGGAGTGCTGAGTAAGTTCGAGTAGCATTCCCTGACAGCCTTGCTCTCCAGCCCAGCTACCTGGCAAGCAGAGGCAGTGTTACAGGCATTCTCCAACAACAGATGTGTTGCAAAAATAGGTAACACCACATATTAAAAAGGGATTAGGATTGGGGGGAACAACAATGAGTAGGAAGATAGGAGCAGCCTCTGAGAGAAGCCTCAGGCACTGTTGCAGAGCCATGTTTTCTGGAGCAGGATTACAGCCATGTTACAGGTATTGTTTACCTGACAAACCGACCCATATACATGATCCCCAGCTTCCACAGACCTGTGCAGATCCTGCTACGCCCTGGACTCCAAGAGTGAACTTCAGCTCTCACAACTCAATATAAATTGAGTTCTAGCTTGCCAGTGAAAGTGCAGAAGATGAGGAGTTGTGCCCCCTGTCCCTGCAGGCATTGAGAACAATCAAGTGGAACTCAAAAGGCTGTGAAGTTTGAAGTCAAAGGTTGAGACCTAGTGGAAAAGAAATTTCTGCCCAATCTCTATCATGTTCTAAATCTTCTCAGGTGTCTAAAGCCTGGGTTACACCCAGGAATAGACTGTTGTTTATTAATTAATTCCCTTTGGGTCTGTTCAGAATCATACTTAACAACAGCCACCTTTTGGGTTTGTTGGTCTAGTGTTGCCATAATGACAACAAGGAGGAACCAGTGTGAAGTTTTGCTCTGGCTCTAGCCTGAGCCTGTCTAATCCAGCCCTGACAGTGCCCAATCCAAACATCTCACACAGGAGTGCTGGATCCTCTGCGGTGGAGAGATGCAGAGTTGCATCACTGAAAAGGTTCCTCCCAGGCTGAGTCACTAGTGGCTGCTTTACATTCTGGAACATGAGGTTTATTTCCATCCTAAACATAATGGAAAGCTGGATAATGCAACCCATAAAGAGCAGGACCTCAGTAATTAGACACCCACAACATAATTACACCCTGTATAAAAAGAGAAGTGTAAAAAGTCATTGTGAAAGTAATTCTTACCAGTTTAAAAATGTTGCCTTTCAGTGCCTCTGGCCAAGTAACACTTTGGTTTTCTAAGTCACTCTTCCTTCAGCATATCCCAAAGCCTGTCACAAAACAGGGCATTGCCATTGCCTTCATGTAAAAAACCAAACCAGATGAACCTGAGCTCACCTTCTTGCTGCCTGTCACACAGACCTCTACAAACCTGGGACAGAATCTTTCTCAGGTACTACTTGATGTTGTGCCTTGAAACATGACAAACTCACAATAAACAGCTGTAGTCTGACAATCTTTTCCCTTACTCTCATTTCTAGACTAAAACTCCATACTTTCATTCTTTACATCCTCACTCTCATTCTCCTGGAGCATCACAGCTCAGTGACCAAACCCAGTGACCAGGAGAGCAGACCACTCCACGTTCTCCTGCCTTTGGCTCACATCTTGGCAGGAGCACACAAGCTGTTTCTCGGCCTGTTCCTTCTCCTCCATCTCTATTCCATCTCAGCTTAACACCAAACCACACAAATCACTTTACTCTTAGGAGAAGCATTTCAATTGAATTTTGTACTAGATCATAAGCCAACATTTAGATGAAAGCTACAAGGACCACAGATATAACTTACTAAAAATGCTGGGAGAAGCAAAATTTGTTTCTTAAAATTTCTCAAATTGAGTTTGAAGGTAAAAACAAGTTAAAGGCTGGACACTAACCTCTAAACCAGGAGTTTTCTAGAAGGCAGGCTGAGTACTGTCTCTTTAAGAGACTTTTATACACATTTATGGTTTTTAATGGAAAATTATTCCCTATTATTTTTAAGGGTAAACTGATGAATATAGAATAAAACATATTAAGAAACACTCAAAGGTGCCCCCTGTTTTTATTAGCCCCACAAATAAATAGTGCTGTGTCCTCATGTGCTCACTGCCCACCTCTGGGCCAACGTGTCTACAGAGGAAGAAAACACTGAAGACATGTCCGAGGCTTCGCCTGCTCATGAGATGCACCTTACGGCTCTGCTGAGCCAGTTCTTGATGAGTGACATGCCCTGTGCCTGCAGGGACACTGACAGTGCTGACAGCACAGAATGGAGGCTGTGAGAACCCTGTAATTTGAACCACTCTCACTGTCTTCCTGAGGTATAAGGAGGCAATTTCAGACACTCTTTTCCTCGTAGCCAAATGCTTCAGTTGTGCCCTTCATGGACATGCAGCCTGCACACATGGCTGTCCCAGCAGCAGAGGGACCTTTGCTCTAGGTCAGGGAGTGTCCAGGGCTGAGCTAACCACAAGATCACCCTGGGGGTACACACCAGTGAGCAGGACAGTGTCTCTGCTCTCTCCTCTGCCAGCATGCAATTTAAAGTCTGAATTGCTACATTTGCTCATTTTCCAGTCAAAGGAGGACACAGTGACGGAGCTTTGGGCAGGAAGGGACAAAGCAAAGTCTACTCCTGCTCTAGGATAAAATTCCTATGGCTTGAAATGCTGTTGTAAACACCCAGAAAGCTGAGAGGGAAAGGTATTATTTTTAGCTGAAGGTCTTTAAAGCTGATGCAGAAACTCTCTGGTTAGTTACTCATTGCCTTGGCAAGTCTCATAAAACAGCCAGCAGAGCCCAGCAAATAGTTTTTCTTCAGTGCTCTGGGAGCTCAGAAATCCATGAATTGAACGAGGCCTTGAACCCGTTTTATGGACTCACTACTTACTAAGCTACCATAAAATATTAAAAGCCAGACCTTATAAAGAGGGAAAAGAGCTGTGCATTTCTTAACAGAATTAGCCTCTCCAGAGACTCATCTCAAGGTAAGTCCATATCTACACAACTCAGACATGGGTCCCCCTGGTAGATGGGTGGTTGGATACAAAGAACTCATGCAACAGAGATTAAAGATATTAAAATGCCCTTGATTCTGCTCTGAACTTGAAAAGTCCCCACAACAAATTGACTCAATTTATTCTCTGGTGACCCTGCCCTGTTTGTGAGAGGGAGCAATTAACCCCCTGCAAGCCCGAGCAGAGGCAGCAACTCTGTGACCCTCTCTTCAACAGACACCTGCTGGTCTCCTCAGAGATGGTACAGAGAAGCAGCCTTGCAGTCCCCTACGAACTGCCTGTCCTTATTGTTTGCTTTTTGGCATGTGTAGCCACAGGTAAGCAAAAGAAAAATCCGTCATGGCTTTTTCCAAGGCCCATCATGCCAATATGAAAAACTGTCCAGGGTTGGGTAGTGCCTGGAGTGACATGCCACACCAGCATCCTACCCTACAGATGTTCTGGAGGTTATCCCCAGAGGACTGTCTGAAAAGCAGTCTCTGATTTTGAGTAGCAGAGACGAGGAATAGGGAAGCTTCACTGCTTTCCAACGTTATTGCAGCAGCTGCACACGGATGACATGGGCATTGTTTTCAAACCTGCTTTAAGCAGCGAAAAATGTGACAGCTTTGGCCACCTGGGGGCAGCACGGAGTAGACATGGAGATTCAGACTTCTATATTCACAGTACTCTAGTGCCTTTATATTGAGCTAAATTTTTAGTTCATTAATCTGTGACACAGGCTATAGCAGAGAGTCTCTGCCTGTTACAAAAATTAATTTCCCATACTGGTTCTTGGTTTAGTATGTCCTCAGGTTTGTAGATTAGACAGACTGCAACTTCCAACAGCCAGGCTCAGACTGCCTGGGATACAGCTGAATTGCTGATTAAATTATGTTCTCAAGTGCATTCAGTTCCAACCAAAAATCAGGTATCAAACTGTAGGCACAAAACCAGAGGACAGGGGAGTGCTGCAGTAGTGATTTGCAGCAAGAGGATGAGCAAGACTGGCAGGATAGAGATGATCTTTTCCTCTGTGTTACATGATCACTGCTGGTTTTCAGACCTTTTCCTGTTACAGGTCAGGCTTTGCCATTCTTGCAGTCAGTTGCAGAAGTCTGACTTTCACTTTAAATAACCAGGATGTTTAGTGATCTCAGCCTTCTTTTCCAGGTTTGGAACTGTTTGTAAACAACCATGCCGCTGACTTCTCCCTGTCTACACGTCCCGTCCCTGCTGTCTCCCTCTCCTGCCAAGTACAGAACAGGAGCCAGGCTGAGGAGCTGGTCTGGTACCGAGGAGAAGGGAAAGTGGATCTGAAAGATGAGAATAAAGTGAACATCAGTAACATCTGCATATCCCCAGTCACTGAGTCTGACAACAGAGTCACCTTTACATGCCGGCTAGCACGGGACAAGTCTGTCCAGGTGTCTGTGCTCCTGGATGTCCAGTGTGAGTTGCAGTGGTGGGTACCTATGCCAAATGGCTGGGGTGGGACAAAATTGTGGGCTGAGCACCTTGATGTCTGGGCACTAGCTGAAGGTGGGGTGATTTGCACACTTGTACGATGTCTTCACCAAGAAAAAATGCATTTAGGAGGAGATAACTCAAGTGATAAGACACTCCCTTTCCACAGTGGTGCTTATTGCCTGATCTAATGCTTCTTTTATAGGGAATGGGTGGGCCCTTAAGTATGATGTTCTGGATATGTCCCTGTCTCCACCTAGATTCTTTGCCAAGGATACAAGTCAGGGCAGAAGAGTTATGGGAGTGACTGTCTCTGCCATTGACTGCTAATTCCTGGGGATCATGAAAGGCTGCACAACTGTGGTGTGTTACACTACTGAAGAAGGTGCACAAGGGATGTGTAAAAGGAACTTATTTTGTGTTAAATGGTGAGAAGCATTATTAATAACCTGCTGAACTGCATTACTGTGTACAGTCCCTCCCCAGCTGACTGGAGAAGAGTCCCTCCAAATTGAAGAAGACAAAGATGTCACCATGACCTGCAATGCCAAATCCAACCCTCAAGCCCAAACAGCTTGGTATAAGAACAACACGATCTTGACCCTACAGCAAAACCGTTACCACCTGTATCAGACTAGTGAGGTCTCTCAGCTCTCGATCCAAAAAGTGCAGAAGTCTGACAATGGGACCTACACCTGTGTGGTGAAATCTTCTCTTGGAGAAGGAAGAAAGGATTTCCACCTGATAGTGGAAGGTAACAAGGCTGCTGCCAAACAATGAGTTTTACAAATAACTCTCCATTCTCTTTTCTAATGATAGCGATCAATTTATATTAGGAAGTGTAAGTGGAATGTGGTAAATTCCCATTAACTTTTGGGGACACAGCAACAGCAAGGAGCTCTCCTTGCACCTGTGCCTGGGACCATGGCACAAGGGCCTTTCCTGCTCTACCTGTAATTCAAATGTATTTGGCAAGCATGACTTCACTCATCCCACTGCCTCACTTCCCATACTAACAGGGCACATACAAGTGTGGTTTAAAGCACCTTAGGTGTTGAAGCTTCTTCCTCCAACTATAATACCCTGTAACGCCAAAGAGCTGCTTAAAGCAAGAGAAATTGTCCATCAGAAGCAACCATATCCCTTTGGATGACAGGGAGGTGGAAGGCTTGCTGGGGCTGGATGCTCAGGTCGCAGACAGGTGACACTAGGTGAGGTGACCCATCAAAGACCCATTTCCCACCCACTCTCCAGGCCCCTCTCATTTGTGCACTCTTGGAACAGGGAGGGAGGCAATGTTACCTGTGTCAATGGTGCTTTGGAACACTCTTACTTCTATGTGTAAGAGTGCCTTGGGGATCTTCAGGGAATAAGAGCTTCAATTCTTCCTTCACTAAAACACAGGCTTGGCTCCCTTCTTTCCAGAGGACTAATGCAAACAGTCAGTCTGTGGAAAACAGAGAGCACAGTTCAAATCAGCAGTGATAGCCATGGGAAAAGAAGTACGTTTTTTCACAGTCCTGTGAAATGTTCTGGTTTATATGACTCTACTAATCTATCATATATTCAATCTTCTCTCTCTCAACAGATAAAAAACCTGGTTTTCCCAAGGAGGCTGTTATTGCTGCTGTTGTGGTGGTTACAATTACAGTATTTTTTGGAATTGTGGCTCGAAAAGATAAATTTTTTAAGGTACAGGAAGCTCTAGTTTCTTAGGAAATTTATTATTGCTTAGCTGCATTGCCCCAGTTTGTTCTACCTTTTCTATGCCACTTTGTGGTGTTGCTTTCCCCTGCTAGAGAACAGCTACAAACTACCTACTGCTTTAGAATTAGCAACAGATAAATAAAATATTTTGATAAATCAGATATTTTAAGGTGCAAGACATTACCCACTTGCAAGATACTAGTAAAAATACCCTATGGACAGGAAATAAAAAAGATAACAAGACTATTTCTTTATTTTCAGTGCTTCAAAAGATCAAGTGAAACAGCTCTGTAAGTATTTGACTGCTTACTCATGCAGCTCTCAAATGAACTCCCTTCTTTAACCCTTGGCAGAACCTGGGAAACAAAAGAGCACTCAGAAGGCTAAACCCTGCCATGCTGAATTACAAAGCTCTGGTTGTAGCTGTCTAACGTGAGCCCACACCTCATCCCTCAGTGGAAAGGTGTTCATGAGAACATGGCAAGACACTGGCAGATCCCACCCAAGGCACGGCATGGCTCCTGCCCTTGCCCTGGCCATCCCAGGGTCCTGTGTGGGGGCAGTGGGGAACACATAGAATGGTGAATCCTCAGCCTGCTGAAAGCTTTCTGCAGCTGATGCAGCCCAGGTGAATTATGTCTTTTGTTGGGTTCTTCCCTAGGAGGAGATTTTTCATTTCTTCTTTTCATTTTGCTGCAGGTAAAGACCACAGGGTTCCTGTGCACACCCAGAAAACATCATTTCTAGTGGTGGAACTAGGCCCTTGAGAGAGATGATGAGATAAAGCACTGAAACAAGGGGGTTTTTGAGTCAAGTTTTGCAATCTTTTCAAAATATGAGAGTTTTTTTGTGTCTGTTCATTCTAACCTCCTGCTCAGAGCACTGCCATGAGGGGTGGGCTGCCTGGGCTCATGTCAGATCTTGACCTCCATTCCTATAAAGGGATGCACGTACAGTCAGGCAGGTGTGTGGTTTATCAGTCTACAGAGGAATCCACACCAGTTGCCACAGATCATGACCGGCTGATGCACACAAAGTGTGGTGTTGAGCTGAGAACTGCTTTCTTTGCCTTGTCTTACATTGCCATTCCATCCCACAGCATGTTAAGGGTGATGGCCACCCAACTTGCTGCCCCTTCCTGGTAATCCTATGGGCATCCCAGCTTCTGTTGGCCAGGGCAAAAGCTGCCTGACACTCTGTACTTCTGTTGCGCCTCCTGTCTGCCTCTGCTGAGAGCAGACCTCAGAGCAGCCCCAAGAGCTCAATAATGCACAGTGGAAATTTCAGCGTGAATGCTCTAGCAGCACAATGGCAAGAAAACCTCTCTCCATCCCTCCTCCCAACAACTATGCCACTCAAGCATTTTTCTTAAGGTCCTGGCAAGCTTTTAAGGCCTCATTATGTTCTAATGGTACCTTACTAACACACTAACTACGTTACTAACACTGTCAATAAAAACTGTGTGCTGTAAATCAATTTGAGTCTGTGATGTGCAAATATGATTCTTGGAGGAGCAGGGCTGTTACTCAACAGGAAGCCTCTGCAGCATGACCTTGACCAACATTTGCCAGTAATCAGGAAGGGCCATCACTGTGCAATGTCAGTGCCAGCTCGTGCTTTCAGGTGCCTGGCCTCCACACTGCTTCCTGCCAGGACCCATGTCAAGATCTCACATTAAATGTAGAGAGGGGGTGACACCATGGAGGTAGAGCCTGATGGCAGCAAGATGGGTATCCTCCAATAGTGCCTCCCTCGCTCAGGGCCACAGCAGCCCTGAGAGAACACAAATCATGGAATCACAAGAATGGTTTGCACTGGAAAAGACATTTAAAGGTCATCCAGTCCAACCCCTCTGCAGTCAGAAGTGACATCTTCAACTAGGTCAGATGCTCAGTGCCCCAGATAACCTGACCTGGAATGGTTCCAGGGATGGGGCATCTACCATCCCTCTGGGCAACTTGGGCTAGTGTCTCACCACCCTCAATGTAAAATATTTTGTCCTTCCATTTAGTCTAAATCTCCCTCTTTTAAACTTAAAGCCGTCACTCCTTGTCCTGTCACAACAAGTCCTACTAAAAAGTCTGTCCCCATCTTTCTGATAGACCCTTTAAGTACTGAAAGGCTGCACTAAGGTCTCCCTGGAGATTTCTCTGCCGCCGGCACAGCGGCTTCTCGGGGCGGGCAGGTTGGCCGCGACCACCAGGGACCATCACACATTGCCCCAGACGGCGCGGCCGAAAGTTCTCGAACCGCCTGTGTGAAGGGGCATAACTCCGCGCGCAATCGCCACAAGCTTGTCCCTCGCGGCGCACCATCCGCCCCCACGTCGTGCCCAACCCTCCCCGCCCCTAAACCGGTGCCCGTGGTCCGTCTTCCTCTCTTCCTGCTTCCGGTACCGGGGCTATAAGAGCCGCTTCCGCCTGGGCGCGCGATTAGCGGTGGGCCTGGTGGTTGAGCGTTATTTTCTGTGCTAGGAGTTTGCACCGCCTTTGCCATGAACGCCCGCGGTGAGGGGCGAGGCCTGGCCGGTACCGGAGAGGGGGAGCCCTGTTGGGGGGTGGGGGCGCAGTTACTGCGGTAATGGGCCTTCCCCCGTGGTATTACCAGAGGGAGATGGGAGGAGACACACCATTACCTGAGCGATGGGCCCTGGGTGGGTACCGGACGCTGAGGGAGGGAGGTTACCGGCTGTAACGGCTGCCTGTTGTCCCCAGGGCTGAGCACGGAGAAGGCCTTCGCCTTCAGCCGGCGGCTGCGGGCCGAGCCGCAGTTCCTGCTGTCCCAGAACGTGGCGACGTGCAACGACCCTCTGGAGGTATGCTTGCAGCGGCAAGTGGTGCAGGACACGGTGCAGGTCTTCCAGCACGCCGTGCCCGCTGAGGGCAAGCCTGTCACTAATCAGAAGAACTCCGGTAAGGGTCTCTCTTGCGGGGTGTGGGGGCCGGTAAGAAGGTGTGCGCTCCCTTGGCGTCTCTGGCGTTTGGGGAGGGAATAATGGAATGGTGACTGTGCCTCTGACAGTGATGGTTGCCTCTGAGGTCCTTTGGGGCAAAGTTGAGTGCTTGTAGTATTTTCCTGAGTTAATAACGTTTTGTAGACATGCAGCGTTTGTTCTTCCTGTAGAGAGTTGTGCATTTTAGTTAAAAGATTTCTGAACTTAAGAGCTTTTTGGTATTTCGTAATCCCAGGCAAAACGGTGGGGCAAGGACTTGAGGTGCAACCATGTCATGGATCTTTTATTAAAAAAAGGCAACTGATACCCAGCTCTCTAGTGCAGATGTTCCAGTTTAATTCTTGTTCCTTTGATCTCTCAGGGAGATGTTGGATCTTTTCCTGTCTCAATGCTATGCGTCTTCCTTTCATGAAGAAATACAACATTGAGGAGTTTGAGTTCAGCCAGTCCTATCTTTTCTTCTGGGATAAGGTATAACAGTAGGGCAACTTATGCAATATGATATTGATATTGGGTCAGAATTTCTTTTAGGCTGGACCATCTTAAGAACCCAGGTGAAAAACATACCTGAGAGGAAACTTCAGAAGTGCTTTAAATAGCATATTTTAAATGCATGTCGAGCAAAGTGGGACTTTCAGCTTGAGAAGAAGGTTGTGAAAACAATATTTTAGAATAGTAACTGTCTTTTTTCAGGTGTTGTATGTATTTCAGAAGTTACTTGTAGGAGGTTCAGAGGAACATGACTGTAACCCTCTGATGAGCTTTCAGTCATGCTTGTTACCTGCTGATCGGTGAGCTGTGTGCCTGCTGTTTTCCCCTGAGGGCAATGGAGGCAATCTCTACTAGTTTGGGCTGTGGTTCATTGCATAACTTCTCTTCACATTTGCTGTTCCCCTACCGTCCAGCTCTGTGCTAACTCACTCCTAAATAGTTGGTCCGTAATAGAAGTAAGTTCATAAGGTAAGCCCTGGAATGCTAGAGGGAAAATAAGGATTTCAGGTTATAAGCATAATGTGGCTTCAACTAGTTAAGGCTTTCAAAAAACTGAATACTTGGGAATGAATTAATGCATAATGTCACTCTTAAAATATCTGGGTTTTTTGCCTGTCCATTCCAGGTTGAACGTTGTTACTACTTTTTAAATGCCTTTGTGGAAACAGCTCAGAAAAAGGAGCCTGTGGAAGGAAGATTGGTACAGTTTCTGCTTACCAACCCCACAAATGATGGTGGACAGTGGGATATGTTGGTTAACATTATTGGTAAGAGAATAGGTCGCTAGGAGCCCTTCCTGAAATTGCACATTGGTGTGCTGATGAGTTGAGGAATGAAATAGAAAAAAGAAACTGAGTTTGAGACATGGGAGTTTGCTAAAGAACATGATGCTATTAGCCACTACCCTCTTTTTAATCAAAGACCTTTATCATCCCTGTTAACAAATATTAGACTTAAATCTTGTCTGGGATCTTCAATCTTGCATGTTGTTACTGAAGATAGAAGCTCAGAAGATGAAGAGAAGTGATCAGATATCCCAGACTTTCCATTTAGTAAGAAGGTTCAATCTCCTTTTGCTTCAGTTGTCACCTTGACATTGTTTATTTATGTACATGTATACAATTTAAGGCACATGGTAAGGAAGCAAACACTGCTAGACTAGGGTGTGTCTATAAGGCAGAAGGAAAACAAGAGAGTAGCAACCTAAAGAAAGATGGTATAAAGATCAGTGAGAGGGAAGTGATGTGGAATGTGGCAACGCTGGTCTTGCAAACATCAAGCTTAAGTGTGATCTTCCTTGCACTGATTAAGGACCTGCTTCTCCATGTCTGAATTACACTACAGTTTGCTTTCATTTGTATTGTGAAACAGCATGACACCTTTGTACATCAACAAGCCAATAATGTAAGTTTAGGATCACAAAAGGAATTTTATTCCTTGAAGCCTGGAGGTTACTTTTTCACCATTCAGTTATTAAAATATTTAATCAGGGCAGAGAAGATTTTGCATGTTGCTGTTACATCCAGAGCATTGCAGGGTGTGATCTTTGGTACCATAATGTAGGAAGCAGCTGAGCTACTGCTGGTGTTTTATAAATGTTGAGGAGGGAAGAAGACTAGGAAGTTACTCACTTCACCTTAGAATACATGGAATAATTCATAAGAGGCCCAGTTCTTTACAAGATATTTCAGGAGGTTAATTTTTAAGTAATTTTTTGGTGGTGAAAATTGCTTCTTAAAAAGCACTCATTAGTTCAGAACTTTTAAGTGTTGGATTAAATGATACTGAGCAGCTCAAGGATTCCACTTGAGGCCCCGGTGGTATGCAGATCTAAGGTCAAGATTCAGTCACAAATTAAAATGTAAGCTTTGAATACTTGTAACCTTTAAATAAGACTTTCCCTTATCTCTGCACCAAACTCAATTATATTTAGCTTTTACATGGGTATAAGCAGAAGCACTAGTGTGTCCTGTATGGAAAAGACAATTGTTAACTCATAGTTTTTTTAATCTATTTTAGAAAAGTATGGTGTTGTCCCCAAGAAATACTTCCCAGAATCTCATACCACAGAGGCTACCAGAAGGATGAATGAGATCTTGAATCATAAGGTAAAGTTTTAGATTGTATAATTCTGGGGAGGGAATGGGAATGAACCTGTGCTAAGTGTTCCTAGCTACCTTCATTTCTTGTTGTTGACCAAAGTATTATGTGCATCTTGGCAACTTGTGTTCAAAATCAGCCAAAGTCTGATGTTAATCCTGAAACATGTAGCAGGAAGTGGTTTATGGGAGATGGCCATTGCCAGACTTCAGTTCCTTGAAAGTACCAATGTGGGTTTAGTAGCAATTGTTCCTAATCCCCAAATTTCCAAAAAGTTACCTCTTGATGTGTGGCTGATTAAGTCTGTTTCTGCCAAACTAGCACTTGGCATCTAGGTGACTTTTTTCTGCCCTCTCCAACATTTCATCTACCAGTATGCCAATCTTTCTAGAAATTACTACCAAAGTTGATGAAAAATAATACAAAAATGTATTTTCCAAACACTGAATCCTTATTGGCTTTCAGTATGGAAGTGTGCAGCTCTGTCCAAAGGATGGTCTAAGCTTGCTCCCTTAGCTACAGAAATGAATTATTCTGGGAAAATGCTAATGTAGGTAGCTAGGTAAAGGCAAAGCATTTTTTTAATGGGCTTTGATTACACTTTTTCCAGTTCACATGCTACATCCTTAGGAAAAATTGCGTGCTGAAATCCACATAAAAATGTAAACTATGTGCTGAAATGAGCTGAGGCATGGCGTTAATGTTATTCCAGTCTTGAGCTTTGCAAACTAGGTGGTCTAGAGGGAGCCCCACTCAATGTTCCTGGCCTTATAGATGGTGACAGTAATGGGAAGCACATGCTGCTCTTACATGCAGTTCTGCATGCAGTGGGGAAATGCTCCAGTCTTTTTATCAACCAAGAGATAAATAATGCATGAGAACTGCAAAATAAATTTTACAGTATGATGATTCTGTTCCCTGAGTCACAGAGGTGGTGATGTGTTGGGATGTTGCAGCAGTAGTTATGGAACCAAGAGAAATCAAGCCTTAAAAGTAATCTGTAAGCTTCAAATCAATGGTTGGAAAATAGTAATTGAGTTATATCTATTTGAATTTGGTTTTTTCTGATTTTTTTTTACTTCTAAAACATTTGGCTACCTTGGGTTTTTAAAAAAATATTGATTTTTTTTTTTAAAATAAAAAGCCTCCTGAAAGGGATTTTCTTTTTGTTTTAAAAACATGCTATTAAGAGTGAAATAGGTGCTTGAAACAACCAGATAGAAGTCCTAAAACCTGATTGTGTCATACTCCTGTAATAAAAATACTTTTTCTTTAACTAGATGAGAGAATACTGTCTGCGACTAAGAAATATGGTGGAAAGTGGAACAATGAAAGGAGAACTTTGTGCTGCAATGGACACCATGATAGAAGAGGTAAATACACTTGTGTGTTGTGAATCTTTGTGGAACATGAGGCTAGAATGGATGTGATTTCTTGCTTACTCTTGTTCTATAGCTGTTGGATCAATCTAAACAAGTGTCTTTTGTTTGCCTAACTAGGAGTGTTTTGTATGGCAACCTGCTTAGAGGTATTCATGTGATTTTTTTTTTTGAAGTGCCTTGTTGCTTATCTCATTGAGTTCTTCTAATACCTTAGACATATATCTTGAATTTATAGATTCTAGAGATGTGACATTTGAGGCATGTGCCCCTTTCTGTAGGAAAGCTGAATTTTGTATCTTGGGCCACTCCTTTGACTTCTCTTATGAGGCTTTTAGAAATAGTAGGCAGGCTGAGAACCACACTCTGCTGACTGCAATCTTCCAGCACAAATGTTGTTGCAGAAATTCCCCACAAGAGAGCAGGAGAGAATAACAAAAAGGACTGCTCTGCATTTGGAAGAGATGCGAGTTGAACACAAGGGTGAATCCAGCTGTGCTCTGGTATTTGGGACAGCAGAGGAAGGAGTCACAGCATCTGTTTCTGGCTGTGTGAATTAACTTAATCAAACAGTCAGCATGTCTGTAGTATGCAGTATGTGGTGACTTGCCCTCCCATCTGTTCACACTGAGTAGGACAATGGCACATGTCACTTTTCTTATTCAATACTCTTGATTCTTAAATAGGAAAAAAAAAACAATTTTAAAAGTTCAGGCTATTTTTCTCTAAGTGTCTGCATTTAAAATACATATATTTATATATACATATATGTAGATGGGGTGCTGAGGGATGTGGTTTAATGGTGGACTTGACAGTGCTTGGTTAATGTTAATGTTCTTTTCCAACTTAAAGGATTTTATGGTTCATTTGTCTCTCAAACAAAATGCAAAGTAACCTAGTGGTTTTAACAGCTGTCACTAAATGACTTGAGAAATCAAATGTTTTGCTTGTCTTAGTTCTTCTGCAATCCAGTAACAATCATTATTAGGCAGAACCTACATTGGGCTATTTCTGTAAAGCTTCAGGCAGTTTGGCTGATAAGCAGGTACTGATTAATGTCTTGGTTTGGTTATTGGAAATTCATCTTTGTGCTTTATGTAAAAACTTGTAGCTTTTTATCTAATTTTAAGGTTGGATTAAAAAAAATCATGTCCTTGGGGTACATGACTGAAATGAAAACTTGTATGAAATGTATGCCTTAAGAAGTGTGGTACTCTGCTTTGAGCCTATCCCTGTATATTGCAAATCACCAGAGAGTTCAAAAGTGAATTAATATCATTTACATTCAGAAGCCCTTGAAGGATTTTTACAGCAGACATCAAAAGCTTCCCAGAGATGTTCATTTTTAGGGTAGTGACATACAGTTCACTGCAAAGTCTCTAAATGAAGAGTTTCTTGCCCTCTAGTAAGAGATCCTGGAACTGGCATTAAAGGTTCATTAACTGATTGCAATTTGCTGGTTCTGTAAAAAGGTTGTGCTTAATTCTCTGAACACAGTAGTTCTTCATGCAGCAGTAGGTGGTTTACAACTTAAGCAGATTTACTTTCAATAAACATAGTAACTGAAAGATGCAATTGCACCTGTCTTGTATACTTTAAAAAACAGTTTTAAAGGTTTGAGGCCACTCTATTTCATGTGTTTATGTCTGTAAGTGGCAATGGATCTGGTTTTGTATGTGGCTTGGTTTTGATCTGAGGTTTTATTTGCATAGCAAATCTTGGTTCGCTTATGCTGGGAGGCAGTGCTCTGGGTAACATGGGGCAGTTGTACTGCAACACAAGGTTAAACATTAACTCCAGAACAGGATAAACGTTCTTCTTATCAAACCAGTGCACAACAGGTCAGAAGTTGAAATCAGTGCAGTGGCATGGGATTGAGGCTTTTCTTCCTTTACTGTTCTCCTTTGTAGGCTGTTCCTTATCAGGGGTGTCCTTTTCCCTTCCTCGTTCATTTTGTTTTAGCACAGGCCACTATGTCTTTGCCTTATCTTGGCTCTAGTTGATTCTAGTGATACAAGTCACCTTTTAGTTTAAATATGTCTGCTTGTTTTATTTATTGATAGAGGAAGTTTGTGAGATACTAAGAGAAGGCCAGTGGTGTGTGTGGTGGCCAAACAACTGAGGGACACCGTTCCTGGGCTCCACTGTCTCTGTTAACTTGAGACTCCTGTGTCTGTTCTTTTCCTTCCTCTGCCTGGAGCCTGTTTGCTCATTGCTTTCCTTTTTGGTGTTTTTCTTGCTTATTTAGTTTTCATAGCCTCATCTCTCACTGCTTGGGGTTATCTGAGGTAATGTGGGTGTATCCACAGTAAATGCTACCTTTTTTGCAGATTATTCAAAATTTTTATAGTAGTTTAGGAATTTACATTTGCTCTAACATGAGAAATGTGAGTTCCTCCAGTAAAAACTCCAGCCCATACCCTTGTTTCAAAGCATAATAAATCTCTTGTTTTCTTAAATTTTGGAGCAGGAACACCTTTATTTGTACTTTGCACATAGCCAAAGAGTGTTACTTAGCATGAACATTGCATTCCTTTTGCTGTCAGCACAACGTGCACATGAGCTCAAAGCTAGTTCTCATGGAGCCTTAGGATCCGTATAAATCAGTTCAACTGGCTCCAGAAAGAGTAAGGCAGCTTTTGGAAAGGTATTCTGTCTTCTCTCCTGTGAAAAGTCCATGAGAGGAAAGTATGAGGACTGACAGCAGAAGAAAGCTGGCACAAACCTCAGGCCTTGGGTCCTGATGCAGAAGGTATAGCTGAGATTTGACTCTTCCTTCTATTATTTTAAATAATCTATTGGCTCCTTGCAAGAAAAAACTTCTTATGCTCAAGTCATGGACAGAGCTGAAGCAAAACATATTTGTATGTCTTTAAATGTGTCTGACTGTCTGCAGAGTACCTGTGGCAGGTCCTGCTAAATATCCCTCAAGACAGTGATCTGATTAGACTGCCTACGAGTTAGCGGGCTTTATAATAAGCCCTATTAGAAAGTACAGTAGTGCAGTTTCATATTCTGATTTATAAGGGAGGCTGACTTGAAGTCTGGTCAACTTTTTGTGCTTAAAATCAGCAAAAAGCTGTCAGCTGCAAAGGATCTCACAGCAGGCAGGGATCTTGAATTAAATTACATAGCCTGCCAGCTCAACCCTAAACTGAGGAATTGTTAAATGTATTAAAACAGAGGAGAAGATTTATTCTAGGATGAGAAGCAAAGGCCTATCTCTGAAATCCAAGTGAATATTACAGGAAAAAAGGGGTTAGTACAGAGGAGATGCTGGGATTACATGCTTAGCTGTATGCATGTTAGAAGGTCCAGTTTTTCTCTACATGGGGAAAACCACCTAGTGGAACAGGTGATGATGATTGCTTAAGCCTCTCTAGAATCAGTTTGATAGTTTCTCTTGTACTGGGAAAGTATCTTATTGGAGGAGCTTCAGAATTACTCATGAAATGTTGGAATGAGAAGGGGAAGTGTATTGCCTTTTGCTTTTGGCTGCTGCACTCCTAGGATAACCTGGAATTTATATGTTCAGTCTTAAGCTTCTGTTTTGCCTGACAATGTACAGTGTGAGAGCAGAGAGATTTTGCTGATTTTTTTCCTGTGGCCTTTGAGGTTGGTTTTGAACTGTGAAACACTTGGATTTCCAGAGCTGAATGCAAGTAATTCCTGTGTGTACATTTTTTCATGTTCTTAAAAGGTGGCTGTTAAGATCCCATTTCTCCAGTTGGTTCTCACATGGAGAAATCCATTCATCAGTGGCATTGCTGTGGTAGGAGAGGCAGAAATGCATGTTTCTGCAAGTTCACAGCTGTTTGCTTCTCTGGGCAGGTATTCAGAATAGTGAGTACTTGCCTGGGCAACCCTCCAGAAACCTTCTGCTGGGAGTTCCGGGATAAGGAGAAGAACTACCACAAATATGGCCCTATGACACCAGTCCAGTTCTACAATGAGCATGTGAAGCCTTACTTCAACATGGAGGACAAGGTGGGAGTGCTGAAAGGCATTTGTTTCCCAAGACCCTATTTTGCTGCTAAGCCACTTACTTTCAGCTGTTGCAAGTGCACTGTCCACCCCTGTAACTGCACCTTGTGGGATGAGTACTCCCACAGACAGCTCTGTTTATTCTCCCCATTCACCTGTTTGTGCTCTACCCTTCAATTAGCTGCCATCTGCATTGCATCTCCACAGTGATTTTGTAATGATAAAATATGTAATGATCTAATCAGCCATAAAATGCCATCTGACAGCCATCAGAGCAAGAATAACATGCAAAGCTGCTATGAAGTTAAGGTGAATTGACAAAACAAACACAAACAAACAAAAAACCCTAAAACCTTAAACCTGGTATTTCAGCCAAGTGGTTGGTTTGGTAAAAGGACAGACAGCTAGCTGGGACAAAAGCAATTCCCTGAATTCCATCTAGATTGATTTCTCAAAGATTTCAGTGAAGTTGCACCTTAATTTATGACATCTTGGTTTTTGGCAGATTTGTCTAGTGAATGATCCTCGACCTCAGAACCCATACAACAAGCTGTATACGGTGGAGTACCTAGGCAACATGGCAGGAGGGAGGAAAACACTCTATAACAACCAACCTGTGGATGTCTTGAAAAAATTAGCTGCAGCATCTATTAAGGATGGCGAGGTTGGTTTATTTGTCTTAGTGGATGTCATGGTGCAGCTCTTGTAAAACTTGCTGGGATACAGCCTAGACGTGACTCCTCCTTCTATTTGTAGGCTGTGTGGTTTGGCTGTGATGTTGCAAAGCACTTCTATGGCAAGCTGGGAATCAATGACCTGAATATGTAAGTAGCAAATCAAAACAGCTTACCATGTGGGGTACTTGGCTAGGACATAAACAATCCTTCAGCTGCTTAAACTACTTTGTACTTACTTTGGATTATATACTCCAAAAGAGTATATTTAGGTAATTTGATAGCAATGGTAGTTTTGTTGTATCTGTTAGTGAAAATCTGAATCCTGTTCAATTTGCACTACAAGTGGTGGTTAAATATTCTTAGTAATTTGAATTGTCTAGTATCTGGTGAGAGGAAACTCCTAAAGGGATAAGTTTTTGCATTTATTATGACACTAAAAATAGTTGAACTTGTTTGCCTGTGCTCCTGGGGCAGTGCTGTCCACTGACTCCCTGATTTACTAGAAGAAATTCTCCTTGTATCTTTTTCATACTGTTCATGTTGCTTTCTAATAGATTTAATCATGAGCTGGTGTTTGGTGTCTCTGTCAAGAACATGAACAAAGCAGAGCGTTTGATCTTTGGAGACTCAATGATGACCCATGCTATGGTCCTGACAGCTGTCACTGAGAAGGTAATCTTCCTCCTCGAGTTCTGATGCTTGCATGGATGTATTTGAATATTCTGACAGCTTGCTTCTGTTCTGGGCTTATGCACAGCGTAAGCTGCTCTGCTAGAGTTCAGTGTGTGCCACAACACCCTGGTACCCAAGGTCCAGGTTGTCTATTTTCCCTGTTTGAGTGTTCAGAACTATAAATATTTAACAAGAAGGGAAGAATTTTAGACAAGTCAAGGACTTCTTTCCTTCTGCCCACAAACTTTTATTGGAGGAAGGGGAAAGTAAGTCAGCTTCTGTTTTTAGGATACCAGAAAACCTATGTTAAAAGATTTTTTTAAATACAGTTTTTGGTGTATCTTAATCTAGTAGGACAGCAAGTATTTCCTAGTTTGTCCCATTGCATGAGTTATTCCAGTCTACATTTTACAGTATGAATCTCCTTCTGTTAAAATGCCAGTAGGAGGCACTTTGCAACACTCTTAACCTCCTGCAACTCACTGGCATGTGACCTCTCTGACCTCCTCATAATTAGGGAAGGGAAGTGGTGTCCAAAATAGATCTGTGGCAGACAGTGGGCTGGGGTGAATCCACCACTGAATCTGCTCCTGGCAGTATAATAAAGCACATGAAGTTAAAAAGAACCATGTGAAAATTTACAACTCAGGGTTATCTGCAGTGTTGATGTTTTCCATTTATTTCCAGAAGTTGTTATTAACGTTTCTTTTGAAGTGCTCTCTTCCTATCCAACCTGACCTTGGCTTGTGAAATAACAGCTTGCATGTAACTGAAAAAGTTTGTTTGAGCTCTGGGGTTCAAGGACTTGATGGGACTGCTGAGTCATAAGAAATTTTTGTAGTTACTTTTTCCAACTCTGTGTAATTTTTCCTGTTCTGCATTCTCGAGCTCTTAACATTTATTTTGTGTATCAGGTTGCATGAACACAACTTTGACAAATTTTTGTTGTTTTCAGTTAGATACTAAAAATGGCAGTTTTCTACTGTTCCAAACTAATGTTCAGTATTCACAACTGAAGTCTTTATTTGTACTAACTGTAGCCAGCTAGTGGTTGCACTTCGTTGGCAGCTCTAGGCTATGGTCTTTATTTTCATACTTTTGTGTGCCTGAACACATAGTTGCATAAAACCTGAGCAAATGTGACCTGACTTCTTTTTAAGAAAAGGGTATGTGTAAGATCATTATATGATGGATGATATCTCCAAAATCAGAAGATATTTTAGTATATTTGTATTTTAGTCCACATTCAAAATGGACCAAGTTGTTTCTACTCTTTTGTTTGAACATGTTGTCTTATATTAAACCTTAATCTAAGGGAGCTTTTGTAAACTGAGTTGTGAAATGCAATTCTTTGAATTTACCTACTTTATTAAAAGGCTTTGAAGGTTTAAATCATATTACAGTTTTACAATGTTAAAATTGATGTGGATTAAATGAAACTCTTGGTTATAAACATAAACACATTTCTATATGTATTATCCCAGTTCCTGATAGCATCAAGGGTTAACTTATCCTTGGTCTAGTAGCTACTGAGTGTCTCAATTTAAGGAGTCCTACATTTTTTGAAGGAACTAGAGAAGCAATACAACAGTATTCCATTGAATATTATAAGGGTTTTGTAAGGTGTTTTCCACATGAGTTTCTTGTATAAAAACTCAAACAACATTTTTTAATAACTATACCTTGGTTCCTCCAGGGACTGCTGTTTCCTCATGTGAGGCTGCTTGGAGAAAGCCACAGTTCACTTTGTGGCATAGCAAGCCTCTGAAACTGTTTTCAGTGCTTTTATGTACTTGGCAGATTTGAACCAGACTTCAAATATACACAGTGCAGATTACGTCATTGCTTGCTTCTGAACATGAAGTCAAATGTACTTCATGCTCATTAGAAGCCCAGCCAGCAACTCAGCACCATGCACTGCTTGCTCATTCTTCCCCCTTCCCAGTGGGATGGGGAGAAGAATTGGAAAAAGTAAAACTCATGGTTTGAGATAAGAACAGTCTAATAATTAAAAATAAATTATTATAATTGTAATGAAAAGGGTGAGAAATAAAACCCAAGAACAGACAAGTGATGCACATTGCAGTTGGTCACCACCTGCAGACTGATGCCCCAGCAGTGATCCACAACCCTGGCCAGCTACCCCCAGTTTATATACTGGTCATAATGCCCTATGGTATGGAATATCCCTTTGGCTGGTTCAGGTCAGCTGTCCTGGCTGTGCTCACTCCCACTTCTTGTGCACCTGCATACTGACAAGACATGGGAAGTAGGAAAGTCCTTGATTTCCAGTGACTAAACCAGACAGTGATTATCAGCATTCTCCTCATACCAAATCCAAGCCATGGCACTAGTCTAGATGCTAGGGAAGGAAGCTCTATCCCAGCTGAAACCAGGGCACTTATATCTTTCAAAACATTTGACTTGGAGGTTTGTCCTTCAGCTAGTTTCTTCAAAGGTTGGCAATTGGTCTTACTAAAGCTATTCTAAATTATCGTTGCTTCATTGCCCTCGTTTCTTTCCTCTGACTCCTAGTTCAAGCAAGTTTTGAATTCTGTTTTAGAAGGCCCTGTGCCCTGATAGGTGATAGGGAAGGCTGCTTAAATTCTGCCAGTCACTTAAGTCCAAGACTGAATTTAGTGAACTTTTAAGTTTTCTGGTGAAAATATTTTTTACAGGCTCCTTTTGACCACATTTCTTCATTTTATGTAAGTGGGTAGAGAAGTACTGTAGAAAATAACATTTCTCTAGCCATTCAAAAACCATTGTCTGAAACTTGCTGGTGCCTGTAGACTTCTGGGAGTGGAGCTCTGGTTTGCTGGTGCTGGATTTAGACTTGGAATGGTTGCCTACATGATCTTTTGCTACTGAATAGCCATCAACTTGTTTTGTCACAGGATGGGCAAGAAGATGCATTTGAGAAATGGAGAGTGGAAAACTCCTGGGGTGAAGACCGTGGTAATAAAGGTAAAACTGCAGTGAACTGGGAACAGAAAGCTGAAGTTAGTGTTTGGAAACAGGGAGGTGGAAGGGGAAGGGTGTGTTGTGTCCTTCACCAAGTCATGCATGAAATAAGCCTGCAAACAGCATGTGGATCACTGAGGTAAGGCATTGTATTCCTGGAAGACAAACATTCTTCACTTCAGTGTGATTAGCATCTCAAGTAATTTGAATGTAAACATTGAATAGAGAAAAACCTGACACTGTGGTTGCATGTTCAACTCTAGAGGCAAAAGTCTGAAAAATCTGGTAGTATTCATCTGAAAATATGATAGCACTTCTGAGATACCATGGATTCTGGTGGGCATGTGAACCAATCTTTTAATAAAGGGATAATAGATAAGAAATGCTTTTTTGTATCAATAAGATAGGATTACTTTTAAGAACTGCACTTTATAGAAATGCTTTCTTTCTCATATGAAAGGACTAAAGGCTTCACTGCAATACCTTAATGTACTAAAGGTTTTGGTAATAGAGCCAATTGTGAGTCTGTATGCTACAGCCATCTCATTTTTGGTGTGTCAGGCTGACTGTGGCTAATATTACTTAAATAATATTCCTGAGTCATGTGAATCCTAAGTGGTTAATGTTTTCTTTTAAAGCACTGTTTATTAAAGTAGTTTATCAATCACTGCAAGCTTTTACTTACTGATTTTGTAAATGAGGATATGACTAGTTCCAGCTTGTGCTGTGAACAGCTGCAATGGAAACTGCTCTAGCTACATCTGTCTAAAAAATACATTAAAAAATGTAATTCTAGTTGCCTTTCTGAAGCCAGGCTGAAAACATGATCTATGACATCCTTGCAGTGTTCCTCCCTGGTATGACAAGCACCAGCAATAACAAAACCCACAGTTTGCATGCAATTCTGCTTATGCCTGGTTTTGTGCATGAATCTGCTTTCCTCTTGATGACTGTCAGCCTGCACTTTTTCCTTCAAAAGGATTTGTAAGTGCTGTAGGGGGCTGGATATGCCAGCTGGACATGGCAAATGGTCAGGCAGTGTGGACAGAACAGTAAGACACAGCTGAACTGTGCTTTATGAAATAGCTTCAAGTTGCTTCCCTGCTTTGCCTGGAAATGATTGGAGGGTGCCCTGCCTGGGCTGGGAGGCCAGTTCAGATTCCTCTGGCCCTGGGTGAGTGAGGCTGATGGTGTGAGAGCATTTCCACTTTGCTCTGCCAAGGCTTGCCATCAGTCAGTTTTTCCTAAACAGAGTGGAGGGAAACTCTATTATTGTTGTCATCTAGCTGAGACAGGCCGGATGTGGACTCAGCTGTGGCATCAGCTCACTGAGGAGCATCCCAAGCCAGGCTTCCTTGTGTCCCAGGGCACAACTCAGTAGTCATCGCTGACCACATTCTTGTGTTGCACATTAATCCCAAATGTTGTGCTTACAAAATGTGGCATGGCTGAAATTTCCCAGGATGGCTGGGTTTTCTTCTGGGAACAGACTGTTTCTGGAAAACTCTGGTTTAGGATGTGGATAAGCTTTTGATATCTTCTACGTTTTTAGTTAGCTGTTCATGTATAGTATTATTGGAACAGCATCTCAGTTTATGTTCTGGCCCCTTTGGTCTTGTAGTGGTGTCTGTTTTGGGTTAGCTGTATCCATTCACAGCAAGTATTTCCATAAAAATCTGTAGTCTTGATAAAATGAAAATAGACTGTCAGCTTTCAAGGTTTATAAATGTGACAGTAGTAGAATGCACTTTGGAATGTTAGATTTGTCTTCGTTCCTTAATCAATACTAAAAAGAAGCAACATCAAAGCTTTACTTGTCTATGGATAAAAACTAGTGGCTTCTGTTAAGCACCTTTATGCATAATAGAGACTACAAAATATTAAAATGCCTGCTTAGTCTTGCTCTTACTGTCAGAAGGCTTTGTTTTGAGACCCTCCAGGTACTTGGTTTGTGATGTTAGATGCTAGTAGTGTTAGAGGAATGTTTCAGGAAAGAAGAGCCTTACTCTGCTTTACAACTGTTCAGTGAGGACTTCGGTTAGTACTCTAAACATTCTGGAGCTAGTAGGTGTCTGTCAGCAGCTTTGATTGTGCTAACCAGTTATGCTCCTTGGCCAAAGTTCAGAGTTCTTTAATAGAACTGGAGAAAGATTTGGCTTAATTTCAGGATATTGGGTATTATTCCTAAACCACAGTGCAGTAGACTGAAGCCTGATAAAAGTTGTAACTTGAGCTGTGACAGAACAGTGGCAATTCTGTGCTGGTGTTACTGGGCTGGAGCATCCGTGAATGCTCTGACAGCTGCAGAGGCTGCAGTGGGTATGTGTGGAGAGCTAAAGCTGTTTGAGAGGAGTTAGTTGTTCCTTTGCAATAGGACCCCAGAGTGACTTGACTAAGCCCTTCCTGTACCTTGTATAGCTGCCTTGTGTGCATGTGAACTTTCCTGGGTGAGTCACTGTCATTTATCTAGTTTGTACTGATAGAGACCGCGGTCTTCTCTGGAAAGTCTTGCTCTGTCTATATTTTGTTTTGTTTGGGGAGTTGCCTGGAAAAGTGCCTTGACAGAAAATCCCATCAGAAGTAGGAAGCTTGATTCTATCTCAGACTACTTTTTTAAGGGAAATTAATCCCTGTATTATTTCCTTAGCTATGACCAAACAACCTACTGAGCTAAAGACAATTGAATGTATCCTTCAGACCTTATTCTCAAATATTAGGAGAGGAAACTTGACTGGGTTTGCTCCCCTTCCTTGTGCCCTGCTTTTTCACTCTTCAGTGTCCAGTTCTAGCTGGTGTAGGAGGGTGAGGATTTGCACTCTCTTATCTTTCTTGCTATGCCACTGAGTCTCTCTGGCAGTGATTCTCTTTTTTTATCTTATCTGCTTTGTTAAGGAATCAGGAAGTCATGCTTGGGGTAAGTCCAGTGCAGAGTACCAGAATCCACATCAGTAAAGAGGCAGCCAAGAATGATGTTAAACTTGGCACAGACCAGTTGGGTGTGGGGGGATACAAGTAAGCCCCAATTCCCTTATTTCTTGGACAGGATGGTAAAGGGTACAGCCTGCAACAAAACACCAGAGACTAGACTTTGAGCCATTAAAATTCAAGCAGACAAATGCCTTGCTGGTAGGAAATAGAAGTGTGGGGTTTTTTCGTGAGGTCCCTTCTGCCTTTTTCTGAGCACAGTCTAAGGAGCCGGGTAACACCTGTTCCCCAGACTTGCCTGGCATTAGGCTGGAAAGATTGACCCCTGGTTTGGGTATGATGGGATGAAGTTAGATATCGCAGAATCACAGTGTTAGGAGCTGGAGGAGACCTTGAAAGATCATCTAGTCCAACCCCACTGCCACAGCAGGATTCCCTAGACCAGGTCACACAGAAGTGTATCCAGATGGGTTTTGAGTATCTCCATAGAAGGAGACTCCACAGCCTTTCTGGGCAGTCTGTGCCAGTGCTCTGGCACCCTCACTGTGAAAAAAGTTCTACATGTAGTCACACAGAACCTCCTATGCTTCAGCTTACAGCCATTGCCTTGTCACTGGGCCTCACTGAGAAGAGCCTGACCCCATCCCCCTGACACCCACCCTTCACATATTTAAAAGCATAGATGAGGTCACCCCTTAGTCTACTCCTCTCCAAGCTAAAGAGACCCAGCTCCCTCAGCCTTTCCTCATAAGAAAGATGTTCCATCTGCTTAATCGTCTTTGTGGCTCTGCGCTGGACTCTTTCCAGCAGTTCCCTATCCTTCTTCAACTGAGGGGCCCAGAACTGGACACAATATTCCAGATGCAGCCTCACCAGGCTAGAGTAAAGGGGAAGAACCTCTCTTGACCTACTAACCACACCCCTTCTAGTACACTCCTGGATACCATTGGCCCTCCTGGCCACAAGAGCACACTGCTGGCTCATGGTCATCCTTCCATCCACCAGGACCCTCAGGTCCCTTTCCCCTTCACTGCTCTCCAACAGCTCAGCCCCCAACCTATACAGATCCATGGGGTTGGTCTTTCCCAGGTGCAAAACTCGACACTTGGCCTTGCTGAATTTCATTCAATTTCTCCCTGCCCATCTCTCCAGCCTGTCTAAGTCTTGCTGAATGGTAGCACAACCCTCTGGTGTGTCAGCCACTCCACCCAGTTTAGTGTCATCAGCAAACTTGCTGACAGCACACTCTTCCCTCATCCAGGCTGTCAGTGAATATATTGAAAAGCACTGGTCCCAGTACCAACCCCTGAGGGACTCCACTAGACACAGGCCATCAACTAGACTCCATCCCATTGACCACAACTCTGACTTCTGTCCTTCAACCAGTTCGCAATCCACCTCACTACCCAATCAACCAGACCACACTTCATCAGTTTAGTTGCAAGGATGCTGTGGGAGACAGTGTCAAACACTTTACTGAAATCAAGATAAACCACATCCACTGCCCTACCCTCATCTATCCACCTGGTTATGTCCTCATAGAAGGCTATCAGGTTGGTCAAACATGACCTCTCCTTGGTAAAGCTGTGCTGTCTGCTCCTAATGACCCCGTATCCTTGATCCTTGACTCTGTCTCTAGGCATATAATGTGTTCCATCCTCCAGGGATGGAGGTGAGGCTGACCAGTCTAGAGTTACCTGGCTCCTCCTTCTTGCCCTTTTTGGAGACTGGAGTGATGCTCACCCTTTGCAATGTGAGCAGGACTGGATTGTTGTGGTAGTGCTTGTCCCAGAGAAAGGGAAGCCCTGGGAAGAGCTTAGTATTGCCTCTCCTAAATATTTAATAATATTCATTATTTGTTGTAAAAGTTTCTTGAAATCTGTTTTTTTTCTCAAGGAATGAACACAGCTGCTGACAAACATTGCTTGTTTTCTTTGAGGTATAAATGTCACTTCCCAGTCAAATATTTCCTTTGTGTTTTACTGGTGCTTTGTCAGCCACACAGGCAAGTTTAATTATTCTGCTTACTGTTTTGTTCTGGAGACACAGGACATTACCTAATTTTGAACCCAGCTTATCCCATCGGGTATTTTTTTTAAAAGCAAGCTAGAAGGGAACACTAAATCACATTATATCATATCCACTTGAGAGGGATCTGTTTGTTTTGGCTTGAAAATAACTTTCTTGTGATACTTCTCCAGCTAGAAGTCATCTCCCTTTTGACTTTTTTTAATCTTTTGAACTGGCTGTTGTATGAAGACATTTTAAGGATTTAACTGTGGACATTTAGTGTCTGTTTGTGTGTGCATATATATCATCCCATAAGTACATTATGACAGGCTCTGTTAATTTGTTCTCCCTCTGGAGGAGTTATGGCACAAGCACTAAGTGGCTTGTACTAGACCCTTTTGGAACTTTCAAGGGCTTTGTTTTCAGGTGCCCAAATCCTAGGTTATGCAATAATTTGCAGGCCATTCATCCTCAGGCCTCTCCCTGGCCAGAAGCTTGTTGGTTTTCCTTGGGCAAGTTAGAGAAATCTAGACAAGCCTCAAGCACAAAAGAGTATGCTTTGGTAGTCACCTGCTGTGTTGTATTACAAGATGCTGTTCCAAGTTCTTTACTGTATTCTGCCCTTACTATGGAAATGGTTTGAGTAGAAGCAATAGATTAATTACCCAAGGTAAAACTCCATTGTGTGCCTTGCCCAGAAATGCAGTAAAGTTTTCTGGTTTTTTTTTCCACTTCTGCCTGTTACCTGCAGAGCTCAGGGTTGCCTTATGCAGGCTATTAGCTATATGTACTGCTGTGTATAAAACGTCTCCTTTTAATGAAGAAATTGATAATGGCTTTCATTGTGACACCAGGCACAGACCTTCTCAAAGAGCAACCATACTTCTTTGCATGTTCTGAAGTTCTGCTTGACGTTTGCTTCTTGTTCAGACACTGTGATCCTAATCAGCACTATCAAGCTCTGAGATACAAGATGTCAGAAGCAGAGTTCTTTGTCCTCTCAGGGTGCAATTACTTGTTGGCTCTTGGGACTAAGAGGTTTTTGTGTCCCAAGAACTCATATCCTGAAGAGAGAATAATCAAGGCAGGTCCCTTTGGCAGTGTTTCTAACATGGCTACTAGCTTGGATTACAATTCATAGTTTTTAATTTATGGGAAATATCTGATCTTTTCTGTTAGAAATAAGATGGTCTAGATAGATGCATTTATTGTCCATATTCTTTGGCCATTTTCTTGTTTCATTTGATTGTGCAATGATACTGTATAAGGACATGGGAAACTTTATTACATAAAGCTTTCTCATCTGTCTTCTTAATGCCTTCTTTCTCCCAGCCACTCTTATGTGCAGTTCATCTTGAATAGTTTGTTTCCAGTGGTAGCTTTCAGCTAAAAGCTGTGATACTTTAAATGTGATACTCAATACGTTTCCACTCTGGTCCATAGAATTATAGAATCATTATGGTTGGAAAGGACCCTCAAGGTAGTCCAACTGATAGCCCTACACTACTCTTGTCCATAAATCATCCCCCTAAGCACTACATCTACCTGCTTCCTAAAAACCTCCAGGGATGGTGACTCCACCACCTCCCTAGGCAGCTTAGTCCAATACTTCACCACTCTTTTGGTGAAGAAATTTTTCCTAATATCTAATGTAAACCTTCCCTTGCACAACTTGAACCCACTCTCTCTTTCTATCACTAGACGCAAGGGAGAAGAAGCCAACACCTGCTTCCCTAGAACAGCCTTTCAGGTAGCTGAAGAGAGCAATAAGGTCTCCCCTCAGCCTCCTCATAAACTCCCTGAGCCTGTCGTCATAAGGCTTGTTCTCCAGACCCCTGATCAGCCTAGTTGCCCTTCTGTGCACCCTCTCCAGCACCTGCATGTCCTTCCTATACTGTGGTGCACAAAACTGAACACAGTATTCAAGGTGTGGCCTCACCAGTGCCAAGTACAGTGGCAAGATCACCTCCCTGCTCCTGCTGGTCACACTATTCCTGATACAAGCCAGGATGCCTGTTGGCCTTCTTGGCCACCTGGGCACACTGCTGTCTCATGCTCAGCCTGCTGTCAATCAGCACCCCCAGGTCCTTCTCTGCTGGGCAGCTCTCCAGCCACTCCTCCCCAAGCCTGTAGAGCTGTTGACGGTTGTTATGACCAAAATGTGGGACCCGACATTTAGCCTTATTGAAACTCATACAATTGGTCTTTGCCCATTGATCGAGCCTAAGTCCCTCTGCAGAGCCTCCCTACCCTCAAGCAGATTGACACTTCCACCCAGCTTAGTGTCATCTGCAAACTTACTAAGGGTGCACTCTATCCCCTCATCCAAGTTGTCAGTAAAGATACCCTGAGGGACACTGCTCGTGACCGGCCGCCAACCGGACTTGACTCCCTTGAGCACAACCCTCTGGACTCGGCCATCCAACCAATTTTTGATCCAGCAAAGTGTGTGCACATCCAAGCCATGAGCAGCCAGCTTCTTAGTAGAATGCTGTGGGAAACTGTCAAATGCTTTGCTAAAGTCAAGGTAGACAACATCCACAGCCCTTCCTTCATCCAATAAGCAAGTAACCCCATCATAGAAGGAGATAGGTTAGTTAAACAGTCAAGTTCAAAGGGTGTTCACTGAAATTCTCAGTAAGACTTGTATTAAGGGAGAAGATTAGTTCGGCCAAAGTGTGATTTGGATGGCTTTATATTTGGTCTCCTCTTACTGCAAGAATTAAGCCAACAAAATTTTCTTAAACCAAAGATAGTTTGGAAAATTTCCCTGTTCTTAACAAAATCCTGAAAAATTCTGAAGTGAGAGACTCAGGTAATTTTACATTCTGCCTTTTAAAAGGCATTGTAACTCACTTGAGTATTCTTAATGCGTATTTTAAGAGGAAAATGTTTCTATGTGACCTTGTCTAGGGAATCCTGCTGTGGCAGGGTGCTTGAACTAGATGATCTTTCGAGGTCCCTTCCAGCTCCTAACATTCTGTGTTTCTGTGATGAATAACTTGGGTTTTGTTTTTCCTAGCAGGCTTCTTGCTTGGTCTTTCAGTGCACATGAAGTACATCTGGTTAGCCTAGATGTTAAACTCTGTATTTTGCTTTGTCTTGAGAGATATGTATGACTAGGTCCTGTTTGTAGTGCATCTTTCGCAGATGAAAGTTAACGTGTGACTGTACTGGTAATGGTTCTCTGTTGAAATGAACTGTTTTCATCTCCAGGTTACCTGATCATGACTGATGACTGGTTTACTGAGTACGTGTACGAAGTTGTGGTGGATAAGAAGCATGTACCAGAAGACATTTTGGCAGTGATGCAGCAGGAACCAATTGTTTTGCCAGCTTGGGACCCTATGGGGGCTTTAGCCAAGTGAACTACGGAATATCTGCCTCTTAATGGTCAACCAGAAGTAGATGCAATAGAGAATTCCAGTGTTTGGAAGCCATAAACAAATGCTAATGTGACCAAGCCCTCAGCATGGTCTGAATTCATGAAATGTAAGTTAAGGATCTTTGGGAAATAGCGCTTTGCTGACCTGGCTGAATAACCTTCTCAGACTAATCTGCAAAACTAAAAAGGGAGAAAACTGATCATGAGAATAGATTACAGGTGCTGTCAATAGCAGTTTGAAATTTACCTTGATTTTTTTAAATAAAAATCAGCATAGTAGCTTTGATTTTGATCTGTCTTTTCCCTAGAAAAGACTGTTATGAAAGGCCCTTGAGAATAAACAGCTAGGTGATTGTTAGAACAAATGCATCAAGATACTTACAAAGTAATCATCCCTGGCCTGACTTGTACTGTAAAAGATTGCCCTAAATATCTTACATATTTACATTTTTAGTTTTGCAGAAGTTCTGAAGGGCACATAGGAATTGAAACTGTTTAAAATTACCTTTAGTGACTATTCCAGCAGAATTGCAGGTAGAAAACCAGTTTCCTTGAGGTTTCCAGTTTCACTTCTTTTTATTCTTACATTGTTGAGCTAGAACTGGATAACCTCTGTCTAGGTGAAGTCTGTGTCCTCAGGAGCGCTATTTTCCAGTTATATTAGCAAGAAGAACCTTAAGTATGTTCACAGTGGAGTTAGTGTCATGCTCAATTGAAAAAAAAACATTTTAATTGCTGTATTTTATTTGGATGTTTTAAGAAACAAGATGGTGCTATGAAGCTTTTGAATAAACACTTTCTAAAGTGACTGGAACAGAGCTGGGTTTTGTGGTTTTTTGGTCTTTTTTTTTTCAAATAAATGTCATGTAACTAATTAAATGGAAAGATATTGGTGACCTACAAACAGTGAGCAAGAATGTGAATGTAGCACGAAACCTTGCTGCTCTTTGTTCTCAGTAGTTAAAGATGCTCCTCTTGCTTAAGAGAAATGCAAGCATAGCATCCTTGAAGGGTTTGGTAATGAGCATAGTATTAATCCTCCCGTTTAATTCGTGCCAAAAGGGCAGGCTGTCTATCTGTATGCACTGACAATCTTCCTGTTCTGTCATGGATTTAGTCATAAAGAGGAAAGTCAGGGTAAAGAACCACACTGAAAAACCTGCCAGCTGCTGTGAGTAGGAGACAGACTTTGCTTAATTCAAGTGCAGGCAAAGAAAGGATGTTTGGTATGGCCATGATACGATTTGGTTTGACTTTTTCTGTTTGGACAAGAGAGGAAGAAAGATATTAAATGATTATGGAAGTATATCTTAAGTTAGTTATGCAAATGTGTGTGTATTTATGTCCAGGCATTGAAAAAAAGCTAAACTAAATTGTATCTGTTGCCTGCTAAACTAAGTCCAGATTAGGGTGTGTCCAGGAGTCACCCAAGATGATTCAACCCACTGTGATTAACACCTGAGGTGGGCAGGAGTGCTGGTTAGATAAGAACTTGTGTGGAAGAGCAGCCGGGGGGTGGGGGGGGGCGGTACTGGTAGCGTTCTCAAATGATGTGTTGTAAGAGTCTGTGCACTTTGCTATATTCTCCACAAAAGTAACAAAGCTGTTTTGGAGGTGTACCAAATGTATCTTGGCAGTACAATGATAATATTTAATTCCTTTCTAGCAAAATTCATCTCATGTTATCTTGGACTCATGTCAAAAGGTTTTCTGTCATCTCCAGAGCTACGATGGTACACAAAGAAATGTATTTTTTGCTCTCAGGTTACCTTTACTAGTAGCAGTAGTTGTGAGCAGTAACAGGAGGCTAAAGCTTCTTGATTTTTTTTATTTTGATTTGGAAGACTCCAAGTACAATGCTCAGAGCTTTTTCCATGTCTCAGGACAGGTTGATGCTTTCAACAGTGCTGCCTGGCAGGAATGTGCATCACATGGTTATCTTTGTAGAGGTTTGGGCATACCTTTTAATTGTCAGAATATTGTTGAATAGTTGATCTGTCAAATATACTTAATTATCATGTTATTGTCAAATATTTTGCCATCACTTCTGCTTTATGTTCATCAAAATGATCACTAGCAAAGTATGCAAATGTATATAGCATAAGGAACATGCTGAGGCAGGAATAATGGGAGCATACAGAACAAGTGTGAACTGTGTGAGTGGTGTGAGAAGTAAAAAAATGTCACAGCTGATCACATACTTTTGTAGAAAAAAGAAATGTGATATTGGGCTGTATAAGCAGAGAGAGTCTCCCATAGCTGTAAAGTTACCCAGCTCTGCCTGGCACTGTTGGGATTGAAGAGTGGGAAGAATTACCGGAGGACTTGAAACTGTGACAAAAAGTAAAAGGCTGAAAGAAACAATGTGTTAAGTCAGAGAAAAAGGTAAGACATCTTTGTTTAATTCATAAATGGGTGCTTTAAAGAAGGGATTTGTTTCCAGTGCTCATGATGAACTGATTTGAACGTTCATAGTCTTCAACACCAGCAAGATTTAGTGAGATCAGGAAAAGCTTTCTGGTGATGAAGATAATGAAGATCTGGAATAGATTGCCTGAAGATGTGTGATGTCTCCATTTGGAGGCCTTTTAAGGACAGGTTACAGGGGAACAGGTCAGAAATAGCATTGATGGAGTTGATCCTTCCTTTTGGCAGAGGGATGGACCGGAAGATCTTTTGAGGTCCTTTTGGCTTTATGGGTTTGTGGTGCATGATCTCTACCTCATGCTGTTACATGTATCAAGGCAAGTAAACAGTCCTGTACTTGATGTTGAACCCTAGTGGCTCTGAAACAAAGCCAAATCTCTTGGGAATCTGCATCGTGCACAATATTTTGATTATGACTAATGCATGTGGTGTTTCAGGGGCTTTTTTCCTTTCAAAAGGTCAGTATTTTAGTCTCTAAAATCTTTCTGCTTAAGACATTACACACATTTTATTTCCTTTATGCTATCTATGAAAAGAGGATAGCAGCCAAAGAGAGTTAACTTCTTCTTTGGAGTTTGTGGCTGACATTTTTGCTTGTGGCAGCACTGATGAGGATTGAGTTTGACAAACTAAAAAAAAAATGGTTTCCCAGCCAGTTTTTGTTAATTTGAGTATTGAAAACTATTGTCCAGCATGTGCTTATCTCTGCAGCCCTTGCCCAGATACTTCCCTGTACAGCTTATACAATGGTATGTTGTTTTCCTTTCCTTCAAATTGCACAGAAAATCCACATACCTAATACAGGAAATTAACCCAATCAGGCAGGACCAGTTTTGCATTTCTGCCCAGTCTTAAGTTCTTTGTAAGAAGAAATGGGGAAAAGGAGGAGAAATACATATGTCCAGGTGAGAGCTTTATTTCTTCTGCTTTGAGGACTCTAAGGCAGTTAAACTGTTCTAAGGTTCATGTTGATGAAGCTAATTCAGGAGTGGCACAGTGTTAGGTAGGGTATTCTCTTTTGCTAATGTGTGATAAGAGCCCATGAAAACCAGTCCTGTGCTGTTAAGAGTCAATAGTTATGTGCTCCTCTCAGGAGCTATCTTTGTTATCCATAAAACCATCTTGTCTTCCAGACAAGTGGGCTTGTTTTTAAACAGCAGTTTGAAATGTGAATAAAATCAGTATATGTAAAAATGATTTCCCATTAACAGCTTCTGCTGATGTGATGTTTGCTGGATCACTGCCCTTTGTACTGAAGGAAAAATCACTAATGTGATCAGCAGCCCTCAACTGGGGAAGTATGGAGGCTGAGGAAGTTCTCAGTGTCATGTGCAGCATGAGGCATGGCTGGATCCAGAAGAACCTCATTCTCTCTTCAGGTGCATGGTAGTTAAGAGTATAGCCTGGAAATGACATAATGGATTAGCAGACTTGGCCCAGCACCTCTCTGGCAGGGCAGTATGGGAGCATGTCAAGGAGGAACAGACTACTTAACTCCTGTCAGTTTGCAGGAAATGGTTCAGAGATGATAAAAAATTAAACTCTTTCCAACTGATGGCATGGAATTAATGTGTGAATGTGCCTTGCTTTCTATATGTTAGTCTCTCAGTAAAGAAATGTCTATGCCATGTGAACTGTAACCCTGTGTTACAGAAGAAATTAACATCCAACTGTTTAAAAGATGCTTGGGTTGGAGTGAAAAACCAAAAGCAGTTCATGCCTACTGGTTCAGTCCTGCTTGTTACTTTAGTTTGTTCTTTGCAAATGCTTAAAGAGGCCTTTGGATTGTTGAGGAGCAGTTTCCTTTTCCAGTTTGCCAACAAAACCGTGCAGTTCTCATGTGATGATTCAGACAGTTCCTCTGACAGGTGGAAAATATTGACAGATGGAAAATATTGACAGATACAGAAGTCAACTATCTAAAATTCAATCAAAAGATAGAAAATAATAACTAATGGTAACTAAGAAAAGGAAGAGGCAGGAGGTAATGTGCAGTGCTGCTTTGTAGGTTCTTGGAATCAGATTTTTCCATCCAAATGCTTGCTCAAAACAGTTGCAGTGGAAACAGCAAAAACTCTCCAAAGCACATCTAACTCCTAGATCTCTATTCCAGCACAGTCAGCCTAGAAAATAGCAGGGAAGGACAATCAGAATTTTTTATCTCAAAGCCAATCTTAGTAGCTTCTAAACTTAGTCTGATTCCTAACTAACCAAAAGATGGAAACAAATATTTTAGGTTTTGTTTGTTTTGTGTTATTTGTAAGATTATTCCTATCCTGTTATTGGCAGTGAGGCAGAGACATGCTTGCAGAATTAATTTCCTCCTAGTGTAGCTGATACTACAGTTACTAGGTAACTTGATTGATGCTTCCCATTCTTGTGCTGGCATTGGTAACTGGAATCTAGAGCTGCTTTATCTGTGGAGAGCTATGGAAGTGTCAAGTCTTATGTTTACACAAGCTGTCTTCTGTAAAGTCCATTTTCTTCATCTTTTTTATACTTTCCCTGAATCATTAGCATTTTGCCCAATATTGTATGGAAGAGTTAATGAATCTGGAACTGACTAGGTGCAGGACCTGGAAGTTTTTCACATGGGGTAAATAAGTGTCACAAAGTTGAGAGCTTTGCCTGAAATCTCAAATCTGTTATTTACATTATGCTCCAAAGACTCTGGGGTATTTGGCAAGAAATTAGAGGGAAGGAAAAAAAACAAAAAAACCCCAAAACACAAAACTAATGCTGCTGCAGAAGACATTAATAAAAAAAGCCAATAAAATCAACTGAATAAAAAAGCCAAGATAAGTCATGAGAGGTGGTTTTTGTGTTTTTAATATGCTGGGTTTCAAACCACAGCTTTGTATGCCCTACAAAAATAACTAAATGTTGCCATTGGGTGCCTCTGATGTGAACAGATGAAAGCAATTTAACTGCAAGAGTTGCCCAGGATGAATGCTATGCAATAGTGCTTCAGAACTTGTTACAAAAACCTACTCTAAGCAGAGACTAAGATGGAGAAAAGCCTCAGACAAAAGTCATTATGCCTCTAAAATGTTAAAAAAAATCCTCAAATAATTATGAAAAGAGTGGAGGGACACAAAGCACAAGGTTGAAGGAATTTATTTCTTGTAAGAGAGCAGAACAAGTGAGTTTGGAAAATCTATTCTGGTCTCCCAGCAGTGGTAAGCTGGAAATCTGTATGAAAGGGAAGGCACAATTTCTTTGTGCTGTCCTCCCAGGAAGGGAAAAGCTGCTATCCAAAGCACAGAGACTATTCCACAGACAGATACTTGTGCATTAAAACATTCTACTTTGACCTTAGTAAAGGTTTTGTGAGTGAGACAAGACATTATCTGTTCTTGCAAACCCTTTAGAACATGACAAAACAGGGGGAAGGCTCTGAATTATTATAATATACAAGGCCACAGACTTGTAGGGTTTTTTTCTGTCTGCAGCTAAACAGAGATCAACACAACCAAAATGTTTATTTTGGAAAGAAGAGTACAGGAGGAGAAATGAGTGTGGCAGAGAGATGATGAGTTAGATACTGGTACTGACACTAAAAGAACAATGAATCTCTTAATACAGCTGAAGGCAACAGGCTGAATTTGACAAAATATTTTTAATGCACAGCCCACGAGAACTAATGAAAGCAAAAATGATTGAATACCAGTGTTATCTTTGCAACTGCAATACCTAAGCTATCCTTGAGATGGTGCAAACGCCACACTGACTGACTCACTGATTCTAGTATTAAGGGACCAGAAAAGGGAAAGTGTGAATTTTATTTATATGCTTTTCAGTTTTCAGAGTTTGTTTTCTTTTCAGTTGTTTGGAATGAGTCTCTGAAATCTGGCAACCACTTAGAGCAAAACTGCTGATGCTCTAATAATTAGCTATTCTTATTTGTCTCCCATTTTGATTTTCCACACCTTTTTTTTCCCCAAATCTGCCACCTAAACTGTGGCACTATTTCAGTGTGATTGTGGCTTGCGATTTATGACTTTTTATAAACAAATTGCAAAGTCTAGGAATAAAGAAATCCTGGATGAAAAAGGCTGGAGAAAAAGCCTGTGCCAAAAGTTGAGTGAGATATTTTGAGTAGTAGTAGGAAGAAAGGAAATTATTTGTTGAGCTTGGTGAAGCACCAAAACACTTCTGAAGAATTTGTGCTTATCACTTCAAAACAAAACTAAACCTTATGTCTTCATCAAAATAATGTAAAGATGCAGCAGTAGAAATTATTCTTTCTAATCTGTTATTGTGATAATATCCCAGTCCTTCCTATCTTTCTGTAATCTCCAGACTCGCCAGCGAAGTTGTAATTAACTGACTCACTCCAAACCTCTGTCCTGTTTGTTGTCTCCATCACCATCCTGTTCTTTAGAGCTGGAATAAGGGTCAGCAAAACTGTCCCTTACCAGCAAAGCTTCCCTTCTTCTTCCTCTGCCTTCATTGGATCCTGCTATTTTGAACTGATCAGAACAGACAAATGTAGCCACCTACCTCTAGGAGGAAAACTGAGCTGCAGCCCTCGTGAAACATAAAGTTTATTTGACTGAAGTGACGCAAAAATTCTTAAAGAGCTCTTTGGCAGCAGATTATCTGGAAATCAGACCATGTGAGGGGGACTGATGTACAAAAACCTCACCAACGTGCGGAGTTGCCCACGGGCTGAGTTCCTCAGACTCTGAAGCAAATGTGGGTGAAGGTTACTGGAGCTTGGATAACTCCCAAGGCGAGCGCTTCAAGTCCATCCGAAAGACAGGTACTTGATAATCTTGTTTTTAACACACTGCTAGCTAAAATACTTGATGAAATTCAGGCAGACTTCTAGACAGCTGTCTTTAGCATCTACCTTCTGAAGCAAGGAGATACTGGAGGCTCCTTAACTTTCACAACTCATTGCCTCTTTCATCTTTCGTTATAATATCTGGAACACTAATGACAGTCTAAAACATGTATAATATATTTTGTTTCATTTTAAATTGACTTTTAAGGACTTGGAGTAATTTCTAAAACATTGGGAAAATGTTCATCTCACAAGCTTTGGGGGGGGAAAGATGTATTGTGTTTTGGTGAAGGTTTGCTTCCACTTTTTAAAACTTTGAATGCTTTTTCTTGCTTTTCTGGCATTACATGCTATCCTCTGTCTTCTTCAGGCACTTGTCCAGCAATTACGAACGTTGGGAGTCAAATTCCTGTAAGCAGAACATGTTGTGACAATCTGAAATTAGTGTTTTGGCAGTCCACGTAATTGCATTATGAAGGCAAAGTTATTTAGAATCTACAAAAAAGCAGGAAACTATAAGGAAAAATAAAGAAGGCAGAATCTGAAGGGGAAAAAAAAGCAATGCAAACTGTTATTTTAAAAGGCTAAAGTAAGCTTTATTAACCATAGTAAGTTGTATTTTAAAAGGTAAACTGTTCCAACACAGTAAATTCTCTGACTAAATGGGACAGATTTATTATAAGTAATAAATCTGAAGAGAATGTCATATATGTTTTTATAGTCAGTCATGTTTGCTGCTGAAACCAACTGGCTTGCTGGGTTAGTTTGCTAAGTAATATGGAAGTTAAAATGAGGAATGCGATGTAACTGAATATAGAGAGTCATGGAAAACGTGTTTGGATCTGTTAAGGAAGCCTGGGGAGAAAAAGATCCCTCATCTGAAGGGTTTGGGTTCTTGAAAACATTGTGGAATTTTTTAAATATGGGCTGTTGGCTGTCAGGCATTTTACCAGGGAAGGTCTCATACACTTAGGCTTCATTTTCTGGTGCTTTTCATGAGTGAATTTACCATCATTTTCTTGGAGAGTACTTTATAAACTAGGCATATAGCAAATGACTGCTGTGGGTCCATTTTCTAATTGGACAGTGTGTGAGGAATTTCCAATAGTTATACAAATTAAGAAAAAGTGCCCCCAAACTGGAATTTAATAAAACCCCATATTCTTCCCTGGTGTGGGAATGTGCAGTGCATTTAAGCTTTTTCCTGCTGTCCTCCATGGAAATATAAACCTCCAGTTTTTCATTAGGAACAGTATTACGAGCCTAAAGAAACATCCATTCTGTGTTCTGATGTCCTTTCTGATGCTTTTGTTTTAACTCTTTTGCAGAACTGTACCTTTGCAGCATTGTGGTTCTGGTAATTTGTATCTTATAGAACTTACATAACAAAATGAAGCCCATCTACAGGATCAGTGTTTCATAAAGAGCTTGAGTTGAACTTGGAGCCTGAATAAAGGGGCTGCGATTTGGAGATCGCTCTTAACAAGTCTCCATCAAAGAGACATCATCTGGAAACAATGATGACTCTTTCTTTACTTTCTTTAGGTAAAAGCATTACAGATATTAAGTATATGCAAGCTGACTCTCATGTGGGGCCAGTCATTGGCTTGAGTCTGCAAACAGGTCTTTTACTGGCAGCACTGTGCCTGTTAATTTGCCTGTGCAGAGTCACATGAAGGAGCAGTGCTCTTATATTTGGTAATACTTGCTGTGTTATGACTCTTCCTTCAAGTTTATATAAATCATTTGAGGAAGAATACAAAAGGAATGTCAATCCCTCTAAGCTTATCTGTTTCCTTGCACTACATATGGACACTCCTGAGCCATAGAATGCATTTCCTTCCCCTCAGTTCTTTAAATGACTCCTATTAATTTGGCAGAATTCCTGCTACAATACAGGATCTGTCTTCTCAATTAGTTTTTAAAGGTAAAATCTCTTTCCTGCTTTTTAATTTCAGACTGAAACATGGACAAGATTATGACACAAAACTCACACTACAGATTTATAGTCCCTCAAAAATATTGCTTTCAGAAGCATGATTTTCACATCTTACCTACATTTAGCCTTATTTGGGAATACAAGAGTTAACTGGGGAGAGCTCACTGCTTACTGCTATTCTTACTTTGGTTAGTAGCCTTTTATTCTCCCAGAGGAGCCATTGTCTCAGTGGGACTACTTCTTGAGTACAGTTCTACTCTGTTTTAGAAAGAATCTGAGCAAGCCCTTGGAGAACTGCAAATATTCATATATAGGATCAGTTTTGCATACATACTGCAAGCTTCTTACAAAACACTAACATATTCCAGTGATGTGCACAAGTACCTTATCCACTTACATTTAAAACCACTGGGATAAGACCTAGTGTGTACAAAATAATTCACTAGACTCATTAATTTCAGTGGGTTTTAATCACTTTCTGTTTTGATTCTCTTAGACTAGACTAGAGAAGCATAGCTAAAAAGAAAGTCCTGAAGAAATCAACTTTCAGTTGTTGAGGGGTGGTCTAGCTATCAGCTTGTATCTGCTTTGCACTTAATACCTCTGACTCTGTGGTTTCCAGCAGCCCTACAAAAGCTGGGACTCTATTTTTTTTACTGTGTTTATGAATATCACCTTTTGAAATCTGAAATACAATCTGTCACACTTGATGTCAGCTCACCTAATGGAAATAAGGTAATAGAAAAGGATATTGTAGGTACTAAGTTCTTCATTATATTTAGTATATGTGAACACAGTCAAAAGCAAAATGCATTCTTTTTTTGTTTATGGCAAAGAGCAGGTAAATGCTAGTATGGAAATGGGCAGGAGTAAGGCAGATGGAGGAGCATTGTGAGTGACAGCAGTAATGTGAGTTTTGCTACAGAAAACCATAAGCCAGTGAGTGACTGGCTGGTACTCAGGAAGCACTGGGTTATATAATTAACACATGAAAAATGAACATCATTTGTATGAAGTGAAATATTTAAGTACACAAATTTTGCAGCTGTGCAAATTAAAATGTATTTGATCACTTGGAGATGAGTAATGACTTCTGTAGTCATGCACAGTGAGGCTGAGCAAGCCTTGTGCTGAGTTCAGGAAGTCAGTGCTGCCCCACCTCAAATAAAGTATTCTCCAGGTGACCTGAAGCATTAAGACTTGCCTCCCTTCAAGCATCTGGTATTTGCTGCACCTCAACCTAATTGTTTTAATCTCATAGACACATTAAAAGTCAACTTTCTCCTTTAAAAATAATACAGAGAGCAGGAAAATCATTTTGCTTTATAAAGTGCTGGAAAGATTTGGCTTACTCCATGGCAAAAGACTAAAGGAAAGGGATTTCCACAGTGCCACGAGAGGTCAGTGTGTGCCTCAAGAACTAAACGAGGCGATGATGCATGGTTGTGCAGTTCCCTGCTCAGGAAGGAGCTGGACCCCAGGACAGAGATGCTCCTTGAAGAGTTCCATGATACAGGAAAAGGGAATGGTTTAGTGCATTAAGGGACATTCAGGATTTTTACACCTACAGTGCTGGTTCAAATGTACCTCTGTGTGGGAGTAACCAAAAATTATAATTTAATTAATATTTGTCTGATGTGAGCTGTGTTGGTGGCTTCAGTTATCTATTCTGGTGTTTCCAACAAACAGGGAGAGCAGAGAACAATTGTGGATGACACACTGCTGTTACAGGGTGCTTCTTTGGAGCAGAGCCGAGGCTCATTCCTCTTTTGTTGCTCTTTGCCTAAGGAGGAGTGCCAAGTGCCATTTGCAGGGCTAGCAGCATGGCACCTTCCACGTGCTCCTGGACAGCACAGCATTGCTGAGGTGACAACTGCCCTTTAGGATAATCTATGTTTAGAACTACAGGAGAGAGAAAAGGCACAGATGTTTTGAGCCTCTCAAAGGAGCAAAGTCACATCTACAGAACAGATCAAAACAAAATGAAGGCACAGTTATCTTTCTTTGTTTGTTTTTTTTTCTCCTGTAGCAAATTATGTTGATGATAAGAAACTGATGTGTATTTCTGTAAAAGCAACCTTTGTGACACCTCAGATTGAAAATATGTAATAAACTGCCATTCCTTACCTCATTCACTATCATCATCCTATGCACCTGTAACTACTGAGGGATCAGTGCACAGAGGTGAAGTGGAGGCTGAGGTGGGCAAAATCCTTCACTACTAGTGTAATTTTCCCCTGGAAATCTTCCCTTGACCCCATCATACATCTCAACCCCAAGAGCTCTAGTTCTGCAGCTGTTTACACTGTTTGTAGCCATTAGAAGTCCTTTAGATTTTTTTTTTCCTTGAATTGTAACAAGAGGGAGGAAAAAGTACATTTTCCTATATTTTTTTTACAGTATAATGAAATCTTCTGATTCTGCAACTGTTCTGTTCTGGCATACTCAACTATGCCACTGTGAACACCACTGCAGAGCTGTAGAGTCTGTTGCTCCAGAGATTTCCCAGGGTAGCTGACAAGCTGTAATTCTCTTTCAGAAAGGAATAGTTCAAATTCCAGTAGAAGCCTCTGAGAGTTCACACACTATTTTGCATATCTGAGGCTCAAACTACTGCATATTCTCTGAAAAATATTTCAAATAATATGATTTTTTTTTTCTGTGGTCTGCAGAAGAACCAGAAGGCTTAGATCTGAATAAGACAACTATCTTGATTGTCACAGGTCTGGGAAATCAACAATACATTCAATGACCTCTCAGTAAAGGAAATGTGAAATATCTATGTGCAGAAACAAAGTTTTACAAATACAGTAAGGGTTTGTCTCAAATACAGAAAATTCAGAAATACAAAAATACAGAAAGATAATGCAGTTAAATCAACATCCTTTACTGCTTTCCCATTTATGAGTAAGAGGTGCAAAGTCCAGAAGGGCAGAGGTTACTTTTCCATATTTCTACCTTATACTTAACATGCTCTATGCAAGGGGAGGATTGGCTGTGGCCTTTCCTAAGAATTTTGTGTTGCCAGCAGTGGTGGTAGGACTGTGTTCATCTACATAAGCTCTTGTGGGATATTTGGAAGGTTTCGGACTCCAAAGATATTCAGGTTTTATAGTCTCACAGGTAAAACAGAAACTCCTGTTCTTTGCTGTAGTATTTTTCTTTGGAACTCTGAAGATTTTTCAGTCTTTGTGGATGATTAACTAATGGTAGCAAAGTACTGCTCTAGTAAGAATTCAGTATTGGTGATGTGCTGCTTGCTATATGATGAAAAGAACATTATCTGGGTAAAGGCAGAATGTAAGCCTGAAGAAACAGAGATTTCTGAAAGTTATAAACAACACCTTCAAGTGACTTTTATCTGGAAAACACCCTCCTATTTGCTCTGCTGCTTGATAACTTTCTTTCTCTTTCTGCTTGCACTGATAAATGTTTAGGAAGAGGTTTACCAAAGTCTTTGTACAAGGCTGAAAGCTGGGAAAAACTTGTTTTAATAGCTCTGGGAAAGAGCAAATAATATCCCTTCTCTGCTTTGGTTTTCCCAACAGTTGAAAGTGAAATAATGCTTATTCTTCTGCTAACATGTGACAATGATATTTACTGTGGTAAAATGCTTTGAAAAGGAAAAATCAGATGTACTTATAATGGTTTAACCCGCGGTGGCATCATGTAGACTATGTAACACTTTGCTAGTTATAAAGCAAGGTTACTACCCCAGGAAATGTATAGCACAGAGGATCAGCTCCTGTTTCAGGGTGTTGAGTAAATGCAGCTGAGCATTCACATTACCTGAATAAATGACCAGAAAACAAAATGTGATCCACAGAACTACAATTATATTTCTGCTCTTTGTTCTGAAAGAAAAGTTAATTGTTTTATACTTGCTGTATTTTGGGATGGCTTATTTCACCTGGATTATGCTGCTAGCACCTATGAAGACGACAGGTAAAGCCAGGGATTCTCCCAGAGACTTGAGGGGTTTTTTTGCTGGTTGTGGACAGCAGTAGTGCCTGCTACCTTTCCTGGGGCTGGAACCACAGTGTTAGCAGATCCAAACAGAATGATGCAAGATGCCTTTATTTCCCCAAGGAGTTAAGTAGTTCTGTCCTGTAGACCCACATGTTGGTCCTTAGTCAAAACAATCAAACTGAAGTTTCCTGATTTATTTTTTGTTGTTGTTATTAGTCACTGAGCCTCAAAAGTGGGTTGATGCAAAATCACTGAGATTTAAATAATTCTCTCAACTTTTGTTTAAGCCTTCTCTGTCTGGTGCTAAACACAGCAGACACTGTGGGATTTCTGAAGAAAGGTAGTCATGAAATGTAATTTGTCTATCCGTGGTTATTTCGTATTTGTTTAATGAATTCTTTTCCCTTGGTACTGAGTGAATGTAGAAATTGCCAGCAGAAATCACAGGATGAAGGTATGACAATAAAGGCCACACTGAACTCCACCTTAACTTTCGCAAACTGGGAGTTCCACAAACTCTGTGAGTGTGAAACCAGTGTTCAGAGGGAGAATGTGGTACCAGAAGACAATGGGACTGTGACTGACTGTCCCAACAATACACAAAGTCCAGCAAATCTGCCTGAGAGGTTATAAGCCAGGTACATTGACTTCTGCTGTAGAAGAGGATAATTGCTTCCTTCTTTCCTCTGAACAAAATTCTGACGGGATTATCTGCTAAATGATTCATATTGTATGCTTTGATGGTTAATTACTTCCAAAAGTATTTTACTTGCAGAAACTGCTAGTTGTAACTTGAAAGTTACCAGCATCTGTAAGCCCTGTAATGGACTTTTAACTATTTATCATTTCTTAGATGGTGTTGAATCTGATGGACTCAAATATGGAAATCTGAAAGTGCTTGGGAATAGAAGTGTGGGAAGCCAAAGCACAGGGGGATTCTGTGCTGCTGTCCATCTGCAAGTGACCAGAACCAATTGTGGAAAAAAATGGAAAAAAAGGCAACTAGCAATGAGACTGAGCCACTGACTTGCAAGAAAGATGTCTTAGACTGTAATGAAGAAGAAGTCTGTAAAGAGAATGGACTTCTGGTCAGGAACCCTACATCTGCCCTGAGGCTAGTGGAGGATGGCAATAAAGTCCATCCCAGCCAAGAAGACAAAGGGGATGCAGCTCAGATCTCAAATGGTTATTCAGGCGTTCAGAGCTCTGTCCCCTGCAATGGAATGGGAGAGGTGGAAGATGCCCAGTGCGCTGCCCCAGCGGCCACAACCACCACTACTACCACCAGTTCCAACACCTGTGGAGCCGAAGGACCACAGCAGCTGATGGAGCTAGAAGACAGAGAGACCTGGAGTAAAAAAATTGACTTTCTACTCTCTGTCATTGGCTATGCAGTAGATCTGGGAAACGTGTGGAGATTTCCTTATATATGCTATCAGAATGGAGGAGGTCAGTGACTAGTTCTGTATATGATTCCTTAATGGTCAATTTCCTTGCTTATAAATGCATGTCTTAGTGGCTTATTTTAGTATCATATATAACAAAGGACCAAGGGGAAATTACTTTCCAAGCAGATTGGAAACCCTAGATACTGGTATAGAATAACTAAACACATTAAGATGGAAGAAAAACTATTTAGTAACATCTAAAAAATAGCACAGCTAGAATCTGAGTACCTGTTAGGTGCAGATCTACCTTCCAAGAGAAAAGACTTAATACCTGTCCCAAGGAATATTTAAAAATCAGATAAAGCAACGTGTCTAAAACAACTCTTCAGGAATGCTAGGTCTTAGACTCACTAACAGATCAGCAAAAACATAAATGTAATTAAGGAGATCTTGGAAAGGAGTTTTGTCTCCCTAATGTAACAAAGACATTTTACTGGAAAAATAAGTTATTTTAGCTGTATCTTATCTCACAATTGTATCCATTGTAGCCAGTACAGTCTTGGTAAATCCTATGTATACTTGTTACAGAAATATGAGAAGTTTGGCTAGAGTGTTGCTTCTTAGTCACACTGCTAAGTAGTTACTCTTAGGAGAAATCCTATGGTAATTTGGGAGGGGATATGCATTTCCCCTCTGGGATAAAAAGAACTGTTGTTTATGGAGTGCTGGTACTGTTGGAAGAGAAGTCCTATGAAGACTTACAATCATCTGCTTTGTTTCTTGCAGGAGCATTCCTTATTCCTTACACAATTATGGCCATCTTTGGAGGGATTCCTCTTTTCTATATGGAACTAGCACTAGGACAGTACCACAGGAATGGGTGTATTTCAATTTGGAGAAAAATATGTCCTATATTCAAAGGTAAAGAAGGGAAATGGAAAATTACTAGGAACTTTCTTAATAATTAATTTTCCTATAGAGGTGAAATTTCTGAAAAAACAAAAAACATGAAACCCTCATAAAACAAAGTAAGGCTTGCTCTACACAAGATTTTGGATTTGCAAAGGAAGCTTTCATAAAACTTCATGTGGACCTGCATGTACACTCACATACATGATGACATGCAACTCCCAGATTGACCAGACAGAAGCCAGTTCACTTCTTCTGACACAAGCCTGAAAAGAAAAAATAAAATAAAACAAATTGTAATTAATAAAGTAAGTGCAACATTGCTGAATCCAAGACAAAATTAAAACCAGGAAAGACTAAAGATCTGCTACTTCTTTTAAAAGATATCACAAAGAAATGTCTGGTCTGTCGATTGCTATACTGCCTCAGGGCCTTCTAGAGTAAAGGGACCTGTTGAATATGCTTGTTTTCTTTTGCTTCAAGTGTTACAGCTCCAATCTTGTCTTTTTTACTTATTAAATAAAGAATAAATCAATTTAGAAATTAAAATGATTTCTAAATTCCAGTTATTTAGGAACAGATGGACAAAAAAATATAAGCATATTTTGTCTTGGTTAAGAATGGTTTTTTGTAATCAGAGCCACGAGACATTCCAGTGGTGTAAACACTCGAGAGGGTACCTGGACCTCCTGCAGAGCTGTCCCAGGCACTTACTAATTGTAGTTGATGTCATAACCAGCTCATAGTTCATTCCTTCTCTGTTTTTTTTTTTTTTTGGCCTAATGCATACACTTACTTAATGCAATTATTTTGTGCCTTACTAGGAATTGGCTTTGCCATCTGTATAATAGATCTTTACGTAGCTTCCTACTACAACACCATTATGGCCTGGGCCTTTTACTACCTCGTATCCTCCTTCACGGCAGAGCTGCCATGGACTAGCTGCACAAATGCTTGGAACACAGGCAACTGCACTAACTACTTCAGCAAGGACAATGTCAGCTGGTCCCTGCACTCCATCTCTCCTGCAGAAGAATTTTATACGTAAGTGCATGTAAGTGAGGACAGCAACATCAGACAGAATGGAGGAGCAGGTAGCAAGGTCTTCTTTGGAGGGGGAGCCAGACTCTTTATTCACAGTACCCTACTCAAATAGCTGAAGGTGTAGATGTATGTTAGCTTAGTGTGTATGGCAGAGTACTCAATATTTTAGATCAAAGGTTCCCTACCACTGTCAGCTGTCATGACTTATCATTTATCACCACTGGTGTACCATTAATGTCAAACTTCTAATGAAAAAGAAATGAAAATTCCAAATGAGAGAGCTCTGAAGGCTACTTATCAAGGCCTCAAGACTAACTGTAATGCTTAGACCATAGTATGGGACAGTTCAAAGCATATTTAGCATAAGTATTTGTTAAAAAAAAAAAGTATCTATACTGTGTTTTTCTTTCCTCTTTCAGCCGCCAAGTTCTACAGGTGCACAGATCCAATGGGCTGGATGACCTGGGGGGCATTAGCTGGCAATTGACTCTCTGTTTGTTGTTAATCTTCACCATTGTATACTTCAGCATCTGGAAAGGGGTCAAAACATCTGGCAAGGTGAATGCAAAAGCAAGACAAACCAACTTGGTACAATAAAGTCGAGCAGCAGTTCTAAATGAGTCAATTAAGTTGCCAGAGAATTATCTCAGATCATCTTCAGGACAGGGATTAGAGGCTCATGTATTTGGGAAGCACTTACTGTAGAGTGACTGCTACTGTTACCAAGCAATATATGACAAGAATAAGTTATGTCACTGTTCTCTGGATGAGAACAACCCTGCCAAGAGAAAGCATGGGTATATACGTGCAAACTGCCTGTGTACGGTCCTTCTGAGGTCACATGACTATGTTATAAATGCTAAGAGCTAGAGTAAGAATAACTCATTATCACCTGTTAACATTCTACCCATGGCAAATGCTCTCTTCCACTTTTCCCTCACAGGTGGTATGGGTGACTGCCACATTCCCTTACATCATACTCTTCATCCTGTTAGTGAGAGGTGCAACTTTGCCTGGGGCTTGGAGAGGTGTCCTCTACTACTTGAAACCTGACTGGCAGAAACTCCTGGCCACTGAGGTAAAAAAACATTATAAAAAGCTAGAAATTTGCTTTTAGCCTATCAGTGTGTATATGCTTCAATATCTACATTCAGCACAGAGCATGATTAAACAGATGCTTTATCATGAACTTAAAAGCCTGACTTCATGCTCTTGTTTCAAGAGTCATGCTGTTCTTTCTGTAATTATGAAGATTTTTTTTTTTAAGATTAGAGTCCACCATCAATTTAGGTTGAACTAATAGTAGAGTTCTCATGCTGTGGTTGAATAGAATTAGTGATATGATTAGAGAGAAAACAAGTGACAAAACAATTTTTCACCAGGAAAATGGTGAACAGCCTGACATTGCACGAGAAGCTATGGTTGATACTACACTGCAACAAAATCCTTTACCTGTGACAATCACCCTGAGCAAACTAAACTTACTAAGCCCTAACAACTGGTCTAGCTGCAGTTTTTCTGGGTGTGAGGGATCATGACACACTTGGGTAGGCTCTTCCACAGCTAAATCTGTCCACAGTTGTCCATATTTAAATAGTGCAGGTTACTACTGTTGAAGCTTCAGATCTCCATCCTGTGACAAGCTTTGGCAGATAAGCCCAAGGAGACTCTCTGTTGCCACTTAGGCCTGCATACACCACCAAGGTTCAGAAAGCAAGCAAGAACAAGGACAAGACTGAGCTAACCAACAAACCCCATGCCAGTATCTGATTCAGCTTTGAACTATGTGGATGACAAGCAGTCCATCAGGCTCAAGGCTGCACTTACTTCACTCCCTATGAAAGTGTCTAGAGAGGAGGGTGATGGAAAAACCCCAAAGCAATAAATACTACAAATACAGAGATTATAAATTCTAATGTTTGCAAGTCTGCTGCTGCCCAGCTGATATGGAGAGTTTTGAATGAAGAGGAAATGAAAAGACACCAGTCTCTGATAAAGCAACATCTCCAATAAGGGCCCACATCTTCTGAAAAAGCAATAAAGGGCATTGATGTTTTATTGTATGTATCTGAAGTGAGGACAGCAGATTGCAATCTATGTGCTGGACGATGACAGAGTTCTGTCTGCAGATGATACAGGATGGCCTCACATGATGGAAGAGAATATTAGAAATGAGGTGTAATGAACTCCATGTTTCAATCAATAGAGGATAAATGAATGAGGACTTTCACCTTCAGAAAGAGAACTGATATTGCACTTTGGAACACTACTCATTAGGCCACTTTTCAAGTACAACAGGCTTTTCATAACAAGATCATCTCACCTGCATCTGTCAAGACTACAACAAAGCTGAACTGAGTCCTAAGGACTAGAACTGCATCCACACTGTCAAATGTTATTTCCACAAATCTAGGAAAAATCTGGCAGTGATCATCTACTACTTAGCCTGGAGGACACACAGCCAAACACAGGACTATTCCACAGCACACAGAGTTTGGAAGAAGATGGGCCAAGCCTACTGCAAAGTCATGGATAGAAAGTTCTCTATACATGGCAAAACTTGTGTTAAACTGATTACAGGCAAATCACTGTGGATTAATCTAAGATGCTGTCAGAAGTGGAACTGCCAGTGAGTGCTTGCAATAGTGCAGACAGAGAGAAGCACTGCATAGGCACTAAAATTACAGTGGGTATTTGCAGCTCCCACAGATTTACAATAAATATTCATATTTCAACATGCTCTCTTAACAAAACGTTTGTTGCACCAGGACTAGGGTATAGGCAGACTAGTGAAACATGGTTTTGTAGGCCTAAATGATATTCTGAATATGCAAAACTCATTTAATCTGTTTCATGTCATCTTTTTCTTGGTCTTCAATATTTTTCAGGTTTGGGTGGATGCAGCAGCTCAGATTTTTTTCTCTCTTGGACCAGGTTTTGGTGTCTTATTGGCTTATGCCAGCTACAACAAATTCCATAACAACTGCTACCAGTGAGTTCTACCTTATTTTATAAGTAAAATGGAGTTTAAAAAAATATAACTGTGGGTATTTATGAAAAAGAAACACAGTACTGGTGAAAGAATTTTCAGACCTGTGTGCATACAAATCAAACAGAAACATAACTGAGTCCTTATTGAAAGAATCTGCACTCTAAAACATTCCTTCTCTGATGTACCTACCCTAAAGAGAGAGAATCTTTACCAATTGCAGCAGGGAGTCTCAGGTGTGGAAATTTGCCACAACAAAATGGAATAAACCCCTGCCAAACAATCACATCATCATTATTTAACCTCAGCAGTCAGTTAGGAAATTACTTTTTCTTTTTCAAGAGTCTTGAGCTGAAATGCAGTTTATAGTTCTTTCCTTGTTCTCTTAAAAAATTCTATTTGTAACTTGTAAAATAAAATTCTCAATTCTTGAACATTCTATTAGTAATCTCTATGTTTTAGAACACCACTATACATTCAGCATTCAGTCCAGTGTCAGACTCATGTTACAGCATCTGTTTGAAATGGAATAAGAACAAGTTATGATTTGGTTTTTCTTTCTCTCTTTCAAATCTGCTGCTTGTTTGTTTTTTTCTAAACTGTATTCCCCTAGTTTTTCTAGGAGCCTCTCCAGATCATTAACTGACCTCATCTGGTAGTAAACTACCCCTTCTAGCACATGCCAGTTCCCTGATACGAGTTAGGTCTTCCATTGCAGAGATGCTCTGGTTACCAGTACCGTGAACTGTGTGACTAGTTTTGTGTCTGGATTTGTCATTTTCACTGTGCTGGGATACATGGCTGAGATGAGGAATGAAGATGTATCAGAGGTTGCCAAAGACACTGGTAAGCTGACTTTTTGCATACATTTCTCAAACTGCTTCTAAGACAGACTAAATCTGTATGTTGTCTTCTAGATTGAGAACAGCCCAAAGTATGTGAAACATTTGGTATATAATTCAGGATATTGACTTACTTTTTAATCAGGGCACTTTATACAGTTCAGCTAAGAATTATTCTCTAAAGCCAGTATACAGCTGTCATATTGCATATAGCTTCACAGACATGGTGGCAACTGCACACTGCAAAATAACCCCAGGGGAGTTTTCCCCTGGAAGACAGTGCAGTTAAACAGCCTGTCCTCCTCACAGCAGTACTGCCCTAACAAATACCCCACTTCTCTGTTCTGGTATCAGGACCCAGCCTTCTCTTCATTACATATGCTGAGGCCATTGCAAACATGCCTGCTTCCACTTTCTTTGCCATCATCTTTTTCCTGATGCTACTCACGCTGGGATTAGACAGCACGGTGAGTAGACAGTATGGGAGCCAGCAGAACCTCTCTGATTACATGTAGAGTATGGCTTTACCCCCACAAAGATCAGACAAAACAGAATTACAGATATTACACCATCACTAAATGGTTTAAAGCATCTCCATGTGCCTTCTCTAAGACAAAAACCATTATTCCAATTATGACCTAACTAGGCCTAAACAAAATTAAATGATTGGTCAATGTCATACTGACACAATCAGTAACAGACCTGGAAACACAACCAAAGCACTTGATTCATAAACTCCTGGTTGAATGTAGCCTTCCAGGCTCCTTCTCTCTTGAGCTTGTAAAATTGCAAAGCAGTTATTAAATTCTGGAACTTTTTCACACTAATTGGTTTTAAAAGGTGGGAACTGGAGGCAGCCTTCTCCACAGCACTGTGAAAAGGAGATGTTCTAAAAACTTGCCATGTAAGCCTGTTTCTACAGATTGAGAACCAGCTCTTTCCAGGAAGGTTAAACCAAATTTATTTCACAATCTGAGTTCTAGTGAGCAGCATCCTGCTTGCAATATAGTACTTCCTCTGGATGACAGACACTACCTACTGATATGGGAAGACTCTCCCCACCTTAAAGAGTTTAAAAGTTCCAAAGAAAGACTGTCTAACCGAGTCACACCACCTGTACAGGCAGAACAAAGCATTTTAAAGCAGGCAGAACTGCCCTCTGTTATTCCACTGATGTTTCTGTGCTTTTCAGTTTGCAGGACTAGAGGGAGTGATTACTGCAGTGCTGGATGAATTCCCACATGTCTGGAGCAAACGCAGGGAGTTGTTTGTCCTTGGTCTGATCATCATTTGCTTTTTGGGGTCATTAGCAACCTTGACATTTGTAAGTATTTCACCCATTCAGCTTTTCTTACCAGCAGTTTTCCTGCAAATGACATCTTGGAGGGGGCAGTATTTTTTGAAGAGAGCTTCAAGAAATCAGATTAAATCTCTAGCCTGTCTTCTTTATGCATGAGAAATCCACATTTGGAATGAATATGAACAGTATCTCTCATTAGGAAATTCAGAAGAACTCTAATGTGCAACACATCATAAATGTTGCAGCCACTGCTCCAGCTGCTGGATCAAATAAAGCAGACAGCCTTCCACATTTTATATGTGGCTTACTTCTAGTTCACAAAAGCTCTGTGTTTAAAAAGAATGAGAATTGTTATTTTAATTTTTGTAATGTTTGAAATATATTATGAATGTTAAAAAGAATGATCAAAAAATTCTCTGCCAGAAAATGCTGTTAATTGACTTGCTGTTCTCCAAAACTTTCTAGCAATGGGTTTCCTGGGTCAGGCCAGAAATCATGATCAGTCACACCAGAGTCTCTGTGGGGCTTGTGAGATTTCATTTTCACAACAAGCAACATTTTGAATAATGAGCATAATGATCATAAGGGACAAGGAAACAATACTTGGCTTTCCTGCCATGTTTCACTCCACTTGCTCATTTATGTGCAATTTCCTTCTCATTTAAAGCATTTTCTGTAAGAGGAAATTTAGTTCCTCCCTGAGACACAATGCTCCTCTCCTTTGTGATTCTAGATCCCAAATAGAAAGCAAAGTAACACCTTATTTGTGTTCACTAAAGCTGACTCAAGTTGGAGAAAGAAGATGCTGTCACAGAAAGTCATCCCAACACCCCCTACTGTATCTCACTTGTTTATTAAAATCCAGCTAGAACTGCCAGCAGATTCAAAACCAAGTTTTAGCTGTTCTGCATGGCAGAGCCACTGCTGAAGTATGTTCACAGAGAGTGAGCAGATGAGGAACATGCTCAAGGATTTCACTGGGAGGAACAGCCACAAAGTGAGGGACAGAACTGATGGCATCATCCATCTGGGAACACTCTTGTCCAGATGAAGGCAATAATAAACCAGTGTTACAGGATTTCCGTCACAGGATCTTCAGTTCACTGATAATGTGACCTCCTTTCTAGGGAGGTGCATATGTGGTAAAGCTGTTTGAAGAGTATGCCACTGGTCCAGCTGTCCTCACTGTTGTGTTTCTGGAAGCAGTTGCTGTGGCCTGGTTCTATGGTAAGTCTACTGCCTCCTTGACAAACACTGTTAACCCCAGCTCCTGAGCTTCTGCACTGTACTATTTTCTCTGTTTCTACAGAAAAGATCACTGATGGCTGTTTACCAAAAGTTTACCAAACCTTTTTCAAATCCAATGATTACTAAATCTGTCAGAATTATTATTAATTGTTTACAACAGAAGTAGAGTGGCATCTAAAAGTAAGAAGAGCTATAATGCAGAATAATATAATAAAGTGTTATAGGAACAAAGGTCACAGAAGCATAGACTCATTTAGGTTGCAAAAGACCTCCAAGATGGTCAAGTCCAACCATTGTCCCCACACCCCCATGCCACTAAACCATGTCATAAAGAGCCATATCTACACATTTTTTGAATACCTCCAGGATGGTGACTTCACCACTTCCCTGGGCAGCCCATTCCAAAGATTAACCACTCTTTCAGCAAAGAAAGTCTTTCATGATGCCGCCTTCATTTATTTGCTGTGTGTACAAAACACTGTGCATCTACTTAAGAAAAACTTCTACCTGCTATCACCACTCTCCTCCCACTTTTCTCCACAGGTGTCACCCAGTTTTGCAACAATGTGAAAGAAATGATAGGCTTTACCCCAGGGTGGTACTGGCGAGGTTGCTGGGTAGCAATTAGTCCCATCTTCCTTCTGGTGAGTTTGTTTATAGATTTTTCTTTCCAGCACAAGAAAATCACCATGAAACAATACATCTACTTAGGCTTTGAAAAACTTACAGAATTTTCTTGTGAAGTTCTTTAATAACAATTTTTGTTAAGCAAAAAAGGCTTAAAAAGTGAAAAATGCAGTATGAAGCTGCAAGGTCTTGTTACTAAATCACTGCTTCAAGGATTTTTGTAGATGAGCTAGCTAAATAAGACTGGGTTCTGAATAGCTCCCCTCCTTCTTTCTACTGAACAAAGTTACTTTATCGCTTTACATTTACTTTAGCAAAATGAAGCATGAAAAGAAGATGATGAAACATACTGCCTGGGGAGGAAAACCAAAATAAGTAAAAATACTGTCTACTGTCTCAGCAACTGTTGACTGACAAGTTTAGAATATTCCACCTAAAAATTACAAAAGTTACTTGCAACCTTTATAAATCTATAATTCAGAATTGGAACTACTGTCCCAATTTTTGACTTGGCAGTATTATTGGTAACAGTTTAACATTGTGATCCATAATTAGTTCAAGCTTATTTTATTGTCCCTAGCCCTAGCGGGAGCAGAGCAGGTCAAGATGGAGTTTGTGAAGCACTGAATGTAGATTTAAGACCTACAGAGTGAATTCCAAACACTTGTAGTGATCAAGGCATAATCAACAGATTTTTATTTTATTACTGCTAGCAAAAGGGAAGAAAAGGCTATAAATAAGTGTGACACCACAAATAATTTTTATAGTACTGTCCTCTTTGTGATCCTAAAACAGTAAAATAATCAGAAAGGAATACAGCTCTGGTGATGTGGTTCCTAGGCAGAGCTATTTGCATTCTCTGTGGAAACTAAACCAGAGCAAGGAAAGCCCAGGAGCTTGTATGTTATTTCTGTATGGAAAGTTTGCTGGTAATCCTGATCTTGTGACAATACTCTGGAAAAAAGGAAGTCAGATCCTTCCAAGGATAGTCACAAATATTATTCCTGTAATATTCAACTAAGGATTTTTCAGTCATAAAGGATAAGCACAGGAAAATGATCTAACAGCATTAATCAAGCTGATGCCAGAATACTATCCAAGCTAGTATTACCATTGCCAGAATACTATTCAAGCTACTATTACCATTCATAGAAGCTAACAAAGAACTGAAATGCTATGGAAAACTATCACAGAAAAGATAAAATGTGTAGAAAAGAAGTAAGTAATAAGGAAAAAAATTAATGTGCATAGCTTATCACAGAGAAAGCTGAAAGCAGATGTGATTACCACACTAAGTACTTTAATGGTATTTGAAAGGGCACTAAAAGGATCTACAACCCAATAAGGGACAGCATAAAACACCACCCCAGTGGCTATGAGTTAAATGCAGACAAAGCAGAATTGACACTGATAATGTAGCCAAGGGAAACTGTACACTTCCCATTTCAGGTGGCTTAAAATGATGATGATCCCTTTCTGGAAGTGAGCTGCAATCCAGTTGTAAGTGTAACTGGAAGACATTCTGCACACTGGTACCAATTCATCTGACTTTGTCCATCTAACATCTTTCTATCCTTGAAATGTTTAAGTGAGGTCCTGAATTTTCTGTCTACTGCTTCTTGAGCAAGAAACACCCCCATGTGTATTTATGGAATAAGCAATCCATAGGAGAATTTTTACCTAATTCCTTTCAGTTACTGTTTGGGCTGTATTCTGAAGCTCCTCAGCTCTTTTAAACTTTGAGGGAAAGTCTAGGTATCCAAAATTGGTTTGTTTGTTTATGTTCCTAAATCCATACTAATGTCATTTAGGAATTTTTTTCAACATTGACATATGTTTAATTCTTCTTAAGTCCTACTCATTTTTCTTTTTAGTTCAATGCTATGTTGGGACACAAGAGTTCCTAAAGTAAATATGTGCCATCAAAATACTCATACTTTGCTGTTTTCTCTTCCAGTTTGTCACTTGCAGCTTTCTGTCCAGTCCTCCTGAGCTACGGCTTTTTGATTATAATTATCCTTACTGGACCACAGTAGTGGGTTATTGTATAGGAACCTCTTCTATCATCTGTATTCCAATCTACATGGTTTATCAGTTGATCATCACTCCAGGAACACTTAAGGAGGTATCCACAATGCTCTGTTGCTTCTATTTGACTTCTAGGAAGGAGCTGATTCCTAGAAATATTACATGTAGATTTTTCTAGAGCCTGATGCCCCAGGACTTGAGGATTATTGCTGCTCTGTTCCTAGCCAGCTGATAGCTAGTTGTCTTCTGCTCATTCTGAGCGATTCACAAATCCCCCCCATATCTTAATGATGACATATTAATATAAAATATTCAATCAAGTCATTATTTTCAAGCTCTGGTGAACTGGAGACTTCTCCTAGAAATCATACAAGACAGTACTGTGTGAATGAGGCAGTGAAAGATTGGTTCCCTTGGGTATATCTTTAAGAACAAGTTTTCTATTTCTCTCCCACACTTACTAAGATTTTGCTAGCCTGAATCTGTGGCAGCTTGTGACATCATTTTGGGGATTTCTGCTAAGTTCACATAAATACCAGTTCAGAAAGTGTATATTCAGCTGGCTCAGAGTATCCAAGTAAACTGCAAAGTCCTAAAGCATTAATACAACATCTGCCAAACTTTGATTCAAATTATATGTTACAAATAATTAAAACCTAACACTGTGTACTTCTATAGCACCTTGAATCTTCGTGGTGCTGAGAAACAGAAGCCTGAAACATCCTTGTGTCATAGTTCAAGAGGTGTAACTCAAACTAAAGTAATATTTTTATTATAAATCTCTTCCCAAATAGCTGTCACGTTATGTATTACTTCCAAAATGAATCTGATATTGATTTCTTTCCAACAGCGAATTCTGAAAAGCATTACTCCAGAAACAGCTACAGAGATTCCTTTCGGAGACATCCGCATGAACGCGGTCTAAGCTAAGGTGTTTTCAGAGGAGAGAGGGGGGAGCACAACGTGTACCTTTTCTCTCACCAAAAGAATTACTCTTCCATTTGAGACAACAGGAGGAGTCTTCTGTGGAGGCTGCATCACCCACAACGGGCATTTGGAAACATGATGCCTCCAGCACATTTATCTAAGCAATTCAATGAAATCTACTGTGCACTTCTAACCAGACTGAACTGAGAAGTAATTAGTTCTGGAAACAGGAGGATGTCTGTGTGCTCCGTGGGTGTGCAGGGGCAGTCTGAAAGCTTGTGTGAACGTGTAAGCCACTATAGGACGAGTAGCAGTGAGTAGGGTTAGGTGTAGAATCCCAGTCTGTGGCAGTACTCCTGTATCTTCAATGTGATCATTCGTACTGGGCAATGCTGTATTTGCTTCTAAGGTTCTAATTGCTTAAAACTACATTGAAAAATACAAAAATATTTCTGACAGCCATACATTACTCAAGTAACACAGGGTTTTATAAAGTAGGAATAAAACCCCAGTCAATTCCCTAGATTTGTAGTGGAGTAGGTGAAGGAAGAGGGAACAATCCTGAGCAGCATTCTATCCAGCTCTGCAAACACTAGCACACACATTTGGTAGCGTTATTCTCCTTTTAATTTCCTGCATTTTGAAGATGGTAAAACTTTCTATTGTTTCTTATGTAACAGATAGTACAACAGCATTTTTTTCTTTCTAATGTCATAGGCTTCACTTTCTTTTAGACCCAATCAAGCCCCAAAAGCTCACCAGTGGTTACTTGACAAACACCCAAGTTGCTAGTACTTAACTATACTGTTTTCGTGACTAAGCTAGATATTCACAGGCATTGTCCTGACAGACCTAACACACCCAAAGAAACTACAGATCAACAATGCATTTGTTTGAGTTCTGATGCCAAAATGTGGAATCAAAGATCTGCTTCTCTGCTTTGCTTGGCTTTAAAAAAAAAAATTTCAAAACTAAAATTTGCTGGAACCTGTGGCTTTTCTGTTCTTTCCTAGTACAGAACTGAAGTTTAAAACAATCCTTTTGGCTGACAAAGTACATTTAACAAACTATACAAATCTACTTTGAAGATTTATTAGCTCATATTCTAGTGTGAACACATTTGGTTTTCACCCTCAAGAGAAGGGAAATATTTTTTGAAAAGGAGTAGAGTTCAGAAGGATTGATTCTCATCAGAGCTATTTCTATTAACTTTCAAGGCATTGATGACATGCACATTAATTTCCATGCACATACTAACCATGCTCTCTAAATGTAATCACCCTTCAGACTGACTGCAACTGCCAAGCCAGCTGGAGGACAACAGTTGTGCTGCAGTTACATGGAAGTTCAGACAAACCTAAGTAGGCGCACAGGTTGTAAGTAAAACAAGACAGAGGATAAAAGTCTCTTTTGTGTCTCATGGTCTACACAGGTAACATGCTGCTAAAATAAACAAGGATTTGCATTCTTAGCAGCAGGCATTAAGAAACCTACTGAAGAGTCTATATGGGTACAAGTAATGATGGTGTGTTTGCCTTTTGAGAACATTTCCATCACTTCCACCAATGGTTTTCTCCCTTAGTTGTACAGACATCTCCTAGATTGACTGGAGTTCACTTAGCTTTACATCTCAAGCCCAACTTCCAATAAGGAAATAACTTACTTAAAGGGACAAGGACCGTTCTTTTGGAACTACAAACAAAAGACTCCTAAACCATTTTTGAAAAGGGAATATGTTCTTTCATTATCATCAGAATAAAAAACAAAAGAACTCTGTCTTATTGGATAATTATTCCTAAGAAGTAGTTTTATAAGCCTTTAAGTATATTTGAAAACTACTTCCAAAACAGGCTAACATTGTTGTGAGGAAGAAAGGAACAGTCTGGGAATACTTTTAGTATTGAAAAGTTATTGCTACCATTTGAAAAACTATTGATTTAAAAAAAAAATGTTATGAATTCATTCATTGAAAAAATACATATGAAATGTCACTGTGAAATGAATGAGGTGCTCGTGCATCCAATGTCATGTAGGAAACAAAGGAGAAAACCTACCCAGCAATCCTTTTTTTTTCTCCTAAATGTATAATTATTTTAATAGATTGCTAGATAACTCTTACAACCAGAATTTCTTGCCAGACTTGATACCATTTTATGCTAGGCTCACTAAGAAAAAAAACCAAGACAAGACCAAAAAAACACTCCCTGCTTCCCTCCACCCTAACAACACCAAACTTACAGTTCCAATTTTTGAACATTTGTGTATATCTATTTCCAAAAGCCTCTTAAAACAATCTGCTGCCATTTATTAGGAAAGATGAAGGCAAGGACAGAAGTGGTTGAGTTAAATATGAGCATTATCTGCATCAAAGTTTTTCTTTCAGCCCTTGGAAAAAACAAACTGGGAACATTATTTCTACTGGAATAATTTAGAGAGTAATAACTGCAGGACTCGCTGCTATTCAGTGTGCAATACATGTGAAATCTTTTATATCATTCAAAATAGCAAATAGCAAAAGATGCATCTTTAATTTGTATTTCTTAAACTAATATACATTACATTATAAAATACACAACAGACACTGGCTCTCTGTGTGATTTGAGCACAGAATGCTTAAGTAACTTCCCACAAAATGCCACTAGCCTCTAGTGGACTAAAAGTCAGCCAAGAAGCCCTGCTAATAATACAAATCATGCTAATAATAACAACAGTCACAGTTTAAAACAGGACAAGGTCTCTCAGCTTGGATTTCGCAGCTGAAAAATGAGAATAATGGACTCCAAGTACAGATGTACTGACAGAGGGTGAAAGTCTGTAAAAGATCTAAAATGCACCACAGACATACACATTCACAGAAAAAATACTTTTAGAAACAAACAGCCCAGAAGATTATTTGTTATGTTAGGTCTCTGCTCTATTTTCACTAGGATAATTCAGTTTCAGAGCATCATGGGAACTGGGGATAAGGAAGACCTCCAAAAATACACTGAAAAGACTTTTCCTAAATAATAAAAGATCAAAAACATCCATGTTTTCATTCTCTAAAAGCTGAACTTGCAAGGCAAGTTATTTTTTGTTACATGGCATACTGAAATTTTCCCATCTTCTTATGCTAAGTTCATTTTTTAGTATTTATTTAGCTAAGTGGATGAAATATTGAGAAACTGGTTTATTTTTATCATTGATTTTTTTTCCCTTCCTTTTACATATCCATCTGAAAACATTCAGAGTAACCCATATTTATCAGGCAGCTCATCAAGCAGCCATACACCAAACATTGTTTTTGTACAAAAACTAGTTATACCAAATAGGCTGCATCACAATTGAGTGTTTTGAGGCAAACAAAGAAATTATTTCTCTTCAGCTCACCTTCCACTTACCTATCACACAAGTACATCCTACCCTCTGTTCTGAACAGTGAAAAGGAAGTTATGAAACTGGTAAAGTAAGAACATGTTTGCCTTTGAAGAAAAGAGAATTAAACCAGAGATTTAACTGTACAGAACTACGTATTCCCTTCAACTTGTACTTGATACACCTGTATTAATTTATGCAGCTCTTTAGTTTCTAGTGTTGCAAGCTGACTGTAAGTCATCAGTATGTGCCTTGTACTGTAAACTGTTATTGTAATAAATTTAATATTCCCACTCCATCTGTAGATGTCTCTTGTGCCTCTCTCTTATAGGAAGAACAAAAATAAAACAATTCCAGGAAAAAGCAGAATATCTAATCCAGTGTATTATACCAACAAGGCCTCCCTGACAAAAAGCAGAGGGCTCCCTTCAGTGTTTGAACCCTGGCCCACTGCTGAATACTTTCATTCTCATACTCCAGCAGAACCAATCCATATTACATTTGTTTAAACATAACAGCAAAAGCAAACTGATCCAGGCTTGGAGTTAAGTGCATAGCTACTTGATTAGCTTACATATAAAACTCATTCATTTTTGAGTCTTTGTAAATTGGCAGGCTTGGCATGTAATTTTAGTCACATTTTGTCTCATTATTAAGGCTGCTGAACAAAATATTAGAGGAGGACCAATCAGAATCTTTTTTCTTAATAGTAGTTCACCTACCATAGCATAAAAGTGATAAATCTACTACAAAACAAAGTGAAATAAACCATTATGAAAAGTGCTGAAAATGTATTCAAAGAACTACAACCACTGTAAGATATTCTACTTAGCAAGTTATAGTTGGGAGATAACTTCACTCTTGATCATGAACCTTTGAACAGACAGACTGGCAAATCTAAAACACTGCTTCCAGTAGACCAAGCAGATAAAATTGTAATGCATGAAAAAAGACTTGTGTACTTATTTCACAGAAAAAGATGCAGTAAAATACGACAAGCATTTAAAAAGACCCACACATTAGATCCAGTATGTATCTTGCACTTTATTCAAGTGTTTCTGTACATCAGGTCCCTAAAAACCAAAGCCACACATAAATAAAAAGTTCATAGGTCAATATGCATTTAACTTACAAAATGCCACAGTAAGTACTGAAAGCACCTGGATTATTATCCAGGCTGTTTTTCTTGCTACTTTCCCACTTTCACAGATCTGTTTCTCATTTTTAAGAGCATCACTTGGCAACAATGACTCCTACTAAAGTCTGAGAACACCTTTGTTTCAGCAGAGCTCACTGTTCCAGCTGGTAGAAGAGTAGGAGCTGCCAGGGGAACAACTTCGCACCTGATGTGGTTTAACACTCCCAGGTCTCACCCAGTGTCAAGGACAGGGCACTGAAGGCCAGGGTGGACAGTCAGCCAAATTCAGTATCTCAACTGTATTAACAGACTAAGGGTGTGTATCAAGTGATCCATGAAGCCATTTCAAAAGTTGTTCTATTCTGGCACAGACAATTTCTTAAATGCAAGCTGAATTCATGCAAGCTAGGATTCATCTCCTGTACAAGAGTCCATGCAGCAGTGGCTTTTCCTCTTGGTTGACAGATCTAGCATGTTTGTCCATCACAGGGACATTAATCTTCCTCCTTCTCAATGTAAGGTTTCGTACCGACACGTGCCATTTGCCTTGCCAAGTAGCGGTCCCTTGCTGACATGACCGTCTCATCATTGCTCCGTTTGGCAAATTTGCTCATGCTCTCAGGCTTCTGTGCTTGTTCTTTCTCCTCCTCCTCCCCTTCTTCTCCAGCTTTATGTTTCTGCACAGACAAAATTCCAGAGCTGGATCTCCCCTTTTCACCTGCCTCTCTCTCTTTCCCCTTTCTCTCTTTTTCCAGATTAGTCTCTCCATCTTTTTCTAAAGAGGCAGGAGTACTTTCCCTCCTCTCTCTGTATTTCTTTTCATCACTACTGTATTTCTCCCTCCTCTCCTTCACAAGATCCTCCTTTTCTCTGCATTTCTCTCCTCTCCCCTTCTCTCTGTCATTATATATATCTTTAACATTTCTTATTCTTTCTTTCTCTCGCTCCTTTTCTGAGCCCTTCTCTTCTCTCTCCTTTGCCCTTCTCCATTCTCTGTCATGTCCCTCCCTCTCTTTTCTTTCCTTCCCCCTTTGTTTATCATCTTGCTCTTCTCTCCTTCTGTGATTATCTTTGTTAGTGTGATCCCCATATCTGTGTCGCTCCTCCCTTTCCCTCTGGTGATCCTTTTCATGGGTCCTACTTCTCTCATAATCTCTTTCCCTGTATTGTTCATCATTTCTGCTTCTGCTTGGTCTGCTCTCTGCCTTCTTTGCAAGATGACTTGTTTGGGTTTTTGTGCGCACTTCTTCCTCCACACTGGATGAGCTTGGTGATCTGGAATGCCACTGGCTCTTGTGACGTTTAGCCTCCTCTTCACTGCTCACAGAGCTTCCTCTCCTCTTCTTCTTTTTCAAATCTGCTTTACTATTTTTGTGTCTCTTATCATTGTCGCTACTACCATCAGTTTCTAAGTCAGTATCACTGTCTAGATTATTATCTTTTTTTGCAGATGGTTTCAGCCTTTGTCTTTCATATGAGCATTTGTTCTTTTCACTGGATTCATCATAAGAACTGTCAGGTTTCTCTTCCTTTATCCTACATTTTTTATGTTAAAAAAGAAAAAAAAAAGTTAGAGAGCCTGAAATCTCAAGACTTCTCTACAAACTTGACTCCTGGTGAGGACTGAAGCAAAAGATGCTGCTGAAAAGTCTAACAAAGCAAATCTGTCTGCGGCTTAGGTTCCAGGAACCCAGCACGAAAGGTTTCCATTAAGTATCTGCATCTGGTTTGCTGATTAATACAAGCTGCTGAATTTATCTAAAAGAATGACTATGTTTAAGTATCTGTAGCCTCTACCTGAAGAAAAAGACACAGATTTGTCTTCTTGTGCAAGTTTTTAACAAGACATACATTTTTTCTTACATGTTTATTCCTATATTCGTGTCAAGTAACTATCCAGAGGAGCAGCAGGTTGTATGCTCTGTTGACAGAGGTAGGAACACAGCTTCCATTAGTAGTAGTACTAGATTTGATTTTAATCCAGTATTTCTGAAGATCTCACTGTTGTGGCTAGACAGAAATCTGTATCTTCTAACAGCTCATAGATTCTTAAATACAAAAAGACAACCAATGGAGGACCAATCTGGCAGTAGACAGAAAGGTGGTATATCCTTATACTATAGACATAGTCAAGAATTCCCTTATTTCAGTTAGCTGCTTCACTTCACTGTGATCATATTCATCATTCAAGAACTTAACTTTCTTGATGAAAGCTGCATTTTTTGCAAGCACTTAACTAGCAACATCCAGGTTTAAAGCCTATCTCAAGTGAGGTTTAACCTGAATTAATCCTTTGAAATGATCAGTATATGTTACATACAATAAACATCCCTTTCACTATAATTATCTACAGGGCAGAATTTCATAATCTCAAATAATTCAGCCTCATCTCATTACTTTGCTTTGGAATGTGCACATATTAAGATTTTAGAAGATTCCCACTGGATTTTCTGTAAGTTTGATTAATTTCCTTTTTCCACAGCATAAACACTCAACTAATTTTTTTCTATGAAGCTGTAAATGTGGAGCAAGTACAAAGTTAGAGATTCACATTCCTTTCAGAAAATGCATCTCACAACATCATTTCCTATGACTTAACTCTATGCTTGTTATTTTACTTTTTGTCTCCCTCATGATTCAAAATATGGAACTTAATGCAGATTGCCAAATATTACATAAACAAAGGTAAATGGAAGTTTGAATACTACCAAGCAGTATTACAAGTAAGATGTCTTCTTGATATTTTATAAACAGCATCCATCTCCTGCTTGTTTCTCTCTTATAATCTATACCACTGATGATCATTAGACATGTTCCCAAATAATTCATCTAATCAGCTATATTAAGTCATCACCTTACCAATGTTTTAGTACTCTCTCTCTAATTTTTACAGCCAGAAACAGACTTATATCTGAAAACTTTCTGGAATCTTGTCCTACCTGGCTTCACGGAAGCTGCATTTAGGCACCTCTTCTTCCCCTACTCTCTGGTTTAAAAGATGTCTGTAAAATCCACTGAGATCCTTCTGTTTGGTCACATCCAGGTATGCTAAGAGAAAGAAAGTAATGTTGGATTTACTGTGCCACAGGTACTCATCAGACACATCTCACAAGTGGTAGACACAACGAAGACTCCATCCTGGAGATTTTGAAGTCCAGAGAGGAAAAAGCTCCCAGCAACCTAAATTGACCTCATAGCAGACAACACTTTGAGCAGGAGGCTAGAACAGAAGACCTTCAGATGTCCAGTCCACCCTGATTTATCTTATGATCCTATATATATTCCTGGGACACTGCAGAAAGGAATGTAAGCATCATTGTACCCCAGGCTTGGGACTCTTCAACAACTGTCCCCTTCTCAAAAGTAGCAACACAAATCATACTGACACACAAAGACAGAAGCTTTGTTCCTTCAGTAACACATACAAAGGAAAATAACAAAGTGGGATCTGATTCGGTATCTGCTATGTGGCCCTTGTTGATTTTAATTACCTCAAGCCTCACAGACCAGATGACAATGCTGTAAATTGGATACAAAGCCATACTTATTTTTAAGGGGAGTTATTTTAGTGTGAATCTCACCCTCAAGAGCTGCCTCTCTTCTTTCTCTTTCCTCCTCCTCAGCTCTTTCTTGCAGCTTCTTCTTATAGGCTGAAGTCACAAAAGCCTCTTTGTGAGCAAACTCTCCTCCTTCCATTTCACGCTCCTTCTGAATTTTCCTTTCCATTCTTTTTTCTTGCTCCTTCTTTCTAATCTCAGCTGCTTTGAGGATATTTTGGATGTATCTGGGCTAAATAGGGGAAAAAAAAGGTATCATGCTGAGATGTACTTGAGGTGAGGTGGCTGAGAAAACACAAACAGGAGATGTTGAAGAAAGCTGGTAATGGAAGCAAATTGACAGAAGCTAGTCCAAACATATACTCACAGTGTCAGTTAGCTATGTAAAATGAACCCTCACTACCTTTTAGATAACTAACATACCATGCTTCCCAACAGCAAAAGAGGATGCTCTATTCAATCAAAACATTCAGCCCATCTTTGACTAGGATGATTTTTGCTCTGAGTGAAATTAAATGTTTTCTGATTTCTCATCTCTCTGTCTCCTGTCTTGTAATAATTTTGCCTTTCTATTGCTGTAACAGAAAGCTCCCTTTTATACACACCTCACCTGACAAGAGCTTTAAAATTAAACAGAGTAAGGAACAATGAAAATATCACTTGTCAGGAAAATTCATCAATGCTTTGAAACAAGGCATTGGATGGTGGAAATTGGCTCCAATTTCACCAATGGAAGTTAATTAAATTAACTGCTCCAGTTAAGCACACTAGTGAGTGTGAAAGAGCAATTTCTGTTCATTGGCTTAATAGTAAGAGTCTTTATTTTCATAAGTAGTGTTGTTTCAGGGCCCACTGTCTCTAATACTGTTACCCCACTGTAACATTCTCTTTAGAAGTACACAGAAAGATATGCTATATGCAGTTGGGTGGGAAACTTGCAGTCTGCCACCCTCCAGAATACCACTGGATCAGGACTCTGAAGTATCTGATGAACTAACAGTTTTGGCAGAATTCTTGCAAATTACTACAAATTAGTAAAAGGATTTGTGCACAATACTTGGATGCTCCATGAGAAAATGCTCTTGGCCAAGCTTAAAAGTTAATCAATCACAGTTACTCCAAGCATACAGAGATCAGACAGACAGCAAACATTTTCAGGTATTGACCTTTTTGTCATCTTTCCCAGATAACAGTCTGGCATTAATTTCTTTCTTCTTCTGCTGCATTTCATCATAAATGCTGTCATATTCATACACTGTAGCATCTTCCTCCAAAGCCTTTTGCATCTCCAATTTAGTCTGAAAGAATAAGAAAGGGAGGAGAAGATACTAAAAAATTAACCATGAAATGTTAACTATTTTCAAACATTTTATTCCTATATTGTAATTTAAACTGTTCATTGGAACATTGACTGTAAATTAAAAATAGTCTCATGAACAAAGTTCTAAAACTGTTTACCAGAACTGAGAAAGTAACCAACCAAATCATCATCAGTATCTGCAGTTACAGGAAACAGAGGAATCAAAGCACCACCAGTGCTTTTCCACAATACTGGAAACTTCTTAATGAGCAGACTCATTCAACAAATCTTTGGGTTGTTTTTTTTTAAATAAACAGTAATCAATATTTCAATAAATTTTCCTGTCTGTTTTACTCTATAGTTTATCCCCCTTCCCTAAAGCTCCAAATAGTAAGTATGTACCAATACAATTCAGGACATGATTCCTTATTTCACAGTTCTGCCTTCACTTTGTAGAGTCAAGTTGGAAGCAAGAACTGTGAAACTGTTCAGGTTTCTTTCAGGGTAATTAATTCTGCAGTTGCATAATTAGGCTTCTGCAATTATTTAATAAAAGGGAACAGATAAAATAATTTCTTAACCTGCCATGGGCAGGAAGAGTCTCCACATCTTACCTGCTTCATTGCCTGTTTTTTCAATCCTTCTTTCTGAAGGCTTTCACCAACAGAAGGCTGTAAGAAGGAAACAACACAGAAATAAATTACATTGTCATAGCTCATATTTTTCTGCCTCTTTAACAAACTACTATATAACAATCCCATTACATAAGTCAGTCTCTCACTTCAAGAGTATTTTTCTGTAAGCAAAAAAACCCAATAATTTATTCACAATCATACAAATCAACCTTTTCCATAAGCAAAGTACTGAAGTACCTCAACATATATATTTTACTTTATGAAAATAGTGATGAGTTTCAGCACACTACTTCAGTAATGCCTGTACCTCAAAAGCTGCATAAATTTTCATGTCATTTCACAAAACAAGTTATCTCTGTCCAACAAATACTCAGAAGCATAGAAGGTCTGTGAAAACTGCCCATACCTTTCTCCAACCACTGCCCAAAATCTGGTAGAAAAGACAAAGCCCTCCACTACAGTAAGGGTCAGTCTGTTGGAGCAAGAACCTAGCACATCAGCAGGCAAAACATCTAGCAAAGAACAGCTAAAGCCAGTACAGAAACAAATTCCTAAGAGAAGGATGCTTGTAATACATCTACTCAGTTCCAAACACTACCATTTTTTTTTAATGGCAAAATCTGAAAGAAAGAAAAATTAATTAAAAAAAAAAAAGGAAACACAGAAAACAAAATCAATATAAATTGAAATTATACCTTCCTACTGATCTATGTATCAAAACCATCTAATGTTCTTTGGAATTATGTTTGTGAATAAGAAAGCACATCTGGTCTCAAAGACATTTTAATTCTATTTCTAACAGTCTGAAATATGCAGGTGCTATTCAGAATATACACTCTTCCTCCAGCATATAAACGTCATCAGAGAGGTAGCAGTCACAAGCAGACATTCTTACTGACAGTCACATGAAAGAAACTGTATTCATGGTAGAAAATGAGTATCTGAAAGGATCTGTCACTTATCTTAAGTTTGATCAGTATCATTAGTTCCCTATTTTTAGAAATAAGAATACTGCACGGATAAGAATAAGGTTAATATTTAATTTCTCAAGATTAGTATACTACAAAACAAGAGTATTTATCTTCCTTCAGAAAAAAACCCATATCCCCTACTAAAAAACATTTTATAATTATACCACCCTTTAAAGAAAGCTTTGCATTTAGTTTTGTCTTTTAATTAGTGTTGAACTAAACTGTGTAATTCTTTTAACCAATACATAATACTGTTTATTAAACAGATTCAGTACAAATGACAGGACTCATATCCTTGTTTATGTAATTAAATATCCCTCAATCATAAAAAGCAGAAATAGGAAGGAAAAAAATCTCTTGCAATTTTGGCAGCCTCCCAAATTTGGCAACTTTGATGAATATATGTTCTGTATCACGTTCTAAAAAAGACAAAGAGATTGTCTAAACAGACCTTAATAAAATTTTGAAGTCTGAAACCAACTACCAGAGGGCTTGGCAGCGGGGACTAGGATCTTCTGAAACCAAACAGAATTAGCACTATGTAAATTCAAACAGATCCCTGAACAAGAAGGATTTTGAATTCATTTGATATTTAAAATAATGTCGTGACCCCTCCTTCTTATGCTATTAAAATTTTAACAAATGTGTCAACAAGTAAAAACCCCATGTGCTTTCCCATAATCTTCTACATGACAGACTGTAAACAGTCCAAATATTTTTTCACTGGTTAATTTCAGAAACAAGTTGTGCCAGGAGCAGCAGAATTAATGGAGTTTCATTACCCATGAGTGTGCCCTCTGTCTCTTTACTTACCCTGTTACCTCCTCAGACACCTAGCCTGCAGCTGAGCAATGCTGTGAGTGACCAAAAGCCAGCCCTATGCCGAGCAGTCAGTCAACAGTTCCTCCTCAACACTGAGACAGACTAAACCCACTAATTCTCATATATGGCTGTGCCTTCACCCAGCTGCTGATTTTTATGAAGACCACAGGAACACCATATCGTTGGGATCTCTGCCACCCACCAAGGCTGGTTGATTGTTAGTGAGTTCACAAATCCTATGGGACTATCTAACAAGTACACACAGTGACTACTTTTTTTTCCTGTTATGCAAACCATAAGTAATAAAAAGACATACAAGCTTTTGGGTAGACTTTTGTTTGTTTGTTTGTTTTAATAAAAAGCAAGCCAGAAAGGTAGTATGTCAGAGGAGCACCAAGTAATTCTAAACACAGCAAGAGCAGATGCTGAGGCAACACTTAATATTCAGAGAAGTACATATGGTATCACATCATATCACCCAACGAATTCTAGATACTTAGACCTTTGTTCACTTCCCATAAACATGCTGGTAGTTACTTTCATAAGTAATACTACAATCAGAAAAAACAGAGACATGGAATATTCAAAATATTTCTTCCTAGCCCACTCAAAGTGAGGGATTTGCAGACAAGTAAAAATGGGAACTGAAAGGACACGTATTCCAACTTTTTCTGGTGTTTTAACTGCTACATGCAGACTTAAGACAAAATCCATCTCTGTTTTCAAAATGTAAAAACTTGTGGTTAAATTACAGTAGAAACAGGGAAGTGTGATGTGTACTTCCTTGGAATAAAATCCCTGCACTGATTCAGTTCTGCTCGTCCTTAGACAGCAGCCTCTCTCTCTTACCCAGCTGCAGATAATCCAACAAAGAGTGTGCACATCCAAGCCACAAGTGGCCACCTTCTCTAGGAGAATGTTGTGGGAAACTGCATCAAATGCCTTGCTAAAGTCAAGGTAGACAACATCCACAGCCCTTCCTTCATCCAATAAGCAAGTCACCCCATCTTAGAAGGAGATTAGGTTAGTCAAACAGGACCTGCCCTTCATAAACCCATGGTGACTAGGCCTGAACCCCGGGTTGTTCTGCATGTGCCGCAGAACTTTAGTCAGGATGACAGAACCATCAAGATCATCAAGTCCAACTGATAGCCCTACACTACTGCTACCTCTAAACCATCCCCCAAAGTGGTTTCCCCCAAATGGAAGCTCCATTAGCTTCCCTGGTACAGAAGCCAGGCTAGTGGCCTGTAATTTCCCGGATCATCCTTCCTTCCCTTCTTATATATGCGGGTAACACTGGCTGAATTCCAGTCTGCTGGCACCTTCTCAGTCAGCCAGGACTGCTGGAAAAGGATGCAAAGTGGCTTGGTGACCACCTCTGACATCCCACATTGCCCCATGGATTTGTGTGTATCCAGGTGATGCAGCAGGTCACTGGCCACCTCCTCCTGGATTGTGGGGGCTTCATTCTGTTCACAGTCCCTGTTTCCTGGTTTAGGGGTATGGATTCCCTCTATACAATTGGTCCTATTACTAAAGACTGAGACAAAGAAATCATTAAGCACCTCAGCCTTATCCTCATCTTTTGTCACTAAGTTCCCTCCTGCATCTGCAAAGGGATGGAGGGTTTCATCCACCCTTCTTTTGCTGTTATTATATGGAAAGAAACTTTTCTTGTTATCTCTTTCCATGGAGGACAGGTTGATTTCTAATTGATCTTTGGACCTTCTAATTCCCTCCCTGCACAGCCTCACAACAGTTTTGTAGTCATTGTGAGTGGCCTGCCCTTTCCTCCAAAGGTGACAAACTCTCCTTTTTTCCCCCTGAGTGCCAGCCAGAGCTCCCCGTTCAGCCAGCCTGGTCTTCTATGCCACTAGCTTGCCTTACAACACATAGGTACAGCTTGTTCTTGTGCCTTCAACACCTCATTCTTGAAGAGCATCCAGCCTTCCTGGACTCCTATATCCTTCAGTACTGACTCCCAAGGAATTCTGGAAATCAGGCTACAAAACAAGTTAAAGTCTGCCCTTCAGAAGTCTAGGATGGCAGTTTTGCTACCTCCCCTCCTGACACCTCTGAAAATAGAGAACCATACCAATTTGTGGTCACTGTGCCCAACACAACCTCCAACTGTCACACACTCAACCTTATCACCACCATACTTAAGTTCAAGACAATCATAGCAGTTCCTAACACAGAGGGCCACCCCACCTCCTCTCCTTCCTTGTCTATCCCAAGATCTTTGTCTATCCAAGATCTTTGGATTCACGATGTTTTGGTACGAAAACATCTTAGAATTAGCTACTTACACTCTGATGCATATGTATTTAGTAGTAAATCATCAAGGCTTGCCCCCATAAAGACCTATATTATCCAATAACCTCCTGCACACAGATGACCACTAGACATATGAAACTCAAGCCTTCACAGGTGTAAAAAAAACCCCAAAACCAAGGCACTAGATTCATCTCGATTCCTACGCTATACAAAGCATGGCTACTAGCAGAAGACCAAGAGAAAAAACATGAAAAACAAGCTAGGTACAGCATCAGCCTTCCTTGGCATTCCCTCCTATCTTCCAGAAAACAGGAGGTTAGGGACTTCCTAAACTGCAGGATGCACCTGGTCATTGTTTGACACCAAGAGCATCCCTTAATTTGACTAATCCATTTCTGAATCCATTTATATTTTTGGCCATGCCACAATATCCTGTGGCAATGAGTTCCACAACTTAAATTCTGCATTGTGTGGAGAAAAAAAAACAACTTCCTTTTGTTTAAGAGTAAACATTCCATAATATACCCTACTGCTCATTTATGAGAAGTGGCAAAATCATTTTACTTTCTCTGAATCATTCTTGATTTTACAAACAGCTCTTGAGTTATTCCTCTACACTTCCTTCTCAGTAACCTCTTTTCTAAGAACTTCTTTAGTCCACTTAGTCTTGTTTTGCATGAAAACTGTTGCATAAACTCTGCTCATCATCAACACTCATTACTTCACCCATCTTTTTTTTTGCTCATACAGTATCCTCTGTGAAGTTGCAAAGTGAATGGAAGAATCTATAAGCAAAACCAAACATCTGCATCTTTAATATGATATAGTTCTCTGTCTGATTTCAGTTTCTTCCTTTGTGCCTGCTTAAATTCCATTTACCATTTAGATGATCCTTTAAAAAAACACCAACTCAAGCTGATACATTCACAGAACTGTCCACACTGACTCCACAATCTCTCTCCTGAATTTAGCTCCTACTGTGGTCTATGTACAGTTGTTTCTTCAGCTACAGTTTACATCTTGTAGCAAAAAAACAGTTCTGAAAGGCTAGTCAGGTGCAGTAATTATGTTGGGTAATTCTGATATAACCAAGAAACAAAAATTTTATCTGGTGTACCACAGAAGTATTTTCAACTAAATTCCAAAGAGAAAATGGAACATGAAACAGTGCACTGGGAATATTGATTAATCATTTCTGAAAACACAATGCATGAATAAGGAAATCAATTTTTTTGAGAAAATTGATGTATCACAAATAACAGTAAACCAGAATGGAAACTTACTCCTAACATAGTCTGTTGCTGTAACATCTAGTCTCTACAAAAGGGGTTCCTAGGAGTAACAACCTTCCTTCCAGTTTGTAAAGATAGCAACAACTCCTCATTATGAATTAAGGAATGTATTGGTTAGAAAAACTAAATTATAATAACTAAATAACTAAACTGTAATTGCCTCGTTTACTTTTTCCGCATCAACACTGTGCTTCAAGAAAATTTCCATCTCAGATGTTCTGTTTCTTATGAACTAACCCAAAGATCACCTGCATCAGAAACTAACACCCATTAATATACTTAGTGACAGAAAAATAAAAACCTTTCAAATTCCTTCAGCAAGGGTGCAAGCAAAATCTTAATGAAATATGAAGTAACATTAAAAAAAAAAAAGGAGCAAAAGTTTGGTATCTAATATATAATCACAGACTAAGTCAGGTGTGCAGATTACCCAGCACAAAATATATTAGAGTTCAGTTAAAAATACATAAACTCCAGACATTTGAGATGTAGTTCTAAATTGATAAGGTAGCAGACAGGAAATGAAACCCGTCCCAAATGCTGGTCCTTATCTTGAAAAGCTCTGAAATGATTATGGAACTAATAAAGTAATTTTGTTTTTTTTTAAAAATGATCTTCTTTGATAAAGGCACTTACAAGATTATTACTTTTTGCTGGTTATGTACCATACTGACAAGCATGACAACTTTTAAGAGTCTTTACAGCAGACTCTGGTAATGAATCTATCAGTCTTTCTGAAAGGGAGGATACTTGATCTGTTAGGCTAAAAGTCAGTAGACAGCATCAAACATCATAATCATTATTATTATCAAAATCACTAGCACTCATTATGTTGCTTTAATGTTTAGATATTAAGAGAATAGGAGAAGTGAAAAAATGCAAGATAGCTCCACATTCAAGATTCCCAGTACTACTGCATTACTCTTTAATGATAACAGATTAAATCAAGTTCATCCTTGGGATCTGGGAAATGTGGTATAGGTCCCTTACTGTAAAGGAAGACACCAAACCCCTAACTGACAGGGAAGATGCTTCTGGCACTGAGGACAGTAGAACCACTGTCATCTCCATTAGCTCTATGTAAAGGAAAGCCTTTCTTTAAAGCCACAGTCCCAGCTATGAGCTCAAGTGGAGGGACACACCTCCTGAGAGTGCTGAGGACAACAGCTGAGTGAGGAAAGGGATGGGATTTAAGACATATTCCTGTCTTCTCTCTTTCCTGAGGCAGTTTCACATTGAGGGCTGAAGATATTACCATCCTAGGATAGCGATATCCTAGGATATCACTAGGATATCCTCAGCCCTTTCATGCACTGTATAAAAGGGGGCTCAGACACCTTCAGTAGCAGCATCCTGGATTTTGTAATGTAATCAGGCACACAGGAATGCTAGATTCAGGCTTTCTTTGACATACAAATAACAGCTGCTATTTCATTTTAAAAAAAACACACTAAAATAAATGTTTTGATAATAGGAGCCAGAAACTGAAAAAGATTGATGCTTTATTAGCACTGTTTTTTAAAACTACACAAAAGAAAGTGCATGGAGAGAAGCTCTAGAAAGCTCTAGAGCAATATGAACGTTGTTGTAACAGTCTCCATTTCTAAATTTCAACTGATTCTAAATTTCAACTTCTTAAACGTTAAAATTCTACACTATGGGAATATGCAAAGTTTATTTTCTGAGTTATGTGAAAAAAGTTACATATGCACATAATGACATTATGATTCAATCATCATAATTAATTATGGATCACTAAAACCGAGTAAATTGTAACATGATGTCCAGAAAGCAACATCCATGTGGAGAGTTCATCTCCACAATTCTGAGCTTCTATTCTTTACTTGTAAACTATGAAGCTACTGGCTTTAAATCCTTCAAAAATTCTCTTTTACATGTTGGGTCTCTGTAAGTTTTCTAAATCAAACTCTATTCTACACTAGTTCCTGGATGTTCCCCCTACTCACAGCAGTCCATTCAGAGGTGTGATTCGTACAGTGTACGGCACCCTCTACTGGCGCAGGAGAAAGCTAAGATTTGGAAGGTAATTAAAAAAAATAAAAAAGGAGACTATAGAGAAGAACACAAAGAACATCATGCAATATAGTCATACATCACAGAGTATCAACAAACTGCTGGATCACAGAAAAGCTGTGTATTGTGCAATGTATTATGAGTATAGTGAGTACTTCCAGAACTATAAGTAATTTTCATTACTTACTTACTTACTTCCCCTCCCTCCCGTTTTTTAGCCTTACAACTTTTGGGTTGTACAGCTTTGCTCTAGTTTACACTGACACCAAACATCAGAAACCAGCTACACTAAATTTGGGTGGAATGAGCTAAAGGATAATATATGCATAACAACAACACTTTAAAGTTAGTATCTGAGAAACAACTGTTGATTACTCGTGGTCTTTCTATTTGCAGACATATTTACCAGTGGTAGCCAACAAATTTCTTTCCCAGCCATATACTCTTACAAACAGGTTTCCACATGTGATGAACTTTTGCAAGAGTTGCTAGAAAGCAACTAACAATTAGGTCATCACTTCCACGTAACTTCCACAAAAAAACCTCACAAATCATATTTCACACCCACATCCAACATGATGACACATATCTTAGTGACACTGCCATAAGGTAATGCAGGTGTTAAGGATTGTAAATAATTTAAAGAATATGGGGCAAATTTCAGAAAAAAATTGTTGAACTGACCTCTTCATCAGAGTCATCTGCAAACACTGACAGTTTCTTCGAAACGAGATTTTTCTGTGGCATTTTTTTCGGCATAATAAGCCCATATCTAGGGGGAAAAAAAGTTACTGTTAACGTAACTTACAAGAAAACACTTAGCACGTTCCAAAACAAAAATCTACCATTCTCAGTTTCAGAAACGGAAGACCAGCATCAACATAATGTATCACGGGTAAGCTCTCGGCAGCGTTTGCAGCGGTGCACTCAGCTTTGCCACACACTTGTCAGCTCCTTCCATGCCATTGCTGTCTTTTTCCATACAAATCTTCTGGATGCAACGTTCTTCCTAAATAAGGCCACAAAACCTCTCTTGTTCAGAGTTATCCAAGTGATCTTTTTTTCTCCCTCAGAGAAGTAAGTTCTTTACTGTTTAACTGGCAGATATTTAGTCTTAGTCTACATTAGCCACTATTCTGTAACTACGTCTTCTGGGGCAGTAAGTTCACCTATTTTTGCACGGCAATATAAACCACTAAAATATAGATTACAGCTACAGCAAAAGACAAGATTTACAGTCAGCTTGTGTCATGCAGAGACCAATTAACTATACACACAGAACTCCTCTGCTGACACATCTCCATGCTCAGAAACACTTCCTATGTTTTCAGTAATGAACAATCTCTAAATCAGGAATTCCTCCCCCACCTGCCTTTCCCCGAATCCATCCCTGAGCAAACAGTTCGTCACAGACCGCACTGTCGCGGTGAAGCACTCCTCAATGCCCGAGGTACTACATCATCACTGTGACAAAAGAGGTGCTCTGAACCCAGCTCCCAATAGCTCCCTCTGACCGGGCTGCGAGGAACCCAGCTGCAAACCGCCGAGTTGCCGGTGCGACTGCATCTCGGCCACGTCCGGCCAGTGTTTAGGAGGTAGGAGCCCGCAGCCGCACCGTTGTTAGTGTGAGAACCTGAGGGGATTCTACTTCGTAGCAGTGAAAACTATCCCCCGGCAACACCGCAGCAGCCTCCAGTGCCCTACCACTGTTTTAGGCTTTGGTTGTTTTTAACGAACACAGTTTTAAATGGAGGCCAACATGACGCGGCTATAGTGCAGGCACAGACCGGCGGGGACAAACGAACCCTCCTCCTGCGGCCCGGCCCAGGCCGGGTGTGCTGCCGAAGCTCGCCCCGGCCCGACGCAGGGCCGCGCCTGTACCCGCCCTCAGGGGCGGCTCCAAGGCCCCCTCCAGCCGCTGCCCCGCGAAGTGGGGCCCTGTCGCACTCTCCGCCCCGAGGAACCCGGCGGCGGCGGCGAGGCCTTGCAGCCTCAGCTCTAGCGTCACTCACTGCCTGCTTAACGCCGCCATCTTGTCCCGGCCGCTGTCGTCTCCAAGTAGAGCCAACTGACGTTCCGCCGCCGCAGATTCCTTGGGCTGAGACACCAGCCTCAGAGACTACTTACTCAGCGCGCCGCGGTCCCGCTCCAGAATGGAAGCGGAGACCAGGCTGATAGGGCTGGAGGTGGTGAATAAGTTTTTTAACAGTTGATTAGCGAGTGGCGAAAGTACCGATACAGGAAGGGCCGTTGCGGGCCTCCCTGAGTGGAGTCACGTTGAGCCAAAGTTGTTGGCAGCTCCTAGCGACATAGCTCAGGCGGGAAGGGCCCCTGAGGCGCCCGTCCCCTGGCAGCTGGTGGTTGCCGCACCCCCCAGGGTTGAGGAGCCACCCTGACCCCGTTAGTCATCACCTACCTGGAGATGTCTCTTGTGCCGATTAAAGAAAGAGAGAGGAGTTTTTAATTTCCCAACATTTTATTAAAAAACTGATTCTGCCAAAAGAAACGTTATTGGAAAGATGAAATCTTGCTGCCGACAGTGCAGTTGCCTGTAATCTCAAACTTCATCCCAATAAGAAAGCCTTCTTTGCCATATTGAAAGTATAGGGCTTTTCTGTAACACATTCAGAAGAACTTGACAAAATGCTGATTAACAAACTTTACTTAAAATTATTGAATTACTTAAAATTACTGAAAAGTAATTTAAGAAGACTGAATCATGAAAATGTTGCTGTATCACTTACAAGCACTGTAGCTGGACAGCTATAATCTCATCCCTGCCTCTCTTTCCTATCAAAATTAGTTAAAAAACACACCCAAAAACTTGTAGTCAAGCTTTCAAAGTTTAGTAGCTATACTACCAGAATTGTTTCCTTCAATGTTTGTATTGCGTTTTCTTAATCCCCAAAAGACATTCAATCATCTTAACAAATACTTAGTGGCTATGCATAAAACCAACAGTTAAGTTAATAAAAGATGTCAAATACCAGAATCACTCAGGTTAGATGAGGAATTAAGAGATTTCATTTGAGGCATTTAATTGGAGAACTGGATGCCAAAAGGGGCTAAAGATGGAGGGTTTTTACTGTGTAGGCTCCTCATGATCTCTGCTAGCCACAGGCAGGTGTGTACCCAGTGGTACAGGTAGTGGGCTGGAGCCGAGCCATGCTGCCACACTGCTGCTTGGGGTACACCTGAGATGAAGAAGAGAGGTTAACTCCAAAAGCCATGTCAGAATTTCACAAGACTGAACAGAAGGTCATCCCAGCAGTGGAGCTCTCTCCGAATCCAATAATTCCATCCTGGAAAATGGTGATGCTTTGAGGAACACACAGCATTCATTACCATGACAGTGACTGCTCAAACACAGGAATGCTACCCTCTCAGTAAAGTTTATTCTGTGTCGTGGTGGGGTCCCCTGTGTACAAACTCTTTGCTATATTTTAATGCTACACATTTGATAATGAAAAATAATGAGAAAAGTGTTTGGTGGGTTTGGGCTTTTTTCCAAGCTCATATTTGATGTAAGAGTAATTATCCTTCAAAGCTCTTTTACTAAATGCTTCTAAAGCTTGCAGAATCATACCATTAAAGGTTGCTCTGTTGGTAGAGTGTAGGTTGTTTTGTGCTCTGTTCTATATTACAGCACATGTATATGCAACCTATGGGCATTTTCCAGTGCTCATTTTAAAGGAATTCCTGCAACTGTGAGTTATACTTCTATTCACACCACTGATCTAACACTATTCCCTCAGAAGAACTTCCATCCTGGGAAACCAACCTTTTGTAGCATACCAGCAGTTTGCCAAAACACTATTCTTTCTAATTACATCTTCATCCCTAACTGGAGGAAGACTGAATGCTCTAGGCCTGCTTCATTCTTTCCAGTGAATTAGTTTAATAGATATGAGAACACATGGAAAGGAACTCAGATCGCATTAAGCATTCACTGTTCGTCAATAGGCTGGGCACTGTTGATAAATATCCCCAGCTAAATTAACAAGTCTTGTCCATATTTGATTCTTAACAGGCCTCTCAGATTGGCATTAGGTTATCAAGGAAGAGATCTCAACAAAAGCAACACTCATTTTTCTTGCAGAGATTATTGCAAACAATAATAGCCTCTTGACTGCTCTGGCACCAAAATAACCCACATTCATTAATGGACAGAAAGAGAGACTGAAAACTAGTTCACGTATACGGCCACTGAGTATATTAAGTACCCGGCAGATGGTGTTTACAAAGAGGAAGGCCGACAGTGTCCCCCCACAACCATGTTGCTGTTTGGAACTGGGTCAGTCCCTTGGGCAGGGCATGGAGGTCTGAAGTAGATTTACTTGTTAAAAGAATCATTGTTCTTAATACACCTTTATATATTACTTGCCAAAAGAACCATCATTCTTAATATGTTTATCTAGACGTCTACACTGAGATCACTTGCTCTGGTAGGGAGTTAATCTGCTCCCTTCTCCTTAAGGCTGTGAATTTTGATTCTAAATTTGACAGGTTGGCTTCTATTGACCAAAAAAGACTACAGATATTAGGATCTGTTATCTGTTGTTCAATCTATAATGAAATCAAAGTTAATTTCTGGAGTAAGGACCTTAAAAGCATTCAGCCAAAGGTTGCCACTGACACCATTTCAGTGCTGAGCTGTGTCTGGTAATCTCACAATTAGTTGACGATATTTACCAATGATGCAGTCCAGCAGTAGCTCTGCTTGAACTTGCACAGATGCAGCAGTTGGATCAAAGCAACAAGTCTCCTGAATCAAATTGTCATCAAGTTTCTGCAATGTAGAGAATAAAAAGGGACAGGTGGTGGTGAAAAACTTAAGAAAGGGTTACAGAGTTAAAGATGGCTAAGTCAAGAACATAGGAAATCCATAGCTAATGGATTCTTTCACTACCAATGCACCCTTGGCAAATTCCACTGTATCTTCTTGAGGAAGGAAGAACAGAAAACAAAAGTCTCAACATTTTGAAGTCTCACCAGTTTACACTGACTCCAGTTCCCAATCTCTTCTGAGCCCTTCCAGTCTGGATGGAAAAGCAACAGCACAGCCTTGAGTATGTTATGTACCAGAGCTGGTGGTTCTACATAGCTCTTTATTTCAGCACAGCTCTCAGCATCCAGTTTCTGGATGCACTCGCACAGATCTTGCAGCATGAACCGGTGGAACAGAATCCCTGCATGTTTCAAATCTGCTGTACATTCTGCCTCTGAAATCAAAAGACGTTGCTCAGAAACTGACTGAAAGGCTCTGCCCTCTTTATGATTATCTCCTTGACTGATTGCTTTGTATAGAGCAAAGTATGAAACTTTTAAAAGTGGGTATGTGCTTGAGAAGGAGACAAAACTTGCCTCAGGATGAAACAGAGGTCCTGAGACCATGAAGAGTTCTGGTATGCAGGTAATTCCCTATCTGTGAAATTCAAATTCTTTTGATCTTAGTTGGGGCAGTTCTGAGGAGGATGTGCCTCCTGACGGCAACAAAACACCTTGCTTCACACCTTTGATGTCAGTGAGACATATTTTAGTAAGATGCCATTCATCTTTTGTTGTTAAAACAAAGGTATTACATTACTAAATCATTGTTTCTTTCCTTTAACCAAAAAATGCACAGCTTAAGTATCACTCAAGCCATATACCAAAAAGCATTGTGGAACACAATATTGCTTAGCCAATGCCATTGCTGAAAATCACAAGAATTTAAGAAACCTTGCTTTAAAAGCAGTTTCCTGCTTATAACCTGGTTGACATTGTTTCTATAGAGTTTTATGAAAAGCAAAAACATCTGCTGGAGCAGCAAACGGCTGTTCAACCAACTTTGACAACAAGGATGATATGTTTGCAAAACAAGACTGTGAGGATCTTGGCAGTGGAAGGAAACAGATAGTTGAAGGAAATGAGACTAATATGGTCAGGAAAAAAAAGACAGGTTATTCTAAAGAGCAGAATGGTTCAGTGTAGGCTGTAACCCTGGGAACCTTGCACAGCAGATGTAGAGCTTACTTGGCAGCTCAGCAGGTAAGCATTAAGCTGGAAGTTAAGTTTTTGCAGGCCTAAATTCAAGGAGAAAATACTCCTCACCCTTTCAGGTCTCCTTGTAGGGCCTGCTGCTGTAACAGGAAGTGGTGTTTATCAATGGAAATACAACAGTTTCCCCAATTAAAAATAGAATATCATGGAGAATATTTCATTTACAGTACTTAAAGTTAGAAGTACTTCAAGCAGCTACTATGTGTAACATAAAGTCAGTTTTACAGTAAACTTACATAGCTTATTTAATACATGACAGATGGCAAATATTGATGCATGCTAGGGGAAACATGTTAATTAACTGTTGTAATAGTTTGTACTACTATAATAGTGTCTACCATTATATATATCACATACATATGCACCAGAAGCCTTTAAAGAGACAGCTACAGCCAGACACTCCAGCAGGGCTGCATTACCATGGGCTTTATGTAAAGTGGGTCATGACTGCTACAGGCTGAAGTCTAGGACCAGAGGTAACTAGTACAACTGCCAGAGCCTACCTTAGGAGGTTTTCTTTTCTGAGTAGAAGAACAGGACAGCTATGGATTTCTTTTTGTCCTGTATTATCTGTAGTAACCATCTTTCGCAAAGCATAGTCCCATGTCTGCCAGAGAGAAAAGGGAGGTTTAACTGCATCCAAGAAAGTAATAGACATTTTGAAGCTTGGAAAGTGAGGAGATTGTTTATTTCTTAAATTAAACTCCTGTAAACATTACAATTGCAGAGGAATGGTTTAAAAACATCTCACAACAATGCTTGGTTTTATTCCAGCGTGTATTGCTCAAGCTGCATGAAGAATGTGCCCTGGACCTCTCTCTGTCTGACTACTTAATCCACTCCCAGGCTCCACAGTGAGGTACACCCACAGGCCCAGAAGAGGCTTTCCTTTTTTTCCCAGTCCTCTTTCTCATGTCCTGTTTGTGTCAGTATGCCTTGACACATGAAAAGCAGAGAGGGGAGCAAAGGACCTGGCTATCAGGCAGCTAACGAGGGAACACTGCAGAGCCTGGAATGACAACAGAAAACTGCCAACACAAACCATGCTTATCAGAGGAAGCAGCTGAATTATGGCTACAGCAGATGTCATATAGACTTTGTGATGACATAGGATCAGTCCTAAATATTGGATACCCTTTTCATCTTCTTAACTCACTTGTACATGATATGAAGTGACAAGCTTCCCAGGGCTCAACTGCCTGCTGAACAATTGGAATGTGACCTGCAGGGAAGGGGGCTGCCTGTACAAGCTATCTAATTGGAACAGAGCCATTTCCCAACTTGTACTTACATCTTGGCTGCTGACATTAGTTCAGAACAAAGAGACAATACATTAGCTAAGACATTGTTGTTTCCTATAAAATCCATAATTTTGACATGCACAGAATCTCCAAAGAAAAGCATCTCCCCTTGTGAAGGTCCCAGGGGCTTGTAGCATTGGCTAACTGATGGATGGATGGACAGATGGGTGGACAGGTGGGTGTGGGATTTTGCTCTATTGGTTGCTATGCAGCTGCGAGCACTGAAGTAGGAGAATATTCTCTTTTTGCGTGGAGAAGGAGCTGTACTATGTGTGCTCTTGAATTATTTTTCATGGGAGGATGAAAAGAATTAAGAGTGGCCTCCTCTATAGAGGGAAACTTCCCCCTCTACCTTTGTAGCCCTTTTGTTGCACAGGCAGGCACAAGAATCTCAGGCAAGCTTTAGTTTTTTTAGGACAAAACCACTTGGAAATCACAGACAGCTAGAAATGGTATGTCCTCACTGAAGCAGCCTTCCAGCTTGTGACTATTCCAGTCCTTTAATCTCTGTACCTTGTCTTTGCCAGGCTCCACCAGGTACACAGTAACAGTGTGGATGCTGAGTGCCCTGGGATACAACCAATCCAGAGCAGTAACAGTCATGTGTAGAATATTTTCCTGTGTGCAGATATTGTGGTAGGCTTTGCTGAATGCATGAGAAACTCCCTGTGAAAGACAAAGGGTTCCATGTGATTTAGGGAAAAAAGCTGGGGAAATCTTCAGGCAGCAAAATGTAACAAAATGGTTGTTAGAAGTTACTTTAATTAGAACTTGTAAAGCTGAACAGTTACTATGAAATGTCGCTTACTAAATAATGCTCTAAACCTCCAGAGTATTCTGGGTCACAGCTAAGCCAAAGGTGGTTTTTAGTGGCGATAGCCATACTGATTGGCAACGTTGGCTTGCTGCGCTCCCTGCTGACCAGATGATGCATCCACAATGAGACATTCCAAAGAGCATCCCGAACAAATCCGGACTGCTCTGTCTGACAGTTATTCTACCAAGCAAAAAATAATGTTTCATGCCACTTTATGGAAACAAACACAAATATAAGGTTCAGATCTTCAGGAAATAAAAGGTATTTTCTTTGGGCTTCACACAAAAGTGCAATTAATTTACTAGTCAAGAGAAGCTTAAATAAATGATTGTTGAAGCAATAACTGATAATCAATTACAGATAAGATGCTAATCAGTAACATATTGATAAGATGTTCTGCTCACACCACTTCCACTATATACAGTAAAAAGGGTCCCACATCTTAATTCTACACCTTAACATTTACTCAGAAGAAACATGTAAAATTCCAACGGTCCTAACACAGCTTTCTGGAGAGTGGTTAAACAAGCTGCTTTCTGATGGTACCTACCTGACAGAAACTGATCTCATGGGTCAGGAAGACAGTTTTTTCACACTGGTCATGAAGAGTGTCAAGTCATAGAATGCCAAAGGCTCTCCAACGAGCATCATGCAAGAGCAGTACCAGGAGTGAACCTTTTCTCTCTTTCACTGGGCGGTCATAGTTCCAGAAGTGGATATTTCCATGAAGCTGAACTCTTGGAACATGGATTGGCCTTCCCTCTTCAACAGCTGCAAGGCTGAAAAATAAACTTTTGAGGAGGTTTGTTAAGAGTAGCAGAAAACCTTTAGCAAAGCTGTAAATACTGCAGCATGGATCTCTCCCCGCTTTTTGGCTGTAGAGAAGGAAGGTGTTAGCTCCTTACTCCAACCACATCCAGAAATATCACATTTACCACTTGCATCCCAAAGACAGTGGTAATGAATAAGGCACTTTTCAGCCCAGGACATTTTAAAAACATCAACTAATAAATGTAATGAAAAGCAATACAGAAGCAAGCAGCAGTTACATTTAATAAGTTAAAAGAAGAAACATGTCAAGCTTTTGGAAACAAGAAGTAAAGAGCCACAAAAGCTGTTTATAGTGTAAATACTAGGGAAGGAAAGGTATTGTTCTCAAAAAAATATCCTGTGGATGTAAATTGCTTCAAGGGAATTAATTTTTAAAGAAAAAAATGTAGTCCAAATGTCATTTGCTAAAGGATGAGATTTATTAGACTGTGAGCTAATCTCCTCAAGGAAAGGAGTGAAATCCCAAACAGAGCAGTTCTAAGTAGACCTTGCAAAGTGTAAGGGCATGTATATGATAATGAATTATTCCACAGCAGTCTCTGAGGAGATTTGCCTTCTGGAGTACTCCATCAACCTCTGTTTCCAGTGCACCCCAAAAACTGCCTGGTACCCCTAAATTCCAAATGTTTTTGAGAAAAAGGAATGGTCATCTACAGGTTTTCTTACCTTACTCCTTTCATGTCTTTGTAAAGTATCTGGTTTAGAACATATGGAGCATCATCTGCAGTACATGCCACATAGTGTAGGAGAATCTGTCCTCGCTCTACTGAGAGTTGGTTCTCTTCCAAAAGGGCAATATATGCACTGATCTTTTTGTTATTCCCATGGGCTTCTGCATCCTAGCAACCAAATGTTTCCCATTACATTATGTACATTAGCCATTGGCCATTACACTTATTTAATGTACTTAGCACTTGTCTCATTTCTTGCTGAGATGCTGTTCAGGGTCACTGATTTTGTATGGTAAGCATCAACTGTACGACATGTGTATGTGTCTATGCTGTGCTTATGTTTGACCAGTATGCTCTGTTACAAGCAAAACCACTTCATATTTTGATTGGCAAGGTAAATGGATTTCTTTTCTCCTGCTCCTAGTGGGAAGCAGTTCATATAAAAAGAATCCCTTATTATAAGATGTGCCTGAATGAAACTCCTATGGATTTCTTCTCAAATAGGAGATTCTTCTGGAAAAATCAGACAAACAAGAGCCAGAATTGCTATATATACAAACTGAAATGTTGTAAGAACACTTCAGCTACTGTAAGAGAAGTTTTGCTTTGAGGGGGGCTTTAATGGTGAGGACAAACACCTAAAGTTGCAGCTGAAATTGAAAATTTGAACAATATCTCCACTACATCTTTGTCTCAGATTGAATCTGATGTGTTTTACTTCAGAAGATCTAAAACTAGAATTATGGATTTCCAAATTTGATCTAAGTCAGCTCTTCAAAAAGTGAGACCTTGGTATCCCTGAGATGCATTTGGTATGGCAGAACATGGATGAGAATTCTTGGATTGCAGATCTGATCTGTAACTCCTTCTGTACATAAACATTGGCTGTCCTGAACTTCAGCTGGGTGCAGAGAAGCCCAAGGAAACCAGCCTCAGACCAGCTTCCTGTGCTACCTGCGAGTTCCACTCAAATGCATCAGGGGTTGAACTCAGTGTCACAATCCCAAAACACATGAGTCTTGTGCTCCCTGGGGTGTGTACCTGGGAAAGGGCCTTGAACACTGCTTTGTAAATTGGTCCCATGCTCTCTCCGCTGGTCTCAGCTGCTTGCTGGATATTGTGCAGCCACTTCCTCCTGGCTAAGCTTTGCAAGCACTCTGTGTGACTTTGTTCCACAGCTGTGGTCAGAAATTCCACCAAGTTATCAATAGCTTCATCCTCATTGCCAGTGAACTCAGAAGTAACGAACTCAAGCAAAGTCTGGAATGCCTCTGGGGATAGCTTCCCCACTCTGCTGAGCTGTGGATAACAGGAGCAAAGGTGTTTCTTTGCTAATAGAAGAAACAGAAAATAAGACAGTCTATTTGAATAAAATATTCTGCTTTTCTTGTGCAAAATATGAATCAAGCCCTAACCTGCTTTGTATAGAGTGCTCCAGTCTATCATTTCAGCTGTCTCCTAAATGTAAGCTGCCACTCTGAGAGGTAATCTCAAGCTTCCAGACAGGATATACCTTTTCCTCTAGATGCCTGCTTTCTCACCTACTCAGAAAGAAACCTGCAAGGCATTGCTACTGTGCCCCCTGCAACATACCTAAACAATAAAGGTCAATGGAAAAATAGGAAAGTTGCTTGGAGTTATCAAAAATCAGAGGTATCTTCACAACAGAACCAAATTTTATGGAGAATTTTATTCTCATGAGATTTTTATTCTCATTCCTGTATCTAGTCACTCTATTTCACAAACTTCTAGTCTGCCCAGAAGTCCTGAAGAAATGGAACTCATTCAGCTTCGTAATCCTAACAGACTGAGTACAAAAATGTAAATTTACCCCAATGGTTTCTATCCAGATGTTACTGAAATCAGCAGCCAGTCTCACAACGTTGCTCAGCCCCTGTGCCTGTATTTCCCAGCTTCCATGCTCTGCTCTCCCCCCAGCTCTGGGCTCACGGGGGTGCTCTTGCACAGCCTCTGGAAGCCGTAGCAGCCGCCTGGCCTCGGGAACTCGGCATTCACCGGCTGCTGGGTTTGCCTCATAATGCTCCCGGCAGTACCTCTCCCCAGCCCTGCCACGACCAACACTTTCATCATTTTTCCTGCATCCTGATTTCAAATCCCGCTGGACCCGAAGAAGTAAAGAAAAGGACAGTGATTTGTCAAGCCACTTCTGGCTAGTGAACTGAGCAAGCAAAGATATACAGGTAGAACTGTGACTTTGCTGTTAAGCAGAGAGTATTTTGTGATCAATACTTACAGCAGGCTATAAGGAAAAGTGTAATAGAAAATGCTTTGATTAACGATGACAAGAACAGGCAGGGCCCTGATTGCTCCCAGTGCACGCAAGACATGGGTGTTATGGGAACCAAGAGTCTCCTACCTCCACAGCAGTCAGGAGCATTTTATCACTGATTTTGACTGTAGCAGTAGCAAGTACTAACCGCCCCAAATCACAGTGGAGCTAATAGTTAATCCTGTCTTCTTATCCTGCCCATCACCTGAAGAACATTCGCATTTTTAAAATTTAATTTCTGATTTTCTGACAGAAGTAGGATGACACTTTGTTAATGGTGTAAAACTGTTTGGATTTTCACATCCGCTTTTTCCTCTCTTTGAAGAAAGAGATGAAGAAATACACAAGGTTGAACATGGCATGATGACTGCCTTCATTACTGAGCCACAGAATAAATTATTTTCCCCATTATATATCTAATGTTACACTTTTCACTTAAAAGGAAAATGAAATAATTCTACCTACTTTTCACTCTGTTTTCTTCCAGGAGACTGCGATATCTGTGAACCCTTCCCTCAAACCTGCTTCCTCTACGATGTCTTTGAGCGTTTAGGTTGAAGGTGGTAGAAATAGTTTTATGTTGCTTGGTGGTGGTATTGATTTTGCTATGCTATCTTTCTATTTATTTGTCTTTTAGTTTCTGAGGCCTTCATGGAAGGGACTATATCATTTCATATTTCTGTAGTGTGTTCTGGTATGCTTTGAATACAGGAGAGCTGTAAACTGCGGTACCAATTTGTATGAGTAGAAAGATGATGTAATGGTAGTCACAGGTGAGCAAGAGTGGCTGTCCCAGACCTTTTTACACGGATGCTGAAGGACAACCAGCTGCAGAGAAGGAAATCCAGTGATGAGGTATGAATCCAACAACCTCAAGGGTGTATGAGTACCTTACGGGGAATTTAGTTTACCAGGAATCCTCCCACATGCTTGTGGGGAATCAGGGCTTGGTGAGGCTAAGTGGTAGACAACAACCTGCACCCTGACCCGAGGGGATATCAGAGCCATTATCAATCCTGGTGGTCCATACTGCCATGCCAGGGCAGATTGCACTAAAATTTCCTTTTCCTCTTGTCTGGAACAATCATAGCAGTGTGTTAACAAAGATCATCCCCAGTTACCAGTGTAACTGGTATTCTGCCGCTGACATCCACTCTCCACTGTTTGAACTGAATTGCTAGTGCCTCCTTCCTCGTCTGTTTCAGCTTAGACTTCTTTTCCACCTGCTCCCTGTCCTTAAGTTTGCTTTGTGCCTCAGCCTTCATCTTGGCCAGCCTGTAGGACATGGGAATATGGTTTAGAAAGATACAATCATAAAGATATTTCAGATAGACTAAGCCTACTCTGAAAAACAAAAGGAAAGGAAATAAATCCTTCCTGAAATTCTTGTCCTTCTAGTACAAGCAGATTTTTTTCCAAAGAAATGCTTGAGGTTTGAGGCACAAAATTACTAGTGTGACTACTGGACTAGATATTGGTAATTAATTTGGGCAGTGCCCAGCACAAGTTACACTGTGTGCTGCACCTGCACTGTGATGCAATTTTGCATTTATTTCTAGGGCCCTAAACCACCAGGCAGCTGCATCCTCTGCCTGGTGTCCCTGGTGTGGGACAAAATGTTTCCTCCCCCAGATAATAAGAGCCAAACAGGCTATAACAGTGCTGGGACCCATTTCAAAGTGAGCTCATTTCAGTATCAGACATTTCCAAAAGATGAAATGGCAGTGAGGGTGACTTCTCCCTGCAGAATGAAACACGTTTCTTCAGGAAGGCAGCTGCCTAACTCCCACACAAGGACAGATGACTCAGCCTGAAGGACTACCATCCCTGGACAAACAAAGTCTCTGTTTCAGGTGTCCATCTGTTAGGGTATGGAATTTCTCCCATCTGTTCTGCATGCCTTGACTCCCAGTCAGATGGTAGTTAAGGACAGTCTGAAGGAAACCCAAGAGCTCACTAGAACTGGTAAGCTTTAGATGACCTGTGGTGAAATCATGCCTATGTCAGGGCCCTCAGGAGCTTCACAGAGGCCAAAATTTCACTTATTTTTCTGGTGCTTATATGAGAGATTTTTGAGCACAAACTGGCATTTTAATTCCCCTCCCCCCCTTTAGAAAGCCAGTGATTCACCTTAAGCATCTCAATGCTACATGGTGTCAGTAAAATGCTCTGAGCTTCTGTGGTTTAAGAATCCTATGCAAATCCCACAATATAGCCATCACAAATATGTAAATCCTGAGCTGTTGTGAATGCACGTCCCATGACACTACTACCAGTGGATATGCAAAACCTGCTACAGCTATAGCTACACAAACCCCTGTGGCAGTGCTGTCTACAGGAAGACTGATCTCTACAAGTCTTGGTAGTCAGCTCCTTTGCCTCAGCTCCTATAGCTACAAATTGAGAACTGGTCTCTAAATGTAAACATGGACTTAACAGCCAAGGCCAAGATAACATGCCACGGGTAGCCAACACTTTGCATTCTACAGGAATATCCCACCAATCCAGAAATGAGCTCTGATTCACAATGAATGCTAAGACTATTTTAGTAAAAAAATAAAAACCAAAGCAACTAACCAAGGAACCCCAGAAAATTTTATGTATTTTAATTCAATTTCTTTTGCAAAATAAAAATGAGATATGGTTCTAAACTTCCTGTGTTCAGTTGTCCCTCTGTGAAGCAATATGAATGGTGAAACAATTGAAGCAATATGAATGGTAAAGCAAACCCCAAAACAAGGCTGGCATACTAAACATCTCCTCAGAAGAGTCTGTACCTGAGTGAAAGCTCAATTAAAAGGAAGATGTTTACTCAGATAATTGGTTTCAGTGGACTTGCATTTAAAAAAAGTAAAAAAAAAAACACCCTAAAATCTTTTACCAGCTCTGGTTGTACTACTGTGTGTCTGGTTAGGAAGAAAATCCAAAAAAGCTGAGCTCTTACACACTTAATCACAATTAGTCAGTTATAATTATTTTTATTTGTGGAGAAAAAGGAGGTAAGTGAATGTATAAAATTCACTTATTACACTGCTTTAGCTGAATTCACACCAGGCATGGTCCTATGAACTGTAACAGTATGTGGACTAGAAAGGTAGAGAGACAGAAACTCAGAACAGTAGAGAGAGATTTAACATATTCTTTTACTCATCATAATACTGGGAACTTCAATTATCTTCATTTGGAGTTTATGCATAAGATCTGTCAACATTTTACTTCCCTAATTCCTGACACTGAAACCCTGAAACAATTTTCCAGCTCTATGTACTATTTATGCAAATAACAGAGACAGCCATTCAAATAGATGTCATTATCCTATAAACACAGATATTGAATAAAGTGGTCTAGTCATGAATGAGTAATTTTGGCATCATTCAAAATCACCTCTGGGTCATCTACCAACACAAATGTTCACTTCTATGTTTTTCTGAACAGAGCAACAAAAATGAAGGCATTATTGTTCACCTAATGCTCTTGCATTCTAACCTCAGCATCTTGTAAGATGCCGTGGGACCCCTTCAAATATTCATTAAATATTAAACTAAAGCAAGCAACCTAGAATGCACCTCAGAATTAAGCAATACAATAAAATACGAACCAGTTACTACTTTAAAGGGAAAAAAGAATCTGAAAGGAAAGCCTAAGTAAAAACCCCAGAAGAAGGAGTTTCTACAATGTGCCAGGACAGTTGTTGGTTTGGTCAACATACATCACCCCAAAGGAGGAAAGTTAAGTCTGGAAGAAAAAGAAAAGAAATTGTCTGAAGAGTCCATAGACCTTTGATGCTATCACCTGTCCTAAAGAACTGCTGTCACTAACCCAGACTGGTTTGAAAGCAGTTTGCATTCCAAATATGTAATTAAGAGAGGTTCTAAAGAGGAATGATATACTTGTGAAGGGCAGAATATTGCCTTAAACAGGAATAACTGGTGTTTCATTTTGTGTGACATGTTCTGGCATCTGCCCCACTTCAACTTTTTATGAAAGACAGCTACCATCTCTGGCACTGTACTACACACTGTTTGTTTTGTTCAATTGTCAGCCAGGCTGCAGTCACACCATTCCTTTTGTCAAACAGAGACCAAGACACCAGCCACACTTTCAACTCTCTCAACATTCTGATGTTGTACCTGGCACCTCAGTGCCCATCTCCTTCCTGACCATCTTCATTCCTCTCAGATATGGGCTTGGTTGTGTGGAAATACCACGCTGAGGGTTATGTCTCATCAGATATTCTCCAAGAAAATTAAGGGGGTTAAATTTGCTTGGTTCTTTGTTGGGTGCAAGCACATTCTTTCTTTCCACTTCCATTAACAGCTTTTCTATTCCTGGGATTAATATAGGTAGGAGTTTGTCAAGCAAATAGACACGAGTATCTAGTGATGCTTTCTCTTCACTGAACCATTCTTTGGACAGCCAGTCACAGGGTTCTCTCTTCTTTATCTTTTCTTCTTTTGCCTTTTGTGCATGAATTATCTTTGCCTTTGTCTCCTGCAGACTCAGACACCTCTGCTGTACCTTTTCATAAAAACGATCTTTCCATGGAGCATCATTACTAACACAGGGCAGCTCATCGGTCCCCTGATTTCTCTGCATTTCTGTGGCAGTCGTATTCTTAACTCCAAGTTTGGGATATTTTAGACCTGCAGTTTGGACTGCTTCTGGCTGAGAGGCCATACTTCAAATCACTGTGACACAGAACGAAAGCAGCATGTTACATAATACCAAAAGACGCAGCAGTGTCCTCGCAGATGACACAAGATTGTGTCTATTGTTAGGAATTAACTAATATTCTTTTTCTATATTCCTTTTTTTATTCTGCTACTGCTGCTTTGTACTCTTAAATAACTACAGCCCCTTTACTTCAAAGATCAGTAAATTATTTATAAAGATTAATTATGTATCACATCAGCCCTCGGAGACAGAGCAACTAAGTAAGTGTGTTCTTTTCTTACAGGAGAAGAAACTGAGACACAGAAGAGAAGTGATTAATTCCAGATTACTTAGAGACTTAAAAACCAAGTGGTGAACAGTGCTCAGAAGTCTTGTCCCCCAGTTCTAACCAGTGGGTTTGTCTTATCGTTACTATCATTATTCCTGTTTAGGTCCAATTCCATGCTTCCAGAAAATCCAGTAGATATGAGACAAAGGAAGCAAGCAATGGAAAATACCAGGAGCCTAGGAGCAAGATTTCTCTACATGCTGTCTTCTGCTTCACCTTTTCTGTACTGAAAAACAGTGCACTGAAAAACAGTGAGGAAGCTTGTCCCATAGATTACTTAATTTCAACTTTGGCCACTATTTTTTGCTCTGGGCATTTTGTTAAGGTAATGAGGGCACAGGTGTATGGGTCAGCAGGTCTCTTAGAGAAAAGGAAACTCTATACCATGAGTTCTGTAATTAAGCTGTTCACAAGCACCTAATCTTGTAGATTATTCTGTAAAAGACAGACCTACAGAGAGTTGCAGATATCTCCCTTTACAATTTCCCAAACTCCACTGTTTTCTTCTCAAAATGTTCATTCTGTGAAATTCTGGAAGAATCTGAGTTGCTCACAAGGCACGATTTGAAAATTATTGCTGTATGTCTCCACACAAACTGTCTGCAACTGTAATGGGACTTACACATACAGAATGGAGTAGAATGATGCCTAACTACTTGTTTCAAAGCATGAAGTTCACCAGCATGCTGCAAAAAACCCAGTTCAGTGTTAAAACAGCAGCAAGGGAAGGGTGATATTAATAGAGAGTGCCTAACACCTGTTGTGGCACCTTTCGAAACTAAAGAGGAAACCCACTTTGAACTTGCTGCCACACTATCCTTTTCAAGCTCTTACTTAAAAGTGCTCTTCACTAAAGCCTTTCGGTATCCATAGCAATACTATTGCTTTTGATATGTTTTGCTCTTAATGTTGAAGCATTTGTAGCTGTTCTGAAGAGAGTTCAGCCTTCCAGGAAATACATAAATGTGATCTACAGCCCTCCTGGCACACAAATGTAATTACTAATATGTTGACCTTCTGGTTCATAACCATTGAGTTCAAATACTGCCTGGATAGGTAGGATGCTTTACAGCACTAAATTTCTGCTTTCTCAATCGGCTTGTTGGCATCTTCTGGTAATTTGTTTTCAAAAACAATTACCTGCTGGTGAGCAAGATGGATTTATGGATCAAGCAGCCTGCCTGACCCACACAGAGGGTTTTAAGATTGTAGCTGGTTTGGCACTGAAGGCACTAGATGTAAAGGAGTTCAGTTTTATAATGGGAGAAAGGGAAACCTCTCAACCCTGTCAAATTGTTCCTTGCTTAGGTGAGTTTCTTTCAATTAGCTGCAAAACCAGATTCCTTCTGGTTCATAGCAGGGTGTTAACCAAATGTTTTGGTCATGTTCCAAATCAGATGGTTTTGTTGTGCCAAAATAAACTGTTCTTGCAGTTTCAAACACTTATGTTATTTTTTAACGTCCTTTATGAAACATCTCTGAAGCTTCTGCGCAATGTTAAAGTGACAACTGCACTCTGCTCTATGAGGTGGTTGATTCTGAATGGTGATGAATGTGTTTTCTACACTGTTCTGAACCATTTGTTAGGATGATTTTGAGGATTAGTAAATGTTTATAAAGTACCTCTATGTCTCTGAACAAAACAAAATAGAAAATAAGTGTGACTGTTCTATATCAATTCCATGGCATTCATGTAACTCCAAGAATGGAAGCAGAGTGTAGAGAACTGTGCCCATGGCTTTAGTGCAGGGCAAATAAAGAGAGGGTATGGAAGAACATAAAACCAAACCATAACTGTTAAAAAAACCAACAACAACAAAGGAGTGCTAGAATCAGGCTCTGAAACTTGGAATTTGTCAAGAATTACTGGGGGACACCTCCAGTGTTTGTAAGACACCATTGGCTCTTAAACTTCAGTGCTGATTCACATTAGTTGAGAATCTAGCCCATAATATATTGAGCTCTTTTGGCCTATGGGATTCCCAAGTGGAGACTTGATTGGCCAAATAATAGTAAGCATTGGTGAACAGAGACAAGCTTTAGAAACACCCAGGAAATCTGAAATGTAATATAAAGTTTCCTGTAAGTCTTTGTTCAAGCTGAAGGCAAGATAAGCTTTTCATTATTTAGTAGGATGTCACTTTCATGGCTGCTTTTCTGTGAGAGAAATACTCTTCCTGGGATCCTTGCAGATACAAAAACAATTATCTCTCAGTTTTCTGTACAAAACCCAAATCTGCAGATAAATAAGACTTTTATGGTTTCATTGTTATTCAGTTAGGGGATTTTGGTGGGTGGGATAAGGCCAGGAAATACTAAAGTTTGTCTAGGTAAGTATTTTGGAGATGTTTGAGTTACGAGTGCTATCTCTTTGATGCTCTATTGCTCAGAAGTAGTTTTGACTTTCCCTAACAAGCTTCTTAGAGCATGTTTATCTTACCAATCATAAAGAGCCCAATACCTTTTTCATATACAATCTCCTTTTCACTACAATTAAAAATCAAAAATATTTTCTCTTTTGCTTTCTGAAGCTTTGAAGAACAGTTTTTCTTACCTTCAGAGCAGGTATCAAAATAGATCTTATCCGTCCTGCTTTCAGAGTGGCTTTGCAAATGAACAGGAATTTAATATAAGCCCATCTGCTCTCAAGCATTAAAAATCTTAAAGTGAATTAGGGATTTCTCAGAACTGCTGTGGAGCCAGGCTGTGAGTTTTACTACTCCATGTGTTTGCAGTTGCTAAGCAGTAATCCCAAAGGTTGCTATGTCTCTTCCACGACACAGAATTGCTGTAGGTTGTCTTTTGGCTTTGGCAGCCCAACAGCCTCTTTTGTACTGAACTTAGATTGTGGCATCACATGACTGAAAATAAAATACGAAAGGCTATGAATAGCAACAGACAACATTAAGGGCACAGACAGTCAGAGAGAGAATCCACAGGTGGCCAGTGGGAGGAGGTTTACCTTCAAAGTTCACAAAGTCCAGAACTGTTGCAAGTCCATTACAATCTGAACTGATGACTGGATTAACCAGATGTGAGAATCTAGGAGATAAAAAGAAATTCATTACAAACTCAATTTAAACATTTTCAGGCTTTCTTTTCTGTACAGAACTGTGTCACTTTGAAGAAGTCTTGCAGGCAAGGCACATACAGCACTAACAAGGGGGGAGTTTATAGTGCCATTTTGTTAGATTGCCTTTAAACCTGAATCTAAAGGAATCTCATGAATCACCTTTTAATAATTTCTTGCATATACTTGAAGAATAATATGCAACACAGGGGAGGGAGAAGGGAAAAGAAAAAAACATCTCTGACTGCCATTCTGCACTGATTTACACTAATGTAAATCAGATGCTTGTTCAGTCACTTCCTTGGTGTTATGCAGGACTTCCAACTGAGAAATTTATGGCAGTTTCTGCTAGGAAACAAGCTTTATCCAATGCTGTTTCTTTCTTTGTGTTTTGCACTGGAAGAGGCACGACCTTCAGATTGTCTACCTGCAGGAAACCTGATCTGTGACTTTATGGTATTTATCACTGGAACAGCTGTGTGGTACCCTACACTCTAGCAGAGTGTTAAGTCTCTATTTTATGGGGCAGCTGAGCTTGTTACAAAACTTGAAATTGAGGAGGTTTAATATAAATAACAGAGTTTTAACAAAATCTAGTAAAGTTACCATCAGTCACATTCTCTAGCTTAGGAACTCTAGAGTTCCATTCTCTTTCAACTTCATCAAGTCACCTTTTACTTATTACAGCACCCACAACACCAAGGTAAAGCATAATTATTTCATAAAACTCTGAAACTGGAAATAGCTCTAAGCAACATGCACTCAAGAGTCCCAACATAAACCCAGTGCAACATTTATGCTGCCTTAAAAAAAAGGTTTAGCTTTGTTCCTAAGACCTGTCAAAGAAGTTAGAAAGTGTCCATGCTACGTACAGGGTTTTTATAAGAAGGAAATTTGCTCACACATTACAGTAACAACTGTACTTTAGTGGACAGTCAAAAGCCTGAATTTTTATTTTATTTTTACAGTCTTTTCTGGAAAGTAGGATGCTATAGAAGTGCCTAGTGTTTGCACCCAGCAACACATTTTCCTCTTTGTACTCCGGTACCTATTTCAGAAAAAAAATGGGTGGTTGCAATCTCTATAGATACCTTTGGCCATCTCTGCTAAGTGTCTCTCTGAACAAATGGTTATTCTGGACAGTCACAAATACCACTGGAATGCCAAACTTGCCAGTGTAGTGATATGCCTAGACACTACAATACTGACTCGATTTTAGAATTCAGAATTTGCTTGCAGGGAGGAAACGCAATGCAAAACAACCCACAAAACACACATAGGTCAACTCTCACCTGAAAAATAGGCTATAAATTATAATTTGCTATTTATTTATTTGAAAAAACTTGTACCAGAAGGAAATATGTTCACTGCAGTGTATTTCCAAGTTGTGGTGAAGTATGTCAAGTATGTGGTGAATTATGTCAATAAAATGAAGTGGAAAATTAATGCACAGGAATAATTCAAAATGAGGCTTTCAACTGCACTTTTTTCCTCAAAGCAGTGTGCACATGATTAACTCTTGTTATTTCTTCTCCCAGGTTGGCTTGATTTTCCCCCTTTGCAATTCAGAATTCTGTTACTATTATGATTAACTTATAAAATGTTTTCTTTTTCCAGTATGAAACTTCCTTTTCTCAAAGTGATTTTTAACCCCCAAACAAGAGCATACTAACAAGGCCTGGAAGGAGGGATCAAAATTATTTTTCTGGAAGTGGAATCCCCTGGGATAAGCAAATCTTTATTTGCACCCTATTTAGCTTGGCTGTTATCCCTTAATGTTTTTGCTAAGCAAAGTGTATCCTTTTATTATGCCATCAAAAACTTGCACTGTTGACAAAATAATGGGCTGAATATGTCATCACAGATGTTTTGCTGGAATTGCCTCTTCTATCTTTTCTTGTTTTTCTGTGTAAGATACATTTTGGAAGAACTCTATTGCCTTTTGCAGCTGATGCCAACATTATCCAATAAAAGCCATGGCATGTAGTAATAATAAGTTGTGTTAGACAGATTATTGTTTGTAGTGTATTAAAGCAAACTGTCAGTTTTGGAAATGCATACAAAACCAGCTCATGTATAGCTTCACATCTTTTAAATGGTGTATTGGGCTAGAGCTGCAGCTGCTGACCACAGTGCTTTCAGCACAGGAAAGAATAAGGCCACAGGCTTCCAGTCTCTTTTTCGTACCAGCCATGATGCTGTGACCACAGGCTGCCCTCTAACTGCTCTTTTCAAACAGAATCACAGAATTGTCAGAGTTGGAAGGGACCTTAAATATATCTGCCTCTTAGCTTCCACATCCACATTTAAATTCTGCCACTAAAAAACACTGCACATGCAAATTACACCTTTCTAATGGTTCAGAGAACTATCACAAGCTGTGATTATTGCAGTTAATAACCAATACATTGGACCTTTAGCTAACCATAGATGGCAACTCTAATAATTATTTGGGGTGAATGTTGGGGGGTGGTTTAAGTGTTTGCTGTTCAAATACCTGGAAGAGCTACAGGATATATGGAAACTACACAAAAGTCTATTTTGGAAGCTGGTTTCAATAATAATTTCTTGTTAGTAATCCTTGTTGCTCAAAATCCAGAATGAAACACCAGTCCCAGGGGAGGGAACTGCTGGAACTCTGGAAACCTATAAACTTTCACCTATCTTCTGTATCAATCTGGACATACCTGAACAGAAGCTACTTGCCTTGAAGCAGTCTTATATTTGCAGGAATCCAGTTGCATGAAACAAAACAACCATCTAGGTATTATACTTTAGAGAAAGGTGAATAGCATTAATATTCCTGTCATATGCCAGAGAAGAAAAAACTATCCCACCATCAAACTTGACTCCTGCCTCCACTGAACAACATAGCAAAAACTTTACAGCAGCATGGCCTCACAGCTGGCTACCACCTCAACACGGTGGTTAGTAACCACAAAGATTCTCTCTTTCTGCCAAGCTTTGTATAACTGATACATAGCCAAGCCCTTGAGTCCATGCTTCTTCTGGTCCCAAAACCTTCTCCAAGGGACTACTAAGTGATGCAGGATCATTTTTACCTGAACGAAAGAAATGCTTTCCTGGGAGACAAAGCACTTTTTCAGTTTCACAGGAAATAAGACAGAAAAATGTAGCTAAGAGAACAAACACCTTATCTGAGTAAAATATAACAAAAAGCATCTAGAATGCACATAGCAGCAAACTTAAATAATCCTTAAAATTATTGAAAACAAAAAGCTTCCCATGTGGTCCACTATATTGTTGATCTGTGACATTTTTAGTTAACATTTTACTTCTGTTCTTTCCTGGACTGGGTACAAACTAAAAAAAAGGTGATGGATATGCTCTGAAAAACATACTCTATGCAGCTTAGTTATATAGCTGGAACGAGCAGTGAATATCAATAGGAAAGAAATCCTGTTGAAACCACTTTCTCTGGTAACCACACCTAACATCCTCACTGGTTTAGCTGTCAACTGAAAGTGTGAAAAAATCTGGCACATGCAACTCCCAAGCACAGAGGAGTCCTTCTGCTCCCCAGACTTGCAGCTTGTTTCATCTCTAATGGCAAAAGGATGTCTGTATTTGGAGATTTTGCCAATCTACTGTACAGACACACAAACCCCACACCTGTATTGCATATCTGCCTGCAAAAAAAGGCATTTATTAAAGAAATGGGAGGGAGGGACCAGAGAGAGGGACAGAGGGACTTGCTCAGAAAAAGATATGGTTTTATTGGGAAGCTGTGGAATATTCAGAACTAGAGGATACTAATTAAAAAGGGGTCTGGAAGGCATTTTATTGACTACTGTGCCATAAATCAGAGTGCACTGCTATCACTTTCCATAAATATTGTGTTTCAAAATAAAATGATGGCTGTAAAAGGCAGGACAATAACTCTTTGTTTACCTATGGGTTTTGCCTTTCTCCCCATGTGCTCAGATCCCACTTGGGGGCTCTTTTGGACTCTTTCATGTTCCAGAACCAGTCTTGCTGTTCAGCGCACTCAACAAGCTCAACTTCAGTTTAGGGAGCCTTTCTTTCGTCTTCTATTGTCCACTAGGAGGCAAAACGCCTCATCAGCCAGCTTGACTTCCTCACTGCAGTAAAGACCAGCTACCAGAGCTGCCCAGCTAATGCTTTCGACTGAAGGGCAGTGGGGAATAGCCTGAAGAGCTACCCTGTACCTTTTCTGGTCCTTATTACAGAGGCAAAAGAGTCCCATATAGACCTGTCAGTCTGAGGAGCAGATGAAAGCAATATGAACCGTTTGTTTGAAAGGAATCTATGTGGGTTAATACACACTCCTGAAAAAGACGACTTTGCTCTGTTTAAGATTTAGATTGCCTTCTGTTTCTCATATATATTGTTCTCAGTGTTGTCATTAGATGCCCAAGACACTTCTTGATCCCAACTACCTCCTTGCCAACATTACCACGAATTTGGTACCTCCAGGCTGAAACTGCAAAACAAATGAAGCTTAATAGTACTTGGCCCTTCGTCTCAGAACACTAACTGTCAGGCACTATTTGCATTCTGGGGATGTCTGAACACTTTAAATGCCATGTATACTTACAAGACTTTTTATTGTTGTTGTTTGGGCTTGTGCATTGATATATAAATAGAAACACAGAACCATAGAATCATTGAATCATAATCGTAGCAGAGTTTGTTTTGAAAAGGACCTTTAAAGGTCATCTAGTCCAATCCCCATATAAGTGTTATATCATAAAATCACAGAATGGTTTGGATTGGAAGAAACTTTAATGATCATCTAGTTCCAACCTACCTGCCATGGGCAGGGACACCTTCTACTAGACCAGGTTGCTCAAGGCCTCATCCAACATGGTTTTGAAGACTGCCAGGGACGAGACATCTGCAACTTAACTGGGCAACCTGTTCCATTGTCTCACCACCCTCACTGTAAATAATTTCTTCCTACTATCTAATCTAACCCTAGCATCTTACAGTTTAAAATACTACCCCTCATCCTATCACTACACTCCCTCATAGAGTTCTTCCCCATCTTTCCTGTAGGCCTCCTTTAAATACTGGAAGGCTGCTGCAAGGTACCCCTGGAGCCTTCTCTTCTCCAGGCTGAATCCCAACTCTCTCAGTCTCTCCTTACAGCAGAGAGTTCCCAGCCCTCAGATCATTTTTGTGGCCTCCTCTGGACTCTCTCTACAACAGGTCCATGTCCCTCCTGCACTGACAGCTCCAGAGCTGGACACAGTACTCCAGGTGGGGTCTCAAATATACGGTTTTTAGGGAATCTTAGAATCGTTTAGGTTGGAAAAGACCTTTAAGATCATCAAGATCCCTAATCCAGGGTTAAGCGATAGAATATGAGCATTAAGGCCAACTTTCACCAAGCAAATTGCCACACACAGTTACAGGTCCCAGCAGGACAAGATGCCAAAAGCCCATCACTTTTACATACCAGAACACCCTGCCAGGACCTAGCCGCAGCCACCCTGGCACAGGTAAGTAAACCGCAGGTCTGGGGGACTGAGAGGCCTCAGAGGGATCACCAGGACCACCTCATTAAGACGCCAGGCCCAGGCGGCGTGACAGTCCAAAAGCAGTGCTGCAGGGGTTAACCCGCCGCCACCGCCCGGGGGCGGTGCGGAGCTGACAGATGGCGCATGCGCTCTGGTACCGCATTGTGCCCGCCCGGCTCGGCCCGGCCCGGCCCTGCCGCACTCGCCGAGAGGCCGTTGGCGCGCGTGGAGCTGCTGCCCCCTGCGGCCGGCGTCGCGCCACCTCCTCTCCCCTCCCCGCCTCCCCGCCGCCGCTGGCGGCATTCGCCATGGAGTAAGGCCCCCCACTCCCCCGCCGCCGGCTGGACGGACGGGGGGCCCCGCCGCTCCTCTCGATGGCTCTGGTGACGGTGCAGCGCTCGCCTACCCCCAGCGCCACCTCCAGCCCCTGCGCCTCGGTGAGTCCCGGCCGCCCTCCGACCCCCTGGCGCTGAGGGGAGCGCGGCGGTTAGTGGCCGTTAGGGTCCGGCGCGCGGCGGTGCGCATGCGTGCGCTAGAGACTCGCGTTACCCCCACACCGACACCACCAGCACCCATCCGCCACCTCCTTCCTGTCGCTCGCCGGGCCCTGACAGCTCCCTCTGGACACTGGAGGGTGCTTACTTCAGCGGCCGCGGCCCTGGAGAGGGGGCATGGTCCCCAGCAGGGCCCTCGCATCGTTGAGGCTCAATGATAGGCGAGTGGAGAGGGGTGGTCCTGGGTGCCCCTCAGCAGGCCTGGGGTAGGGTGAGGGCTCTCGAGCACCGCAGCCCGGATGATTCCCGCGGGGTCCTGGGCAGAGCCTCACCCTGTGTGAGGGAGCTGCTGCCCCGTCCGTAGCGCTGAACTGTCTCCATAAAGTAGCCTGGTTTGATATTGTTTGCGGTGGGAGAGAGGCGGGAAGAGTGCGGAGAAGCAAACTGAGACTGTTCGAGCTAGGGGTGTTCTCTAAGATGATTGAATCTGACAGTACCCTCTGGGTATCTCCAGTACGTGGCCCTTCCTTTGCGAAGAGCTAAGATTTTTCTTTTTTAGTCCTTGTTTGGCTGTTGCGTGTTATCGTCAAGAGACTGTGTCAAGCCTGAGACAGATAGAGAAGGGTCAGTTTCACGTGTCTGAATGAGATGTCCAGAATGAGCAGATGTTCCCATCCTTGCCCTCCTTCAGGAAGTGAGGCAGGAGGCTGTAAAGGCTTCTTGCTTTCCATGCTCTTTAAACGTGGGATCGGCTGTTGTTTTATTACTTCTGTACTGTAAAATCTTGCCTGTTAACCCCTTAAACTGCTACCTACCCATTATGTGGCTTGCTTCTAATAAAACTGAGGATGAGAGTGAAAACAGTAAGCTTGCTTTCACTTTATGCTTAGTTCTCAGCTTTTTCCCTTAAAACCCCTCATGCATTATCACCCTGGTGTTATATGCCTGGATTGCAAATATTTGGAGGGGAGAAGAGTTGAAATCCCAGTTGCTTCTGTCATGGGGGAATGAAAAAGCCAACTACTCTGCAGACTTTTCTTGTTGCATTAGGTAACCTCTTCTGAAACTAGATCAGCTACTTGACAGGTCCTGCCTGCCCTGGAAGCATTTTAGCTATCACAATACTTTTTTTTCCCCTTCTTTCATTGCCATGGCTGTCCTAAGATATGTTTATTTAGCAGCACAGATTAATTTTGGTTATATTTCTCTGCTATAATTAATGTGCTGCATTACTTCAGCGTTTACTTCCCTCTTTGACTTCTTTACCCATTCGACAATTCCTTTTCCCATACACTTCTTGAATTTAAGATGTCTTTTGAGAATAGGTAGGTCTCTCTTGGCGTCTTTGTTCTTTCTCCCACTTGGATGCATAACTGCTTTCTATGTTAAATATTTGATGTATATGGGCAATCAATGGTATTCTGTAAGGCTTTCCCAGCTGGAACAGCCAGGCAGTTTCTCAGCCAATTAAATTAAATTGAAACTGTACTGATTTTTGAACACTAGTTAGTTTTTTAATATATAAACAACTCCTTCCAGAACCTGAAAAACCCAGAGAATGCAGCTTTCAGTATATTAATCTATATTCTTCAGTCTCATAGTATAGAGATGTATGCTGAACCAGTGGTCTTCGTAAATTCTTGGTGCCCTATGCAAAAATAAGTGTTGGCTCTGGTTTTGGTTCTCATAAGTATTTCTGCTTTCTCAGACTTTTCTCACAGTCTAAAGTGGAAATTATACTCATCATATTCTGCCCTTAACTGCTGTTGTTCGAGTACTTCTGCATATCATGTTATCACTTCCTGACCACACTTTGGGATTTTGATTGCCCTTTTAGCCTCTTGGTAGATAGCTGCCATTGCTTGTTTCTGTATCCTTCTGCCAGAATTTTCTGGAGCTTACGTGTGTTCCTTCTCTGTTACAAAGCTGCTGCTTCTTAATCAGAACTTTTGGTATCATTTAGGATTATGAACCTTCCTAGGTTGCTAAGGGCTTGTGAACAGAACAGTCACTTTTTGAGTCCCTTGGAAGGATTTGGTTCTGTGAGCCTGCCACACTCTTGCCATTCTTACAGATCTTTGTTGACTTCAGCAGGAGGACTCGATTCTTTCAGTTTTAAGTGAAATTGTTTCAACCAGACTGTTGCAAGCTGATGGTAACTTCCTTCTTACAGGGACTGATGACGCTACCTCCACATTACCTCTTTTAAAAAAACCCCTTATCTTGCTAAATAATGTTTGTGAGTAGTGTAAGAGTCTAACTTGCTGCATTAAGCCCTGCTGTTCCTGAGCAAAGCTTATCTGGTAACTGCTGGAACTTTGCTGTTCCAGCTTGTGGGCAAGGAAGAAGCATGTAGGTGTGCAAACATATGGCTATGTCTAATTCTGTTTCCAGGTCACTAAGAATTTTGAGGACAAAAATGGTTTCTCTTAAATTGCTTGATGTCTCTCTCTGCTTTAGAGATAAATTTCTCAGAGAAGGGGAAAGGTGAAATTGATGTCCTCTGACTGAATGTTTGCTTTAAGTATGGCCTATAAACAGTTATAACTGGCTCTTAATGGGTTCAGGGGAATAGCTGATTTGAATCACTCTGAAATTGGATGGCTTTTATTTATAGGTTTTTACTTTGTTCTCATTTGCCATAGGGCATGTCATGAGCATTCATTTCAAGGGAATTCATGCAAAGTGTTGATTATACGTTTACAGCCCTCTGGTCACTTGATGACTTGTGAAATTCCCTTAATTCTCTGTGCAGACTTCTGCTATCTGTTTGTTCTGGCCTTTGGTTATGCAGACACTTTTGAGAAATAAGACTGCAGTCTTATTTCCCTACAGCAGAACAGTTGTCTTCTCATGTGCCATGTTAGCAGAACGTGGTAAAAGGCAGGACTGTACTATATGAAAATGTAAAGATACCATGTGCCAGAGAGGGGCTGCTTAGTGCTGATCAAGGCCTTGGCTTATCTTGTAACGCAAAAGAAGTTTTCTTTTTCTTCTTTTTTTTTCCCCTGTGTTTGGAGAGAGTTGAGGGGTGGGAGGTGTTCCCCTCAAAGAAGGTTGTTTTGTGAGGAACAGAATATCTCTGTTGCTCACTCTGTAGCAAAGTGTGGGCATGGTAGCCACAGTGACAGGTCTAGGGACAAGCTGCAAGAATTCTAGCTAAAGCAGAGCAGAGCTAGTAAAAGATGCCTGCCCCAAAATCCTTCATGAGTCTTGTTGTCTAAGGCACTGGAAGTTATTCAGTAACTTCAGTCACCAGGCTAGCGTCAAATCTGTGCTATCGTTATCATAGGAGCAGTGGAAAACTGCTCTAATACTCTTTTTAGCTTTCCAGAAGACTTTTGATGATGATCTGTATTGGGAAATAATCTGTTGAAACTTGCCCTTTTAAGTTATTGTTATGCACAGTTCTTAAAAAAAATAAATCTATTGGTAATTTATTTTAAGTGCTGTTTTGCCTTTGCCTATTACGTCTTTTTCCTGCGAAGTGGAGAAGCTGGGCAGGCAATCTGGGTCTGACTGCTCTCGCAGTTCCCTTGTCTTCACTACCCTCAGGGAGACAATATGCTTCTATTGGAAGGGAGAGACTGACCCAGAAAGAGGATATGCTGCATGTATTGTTATAAAACGCACCATTAAAAAAAATAATAAAAATCCAACTTAAAAGCAGATGAGAAACTAAACCGTTTGACTTCCCCTCTGTAATCCCAGGAGAACATCTTCAGCAGGAAGCAGAGTCTTGCAAATGTGTTTGGGAGTCTCTGTCATGTTTTGCTTGAGAACTCCTTGCTGATGGAACATACAGGAAATATTTTCCCACTTATTTATGGGGAAGCTAAACATAACATTTCTGTACCCTTGTCCAGTAATTGCTGTTAAACAATGTGGTAATTTTGACTTTACTTAATCATTGGTAAGTCCTGTCTATCTCATGTAGAACTTATTTTTCTTTTATCCTTTTTCCTTTTTTTAATTAGTTAAGGTCTTGATAGCTGTTGCCTGTATAGGATTGTGGAGAATTGATTTTTGGAGGGGACTACAGTATAACTAGAAGAATAGGAGCTTCTTATGAAATATTCATTTGACTTAGAAATGACTAATATTAAAGATGTTATCATCTGTTATTTGTTGCTTTTCCTCAACAGATGTTTTTCAGGTATAGCCATAGCTCATTCTGAAAAGTGAAGTTTTCAGAGGCATTGGATGAGAAGAATGTGCTGGCTCCTGCTTTAGGCAGACTTCTCAGAGTGCCCTACGGATATCTCTATTTACTGTGTTGCCATGCAGAAGACAGAAAAAAACTGTTTTAGTGAGGTCATTCGTAACTTCCTATCTGTCAAACTTCCAGTTCTGTGGAAAACTCTGCGAGGAAAACAGGAGGTGTCTGCCTCTTATTGAGTCTAATATGTTGCACTATTTGTTATTGTGCTTACTGAGCTAAAGGATGTATAAAATATAGACATGTGTAAAATACCTCTTTCATGTTGTGCTTTACATTAGATCAATCAGTCTAAAGTTTTTTTCTGAAGTTGGCAGCTACTTCTCCCATATCATTCCACTTTTTGTTCTGTTTACTGAGGCATTGCTTTACAAGTTACCAGTTTTGGAGTATTTGTGTCTTGACCGGTGAAGTCCAGGCAAAAGAAGCTATGGTAGGTGGTCTAGAAGCTGAACCCTGTTTTTACTGGGGAAAGTCAGGCTTCTTGTAGTACTTTGTCAGTGTTGACCTAAAACGACCATTTTTAGGTTAAGAGGGAAATTTTCTCTTTGTACTTATTTCACCTCTTTTGTTTTTTTCTTAAATTCTACTGAATATGCTGCCTTTTGTGGCACATTATTCAAAATATGATGTTACATTGAAACTGAGTGAAAAATACACTGAGGTAGTCGCCTCCTAAATGGTGGTTCATAAATTCTTGTGTTTTGAAAAGGCACTTGTAATTTGAAAATGCAAATAGCCTGTGATGCTGTAATGAGTCATTATCTGACCAATATTGATTCTTACTGCTTAAGCAGTAAAATAAGATTGATAAGGGCAGGGTACTGAAATATCTACAGTTACTCTGAGTCAGTGACACATTTACTTAAGTGGAGAATGATATTTTGAGTGGTGACAGCCATCCAAAGAGCAGTCTGCTGGAAGTATTCTAGTGTAAGAGGGCTGCCCTCGTGCAGGGGTAATGCCTGAGGATTTACAGTTAGTGAAAGGAGAAAAAAACCCTGAAAGATCTAAGTGGTGGTATAGTGGTTAGGATTTGGTGGTGTCACTGCCAGGGCACAGGGTTCGATTCCCGGTCAGGGGAGGATCCTGCTCTGGCAGGGTTGTTGGACTAGATGATCTTTTGAGGTTCCTTCCAACCCCTAACATTCTGTGATAGCTGCAACTACTGTTTCTTGGGAAATGAAAAAAAAAATAATTAAAATAGCCTTTGGGCAGCTTAGCTTAGTGTAGCTGCTCCATGATCACAACCTGCAGCTCAAGGTTTCATTCTTCAGACACAACAAATCATATCCTCCCAGTGCAGCTTAGCTTCACTCTGCTGAAGCGAAAAGGCTGTTTTGCAGACTGGCTCTCAGGAACACCTCTATGCTGGAAGCTCTCACCATCCTTGCACAACTTCAGAAAAGCACTTGTAGAGCTCAACTGACATGAAACTTTTACTGTCTTTGTATCTGACTCCTGCTGATGCCATTTGTAAGAAGTATGTGCTAAGCTTTTGGGTTTCTGTGGCTGGGTTCTTCCTTTATATAAACTGGCTTTGCAACACTAGGCTTGTCAACTGCCTGCTCCAAGTCGGAGTTGTTAAGTTTAACCTGTGAATTTAAGAAGAGTCTCCTTTCTGTTCCATTCATTTGCCTGAGAATCCTTTTAATTTGTTTAATGTTTAATTTATGGCAGTGAAGCTCATCTCATGTATAAAGGTTGGGGGGATCTCAGGAGGAAGAAAAAGAAAGAGGTGGTATCTGTTGGAAGTAGTCAGTGACTGAAACAAGGCAGAGAAGGTTTCTGACCTTTTAGCTGAAAGCCAAAACTCCAGAGCGTTCTGTTTAAAGAGATAAAAAGTTATCAAGGCTGAAAACCATTTTTGCATTTCTGAGTTGGGCTGTATAAATTGATTAGCTCATTGTCAACAATCTGCAAAATGTCCTATTGCAATTAATGTTGCAGGGTGTGTGTTTGTGTGTTTTAGTCAGGGTTTGCGCAGGCTTCTGTAGCTGAAGTTTTGAATGTGTCAATAGCTTTTTGCCCAAATAGAATTGCTCTGAATATGCATCTTATCAGTGCTGCTCATTGCTGATCTCTCAGAAGGCATGAAACGTTGCTGGAGGATGAGTCACACAGTTAAGCAGCTTGTTGCTTCCATGGTGAGACACAGCCTTACTCTGTATGCCAGCAGTCATGAAACTCCTGTCAAATACCTTGTGATGTGAACTTCTTATGGCTTCGGTAAAATGAAACGCCTGTGGCAGTCACTGAAATGCGTTCTGCTTGTGGCTGTTCACTGCTTTTGGGTATACTCCTTCTCCCCAAGAACTCCTCAGCTGAGGCTTCATGGAAATAATGAAGTTACTGCATCAGTGTGGACTGTTTCAAGGTGAAATTAGTGGAGCCACAGTGTAAAATTCTTCTGTTGCAGTAATCAAAGACATTAGAGTATTTGTTTTGAAAGACCTGTTTTATAACAGATCATACTGTCCCTGTACTAAGCTAATACCAGAGCTCAGGAGGTGGTTTGGATGCTTGAGTTTTCCACTGATCTGCTAGTTGAGCAGCACTGGAGATCTCTGGGAAGTAAATTTCAGTGAAATCATCACTGCGATTGTGTGGGTCTGGGAGATGTGATGCCAGGCTCACAACACAACAGAACACTTAAGGCTTTTCATCTCTGTAGCTTTTAGTGTGATGATGAAGAGGGAGGGATAGGGCATATGTGTTGCCTATGTAAAATGCTTTTCTTTCCTAAGGCAAGCTTTCTTGGTGGTTAGAAGTAGTCTGTGTCTCCTGTGTGATGCAGGACCAATCCTTTGGCTTAATTCATCTGAAGTTGGAGTTTCCCCACAAATTTCTGAAGCTGCTGAATGCTTAAGAGTCCTGAGTGCCACGTTCCAAGCATATAAAACCAAAAGCCCCTAATCTTCATTTGGATGTGGCAAACCTGTGGGCTGCTGTCTGTCTGAAAAAAGTTTGCAAGGTCTTGCTCAGCCAGGAAGGGGCCAGTCCTTAGCAAACTGTAATTAAAACTCCAGAACTTCCCTATGCAAATGTCAGTACTTAAGAGCAGAGAGGCAGCAGTTGTCTGTGAGATATCTGGCCTGCTTCTTGTGTGGTAGCAGATATACTTTTAGACTGTAGTGTTTCTTTGTAGTGGTCCTGCGTTCTGGAGCAACTTTCGTAGGAAACAGGGTGCCACACTGAAAATTTAGCTCATAAGTAGCTGCGGGTGAGCAGGAAATTGACTCAGCTCTTTGACCTGTTGACAGGAGCTAAACCTAGTTGCAAGAGGAAATGCTAGGTGACAAGTTAAAGGTGTTTCTGGAATAAGTATTGATTCTTTTTCTGTGGTTCTGTTTTTGTCCTTTTGTTTTCCTTTCCACAGTCCTCTTCAACAGCTTAAAATAGTTTAAGACAAACAGCTCTAGGCATGTTCTTCAGATGATGCTGTTAATGATGATGCAGTTAAACAGTTAACTATATCACATTGTCTTCCTGGGTGAAGTTTAGCCCTGAAATGACAGCCTTGTCCATTGCCTTTTGAGATTGCAGAATGTTTGGCAAAGACTTAGTTCACTTTTCGAACAAGTGTTTTTCTTATGTAACATCCGGTGAGTTTCCTTACTGGGAGTTTCTTCTGGTTTTGTTTTCAGCTGAGTTGTACTTATGTGGGGTAGCAAACTTGTGAGTCCAAAAAAGTGAAGTGAAACAGGACAACTTAGCCTTTTTTGTTCTTTGTAATGTTTCTTCCTTCTCGGTGGTATTTTGGTTGTGCAGTAGTTAATAGAATCTGTAAGCCTGAAATTTCAACACTTAAATGAATCTTCAGGCAGCAGCTACCCCTGTAGTGTGGGTCAAGTCTAATATTGCATAAGCTTGTCAGTACAATCACAGATGGAAATCAAATATTAATGTGTCATCTCTTAGGTTTTGTGTCAACTTGACACTGCATCCTTCAGCAGTTTGCTGTCTGGTGGCTGGGAGTGACTGCCCTCAGTGATGTACTGGACTGAATTGTTCTGTGCAGCTTCTGCTCTGCTCCTGAATCTTAAATAGAAGAGATTATCAGGGCAAAACAATGTGAACGTAGTGCATTTTCAGATGCCTTCCCAAAAGTTGTGCAGACTTATATAAACTTTAAGGAAAGGGAGGTATTATCAGGTAATGTTTATAGTATGACTGGAAAAGAGTTTGCATAGTCTCTGTGGGTGAAATGAATATTTTTCTCATGTACTTTACAGATCCCTGATCTCAACTTGTGCTTCATGCTGCAAAGATAACAACTGCACCACACGCTTCTACAACCCGCACTTCTGGTCTTTGAAGTGGAATTTTTCTCTTTTTACTCATATACCAGAAGCTGCTCTTGTCTGGAGGAAGCTCTACTTAACTTAGATCTGTTCATGTTGACTGTAGATGGCTGAGATGGTTATTTTGGGGCAATTTCTATCAGGTTCTCTTACGAGTGAGGAATTTCAATCTTGACTTTGCCTTGGAGAGAAGGGAAAAGTTATACCTCTTTTTAATATTTGGGGAGATAATGATACAGGCCAAAACCAAATTTTAAGCTTGAGTAATTGTTCACATCTTGATTCTCAGCTTGAGATGTGCCTCACTTAAACAAAACCAAAATCAACAACCTCCAAGCCAAACCAACACACAGCTCCTCCTACAAATATCCCCCAAAAACTGCCAAACAACCCCAAACCAAAACTGCTCTAGGTCGTTTAAAGTTTAAACTTGCAAGTTTGCTTTTTGGACAGATGAGCACAACGTGGCTTGAGCTAAAGAGGATACATGCAAAGTTAGCTTGAGGTGAAAAGCAGTCTGTATTTGGCAGAATTTCATTTTCTTGCGATAAAGTAGGACATCCTTAACATACTTCACTCTTTTTGCACTTCACTTTTATGGTGAACATTTCTTTCCACATGCTGTGGAAAATACTGAAGAACCCTGAAGCAGTTGAGAGATATCAACAGGGTATTAGTGAAAAATCTTTCTGGGGGCAGAGGATGAGATGCAATTCGCCAGCTGGCTTCTGAGAGCAGTCAGTTTTGCTAATGCATAGCATCCCTCATCTCAGCTTGGCTTGGCTTCAGTGCCAGTGTGTGGTGTGGAAGCACACTGTGTAAAATGGGAGAACTTCCTGCTACGATAAGGAACCAACAGCTCTTCCAACAAGTGCAGCCTTTAGCTGCAGCCCCCAAGATGTAGCAGAAGTGTTTGCTGTTATGAGCCTTCAGTATTGTCAATCTCAAACTGAGTAGTTTACATGTGAAGGAGCAGTGGAACAGGCCTGCGCCTGGTCTGAATTCGTTTGTTGCACTACTATGATAAGAGAATTAGGAGGGGAGGTTGTGTTTGAGAATCTCTAATCCATGATGATGGCTCTGACTGTAACAGAATAATCTTGTTTTCCAGTGTGCTCTTAAAAACTAAAGCTTTATAAATATTAATTTTGTTATTCAGTTTCATAATAAAAGCCTTTTATTCATTAAATCACTATTTATTTATTAACCTGACAAACTAATATCAAGCTCTCTTCTTTCAGTGTGTGCATGTGCCATATCACAATTCTGCTTGTCACCGTAATAAGAACTTCATTCATCTGCTTTAAAATGTCATTGATAACAACCTGGCAGTGGCCCAGCTTGGAGCAAGTGAACTACAAAAGGCTGCATTGTAAACCTTCCTGAGAGTACATGCTACATTAAGTCTAAAATTAAAAAAAAAGAGAGAGGGGAAAAAAAAATGTGCAAGCTGGTCTGGGCTGCATACAGCTGCCAAATAGCTTCAATCCTCTGAAAAAATGGTGCTTTGTATAGAGGAGTTCTCGCTGAAAATGGGGTAGTTTGGAATTAAGGATGCATTCTACTCACTTTAGAACCTTTGAGGTAGACTGACTTTATAAGCCTCATATTAAAATGAGAGAGAATGTCTTACTGACACACAAGCAGCTAACTAAGAACTTGCATATGTAAGAATCTTGTTATTTCCCTTAGCCTCTTCTTTCTTCAGCCAAAACTACAGTCTGAAAATAAGTTGTAAGCCTCTGGGAGTTAAATACTGGTAATGCCATGTACTATGAGGCAGTTTGTCTCAGTTATAATAACCTTCCCCAAGCCCAGGTGCAGCCTGTACAGCAAATGTATTTATCTGCCCATAGGTTCACACAGTGCAAGCAGAATGTCACACATGCTGAAGTGCCTGGTCCTTTTGCCTGCTTCTCTGGAGGTACTTGAGCTGCTCACTGCTCAGGCAGTCCTGTGTATGAGGCTTCATGTTCATGGCAGTTCAGGGCTTCTTGCCTTTAACTCTCCTGTTTTTAAAACTATGACAAATGAAATTTGTAGCCTGGATTAGGGTGAACTGAATTGCTCTTGAAATAGATGCAGAGCTTGTGAACTTCTTTTGAGAGAAGAGATCTTAAAAATGGGCCCTGTCCTGTGCTACGAGGGCTGTTTGTTTTCATACAGCTCTTGACTAAACTAGCTATTCTCTCTGATTTTAAAGCTGAGCAGAACACGAAGCTTTAAGGCATCTTCATACAAGGTTTTCTGGGAGCAATGTAAGCATGTGATAAGTTACCATTGTTCTCATGCTACATGAGAATGTCAAAGGCTTGGGCAGCGTGGTGAAGGGCTTGATGAGAACTGATGGAGGGTGTAGTCTGTTCTGTTAACTGGGATGGGGACTACAAGAGTCTTAAGCTACAATTTCATGCCACTTCACTTCCGTGGTATTTTTGTTTTGTCTCTTTCTTAAGTATAGTGTATGGACAGCACCATGGGTTAGGGACCTCTTCAACATCCTCTTCAGGGACTTTTCCTATGTAGCCTTCTACTGAAGTCAATGGGCGTGGAGGTAAGCAGTGCTGGTGCTTTCTGACATCACTACCACCCACTCTGCAGCCTGATACACACAACACCTCTTATATTTGAGCATTGTCTTGCTCCAAAATGTCGCATGCAGTTGCACAATGAAGACTGCTTATTCGTGTGATGCCAGTCTGTGCCTACTTGGTGCTAAGTGCAAGCAGTGAGCATCAAAGTGCAGAAGACTTCACAGGTCCTGCATGAGCACTTGCCAGTGAACTGCAGTGACATCCCTGTACTATGTTAAAATAACAGATGACTTCACAGTTGGTCTGTGCATGAATGGAATTTGAAAGTAGGGGTGAATGTTACTGCCTAAAGTGTTTGTTCTACTGATGCTCAACACCTTTTGCTATTGTTTATGCATTTTTACAACTCCTGAGTTTAGTCTCTCAGTGGTTAGTAATTTTATCACAAGCCATTCAGAACTAGTGAGAGTTTCCTGTTTCTTTGTCTTTCTGTTGATTTCCTTTTCTGTTGAAACACAACTGTCTCTGTTGAAACAACTTAGTTGCTACACTCTTCAGTTTCCATCTAGTGACTCAAAGGGGAGGGAGCAAGAATTGTCTGAAATGGCATGATATTCTCACAGAGATATTGACAGCTGGGCCTGGTGACTAAATTGTTATGATAAAACACAAATTCATTAATTGGTGTTGTTGAAATCTGCTGACTTTTCTCTGCTCCTAATAGAAGGCTTTGAAATGTCCAGCTGCAGACTGATCCTCTCCAAGCATGTGACACTGACATCAGTCCTAGAAGTGAGGCATTGAACTGCCTCCAAAAATGAGGTCATCGAGTGATATTCAGTGCACTGATTTAGCAAAATATTAGCTAATTTGATTACATGGTCACCTGTATATACTATTCGAAAGATGGGAATTCACTCCCTTTTTAGCTGCTGTCATGCTAAGTATCAATGTTATCATGCTAAGAACTTTTCGACAGGATGCTGTGCTCCCTCTGTATGCTGGCAGCTGGGCCTGGCGGAGCCCATCTCTAATTGTCCCTCATTTGCTCCAAGACTTGCTAGTTTCTTTGCCTTTCTACTCCCTGCACCCCTCCCATTAAGTTATTTGGAGTAAGAGTTTAGGACTCTTACTAAGCTGGCCCTACAGTAAAACTTGCTGCATTTTCTTATGGCTCTCTTGACTTGTTTAAATAGCTGCATAAAAACAAAGCTGTCTACTTCCCAGGAGTCTGACCTGCTATCCAAAGCAGAGTGACTAGTCATGACTGAAATGAGATTAAACCCTGGCAGAGCCATCCTGGAGGCTAGTTGCTGTGTGCCTCTGGGTTTCTCCCCTCCTGTAGCTTGAGGTCAACAGTATCTGCAGAGTTCCTCTCGCCACCCCAACAAAGAGCATGTATTCAGGCATGTCATCACCCTGATGGTGATCCTACATAAGAATACTTGCTTGTTATTTTGTAGACTTTAAGAAACTCTGTATTTACCTGAATTATAGTTGAAGTATGTTCCAGATGCTAGTGTCCAAGCATCTCAACATATGCCTGATTATTTGAAACATGGCCATAAGAGAATGGAATGTTAGAGGAAGGATTCATGTGAATTCGTGCAGAAACATTGTTGTCTCCCTCCCCCCACCTGGTATTTTCTGCCTGTTATTGCAGGATTGTTTTGGATGTTCTTTCCTGCTGAATAGAAATCTTTATTGAGCTGACCGTAATGTTGCTCCTTTTCTTTCAAGAGATATTGCTGTGAACTTAAGACAGGAAGAGGCTTTGTCTTGGAGGACTGTAACAATGTTGTGTCTATTGCAATCTGTTGTGCAACCAAAGAATTACCCTATGAAAAACAGAATGGAAAAACTGCTGCTGCTGAATTCAGGAGGTTGAGGTGATGAGAAGCTCCTAAAAGCCCTATGTATAGAGCAAGAAAAGAAGCTAGGTTTGAAGAGCAAGCTATAGAAAATGAGATAGGAAGAAATGTTCCTTTACAGTAGCCAAGGAGTCTGGTTGATGTGAACTGTGTGCCAAGTTCAGCAGAGAGTGTGCTCTGATGTCCTGGATGATACTGTCTCTACCTACTGCTTGTTTACAGGAAGCTGGCATGTTTTCAGAATTAGCTTCTGAAACATCCTTGGTGGGGAGGAGGATTGGGATGACAAAGTAACTTATTTGCATCTAGAAACTTAGCCATGGCAGTAGCTACTCAAGTTGGTTAATGGCTGCTGCCTGGTTTTGGTTAAGTTCAGCAATTGTGCTGGTGAGAAGTGAGGTCTCAGGGACTGTGCAGTCCCTGTTGTGCCTTGGCACAAGCATTCAGCAGCATACTTCAGATGCTGCCTGTGCAAAACAATGAAATAAATTTCCGCTTTCCCCAGTGAAATGCCTGTGGTACACGTGTCAGTTGTTTTAGTTCAGCTGTGTTTAGCAATAGCAGGAGTTGCATGGAATCCTTGTAGGGCATGGACATGGAGAACTGACCCCCATCTCTCCTCTGCTGTTGGAGGGCAGGAAGAGGTGGAGAGAGGAGGAACACAGCTTCCCTTGTGCCTGTTTTGATACTGAAGAGCTCTTTCCTCTGATTTGAGAAGGGGGTGGAGAGAGAACCAGATGCTCTTAGGAAGTTTATACCATTGTTAATAGTGTAATTCACAGATGGTGGTGAAGGCCTTGAAGAGGCTTTCATACAGTGCTTATTCTCTTTAACAGACATATCATCACGTAAGGACTCACAAATACTGATGACTTAATTCCAAGCATGAGTCTACAGCGATATGTTTGATAGTCTCCCTGTGGATCATTGTAACCTTTTTAAACAGTTAAAAGCTGTCAGGATCCCTGAATGTTGAGCACTACTCCAGTATTGGACCAGACCCTGATAAAATTGTCAGGATAAAACGTTAGTATAGCTTTGAAGCTTCTCCAGTGAAAAGTGGCTCTTAGGAAATTAAAAACCAAGCTCCTTTGTCTTGTTACAAAAATCAGTACTGGTACTGGACGTGTGAAAGTCAGGTCATACAGTGCTATCATATTAATAGACAGTTCTGCTCTTATTTCCATTTATCCAGTTGGTTTTGGAAGAAGACCTTGTATGTGTTTTCTTCTGAATATCTGTCAGTACTTCTTGACATCTCCAGAGAAGGATCATGAGTTGCATGTGCTCTTGCTTTTTGAAAAATAGGTCACTCTTGCCTGTAAGCCTTATAGCAGTGAACATGCTGCAGCTTTTCAAACATGCAAAATCAGAAATGTTTTATCTGAAGTTTGTGCATTTATATTCAGATATTTGTATGTGTGTGAGAAGCTTATTGATAAAGTCTTCACTGACTGCTGGTCAACTTTTTTATTGGCTGTAAGCTATGTAGCTTAAAGTATGTATTAGGGGCATCAAGCAATACTAGCTTATGTGGTAGCATGAGCGATCAAAAGGTTCAGATAACGTGAGAACTGATCTTTGCTTTGCTGTTTGCCTGTCTTTTCAAGTGTAGCAGATCCTTCCTTCTTAAGAGATGTTTCCTTAATGTTTTTTACTATTCTTTTCCTTCAGGTTTAAATTATGTTTTGTAAATTGACTTCTTGTGATGTTTGTCATGTGATGGTTCATGAGCCCTGAAGAATGTGCTCCTGTGACTTCATCCATGTAGTTGCCCCTACCAATGCAGGCTAAGTCATGTGTTCTTAATGGCCTTGCATTTTGAGCCATGTAGTGGAGAGGTGGAGGATAGAAAAAAGGGAGACTATTTCAGGGATAAGCTACCAGAAATTCTCAGACGACTTAATTTGTGACCTTGTTCACTAGTTAAATGCAATCCAGGATTTTCTACCTCTTTCCTATTTTCACAGAAATGTTTTCTGTGTTAGAAGCTGTGTTGGGGTTTTTTTTCTTAAAGAAAAACACCACAGGTAAAAATCCCCATGCTTTGGTAAAAGAAATCTCTTGACATATTGGGGGAAAAGAGATTTTTAAATTTTTTTGGTTTTAACCCTTAGCAGGAGATGTGTGCTTTAACAGAGAAATTATCTACTATAGTTCACATTTTTGCATGTATCAACTGTGGCATCTGTAAAGCAGTATCTTTACTACTGCAATAAAATGAACAAAGCTGAAATGGTGGTATCTGTGCCAAGAGTTTACTGCTTGTCCACAGTGGCCAAAGCTTTCAAGTGCTAAAAGTGCTGTTAGTGAACCTGTGTACAGCTCCTAGTCCCACAGCCTGCATGCGGTGTCTGCATCCATTCCACTTCTGCACAGTGGAAGCTGGACCCTCCCAGGGCTGAAGACTGACAAGGTCAGACTTCATATTAAATTTGTTTTAAATAGTTCTTTCAAGCATTTGGGCATAATTTCCTTCTTGACTCCATACTGTTTTTCATACATACATGTGCTGCTGTTCAGTCCTCTTGTGTTTCCTCCCTCCCATTTGGTACAGCAACTGCTGTTAGGTGTAAATCAGTGTTCTTAACTCTTAGAGATCAAGGCTTTACAGGAGGAATGACTGTCAGCTGAAGGTGCTCAGTGCTCTGAAATCTTTGCATGTGGATGCCCTGACAGTAAAGCTGTCTGTCTTTAGTAGCTTTCATTTTTCAGCAGTTGGCTGTGTTCTAGAGTCCACCTACTATTAGACTTTTTTGTACTTTTTATGTCTGCATGGGCTAATTATTTTGTTTAGATTTGAATCCAACATCAAGATAATATTGGTTTAATACAATTGGCTTTTTTCCCTTCAAGTTCGATTTTATTTTCAGCTCTGACTATAATATTTGTTGCTTCATAATTTGGGTTTTTCTACTTGCTCTTCACATTGTTTAAAAAAAATGCAAAACACAAACCAACCTCAACCCACACACAAAACTCTGTTTTGCTTAACTCATGCAGTATTTCCACTTGGCTCAAAAGATGTGGATTTGTGAGCTGAGGGAATCCTTATTTGGCTGGTCACCCAAGCTTTCTTCAAGAGCATTAGAAGGATCTACAGCTTAAGTTCATCAGTGGGCTGACCTGTTCTAGTTTTAATGAGATTTATTATACATGTATCTTTTGGATTCTATGGCTTTGATGTTCAAAACAATCTGTATAAACCTGTTAGTAAAAGCAAAACTGGAGACAGAAATCGAATCTTTATACTGAATCTATGTGTTAATATTGTTCATTTTTGAAATTAAAATAATATCCCTTGTGCCATTGGCATGCAATTTGTCTGTGGTGTTTGACTCAGTGCTTGTATTCATGCTTCCCTTCTTGGCTCCTTCTCAAAAAACCCCATTGATCAAACCCTGATATCACAGCTCAGGCTTGGAGAGGGTGGAAGAAACAAATCTGGATGTTACAGTTGATGGGTGGTTTTGTGTGAATTTTATGGATACAGCTCCAATCCTAAATATGCATAGGAGACTGGGAGAGGTGTGTCTTGGCCAAACACAAGCATTTATCTTCCCTAAAATTGCCTTTGGCTTCCATAAAACCTTGATAGCATTTAAGAATTTGAGTTTTGCTAGCTAAAAAATCCTGAGAGTTCTTGGTGTGCTCCAAAATGAGTTCCTGTGAACTTTCAGCTTGTCAGGTAACTGTGAAACTCCAAGGCTTCCAAGGGAATCCAGAGGTGCTGGAGGGATGTAGGTGTGCACTAGTTCTCATTGTGTGAAGGCAGTTCTGGAGAGCATGGGCAATACGAGCAGGGAAACCAGCATCTGGAATGAGAGTATCTGGGTCTGTCTCCTGCAGAGGTGCAGGTCACGTAAGATGCTGCAGTAGTCTGGCTTAACTTCTTTCAGTTTGGTGAATTCTAAGGCTGTGTTAGCTCTCTGTGGAAGATGCAGGTTGACAGGCCTAGAGCAGAAGTGGCTAGTGAGCACAGTGATTTGACTTGTTCCATCAAGCCTAATGACTAGATGATCTCTGGAACGGTGAAGAATGTGGCTTGTCAATAACAGAATTCATTAGCTTTCCTCTGCTTGTGCTGGGTGTTTGTGTATGCAACACTCAAGTCTGCTGAGGCAAATGCAGCTCTGGCTGTTAATGCCTTTCCTGTTATAAGTGGACCTATTAATGGAAGCAGAGTGCAGAATGTAAGCTTAAAATAGCTACTACATGAATGCAAAAAACCATTCCACTTCTGACTAATCAGCCATTCAGAATGAGCATTTAAATATACACCAGAGACTGAGCAGTGGCTTTCTGTATCTGTGTGAATGGAATTAGAAATGTTATTGCAGCTCAGAGCTGTGCAGGCATCTTGCTCCTTGTTTTGTCCTCTTACTCCACACCTGTTTGTTCCAGTGTAACTGCTTCTGGCCTGAGAAGCAGGTTGCATATTCTCTTTGGTATTTGGTATCTCGTATTCTGTCTCTTTGGTAAGCGAGCAAGCTGATGAGATTGTTCATTTTTACTACCCCTAAGACTGAGGAGCTTGGAATGACTAGGCTGATAAACAGTCCTCAAAAACAGATTTCTGTTTCTCTTGGTTGTGAATGACCAGGAACACAAAGAGCTTATGATCCAAGTCCTGGCTCTAGTGCATAGCTTGAAGAGCTTGGCAAGCACCAGGGAGCCCATGTGCAGTGTTTTTTATTCTGACAGGCTGCTCCACAGCAGTGTGTGCTGCTCCAGAGCCTCTGGCCCTTCTTCACAGCGAGAACAAAACATGCAGATATGTGTAGGGGCTTCAGGGCCAGGATTCATGTGGTCTGTCAAGTCACTGACCTAAAGCCTGTCACAGCTTCAAGGATTTCTCTTGGAACTGCTTGCAACCTGCCCAGGGGGATGGCACCAGGTTACACAGGGTTCCCTCCCAGGGGACAAATGCTACTGGGAGTGGGTACGGTTTCACCTGTCAGAAAGGACACACTTTCCTACAACTGCTTGTCCTCAATTCTCAGTGCTATAGCAGGAAATGGAGACAATTCTTCTAAGGATTCCCTTGCATTCCTTTGCATCTTCACTGGGTGTATTTTGGGGTTTTGGTTGTTGTTTGGGTTTTTTTGGGGGGGGAGGTTTGAGGAGGAGGGTGGATGTACACCTTCAGTGGATTGGACTCTTGATACTTCATGTGTAATAACACAGTTCTTGCGGTCTGCATGCTGGATACTGTACTGGCCTGTCCTGGCAGTCTGAGGACCAGGTGCCTGCTTCTAGTGCTCACTTGCCTCTCCTGCCCATGGACTCAGCACTGAGGGAGCTGACTGGGTCTGAAGAAGTGGTTTTCTGTTGGTGATCAGTGTTGCTTTTCCAAATACCTCATGGCGTTTGTGACTAAATTGTATAGCCATCTCGTTTAGAGCTGACCTCAAAGGCAAGTTCTCTCCTCCCAGAACAGGAGATTTTCACATAGGGACTTACAGTGGTTAAAGGCTGCTTTATCTTAGTATAGCATAAACCAGTTTCTAAGGCAGAAAGCAACTGTGGGATTTGGGTCGGACTGAATGATTGATTCCTGCAGACTTAAGCAATCCATAAGGAGTGCCTTTTGTCCTTACCTAGCTAATCTGAATTTCCTTTTCTGGCATAGGCAGTAGGTACTTACTCTACAGTCCCTAGCAGCAGGACAGAGTTCTAGGAAGTGCCATACTCTTGAGGGCTGGCTTCTGCAGCTCAGCTCTTCAAGTGGTTATTTATGCAATGCACTAGCCAAAGGGAAGGGAGAGTTTTAACTAGATTAACCTCAAGAAGAGAGTGTGGGGATTTAGGGATTAAGGAACCAAAGGCAGCCAGCAACCACTGATTTAAAATATGCTCTCTTACAGAGAGCCAGTCTCTACAGACTGTAAATACAGTCCTTCCTTACCTGCATGGTGCTGAAACTGGCAACGTTTTTACGTTTAAGGTGTTGGAGAAGATGGTCTTAGGGATGCAGGGTTATGCGTAGGGGGCTTTTAAAAATTGTGTATTGATGGGAAACTGTTCATGATTGGCAACTCTTTCAGAAAAAGCTATTGAAGCACTGAGTACTCAGATGAGATCTTAAAACTGGCACTTAGAAGGTGTATTGGTGGCTTGCTCCAATATAATGAGATAGACTTCTAGATCTTCTGACTTCAAGCACTCCCATTTTACACCTTCTACCCTTTCCCTAAAGTGTTTCTGTTATCCCATATATTTTTCTTCCACTGATGCTGTTATGTGTCCCAGCTGGGAAAATCCTAGTAGATTCCAGGATTGATAGAAAGATTGGGAGGAGTGGGAAAGATCAACAAAAACCTTTTGCCAAGTAGACATGAGTTTTAGCCCTGTGCCTCTAATGGCCAGTCTGCTGAAGAGGAAACAGATGGTATGAAGGAGTCTGGGATTATACAGACAAGTACTGCAGGGCCACAAATCGGATACATCCACTGAACTTCCAAGGGTCAGACAAATCCACTCCTGTGCCAAGACTAATGTGGTTCCTTTGCCTTTGGCGTAGTGTTTCTGTCCTTCTGTCATTAAAACCTGTTCTGGACAGTGGGCTTCTGCATCAGCCCTTCCAAGTTTGACATGGAGTGAGGGTAGGCGGCTGCATGGAAGTGTGTCCCTTTGACAGGTCAAGCTGCACCCGCTGCCAGTGGCCCTTGTATCCTGAGAGAGGAGAATAACCAAACTGCATTCTGGTTTGGTTCAGCTTTTCTCCTGTTACCAATGTACATATGTAGGAATGTGACTTTTTTACTGTCCTGGGAGAATGGGTGGTGGCCACAGTCACAGCTGGCTTTTGACACAGCCTGACCTTTGCAATATAATGTTTCGCAGAGGCTTGAATTTCAGGAGTGATGCTGTGAGCTGTGTGCTGCTCACCAAGTGCCTGCTTGTCCTGCTGCTGGAGAGAGATGTGAAATGACACTGCCTGTCTGGACTGAGCGGTAGGTAAATAAGCAAAGGCAGAATTCATCCTGGCCAAGGAGAAACAATGATGGAGTCACTTTTGCAAGAGGCTAATTAAGATCTGGTTTTCTTCTATTTAATTTTTCAGGCTCTAGAGAATGTTGTGGTAAACAGGACACTGGTTCATTAATAGATGGAAAGTGCTAGATAACTATGATGCTGGAATTAATAGCTTGACAGCATTTCCTTTTTTTCTTTTCTCTCCTCCCACAGCAATTTGGACTGATACCTAAATAAACAATAACAAATAGATTTTTTGGAGGAGCTGGCTGGAAGAAATAACAAAAGTCAAGGGGCACTTGTTACACAATTTTGTTCTGCTACTATTTCACTCATACAGAAAACCCTGTTCTACTCCTCAGCTTCATTTTCCTTTCTCTTTTTTCTTTTTTCTTCAACCCCTGTTGGAGGAGGCGTCATTATATTTGCTACCTTGCTTTTGGTCCCTCAGAAACTGTGCAGACCCTTGTATTTCCAGTTGGCTGTTGGCATGCAGTGCTGAAAGAGTGTAGGCAGAACTCTGCTTTGGAGAAACGCTGTACAAGAGCCTATAAACCAGCTCTATAAACCAGCTTGTGTCAGGCAAGAAAATGGCTCAGCGTGTTGACTTAAGTTCTAACAGCATGAGACTAATTAATACCTGGGTGTATTTGGTAGAGTGAGTGATTCTGAGTAGTTTATAACCATTATACTCCTGTTCTAGTAGCGGTGGTCCCCTGCCAGAAGTGGGGTAGCTGGGAGGCTGTTCTGTGCCCTGGGGACAGAGGATGGGAACAAGGAATACACTTTGTACCTTGTGATTCTCTCTGCAGTGTCTTGCCAGGCAATATCTTCAGGCATTCCTTTCCCTCTGCTCTCCAAAGAGTCTGGTTTGTGTCATGCATGTACAGAAAACTGTCCCAGCAGATCCTTTTGTTTTGCCTGAAATGCTTGGATATTTTTTTTCCGCTACTCAAATGGAGGCTAGAGGTGAAGAGACTTTGCTGCTAATTCAGCATCTAATATAGAGTCTAAACTCCTACTCTTAAACCTCTACCAGCCACTTCTGTTCTAGATATGTCACTGCAGTAGAGGTGAGACTCCGTGGCTGTGCTCTTGCTTGATTCCACAGTTATGCAATAGCAGCCAGCAAGTGCTCACACAGATGCTGCTGCATGCAGACATGCTGAACAATGTAGTTGCTTGGATACCTCTTTTTTTCTTTTTTTTGCCTTACAGATGCTAGGTAACAATTTGCAACTTGTAATTATACCCTTGAACAGAGATTCAGGTTAAGCAATGTTAAGAATGTGAAATATTGACGACGACTTCTCCATATTGCTTTTTAGAGGTTGAGCATCATGGAATTTGAAAAGATTGAGTGTTCCTCTGCTCCCTTTTCAGAGTCTTTATTTTACCTTCTTAAGTGTTAAATAACTTCCATTTTGAGAAATATTTTTCATTCAGAAAATAATCTTTTAATAATTGATGCAGTACCCCAAGGGCCCTAAGTGACCAGACTGCTGGTGCTTATAGTTCAGGTGGGTCATGGAGGTTTCTATTGTGTTCCTAATTCACCCACTGTGTCGTATGTTCATTACATCAAAGGGAGATTTTATGAGAACTTGCAGAGATTGAATCTCAGAGGAGCTGAGTGGGTGAGAGTCTCTTCTAATGTTCTGGCAACAAGAAAGATGCTTTTGCATTACAGCCAACCAGCTGGCTTCAAGAGCATAGTGCTGAGCCAGTATGGGGTGAAGATGCAAACTTAAATGTATCTCAGAGATGGTTGCATGTGCTTTCTTCTGTATATTTAAGGCAAACTGTCAAAGTGAAAAGCCTGTGCCTGGCTATGCTGCTGCTACCAGGAATTAGACTTTAAACAAGAGAGCTATGCTGACATAACTTCGTTCTGTGGACACAGCTAGTGACATAAATAGGAATGGTATCCAGATAGCTCTATTCTTGTCCTGTAATGGGAATAATATATTTCATATATATTGCAGGTGGCTCAGCATTGCTTAGTGACCCTACTATATACATCCTGGGAAAAGTCAAAGTCCTGGATTTGTAACTTGAACTGTTCCTGCACAGAGCCCCAGAATAACTCCCTGTTTTTTAATGGAGACAACTGTAGCAAGGATACAAATGTGGCTGCTTTGAGTGTGCACCACGGTAAACTAGATGCTAACAGGAAGATGGCTGATTGCAAGACAAAGACTCTTCCTTTTGCAGGTGCCTCCCTTCCTTCCACCCTTCTCCTCCTAAAACAGCCCTTCAGCATGAGGACTGAAAAAAACAAGTGTTTCCCTTCTAAAAAGCACATTTAATGTTTGTTCATTTCAATGGGAAACTAACTAACTGACCTACACCAGAAGCTGGTGGTGTGCATAAGCTATGTCTGGTCTAGGTTCTTATTCATTGTAATGTGTAATAGCATTGCTCATGAATGATATCAGATTATCAGATGCAGTTCCAGGTCTCCAACTTCTCTGTGTATGGCTCATGAGACAGTTTGCTTTTCAGACTCCTTCAACCTTTTTTAGGTCTAGCTGGTTTTTGGTGGTGGTTTTTTTTTAATGCAGCAGTTCAGGAGACTCTTCTTCCCAGCTGGAAAGAGGCTCAGCTTCAAAGGTAAAGGTGTCAGCCCTCTGGGTGAGGAGGTGCACCTCGCCATGCTGCTTCTGAAAGCCCTTGAGTACATTGGAAGGTTAAGCAAGGTCTGTGTATTAACAGGTAGTGCCTGGAGATGGTCTGAGGTGTGAATGTCCATCCTTCATAATTGCATGGGGCAAATTCATGCATGATGAATGGCTGCTCATCATGGTAACCTGTGGAGCTTGGGTTTCATTTTAATCACAGACTGTTGGTTATGTAGAAGACTTGCCCTGAGATTCACCTGCGTGCACGCTCATATCTGTGACTTGGTCTTAGTCAGAATATATCCTTGACATTAGCAACAGTTCCTTGTATGAAAACTGGAATTATAGTGCCTATGTTCATTCAGCAGGTGGGTTTTCTCATACTTGTCCCATCTCTGTAAGGATTTGTTACTGTTACAGGGAGACAAGTGCTTTAAAGTTTTAAGATTTCCATTGGACGACTTCATTAACTTTCTCTAAAAGGAGATTAATCAGTATCTTCAAAGTTCTGGGAGGCATTAAATCTAGCAAGACATCATAATTAAGTTAAGTATCTGCCTTTGCTGTCATGCATGAGCAGTGTAAAAAAGTCAGAGGAAAGGTCTATTCAGGGAGACAACAGTATCTGTAAGTGTCTGGAGGTTATATGCTGCTACACAGTTTTAGAGAGAAGTTAGGTATAATACTTCTTTGGTGTAGGAATATATGATATAAGTATAAATCTACAATGTTTGTTTTCTTTTTTTTTTCCATTGTGTGTCTCTCTGTGATTAAGACAAAAGCTGTTGTGCTTCTCATCAGGCAAGCTTATTTCACTGCATAAATTCACATGACAGTAATCTCCTTTTTAATCTCCTGTTGTGGTGTAGCGTAGCAGGCTGTGTCACACTGGATTTCTCATCCTGACTCTTGTTGTACCAGTTGGAGGCTTGTAATTTTTGTCTTCAAGTGGTTGAATTTTATTTCTGCATTTTTTAGTGAGGCCTAATCTAAAACAAGTTTGCATAAATCCCTTAGCTCCAGCAGAAAGATTAAAGCTTTGATAAGAAACTTTGTTTTTTCTGTCTCCAGAGCAGGAGTGCAATGTCTTTGACCTAAATATACCAATTACTGACACAGCAAAGTGATACAGAAAACAATCCAGAAGGAATGCCAACCTCTGAATGAACACTTGGCTGCAGAAAGTTATTGCTTATGTGGAACCTCAAACAGAGAAGAAATGTGAGGAGGAAAACAGTGTTCATTCAAAGAATTTTGTGCAAATGGTGATGGCTGAGGCAGAAATGGCTGGAGAAAGCTGCTTGTTTACCACTTATCTCTATAGCTCTGGAGAGGTGAAAGCACTGTGCAAAACACAGTGTAGCTCTCCCCTTTCCCCTTCATGGCCTAGGTTGCACAAATTAGCTTTTTGAAGACATTTTATGTCAGACTTAAAGGCTTCCTGGTAGCAGCTTCTATTTTTAAGAAGTATTTGATGGCAAATATAAGTGTTGCAAAAAGTAGCGATGAGCTAGGTCTCTAGAGCATACTAGGTGACTTTATTAGTAAGTTTCATAATTTTTAGTAATGGTTAAGGTTAATCATCTCCAGAGACTGAAGTTTCCTGAAGTGAACTGGTTTGCAGTTCAGCTTTGAGACCTAGTCTCTGTACTTGAGTACTTGCACATTACTACCCTGTGGATGGCTTCCATAATACACTGAATAAATAGGTTCACACGCTGCTGCAGATTTCTGGTCGTCTTTTGTTCACCATGTTGCAGCTGTGGAACTTAGAAATTCTGCCTGCCCATTTTTTGGTGAGCCAGTTAACCTTTTTAGTACCAAACTGCTACTAGACAGTCAGGCTGGAGATGGTACCTGTTACAGTTTAGCATCCCTGCTCTGGCCCTGAAAGTTCTAGCTGGTGAATTTGTGTGTATTCTTTGGCTTTTTTGCAGGAAATAAGGGAACCTTCTATCAACCCAGATTTTTGAGTCAGCCCTTTTTTCTTTTTACCAACCAGAGTGTTGTTGCTGGCACTTCAGCTGTACTGCAAAGGCAGGATGTGTGGGCTTTTTGCTAACACAGTTTAAGAGACTGATACAACGCAGAATGCTGTATGAAAGTCTCTGCTACAGAAATATGTAGTAGATATTTGGCAATCTGACTTAAACATTTGTCTGTCTTTGTTCCAATAGATGATTGGAGAGTATTGATAGGACCAGCCTTGTGCAGGGCCTACTGTTGAATAGGCACCTGTTGAATATTTCATCTTGGAAGGTGTTGAACTTCAGTTCTATGGGATGTCCATGTACAGACCCTGGTCCCTTGGACTTCAAGGGCCTCTGTTCAATTGTTTCTTTGGACATCTAGTGCTAGTCCTGTGCAAATGTTGGATATCCCAGGGCATCTCTAATGTCACCATGTCTCTGTGTTAAGCGTTGAGCTCTAAGGAGTCTGATCACCCAGTGAATGCTGTTATGACTTCTATTGCATGAGAGGAAACGCTGTGGCTGTGGCACCTTCTCTGCAATACTCACACAGACTGGGTTATTCGTCTGTTGGGTAATCGTTGGAGGAGGGTGGGTTTTGTCCTGATTTGCTTAGTACTTGCTGACACACAAAGAGACCTCCTTGTGTAGGAGCTTGAAATGCTCTGTCCAGCTGTAGCCCAAAGATAACAGTGGGAGACTGGTGGATGTATGAGGAGGAGTATTTGCATGGCATAACAACTGGATGGGTGCAGGGTTGCACAGCCTCTGATGTGACCAAAGCAGCCGCCTTCATCCCAGGAAAGATCATGTTCAACTTAGAGGCAATTAGTGTGTGTTTGAACAACTGGATGGGATCTAGCCAAGGAAAGAGTGGGCAGAGAACTGGAAGAGTGTTCATTTAATGACAAGTCTTTTTCTTCGTAGTACCTCCTTTGAGACTGGGTCCAGAGTTGTTCACATGATGGTGGCTTGACAATGTTGAAGGAAAAGCCTCTTTGATAGCATGGCTACATCTGAATCTTGCTGCTGGATTTGAGGAGATCTACATTAACTGATTTTCCATTGTATAAATAAGAAGCTGCCAGTTGCCCTTCAAATGGAGAAGTGAAAAGGCTCCAAGTTCTTTGTCTCACCTAGCTTCTCACAAAATAGCTTGTGCATTCCTACTCTTGCACCAGGCCTCTGCCCCTGTTAACAGGGGTAAAGAGCAATATCGACTTAGAAAATTAACAGCTTTAAGAAATTAGAGCAGGTTTACATCCATGTCTTGGCTCTGCCAACCTATGAGGAATTCAGGGTCACTCACTGCTGACCGTTGCTGTGCAGAGGATTCCTCTAAAAGGGGAAAGCATACCACACAATGAAAGTAATTGAAGTTGCCCATCCAAAAAGCCTCACCTAGCCAAGATTTAGAGAATGGAGAAGGGGAAGAGAAGTTCTGTAATGTCTGATGTGTGCACATCATGGCTGTGAGCAAAATGTTGACTCATGGGGTGAAAACTGTCTAAGTTGTCAGTGCTTTCTTGATATTGATGGCTGTGACCCTTCACAGTCCTGGTTAAAACACTTCCCAGGCATTGTCTATGCAGTCAGGCATGTTGACATGAAATCATATGTAGCAAGAGTTATTAAACAAGAATCTCTTCCAAGGTTTGAAAGGTGTGTTTTCTAGTCTGTGTGAAGTGTTCCTTGGTTAATAGAAATGTGGTGAATGTTAGATGCATGACTTATGCTAATAATCATATGTCTTACAGTAAAAGAGCTTGCTGTGATGTTCCTAATGTAAAATACAGTCAGACAGCTCCAGTCTCTGTACATGAGAATGCAGACTGAACATTGTTTATCATTACATCAGTCTACAAAAAGGAGATTTACAAGAGCAGAATTGTTTGACAGGGAGTGACTCCCATTGTATAGAACAGAGTAACACTCAAAAATGTCTGTCCTCTCCCTTGCCCTTTTGATGACAGATAGTTGGCAGTGGATCAAAGCACAAACAGGATTAATGTTTTGCATATTCTGTCCTACATGGCCTGAAAGGAGCAGAGATGGAATTTTTCATCTTTCACTTTAAAATGCCTTTACTATCGTGGCCTAGTTTAGACCTATGAGACTCATTCCTTCCATTTCCCCTGAGGCCTCTGTTTCTGTTCAAGGAAAGCAGGGCGTGACTCCCTTTCGACCTCATCAGTGCTGCTCAGCTTCCTCCTCACTGCAGGCTGGTGGAGGAGACTGGTTTGAGGCTGGAGCAATCCAGCATCAGGAACCTCCAAGCAGCATTTCTGGAAGCTGCTGTTGCTAGCTCCTATTGCTGTGGTTTACAGCATGGGTGCTGCAGGGCATAGGGAACCTGGGGCTGGGGCAGGATCCAAGGTTCTTGCTGCCACCTATGTGAAGGCACTTTTAAAAGCTGAAGTGCATCACTGTCACAGCTTACTCCTCCAAATGGCCAATCTCAGTGTCCAAGGATGTTCCTTCTTAATGTACACTTTACAACATGCTTTAGTGACATGGTGGTGTTGGGTCGATGGTTGGACTTGATGGTTATGGACATCTTTTCCAACCTTAATGATTCTATGATTCAAAGCTTAAACTACCTTCTTAAAGATGACCTCAGAAAGGAATGGCTGAATCTGCTTTTTGGCTGATGAACTGTTGCACTGGCAGCAGTACTTACTCCTTTTTAGAAATACACGGAAAATGGCAAGAAAATGTGAAGGTGTTTTAGTAGTGGTGTCAATACTGGAGTTGTTTCCTTCACTGAAGCTTGCACTTGACCATGCACTGGGTACATCTTCTCTGTCCTGCCCTCCCCTCTAGTGGGGTGACTTGTCATTGCAACTTGATTTTAGCTGGGTACTAAGGGGTTTGTGATGTTCTGCATCTACAGAATTCCATAGTGACCACAGTGCAGAGAACCGTAGGGCAGGTAAGGTATACACTGGACAGTAGCAGGGACTTGTGGAAGAGGAGAAATAGGGGTGGGATGTACGAAATACGGGAGCATTGGCTGTATCTTCCTTGCTGCTGGATGCTCTCTGTCCATGAGAAAGTATGGATGCATTGCAAAGGAGATAGTTGATGGGGTGAAGATAATTCAAATACTTGACTCTGATCACTCTAAATACTAGAACAGAGCATGAGATACACAGAAGGAGTAGGCTGCAGGCTGGTCAGAGCTGCTCATGAGAAGAGGAAGAGGTTAGTGAAGGTTAGTTTTGTTCCAGACAGCATCCCAGGTCCTGGCGATGGATCTCCTGCTCAAATCGCACTTGTCTACAGTTCTGATTTTGTACTCAGCTGTACCCTTGGTAGATGTTTCTCACACAAATTGCTACATTTATGCATAATATTGAAGAGGTTTGGTAATTGATTGGGCCATGTCTAGCCTCCTCCACACAGAGCTCTTGAGGGCTGAATTTTGAGTGGAGCTAAGATAATGAGCTGCATATTTCAGGATCTTTTCTTGTCGTTTGTGGACTTTTACCAGGCTTGTCAGTTGCTGTGACAGGGAGTTTCATGGCATGTGGAAATAGCCATTCATTATATTGCTAAAAATGTTTGCATGCCTTGGGATTCTGAACAGCACAGTAGAGATTTCAAGTGCTCTTTCAGTTTTACCTTTTTGTGGGTTTGTGGAACTTGTTCTGTAGCCAGATATACACTTTTGATCTTTTTTCGTTTATTCAAAACCACTATCATGTCTTAAGCTATACTACATGTAATGAAACTTCTTCCCCTCTGTTCTGACCTCTTCCTCCTCCCCTCTAACTTTTTTGTCAGCCCATGGGGAACTCAGTGGAGCTTATGCTCTGGCAGGATCTGAGAAGCTTCAGTGGTAATAAAGACACCCACAACAGCTAATGGTGTTTTCCACAGGACTTGAGATAAATAATTGATTTGTTCAAAGGAATCTAACTGCCCAGCTGCTGCTGCCTTCCTGTTTCTTGTCTTGCTGATCTTGTTTAGGACATTTCACACACCAAGTCCTTAAGGTGGTGTGGCATCCTGAATGAAAGGTGTTGTGGATCTAGTATTTTTCTTCCACATGTACCACCACCATCCTGATACTGTGAGACCCTCAAATTCGTTCATGCAACCCAAAGTAGTGGGGTGGAGTTCAGGATTGGGCAAGGCCAGTGGTGGTAGCTGTAGTGCTAGTGTCTTTCTCAGTTTAACAGGGCTGGTGATACTTGACTGACTGACCCTTCAAGGATCTGAATCATTTCCCTGCAGATCTTGTCTGAGTGTTTTATTTGTATTGGTTTTCTTTAACTTCTGCTACAATAACTTCTAAAATGTAGGACTGTTAAGGACCACCCATTGAAATGTGTTGTGAGTTGTCCACTGCTCTCAGCAACTCATAGGGTAAAGGACATGCCACATCCCTCTGCTTCTGCAAGCAGATCTGTAGAAGCTAGATCAGAGTTTGCTCAGGGTAATCCGGTGGGACCTCTAAATCACAGAGGCAATAGACACTTGTCCACACTGTCACAGCCCAAGTAAGTTTAACTGTGCATGCTATACTTGTTTGCAATAAGTAGAGTGTGGCACTGAGGAGTTGGCCCATGTGGCTTCTGCAGTGACATAGGCTGTCTGGCTAAGAGGAGTCCTTTGTGATCTCAGAGGATAGAGCCATCATTTTCACCACAGTATTTTCTATTCCAGCCCACTGGGAATTGCCTGCACTTTGCAGTACTGGGGCAAGAAATTAATATACACTCTCCTGGGAAGTGCTGGTAATTAGGATAACAAATTTAGGGGAAGAGGAGCAAGGCAAAGATATGAGAAGTACGTACAACTGAAGCAGACTTTCTTTGCTTGCTCTAGAAATGCAGGTACTTGCTGCTTTCATGCAGGCAAGGTAGTTAAGCACTAAGGAGCTGCTTGGAAGTACTTGGTGTCTTACTTTTGCAAGTTTAAAATGCTGCTGTTACCACCTGTCAGGTGAAAATGCAGAATGAGCAGCATGGTCCACTGAATAACTACTACCCCTGAGGTGTTAAGCAACACATTTGAAATATGTGGAGACTTTGGCTGCATGAAAAGCACAAATCTCCAGGACAGCTGTCCAGTGTCTGGAGCTGTGGACAACAAACAGTCTGGCTCAGATAGGTTCTGAGACAGCGTGGTTATTGCAAAAGCTTGAATAATGGAATTGGATTCTTTGCCATTGGATTCTTCTTTAGCAAGGCCAGTTTCTGTAGGTTTTGTAAATGTGTTCCAGAATCTCTCCCTCTCCTGTTGCTTCCCTTCCTCTTCTGCCCTGGGTGGCAGGTAGGTACATGTCCTCTTTGGTGGAGCTGAACAAGAGTCCTGGACATCTTCATTTCCTTTTTTTCCATTGACTGCATTTGGAATTGACATTTATCTCATTCTCCAGCCTTGCCATACACCAGAAAATCTCTTGCACACCTTTTGTTAGTTTCTGTCTGTGCTCTGTATGTGAAATGGAGAGAAGTGCGTCCCTGACTGAGCATCTTCCAGGCTGCTGTCCTGAAGCAGGCTGATGGGGAAGAAAAGGGTAGTTCCCCTCTCAGAAGAACTGTACACTTTCTCTTGGGAGAAACTTACAAACAAGGAAGGTCTGGTTAAAAAGGTAGAGGTTGAGGGCAACCTTGGCTGCAGCAACCAGGAGATGGTAGAATTCAGGATCTTGTGTGGTAGGAATAGAATACCTAGTAGGATCACAACCCTAGACTTCAGTAGGGCCAACTTTGATCTTTTCAAGAATTTACTCATGGGACAGGGTACTAGAAGATAAAGGGGCCCAAGAGAGTTGGTTAACATTCAAGGTCCACTTCTTCCACACTCAAGATCAGACCATCCCAAGACACAGAAAATCGAGGAGGGGAGCCAGGAGACCAGCATGGATAAGTAGGGAACTGCTGGGCAAACTCAAGTGGAAGAGGAGAGTCTACAGATCATGGAAGGAGGGGTTGGCCACGTGGGAAGAGTACAAGAGTGTTGTCAGAGGTTGTAGGGAGGTAACTATGAAAGCTAAGGCCTCTCTGGAATTAAACTGTGCAAGGTGAAACCTTGTGCTGAACGCTGGGACACCCGTGCTCTGCTCAAACTCTTGGTGTGTTTTTAGATGTGTTTGCTTTTACAGTGCTGGTGTAGGTCTGCAAGTCTTTCCCCCTGTCCTCAGCACTGGTGAGGCCACAGCTCAAATACTGGGTTTGGTTTTGGGCCCCTTGCTACAAGAAGGACATTCAGGTGCTGGAGCAGGTCCAAAGAAGGGCAACAAAGCTGTTGGAGGGTCTAGAGCACAAGTCTTCTGAGAAGTGGCTGTGAACGGGGATGGTTTAGTCTAGAGAAGAGGAGGCTGAGGGGAGACCTTCTTACTCCCTTCAACTCCCTGAAAGGAGGCTGGAGTGAGGCGGTGGTTGGTCTCTTCTCCCAGGGAACAAAAGGACAAGACAAAATGGCCTCAAGCTTTTCCAGGGGAGGTTTAGGTTGGATATTAGGAATAAAGGCATTGACAAAGGCTGCCCAGGGCAGTGATGGAGTCACCATCCATTGAAGTGCTCAAAAACCATGTAGATGTGGCACTTAGCGATATGGTTTAGTGGCATGGGAGTGTTGGGTTGATGGTTGGACTTGGTGATCTTGGAGGTCTTTTCCAACCTTAATGATTCTATGATTCACTGATCAAACAGATCTTATAACCCATCTCCAGCCAGTCCCTGGCAATAGCACAGTAAACATACTGTGAAGCAGAACTAATTCCATAGATCTCTCTACTGAAGTATTGCTTTGGGCTTTAACAGGCTGGCCTAATAAAATTCCACAGCAAGTTAGAGATTGTGCATGCTAATTTTGAATTTAAAGCAGCATAGTAAGTCAAATTTCTACTTTCTAGTCTGTGTGTGCTCACCTAATTCTATTTGGCAGGTTTATTACTTGCTGATTTTGTGCATTCTTAACACTTGATTGCTGACAGTGGACTATGGGTTAGTATGATCTACAGAAAGGTAATAAAAAAAACCAAAGTTTTTTGCCCAGAAGTAAACTACACGTTTGGCTTTTGGCCCAACTTGTTTGACAGGGCTCAGGGGGAGTCCATGCAGAAGCATGCTGAGTCCTGCAGTGGCAAATATTCTTGTAATGTTGAGTTTTTCAGTGTTCTGAGAGAGAACAGGAAGTGACAGCTGAGAAGAAAGTGAGTTCCTCTCTAGAAACACCTACGTGCAGGAGCAATGAGACCAGTGAAATGCAAGTCTTTGAATTCTGCATATATTAAAGCATATTAACTTTTTTCTCCTTTCCTCTGTATGCAGGAAGCAGACAGTGGGGAAGAAGAATGCCGGTCCCAGCCCAGAAGGTGAGATTGTCACTTGAGGCTTGTAAGGGTCTTTGAGGATATTTTCTTGTGTGAAATGTTCCATGGAGATTTTTTTTATTGTTCTGATAAGTTCTGCAAAGTTGCATCATTTTCTGCCTGTCATTAGTGCTGCGTAACTCTCTTATGTGTCCCTTACTGAAACATATATTTAACTGTGGCCTAAATTATGCTCCCAGTAAAGAGGTTGCTGCAGCAGGAAATAGGAAAAGCCAGATTACACACACAAAAAAATATATATGGGAAACAGTTTCAAAAAGATGTTGGCAAGTATAGTCTCCAAACTCTTGTCTGCATTCAGAAAGGGATGTTTTGCCTACAGACATGTTCTGGGTAAGATGGTGATTCTCCACTTCTCAGTGGATGTGGAGACTGCTTGAATCTTGGGGATGAATCCTGGTTGTGTTGTTCATCAGCTCCCTGCAATGTTGTGTTAAATTTTTCAGGATTTGGTCCATCATCCGAACATTCTGAGAGGAATAGCCATACTAGTAAACTCTTGTTCTCTGGTGTCTCTGTTGCCATCAAGAACTGAGTTGGATTACTCTAGTTAGGAGGAGTATCACAGGAGAGATTTCAGCAGTGATAGCTGTTTCTTCTCCTGGTTAGGCCTTTGTGTATCTTTGGGATTTATGAGAAACTGTACTTCTAGAAGCTGAAGTACAGGTGATCCTATGCCATAATCACACTTGCTGCTTCAAATAGCATGTCCAGTGGATGCATAGGTATTTGCTGCTATCCAGGTAGTCAAACATCTACTCCAAAGTTAGGGGAATGCTGAGAATTTATAAGGATTTTTTTTTAATTGGGATTATTTTGCATGGAGATGTTCACCTTTTGTAAACACTAATTTCAGTTGCTTCAGGAAGAAATTCTTTTGATAAATGCCTACCCTTAAAACTCAAACACTGAAACTCATCTGATTGAATAGTGACAGGTATTTCACTGTGATTTTATAATGTAGTTGTAGTCTCAAAAGCAGACTTCCTGAAGTCTTTTAGCTTTGTCTCCTGTCTTCTAAATCATCAAAAGAATTATTTCAGCTAAACTTAATAAAAGCAAAACCTCTATATACCAGGTAACTTCTCCAGCAGGGGGAACACTGTCTTGGCTTAAAATATTGCAGTGAAATTTTACAAAAGGTGTAACATTCCCTCCAGAGGGAATAAAGGGGAAGTGAAGGTTAAATAGTTGACCATTTATGAGCTATTTGGCTGTTGCACTTCTATGCTTAATATGGTTTGTGTGAGTAGTAACAGAAGCCATAACTTCTAGTATTTAAAAGGCTTGACCATGGTTTGGGCTTTGGGTTTGGGGCCAACTTGGGGTGAATCTGCAAAAGACAAAGCTGTCCTGGTTGTACATTCTCATTATTTCAGTGTAGTCTTATGATGGTGTGGCCCAGAAAAAGGTGATTGCTCTGTTTCCTTCAGTCTTCTACCCTTAAGTGATGATTTAAGAATTGCTTTTTCTTTGTTTTACAACTGTCATGACTGAGAGGAAAGCTGGAAGGCACAATTCCCAAAGGCTCAAACTGAACTCAGCTAAACTCTGATTTTTAATTTCACTCTTAGCCTTCCAACAGTCACAAGATCAAGTCATGGCTTAATCTCAGTATACATAATGCATTGAAGGGGATGGGAGGTGCTTGATTGTTGTGGGCACTTAGCAACGATTGTAGGTTAGGTTTGAAATGAGTGTTTTTTAATAGGTTTTAAATAACTTCCTGGTGTAGGAAATGACAACCTGCTGTTGATGTGATGATCTGAACTCTGTGACTCCTGTTGCTGGGGTCAGAAAGCTAACTGAAACCAAGATCTTTCTTACAGAAAACAAGGGGGTGGGTGTTAAATGTGTTTGATTACAGTAGGATAGAAATAATACAGTCAAACACAGTAAGTAGTCAACCTGGAGTCCTGCTGTGGAGGAGCAGCAGATGTCTGTAAACAGCTTTTTAGTGTATCTAATCCCCAGTTTTCAAGCAAACACAGCTTACTAGCAGCTGTTAAAAAATTCAGACAGTAAAAAGGCAATGGACTGAATTTGACTTTAAAAATGAAAGTATATTTTCATCTGCACTGCCACTGAAGCAGCACTCTCCAGCAGCCTGACATTCCTAGCTGCCTGCCTGGGCAAGGCGAGGCTGGTGAAGTTCTCCTGAGGCGTTATTCAGGTGACCTGGCTGTAATTACAGCCAGTGTTTGGGGTGGTATTTTTGCTATTTGTAATTTCTTTTTTATGAGGAGTCCTTTTGTCTCCTGCAGCAATTGCAGAATTTGTTTAAACACTACCTCAGGGTAGAATGGTTGGCATCAACCATGCCCAAATTCATCCTCTTAACTGATCTTGTTAATTGGACATTGAATGCAAGAGTACTACTGTGTCTAAAAGCGTATTTGGGTTAATAAAATAACTTTTTAGTATTTATTAAATAGGGTGTTAGTGCATAGAGGTGTTAATGCTTCCAAGGGAATTAGCTTACGACTTAAGTGTAGGCACATAGACATGTTTGGTGTCAGAAGACTTTTGCAGTGATCAGTCTTGAAGATCACTGAATTCAGCCAGAGTCCCCATGTCTCTGCACAATCTAGGGACTGCTGTCTCAAAAGAGGCAAATGTTCGAGTAAAAGCCCTTTCTGCTACTACCAGGAGCATACTGCTGCAGACAGTACCCCCCAGAAAGGATGCAGCTGTTCAGGTCAGTGGTTGTACAGAGTGTCTGAGCCTGGCGTCAGTACCAGAGGACAGTATGGGAGACATCCATGCGACCAGGTGAATGACTTGCTCTGCTTGGTGGCAGAGCTGAAGAAAGAGGTTGAGAGGCTGAGAAGTATTAGGGAAAGTGAGAGGGAAATATACTGGTGGAGTCAGTCGCACCCTTTCAACATCAAAATAAGTCCAGCAGGAGATGGCAGGTCAAGCAGGTCAAGGGAGGTTATCCTCCCCCTCTACACTTCACTGGTGAGGCCCCACCTGGAATACTGTGCTCAGTTCTGGGCTCCCCAGTTCAAGAAGGACAGGGAACTACTGGAGAGAGTCCAGCACAGGGCCACCAAAATTATTAAGGGAGTGGAGCATCTACCCCATGAGGACAGGCTGAGAGAGCTGGATCTCTTTAGCCTGGAGGAGACTGAGAGGGGACCTCATCAATGTCTATAAATATGTTAAGGGCGAGCATCAGGAGGATGGAGCCAGGCTTTTCTCAATGTCATCCATTGTTAGGACAAGCAGTAGTGGGAGCAGGTTGGAGCATAGGAGGTTTAGTGTAAACATTAGGAAAAACTTTTTCACAGTGAGGGTGACAGAGCACTGGAACAGACTGCCCAGGGGGTTGTGGAGTCTCCTTCTCTGGAGACATTCAAAACCTGCCTGGACTCGTTCCTGTGTGACCTCATCTAGGTGATCCTGCTGTGGCAGGAGAGTTGGACTAGATGTTCTTTCTAGGTCCTTTCCAACCCCTAACATTCTATGATTCCACTTAGATCCAGCTCAAGAGCATTGCTAGTCATGTGGCTAGCAATGTCTACGTAGCTTCTTGTGTTACCTCTCTGCTGTTTATTTTTTCCCCACTGATGAGACATGGGATATGTATTGAGGTGAAGGGGAACATGCAGAAAAGACTGGCAGTAGGACATCATGAGTGACTAGTGCTTGTTGCTGTAAGAGGCTCTGAAGAGCAACCAGTCTTCCAAAGAGGCAGAAAAATGAGTTTCAAATAGGAGCTTGAACTTGCAGGTAGGTACATTAAGATCATCATGCCTAAAACAAATAATCTGTCTGGTTGCTGACCTGCACATGCTCTTTAAGATCTAACACCACAGAAGACTGTGATTGCATGGACTTATGTCTTGCAGACAAGGGAGAGGAAGTGTGTGAAAATGTTATTTAAACTGAAACCTGCTCCACAGAGTAGTTAAACGACTTGACAAGTCTGCACTCGCTGCAAGACTGCTTCTGCCAGCACCATCACAGAATGAGAAGTTTACTCCTTTGTGAGTTAGCAAAATCCACCTAAAGCTTCTTTCCAAAAGAGATGTTCAGAAAGAGAGAGTTCATGTGTGCTCAGCAGTTATCCTTGGAAGATGCTTGAAACAGTATTTTCTGGCAAACTCTTTTGTCCTGATGAAAAGGGGAATGGTTTGTTCTCCTGCTTGAGGAAGGTACTTGGGTGTAGTGAACACAGACTAAAGACTTATATCCTTCCTAAAAATGAGAGCAAATTAATACTGCAAACACCTCAAGCTGAGCAAATAGGTGAAAACCAGCTTGACTTCTGGACTTTTTTATCTCATGCCCAAGCCCTGCTCTGGGGGAAGCCTCACAGGGTTCTCTGTACCCTGACATGGCTGTGACCATTCTTGCAGTGTATGGGTGAGAGCCACAAACCCCTGCTGTAGGTCCAAGTTCTTGTTCTGGAGTCCCTGATCGAGCCAGCCCTTATCACTTGTCTAATGAGACTAAGAATACTGCATAAAGCAGAGGTCCTGAACAATGTATTTATTACATTTATCACTTTCATAGCTGCCTTCTATTTTATCAGGCTATTTGGAGTCTGGACAGCTAACATCTCTCTTTCTGTCCCCAGACATCCTGCTGCCATGCTGAATACACTTTTTAATGGAGTATCTGTGTTAACAATCTCTTTGCATCATTCCCATGTTGTTCAAACTTGCCTAAAATGGTCGTGTATTGAGCTTTGAGTTGTGTTTACACCAACTGATGTTCAGGTTTTGTGTGCTCAGTGCCAAGGTTGCAAGGATTCAGCATCTTTGTTTTGCTGACAAATGACATATCCAGGGCCTGGGGCAGCAGCAGTGCTGCAGTATGTGTTGGATTTGCTATCAGGATCTGCCAGTTGCTTTTTGAAGTTGTGTTTTAAATGATGCCTCTATTTCCACCCTAGCTGTGAATTTACCACTTCTGTGTGCCTTGAAACAGCTCTTGTTGCTGATCTGCAGCATCTGAGGCTGCACAGTAACTGCTGCATATAAATTTGGGTAAGCTGTATTGCTGAGCAAGGCAGCTGGGGACTTCAGAGGGATTCTTTGAACTTTCACAGCCTGGCACTTGGTCAGACTAAAGTGAGACCCATTTTAAGCTCTTCTCTGCCTAAGGGCTATGGCAGATGTGTGATAGTCCATGTGAGAGAGAGGAGTGATTCTGTGTGACCGAATTGACTGCACTTCAGCAGGCTCATTTCAGTCCATACTGAGCTGTGCGAATCTGCAGCATCCTCTGTCTGTTGTGACTTTTGGAGATCTGTGTCATTGCCATTTGGTGCTCCTGAGGAAGGCTTCTGACACTTCTGCTTATCCTTAAAGCCTCTCTGGTCTTACAAGAGAAACTTCTAAAAACGTGCGCTGTGAGTTCTAGCAACTAAACCTTCCTTGTGCTTCCTTTGCTTGCTGCTGCAGCTGCCAAACATTTACTTTGTTAGTACTTGAACAGTAGCTGGATCTTCTAATGGGTGTGCAAAACAGTTTAACTCCAGGTCTTAAGAGGGGACTCTGTGTGTAGTGTACAGGAAAGCATGTGTTTATCCGTGCTGGAGTTTACTAAGCTCTTGTAGTATGAACCTTATCTTTAGAAAGTGTTTCCTGAATCTGTCTTTCTGTCTTTCCTCTCAGTGACAGCTTAGCCTTTCTGTGGCAGCTGCTTGTAGAGAATGTAATACCGAGATAAGAATGGTTCTGTTAATCTGCCAGCTCTGCTGACCACTAGAAAAAGTTCTGTGGGCCACACATCAAGAGTCCTTAAAGTGGGTCTGTGGTCTTCGTTGTTGAATACCAAGTGTTTTATCACAGGACAGTGAGCAAAAGTATAGCACCTGTAGTAAAATTGGGGTTTATTAGGTTAGTAACAGGTATCTACAGGGCTAATTTGCTGCAAGGTCTATGTCTGTGGTTGCAACACGTTTAGTCCAGTGCAATTACGTGTCTGTGGCTCACAAAAATGTGTAAGATGACTTCAGGTGTGATCTTCAGGCTGAAGGATCAAGCAGACTGATATCATTGCATTACCAAATTACCAAGTAAACATATGATGCTATAGCAAGGAGCTTGCTCGAAATATGAATGCCTATGAAAAGGCATTAATGTGTGATTCTAAGTGTGTGAACAGAGGAGAATGAGGAAGAAGGAAAAGACAAAGTGGGAAGTGAAATGAGTGAAGGTGTATCAGATCTTTCAGCTACCAAAAGGGTCTGCTTGGCATGGAGCAAGCCCAGAACAGCTGCCCCCATGCACTTGTGCTCCTTCTTCAGAGGTTAGTGAAGGAGAGGCTGGCCAGGACGTGCCGTAAGGATTCCATACATGCTTATGTCTCTTGCTTAGGGACATGGTTTTAGATGATGATGATAGGTTGGTGGTTGGACTTGATGATCTTAGAGGTCTCTTCCAACCTTGGTAATTCTGTGAGCATAAACCAGGTGCTCTAAGCTAGAGGATTCTAAGATAAGGAAAGGCTCCTGTTCTAAATATAAAGGGAAACTCCGAAACAACCATTTTAGTCCCTTTCCAGGTAGGGCACCTTTGTCAGGCTTCAAAGTTCAGTGTGAAAATTCAGAGCTTTCAGCTTTGTTTCAGCATGAATTTCAGGCACTTAAATGTATTTTGAGAGTCTGAGCCAGGGTTTCTGGACTTGTTGCCATTCAAGTCTTTTGTATCTTTGCATCAAAAACATTCCTTTATAAGATTAGTGGTGTGTGTTTGACAGAGGATTTAGATCTTTCTTTTTCATAGGTCACTGAAAATAACACATTACCTATTTTATGGTCCTAGACGTCATTCAGGGGTGTGTCTTTCTTGCTGGACTTAGAACAGCACTGTAGCAGTTTGCAAGGGTCTGGATTAACTTTTAAGTAGTGCTGTAGATGTTTGCATGGAGAACCTGTTGCTGTACAGGTAGAAGCCATTGTAGCTTTTGCATCCAAAGAACTCGTTTCTGCAAAGCTCCTCTTCAGTAGGTTGCATGCACGTGGAAGGTAGCTCTCCAGAAAGCAGGAGGAAAAGGTGGCTGTGGGAGAAGATGTTTCAGCAAAAGGCATGTGTCATGGTGTTACCCCAGTCCAACATTATTGTTGCTTCTTGAGACACCAGAGTAATAGACATAGCTGCTTGTGTCCCTTTCCCTACCCCTGCTGCCCAGTGGCGCTGCTCAGGTCCCTTCAATCTTCTTTGCTTCTGCCTCTGTAAAATGGCACTGACTTCTTTGTGTCAGCCCCTCTAATGGTAAGTAAACTATACAATGATTGGGTGTGGGGGTTGTGAGGAGGGGTTTAATGAAGTGATAATATTGCAAAATAGGTGTTGAATTCTCAACTGAAAAGCCTAATCATTGATCAGGATGGATGGGCAACTTACCAAATGGGCTTTAAAAGCAAGGGTTTGTTCTTTGTGATGCTTATCGCCCTCCCCCTGTGCCTGTTTGATTTCTTTGCTCAAGAACTGGAAACAGAAATACTCTTTGACAGCTTAAATAACCAAATTTAAAACGTGGCTTCCTGTTCTGACTGGTTCTTCAGGATTCAAATACAGTTTTGCNCCCCCCCCCCCCCCCCTTTTTTTTAAACTAGATTTAGGATCCTTTATAATTACTTTGTCAAATTTCCCTTGCTGTATGGTGAATGTAAGCACTGCCTTGATGGGTGGTATGCCTCTTACTCACTGGGAAAGCTTTGTTCCTTTACTATACTTTATCTCGTTTTGCCCTGCATGCATCAGCTTGTTTATGATCACCAAAATGGCTTCATGTTTTCCTGATAAATTGGACTACATAACACAGTAGGCTTTGTCTCTCATACAAAAAATGGCCAGAAGACTTGTGACAGATCAGCTTCTTTCTCCAAGGAGGGAAGGAAGCAGCAGGAGACGCGCAGAAAGTGCTGCTCTCAACAGATCAGTCTCTGCCTGTTTACAGGTTTGCTGCGCTAATTTAAGGCTGTCCCAAAATAAGTCATCTGTTTGGATTCCTAATCCACTCAGACTCATCTGTAAACTGTTCACAGCTGAAAGCCACACATCCTCACAGCAATAGGATGAATTAACTGACCTCCCACCATAAAAGCAGAGGCATCAGTTCCTCTGCCAGCTGGAGCGTGACAGCATAGCTTCAAAGCTACCTCTTAGGACCCTTTTTCCCCATCGGACCTGAGGCCGAGAGAGCTCTTTGTGGGGAAAGATTGACTAGAGCTGCCGGTGAGAAAAACAAAGCACTTGGCCCCACCTCTGTTCACGGAAATGAACTGCTCTCTGCAGCAGTGCCTGTGCAAGGCTCCAGTGCTGGGCTGTGGGCAGCAATGTGTTGTTTTCACAATTCTGTAACTCTTCATAAACGACACAGGAAACAGCTGCCCAGCAGTAAAGAACAGACTTCCCATATGCGCAGTGAAGTGACTGAGCAGACACTGCTGCAGCTTATCGCTCTGTGGGAAGAGGATGTGGTGGTGGTGGTGGTGGTGAGGGGGAGGTTTGTTTGCCTAATGCTACAGCTTCACAAGTTTTTTCATAGTCCCCTGAAAACATGTCCAGCTTCTGTGTTTCTTTATCTGTTACACTGATGCTAATAGATGGAGGCCACAATTCCCACGCTTGACAACACCCCACTGTTCCCTTTACCTTGAACATGTCTAATGTTACAGCTGTAGTACCTTCCACAGGAAGAAAAGATTGCTTCTGCAGAGAGTACCTGGACTTCAGTCCAAACAGACTTAAAATAGTACCCAACCTTTCATACCCACCGGGATAAGTTTCCAGAGAGACTATGTCAATTTATCATCTTCATTAAGGCTTTTCAAAAGGAGTGAACTGACAGGACCAGAGAAAGTTTGGCTGGCAGACATACCTGAAGTGAAAAGAGGTCACCGGGCCCTAGTGTAGGCTAAGAATTGAACATGGGTAACACAATTTGTACTCCAAATTTAATCATCTTAGCATGTGAGCAAAACCTTGTGGGTAAGTGGGTAGAATATGTTGATACCCACACTTTTGTGTGGTCTGACAAGAAGCAGCAATTCAGCCATAAGCTGATGATCTTGGATAGAACATCAGCTTGATTAAGGTCCTCTTTGCATATGGACTATATGCACCAACAGGACTCTGTGTCCAGCTATACACATGCTTTCTGCAAGTGTCAAATCTGTGCATGCTAATGCAAAATCTGACTGGGGTGCTTCATGCTTTTTTTACTGATGACCTATGTTCTGAGGCCTGAGCTGTACAAATTAAAATCCATTGCAAGCTGCTAGCCCCATGCAGGACACATAATTACTCTATTACATCACTGCAAGATCAAAACAGGTCATAAATGCCCCATCCCTGGGGATTTTCAAGGTCAGATTAGACAGGGCTCTGAGCAACCTGATCTTGTTTGAAGATGTCCCTGCTCACTTAATGGAGGGTTGGTCTAGATGACCTTTAAAGGTCCCTTCCAATCTAAACTATTCTGTGATTCTTTGAAAATGTGTTAATATTTTCAAGGAAGTTAAGGAGCTGAAGTTAACCAGCACAAGCTACTGCGACTCTGTAGCTTTGAGATGCAGACACTGAGGGAGATGATGGTTGCGTGAATAAACCATATATTTTCAGCCTTGTTGTCTGCCAGACAGGACACTACAAGTCAATAGAAGAGATTTGTGTTTCATGTTCTCCCTCCATCCCCTTAAACTTCTTTCCAGGGGCAGCTCTGGTGGGCATTCCCTCTGTTCCCTCCTCCTGAAGCATCAGCCCAGACATCTTCAGCACTCTTCCTCATAGTTTTTTTTCCATGATGCTTCCCTAACTGGTTCCCTAGCTGCCAGGGTAGGTGGCTCAGTTAGCAAGGGTTTGGGATGGGGATTTTTTTCAGTGTGTCTTGCATGAGGTACATAACTGTAGTTTATAACTCAGTGGTGTTCAAAGGTTAAATCAAATCCTGCTGCCCAGTGGGGGCCATGCTGTACTGAGTGCAGATGGAGTGGTGTTTACCAGTCATTTCTGCAGCAGACAGCATGGCCATGCTAATCTTGTGACCTCCTGAGGACCAGGAACTCAGATGGGCAGTGCCCTTTTCCCCTCCAGCCAAGTGTGCTGGGCTGGAAGCACTTGAGACCCCAGACAGACATTTATATCTTGTCATACAGTGATTAATGGTGTGTTCACATGCTCTATTGCAGCACAGCAGTGATTTAGACAGTTACCTGTCATCACTGGATTTTGTGCACTTTAAATTCTTAATGTATTTGTCCCAGCAGAGTGCATCTGCTTCCAGCAAGGAGCAGTCTCTTGGCTGTCTTGTGACCTGCTGCCCTGTCTTCTCGCGCATCTCCTCAAATCCCCTGCTTTCAGCCTGCTCCTTGCTCCTGCATGCTGAGAGATCAAGTTATTGGGTCAACACTTATGCTGATGTCTAAATGTAGTATGCAACTTCGACAAAGAAATAGGTTGTTCCTTCAGCCTGATTTAAAAAAAAAAAAAACAAACCAAAAACACAAAAAACCCCAAACCCACAACAGAATATGAAAATATCATATGCTGAAGGACTAGCTCAGTGAGGGTGACAGAGCACTGGAACTGACGGACCACAGAGGCTGTGGAGTCTCCTTCTTTGGGGATATTGAAAACCTGCCTGGACGTGTTCCTGTGTGACCTACTCTAGGGAATCCTGCTATGGCATGTGGGTTGGACTAGATGATCTTTCCAGGTCCCTTCTAACCCCTAACATTCTGTGATTCTGTACAAAGAGACAGTAAAAACTGAAATGCTAATGTCACCAACATGCAGCCTGAAGGCAGTTTCAGTCAAAGGCTGGTATTTCATTCTTCATGGGATGAAATCCAGGTTCAAATACCTTTTCATGAGTGTAAATTTGAATGTATGAACTTATTTGAGGATTTTCTACTCCTGTTTTCTAAAGTTTCAAAAAGATACAATCTGGGATATTTCTGTCATTGTTTGGTCTCCTTAGCACATGGAGATTGCATGATCATATTAATCCAGAACTAATTAATTTACAGATCTATTATGTTAATGAGTAGCTACTTTATTAGTATTGCTTGTAGTTAATCACTGCAATTGTTTTTAAAAGTTTTTAAGGGCTTGGCTGTGTATTGTTAGTTGCATGTAAGAAATGTGTCATCTGTCTGGGCAGTATCTAAGTGCATTTAGTCTTCTACAATGCTTGAATAAAATCCTTAGGTTATTAATTAGAATAGAAGTTCTGGGTTTGTTTTTCAGTCTATGAATGCGTGGTATGTGTTACTACTGAGTATGAGGTTCTTGCCAGTCTCCTGACCCCTGGAAGGATTGAGTTACCCTTCATTTCTCTCATGTCCTGATTTTTCCATTGCTTCTTGCAACTGACTTCATTTCTGCCTAACAAGATGATTTTTTTGGCATGCTGCAGCAAGCTGGCACTGCATTTTCTTTACAGCTGTGAGAAGCCATTGTTAGAGATGTGTTCTTGCCTATATAAGATGACATTGCTTAAATTAATGCAACCAAACCATATTCTAGCAAAACTTGCAGAAACACAAATTCCACTGCTTTGTCCTTTTCTCTCTGAGTCCCAGAGCTGGGGATAGTTGACATCTTTCAGACAAGTGTGTGCCTTGCTTCTATGAAGTCTCGGACCTGAAGCAGTTGCCATCACACTTGTGGTTTGTTAAACCCCTCTCTGAAAGTTTTAGTTACTTGTTGGAAATAAAGCAGAGACAAAGATTTCTTTGATTTCCAGCTCTGCTGCCCGATGAGGGGGCAGTTCTGCAGGGATGCCCTGGCAGTGCAGTTTTGCTCTTGAGTAGGGGTCATTAATAAGTACTTGAGCTTAAACTTAAGACTTTCCACTGCCAGCTCCCTTGTGCCTTGTTACTGGGTCTGAGCATGTGCCAGATGGCACCAGATGCCTTAATAACTATTTGTGTCCCTCCGTGCTGGGCTGTCCTGCATTCCTATGGGAAACAGCAGAGATCTAGCTTCCAAGGTTTTTTGGTTGTTTCCCCACACTCCTTAGTTAATCTGCTTGCCTGGTGTGAGGGCAGGAGAACACAGGTCGGGAACAGGGAGTTTGTGCCTGCATGACTGGATGGAGCTACTGGAAGACTCTCTCCAGTGGAAAACTATATTAAGTTTTCCTCTGTGCTGTAATATCTCAATTCCTAGCAGCCAGAGGACAAGATTTTTGTTCTAAAGAACCGCCTTTCTTCCTTTTCTTGTGAGGGGTGATGGAGCTGAAGATGAAACAGCACCGAAAGGCAGCTACTGCTCTCCTTTGGCAGAAAGCGACTTGTTAAGACTCTGCCTTGAGTTATTTCAAGGGAATTATTGCCAAGAACCATTCCCCTCCCTCGTCTCCTGCAGGAGAGGAATTAAGGTCGTTTCCTAAGCACCCGAATTGTCCCTACCTGCCTTCTGCATACGCAGCTCTGGATGTGCAGCTTCAAACCCTCTCTCACAGTTCGCAGATTTCCTCAGCTCTTCCGGGGGAAACAACGAAAATCGGGTGTGGGAAGGAAATCTGCGGACCCAGCCCGGCAGTGTCACGGCACAACCGCCGCTCCAACCCCGGAATCTGTCCCGGACCGGCCCCGCCGCCACGTGCTGGCTATGGGTGGAGTCTGCCCGGCCCCTCCCCGTTCATCCCGGTCCCGCCCCGCCGCCGGGCTGCTCTTGCGCAGTGGCTGGGGGGGCGGTGAAGGGTTGCGGGGTAGAGCGGTGGGAGGTGGCGGTAGGGCTGCTGCGCTGATGTCGCGGGGCAGGGCTGCTGTCTCGGCGGGCAGCCGCGATGATCCCCTACTTCTCTGATAACGCCGTGATCTCCCAGCGTGCCATCGCCCAGCTGTGAGTACTATCAGGGACCGGCACCGACAGGTGAACCTCTCTTCCCAGTGCCGCGCAGCCCTGTTCCCGCTCCCAGGACTTGCATTTGCCGCACCGCGCCTTCGGGCAAACTTTCCGCTGGCTCCCGGAGCTAGCACCGCACTCGGGAGTTGGCCGGGAGCGGGGATGCCCGCTTCTCCGGTACGGCCGGTTTACCGACGGCTTCTATAAGTCTTAGACGTTAGCTACACACGGGAACTCGGGTCTGCGCGTCCTTTCGTCGGAGCTGCCGGTTCCCCTGGCCCGTGCCCGATACGGAACCCCAGGGAGAGTGCAGGAACTCCAAGGGTGATGCAGGCACCCCCCGTGCTCGTTGTGGGAACCCGGAACGGGACCGCCGGGGGCGGTGCCGGGACCCCTGTGCCCAGATCCCCGTGGCCGGTTTGGGGACCCCCGTGCCCGGTGGAAGACCCCTAGGGCTGCAGCACGGTCCCCTCACCCACCAACTCAGCAGACAGACACTGGCTGTGTGTTGATAACAAGGTGCAAGCTTGCAGTGGCCATGTACCTTGGCCCTCTTTTGAGCTTAGAAGTTGGGATTAGCTCCTTTATTTGAGCTCTCGGTTTGGTTTATCAGGAGGTGGCAGACAGGGGCTCCGGGTTTGGGGTTGGTTTGGGTTTCTTTTCAGGTCGGTGCAATCGGAGCATGAGTGAGATCTGACACTCAAGATCTGCTGGTCATGGGGGAGAGACACAAGCTCATGCCAGTTTTTGAGTACTGTCAGTTTTGGGCAGCTGTAACGTGCAGAGTGTCTCTGTGCCCTATACTAAGCTGCTTGAAAAATCCGTCTTCCCCAGGTGTACACCCTCTTTGAAATGCAGATACAAATAATCATTTTATTTGCGGATAACTAACAGTGACTGCCTGAGTTGCAGAGTTTGGCTAGAAGGATTAAGGAGGGAAGGGGCTGCCATGGGGTGGTAGATAAGGCGTTTAGAGAGATAGTCTCTGTGGTTTAGTCATGTTTGATATTTCTTTCAAGAAGCCACTGGCTGGCTTATGTCTTAGAAACATCATGAAAGGCTTTGAGATGGTAGGATAAAATGGTGCACATGCACACCACAAAACACCTGCAACTGTGTTCTTGTTGTAAGAAACTCCTGCTAGAAATGGAGTTGCCTTGCACTTAAGAGGTCTTTAGTAGATATTCTGCTCATGCTAGTTATGGAAATAAGTCCCTGGACTCTGTAGCCTCTTTTTTGAGTGTTCGCAATCACTGCTGTAGGTGGTAATCAGGTCTCTCTGAACCTTTCATGCTCAGCCTGGAATACTTAGTCACTTTTTTCTGCTTGCAGTGTTTCTTGTAAACATTACAACTCTGCTTGTGGTTGCTGATAATGTAGGTTTAACAGTGATACACCTGAACTGTTCTGTGGAATCAAAGAGGTAGGTTAGGTATGACCAGGCCTTTGGGAAATAGTAATAATTCTGGAATTGTGGAGAAAACCCCAACCTACATAGGCTGAAATGTTTCCTTACAGCTTAAGATGATTTACTAAGCTATATTAGGTAGTAGCTAGGTAACAGTTTAAGTGCTTCTGAGATGTTTGCTTTATCCACTGCTCAAACACTTAAACCACAGATTGAGACCATGCGGAAAGGGATCAAAAGAAAGGGGAAGTATTGCTGGTCTCTGTTCCCTCAGTCGCATGTATCCCTGAGGCCTTGTATCTAGGAATAGTTTAAATGGCCGCTTGGTTGGAAGGACCACCCTTTCCTCTTCTGGGGAGAGAGATAACTGAGTTATCAGAGGAGCTTACACTGTCCTTTGCCTCCTGGAAGGAAAGATTAATAAGCATGAGAATGACAGAGCTTTTGGCCCACACATCAATGCTCATGCAAGGCTGATTACTGAATTAATATTTTGATTGTCAATCAGGATGGGGCTGTAGCTTTAAGGCTGGCATAATAAAGACCTGGTTTAAAGTTCATACTCCTAATTACAAGTTCACAGGGGTACTTAATATTGGATGTCCTCATTTCATAGTGAGGAAGACCTAAAAATCCAGATTTTTTTGTTGTTTTGCTGTGCTAAAAATGTGTTCTCTGTGGAACGGGAAGGGCAGTAGTGACCCAAATGTTATCAGAAACTTCTGTTTCAGTGTATTCTTTAGTAGATGTATTTGGCTAATCAGCTCTGACTTTCAGAGATCAGCAGAAATTACTCTTGTGTTGACGCTTTTAGTCGGTAATGTAGTCAGCTGGTCTGGGTCTAATTCATTTCAGGTTCGCAAGGATTCAAATAATGTCCAAGAGACTTGTGTTCATCAAAAAGCTCAGAATTTATCACTGTAACTCATTCCAGAAAATCTTGCTACTCTCATTGAACCTAGTGGGAATTTTACTGATTTACTACTTTGTCTAGGATTCAAAATTTACTTTGGTCTACTAAGCAAAACTTCAGGCAGTCTGCAAATACCAGAGAGTTTTTAACAGAATAAACCTGGATAAATTGCCATGAATTGTTTCTTCCTGCCTGCTGTCGTTTCCTCTGCCTTTGGCCAAGTTTTAGGACTCTCATTCATCATTGGTGCCCCTAAAGTGTGTTTTTCTGTGTTCCTGTGATAATGAAAGTTTCCCCTGTCTCAGTTTTCCTCTTTATCTCGGCAGCAAAGCAGAATTACCCAGCAATCAGGGTGCTCACTTGGGAATTGGGAAGACCCAGCTCTTGCTCCCTACTGCATCACATCCTTTCTCCGAGACTGTGGCCAAGTCCCAGCAGGCCAGTGTTCAACAAGGGAGTGGGGCCTGAAGATGCTGTGGATGCTTAGCCTTGCTTTTGAACCTGAGAATTAACAATCTAACTCTGGTCCCTGTGCCTGCATCCTTCTGCCTTTTTTATGTATTTAGATAATTTTGTCCCTGCCTCAGCTTCCTTTCTGCAAAACAGCAGTGAGAGCCCTCCCTGAGGTCCTGTTGAGCACATCTTAAAGCACTCTGCGACTGTTTACTACTTCAACGTCCAACACTTCAGGAGTCAGATGGATCTGAACCCATGAATACACTTAACACTTTTCATCCTTCCCATATTTGCTTCATACCAGGCTGTTTTCTATTGTAAGTTAACAGGTATTTAAAACTTTGGAAGAAAAAAGAAGGAACTAGAATAGTTTATCCACAGTGTTCTGAGTATATCTTAGAGTTCTTTGAAATGGAAAAAGGTAGTAAGCCTCACAAACCTCCCCCCCCCCAAGTTAAATAGATTTATCTTCAGCAGTTAAAGGTAGCAACAAAATGTTCTTGCAGACTTGACCTAATGTTCTCACAAGATTACTTTTCTTGTAAGTGACAGCCCTTCTTCATAGTGTAAAGAAAACCTTTCTTCTCCATAGTGTGAAGAAAACAACACTTTACCATGTAAGAGGAAGTGACAAGGCTGTGCAGGTCATTACAAACTGAATGCTAAATTATCACACCGGGTAATTTGGGTTCATTGTATTGCCTCCTGCTTGCTGCAGCCTGTCTTTGTGCCCAGCCAGCCTTGGCCCTTGTCCTCCCTCACCCCTTTCATTTACCTGTGTCACTCATCTGTCGCCTTTATACTGGGAAATTTCAGGACCGTCAAATTTTAAGTGATGCCAAGTGCCAAGTCAGGGACTTAGGTAGATGTGTGGCTGATGTTGCCAGTGTTTGGAGAGCTGCTTATTTATTTATTTACTTTATGGGAAGTCTTACAAGCTTTTTATCTGCTCACAGTGTTCTTGCTGCCAAAAACCTTGACCATTCAGCAATTAAGACTGCAGTCCTCCAAGCAGGAGGATTATTATATGTGTTATTGGAAATCTTTGAATTGCCTCTGTGCCGTTGTAAGTGCTGTAGCTTTGTGAGTATTTTACCATTGTGCTGAGAGTTGATGATATTTAAGAGTTGGCAAAGAGATTCTTGGGAACAGCTGCTCAAAAGAATGGAAGATCAGCGTAGTGATTCCAATTACCACTGTCAGCTCTAGTTGAAGTTGCCTTGTAAGCTGAGGGTCAGTCTGGTTGAAGGTGCTTAAAATACAGAAAGAAGTTGATTAGTTCTTCATCTCTTGGAGAGTCTGGTAGGATCACTACGGGCTGTAGCAGTTCCGTTTTCCATGTGATGTGCCCAAGGTTTGTGTGCCTGCAGAAGACAGCCTTGAGCTCCACCAAGAATTCAATGGGAATGTGCAGGGAGAGGAACCTGACCCCTTACCCTTCCTGCACATCCCTCCATGCAGCTGACCTCCCCCAGGATGGGCTTCCTGTTGACTCAGTGGAGCCATCGGGGGTTTCTAATCTCTTTATTTCTCTGCCAATTGTGATAACACAAATGCAATGTGTAAAAGGCCTCTTACTACCCACTAATTGTTAAAAACTCTATGCAGAAAAGTTGTGGTAACTGGGTCAAGGGAGTATGCTGTGTGCTCCAAAGCTGATCATTAACTAAGTGAGGGCTGTATTGCTCATAACTACTTTTCCTGTTTGGCTTTTCCTTTTATTCCGCTGGAAGCTATGGGTATTTGTCTTGCCAGTCCTTCCTGATAGGGGGTTGGAAGAGAAGGAAGAGATGGTTGTCAGAGGTAAAATCAAAACTTGAGCAGCAAACCAGTGTTTCAAGGACAAACCACCCACACCACCAGCAATTTTTAAGCAGTCTGTTTTAGTTAGGAAGCCCACACTGCTGGGCTGCCAAGTTAGGGTTTTAAAAGGCCGTGAAAGGTGGAGTTGCCTCTGAGATTGTGTTTTCTTGAAACTTCTGCAGATGTTTCTGGCTCTGGAAATGCTTGGGATTTTTCTAAAGACTACAAAGCAGAAGGATCTGAGCAAGATTATCAGCAGAAAAGGACCTTATGGGGCCAGTGAATAAGCTGGCTGGGATTTTTCTTTTTGCAGGACTGTACTTCCTTGTACCTTTATCACAGAGCCTCTGGCTAAAATATTACTTGACTGTTTTTGAAACAACTTCAGGCTAACTTTCTTGAAATGCTGCTTCCAACTGGTGTTTGTGGGGTCAGAGAAGGTTTAAAATTCTGCATACTGTTCTGCAATAGGCTCTAAAAAGTTGCTGGCTCCTCTGCATTGGTCTGGCAAATAGTGTTTGAATTATCAGCCCATATGGACTTAAAACTAGTTCAGCAAATATTTTTTTTCTTCAGTGTAGTGGATGTAATGTGTACTGAAAAAACCTGCAACTTGAGTTTACAGACATGGTGTTTTGTAGCAGATGTCTGGAAACCCTTATTTTCACAAAGAGATGGAGTAAAATTGTTAATTCTGAATATTTGTGCTTTTGATGCAGGATTTAGAAACCTCTTTGCTTTGCCTGTGCACCTGAGCCAGAGCTTTGAATTCAGTAGCTTGGGAAGTAATAGGAGACTGACAGGAGTTTTTCTGCAGCCACCTCTTACTGTGTTGTGTGTAGGATTAACCAAGTGTTTTGTGACAGAAAGAAGCTTTCTGGTCCAAGGACATAAACCTGTAGATGAGGGAGGCTGGGGAAAAGAAAAACCTGTAGAAGTGAATAATAAAATTAGGGTATGCCCCTGTGTTGGCGAAGGCTGGAGGTGATAGAGGGATCCAGCCCATGAGCTCTCCCTGTTGGGTCAACACTTCTTGGCATTGACAGCTTTTCAGATTTGTGCATTTCTAGGTATATTAAGGCCACAGGCTCCTTGTTCAGTGTATTTTCCTGTTTATCCAGTACTTATCTAGCCCTCTTCAACATTGTGTTCAGCCCTTTGTGGTCTCTGGTTTAATGGTAATAAGCCATTTAAGAAGTGTACTTTTTCTCAAAACACCTTTGTTACAAGTAGGCTAAATCCACAGACTGCTGTTCCAGAGATGATTTAGACCTTTCTTTTAAACAAAATATCTTTGTCACTTAGTTGTGAAGTCCTTAGTTTGTTCACACACTTCTCACAATGGCTTTTAAAGTCCTTACTGTCCCACCAGCCTGGGCTTTCTCCTGCCTGTGATCTCCTCAGTAACTCTCCAGTTCTAGATTTGGTTCACACTCTGTTTAACCAGCTTTTCACTGGAAAAGTGCAGATTTGTTACATTTGAATTTTGCAGTGTGGCTCTTGTGGAGGCACAGAGATGAATCTGAGTAAGTTCATCCCTTGGTCCAGTGGTGTCTCAGAGTTCCCAGGATGGGTTGGGACCTCTGCCCCTGTAGAGGACTGTTGAGATGAGTTGAGCTTAGGCTTGATTGTCTGTACATCAGTGTTATAGTGTATAATTAACTGTGTTGTTTCCTCTCTCCCTGTGCTTTATTTACCAGCATGAAGAAAATAAATTTGCTCCTCTGAGCCTCTTGTCCTACAGTCTTTGTTCTTGCATCATACTCATAGGATTCTTTGAAGTGGGCTGTGATCTGGGTCTTGGCTCAGCCACCTCTAGCTCATCAAGCTGGTGGCTGATGGAGGGGCACAGACAGCTGTTTTCTGGGTATATTGCTAATGTTTCATGAAACTTCAGATGGCAAGTGGGACTGGAGGGAGGTTCAGTTTGATTAGCAAATGATAAATTTACCTTTGTCAGGTCATAATTCAAGGGAAAAGCTAATCTGCACAAAGATACAGATCGGAAAAGGTATCATTAGTCTTACCTTTGTCCTCTAAAACTTAGTCTCTTAGTCTTCTGCTTGCTTTCTGCATCTCAATGCTGGATTGAAGTGAACCCAGAATTGTTGGTTTGGTGAGGGGTTCTTGGGTATTTTGTTTGTTTTATTGGGTTTGGTTTTCTGTTTTTTTTCTTTTTCTCCTGCTTTTTCTCCCCTTTTTTCTTAAGGCACGTTGTTGTGTAGCTGTGTGTGAAGAGTTTCTTGTAATTGTTACTGCTAGAGTTGTTTTTTTCTTTCTTTTATTTGCTTTGAAAAAGAGATGAAGAAATCAAAAAACAGACACACAGTGGAGCAGCTGCATTCCTCTGTGTGACTGAAAGCCAGTTAGCTTAAATAAAAACAAATTATTTGTCAGCACCATCTCTAGCCCTCCTGATGGTTTGCCACAATAAGAAAGTTATAAGAAAGCAAAGGGAGGGATATTCATGTGCCTGGTAAACAAGCACAGAATAAACACCCACCCAAGAGCTACGTGATGATCCCTTTGGTGTGTGCTCAGGACCAGGGCTGGAGTGTGTTCCTGAGTTGTCCCTTCAGATACCAGGGTGGGTAAGGGAGCCCAGGAGCCCCTTTTTGGGAGAGCAGTCTCTGCCCAGCCAGACACCAAGGAGATGGAGCAGGGCATCACTGAGTTTTCCAGCACAGTCACCAGAGCAAAATGTTAAAATGTTACTGACTTTTTTGTCCTTAGTTCCTTTATCTACATCATGAAATGTTTTATGAGAGGCTCTCTAGCTTGAAATTAAGCAAATAATCTGTTCTATAGCCTTTTTAAAAGCCTAAGAGCCTTTTCCCTAAAGTACTGTCTGTTCTTGTTGGAGACTTCTCTGGGTCTGTGATACTCAGCAGTGTTTAGTATTCCATTGGTCTTTCTGCTTTAATGTGTTTTTTTTAAAGGGGTTTGCATGCTTTTAGGAAATATGAAGAGCTGAGTGAACCACTGAATATTGGCTGCCAAACTGCCTAAAGTGCTAATTCTGGTGAAATTTGGCACCTGACTGTTGCAGGGATAAACACATCTGGAACCTCTACTCTTCAGAGTTCAAGCTCTTGTAAATTGAAACTTTATTTAACTTGTTTCAAGCCTAAGTCTTAGCCAACAAAACTTTGCAGGGTTTTTGAGTTAGTTAGTTTCTGAGTTGAGTTAGAAACCCCTTAAAATGTATTTTGAAGTTAAGCTGGAAGTCACATAAAGTTGCTAAGAGTAGGTTAATTTGCAGCTGTACTTACAACTCTCAAATGCAGAACTGCAGGGTGGTGCTTCAGGATGATGCAGGTTGCTGTGTTACCTTTTATTTACTTTTTTTGTGAGCAGATGTAATGAAGTGTGGATGGCTCAGATGGTAGTGCTTCCCTGCTTTTATTTAAAGTTTGCAGGTGTCTCTGTAAAAACGTGGCAATGCTTGGTAACAGTTTGAAGAAGTTCACTTCTCTGCTACCTAGAATTCTATCTCCTGGTCCTTTCACCTCTTGGGCTGCTCTTCATTTCAGCCCTTAAGTTGGGAGATGCTGCAGTGGTGTTAGACATGTCACAACCTGTCAGCTTGTGTCTATGTGGTGTATGGTGAGTGATTGATGGAAATTATTCCAGGAATAAAGGACTCCTGGTAAGCTGATCCCTATTCAGAGCACCAAAAGAAAAAGCAGAGTCACACGGGATGTTGTCTCCAGGAAGAACTTGCTATATCTGGGGGGAAGAGGGGAGGAGGAAGAGTTGGATTGGAAAGTGATGCTGAGTCTGCAGTTTGAAATGCATCATAATTATATCTCACAGTCTGATTTGGAGAGCTTTTCCTGATGGCTCTCCAGAGATTGATTGCCACTTACACCAGCAAAATATTGGAGTGCTTTTCTTAGCTTCTTTTGGGGTAGGTGTGCTCTGCTGGGTAGAATCTGAAATTTGTATTAACCTTGCTTATGCTAAGGATTGTCCTTCTAAAGGTGGCCTTGGACTGAATAAAAGACACAGAATCCATGAAACTATTCAAACTGTGAAATGTTTCTGAGCCTTTGCCTTAGCTGTCTTCTTGCTACTAACAGATTAAACTTTTGAGTTATTTTACAGCTGCTTGTGTTCCCTTACAGCTGTTTGTATTCCTTTAACTGTGGCTTTGATATTCCATAAAATGAAGCCACTGCTGTATTTTGCAAGGGTGAAGAGATCAGTAGCCTGGTTATGAGCCATATTGGCACAACAGGTAAAGCTCCCTTTGACTTCCAATTTCAAATAAACAACCTATTGAAAGAAGTCTGGCACGTGGCTGTTCTCTCTGACATGGTTCACAAACCATTTTGCACTGCTGGTTACCACTGACTGTCCTTTTTGCTAATCTAAAGGGACAGTCAGTCCTAAATTTGCTTTACTATTCCTGCTGGAAACTGTCATCTAGGAATCAAATAGCCCTCATGTATGGGTAGTATGCAGTAAGGATGGGAAAAAATGAACAGTGCTGAGTGCTGCAGAAGTTAAAACACTGAACCAATAACTTCCTTCTATTTTTTTTTTACGAGTCAAATCCAACAGTCTCTTGATGGTTTGTGATGCTTTTGGTAAACAAGCATCTGCTTCTTTTTAGCACAGAGGAAAAGGCTTATTATTCAGCATTGATTTCTTTGTGTGGAGACAGAGTGGTCCTTGTTTTGGTGCTTTATTTACAGGGGTCCATTACTATATTTACCAAGGGCAGGCAAGGAGGCTGTGGTCAGAGTCAGGCCGTTTCCCCAGTGTAATTCCTCCATCCAGTCCCCCACTCTGGGTGTCAGGGTGGTTGCAGAGTTGAGTCCTGGCATGGTGCTGCTTCACAAGGCAGCAGGACCTCTGTTCCCTGTCTGACCGCAGCCATGCTCAATGCTGGCCACCTCCAAAATAACCTCCAGCATAACCAGCAAGAGAAGTGGTGGAGCAGTGTCCCTCTCAACCTGCTCACACCCAGGCTGAGGCTGCTCTGTTTTTTTCAAGTCTCCAAGGCTGACCTGGAGCCTGTGGGATCCATGCCTGTTGGGGAGAGTGTGGGGCTGTGTTGGGGTGCCAGGGCACTTGCCAGCTCCTGGTGAGACTGTCCCCATGTCAGGGAGATGGCTGCCACTGGTGGTGATTTAGGCAAGTCGGTGTTCTCCTTCCATCTTTCAAGTGCTGGGCATACTTTATCTAAATATAGGTGCTGCTGGACTTGGCTGCTGCAGAGGGGGACAGTATGTTAACCTTAGCATGTCTTCTATGGCTTGTGTTGCAGTTGTATTTAAAGCCCTGGGGTCCTTCTTGTGGGGTGCTGTCAGTCAGGCCAAACATGGTCAGGTCTGTGACAGCGATGAATCCTGCATGTGCAGGGGGATGGAAGAGAAAATCAGTGGGGAGAGACCTTTCAGGCTTACTGTTTGTTAACCAACTGCTCGAGGAAGTGTCACTGTTGTTTAGGGTTTAAAAAGAAGTGTGCTGTGTGTGAAGGGAACATTTTCAGACTCTGGTGGTGGGGAAGATTATTGTATGGTTTAAAGATGATCCACGTGGACTGTGTTGATTCTGAGAGGAAGAAAGATAAGTACTTGTCAGGCAGAGGAGTGTTCCTTCTGAAGATAAGTAAACAAAAAGCTGTTTCTCTATCTCTGATCCTTGATGTGATATTCTCCTTATGAAGTTTTCTCATGTTGATTAAGGTGTTTTTAAGAATATATTTGTGAAAGCATTTTGTTCATACCACAGTAGTTGGCTTATTTTGGACAGACTGAGCTGATAAGAGGAGTGTGGCACGTGGTTGTAGAACATTGTGGAGTGCTCTCTTGGGTATAACTGTCTTGTTCCATGCACTTGATGGTATGCATTAAAGTCTGTGGATGTTTAAACAGTATATAGCACAAGAATGTTGTGTGCGGTTTTAATCCGGGAATGTCTCTTTCAGTGCTGTAGTGAATCACACACACTGCACCGAGTTTGTGTTCCTTGCAATAAATGATTACCTCATGGTCCCTGTTCCAGCAGGGTGTCCCAGCTCTGCTGTGTTTTGTTGGCGGCAGCAGCAGCATTTGTGACTCGCTAGCCCGTGAGCTGCCCAAGCTTGGCACAAGGACGTTTGCCCGGTGCTGGCAGGAAGCGATGCAGACATACTGGGCAGCGAGGTGACACGGGGAGGGGGTGTGTGTGTGGGGGGGTGCGTTTGTGTGTGTGTGGGGGTGTGTTACTGTACAAGCACGCGTTCAGCAGCAGCTCTGTGAAATGTGATATGGAGCTGTCAGCAGCAGGCAGGGGCACACAGGGGTGGGGTGGGAAGGCAGCACTGAGCTCTTGATGTTGGCTGTGCCAGGAGGGCTGGTGAGGAGGCCTGTGCAAAGGGTCTGCCTCCAGTGCCTGTGATTTGGGAGTTCAGGTGTTGAGCTGGTTCATTTGTAGGCCAGAGGTGCATGAGGAAATCTATGTGGACTTCCATGGGTCCTGATGGGATGGACCCACGGGTGCTGAGGGAGCTGACAGAAGTCATTGCCAGGCCCCTCTCCATCACCTTTAATAGGTCCTGGGGAACAGGAGAGGTGCCTGGGGATTGGAGGAAGGCAAATGTCACTCCAGTCTTCAAAAAGGGCAAGAAGGAGGAGCCGGGTAACTATAGACTGGTCAGCCTCACCTCCATCCCTGGAAAGGTGATGGAACGCTGCAAACAGAGCTGTCATTGCTCCCCTTGCTGGCAGCGAGGCATCTCTGGCAGGGGTGAGTTTCTTAGCCCAGAGCTGTCGTCGTCTATGCTATCTCCAAAGGATGTCACTGCTCTCACCAGTGTATCCAGGCTGCCCAAGCTGCTTTGTCTCTGAAGTTTGCAAAATGGTCTCTGGAGCCCAATTCAAATGATGCTGGTGGCACAGGAGCACTGGTGGCATGTGTGCAATGTTTTTTTCCCAGTAGGGGGCTTGATTTGTAGACCATTAACTCAGTAGACTATTGAGTGGGCATCAACACTCCTGTAGCCCTGCTGGATGACCCGATACTGATTACATCCCATCTCTGAAACTGTGACTGTGGTTGTTTTGTGCATCTGAAGTGGTTGCTCTTCACTTGCAGACATAACCATGCTCATAAGTGCTCCCTTGTGGAAGTGGTATCCTCTCTGAATTTAACATAAATTCTCTCCTCACTTGCAGTAAGTTAAAGGAGCGGCTTTAGATTTGGAATGCCTTTAGAGCTCAGATTCACACTCATCATCTGTACCTTAGGGTATCTTCTAGCAAACTGTAGTTTTTTTCTTGTTTTCTTAGTTCAGCTTCAGCAGATGTCTGTATCAGAGACCAAAGCAAAGAAAAAAGACAACTTGGCTCTGGTGGGAAGGGATCCGTGCATAAATTGGTACAAATGAGTTACCGTTGGCATTGCAGATCTTTCTGCAGTTACGTCTGTATGTGTCATTGCAGCTGAAATCTCTCTCCAAGGGGCCCCACCTTGAAGCAGAGGAAGTGCCTGTAGACAGTTCCTCAGAAAAAGAAAAAAGCACAAATGCAGCTGTTGCTTAAAAAGCAGTTAAAAGCAGTTTGCATCAAAGCTCTGACGAAGTGGGTTCCCATGCTGAGTTTGGGTTTCTCCAGAGCTGACTGGTGAGAGCCTTTGTTGGACAACCTCTTCCTGTTTCTCTCCCTACCCTCAGTGTTGACACCTCTGTTGACAGTGTCACAGAGCCCTTTATGGTAAGTCGTGGCCCTTGTTTTGTCCTGCACTGGGTTTGTTTCTATTTTGGATATCAGAGAAGCCTAGACTTGTCTCTGTGTGCTGCCAGCTGACCCTGTTAATACAAATGTCAGTGTAGAGCAATACTGAGTTGTCCTTGCCTTTTCCATTCCCTTGTTGTCGTGGTGGTTTTTTGTCTACTGAGTTTTGGGGTTTTTTTTATTAGTGACTGCTACTGCTTTGCTTTGCGTAGTTCTGAGATCTCACTGTGTGAGGAGAAATGGGTACCTTCATCACTAAGAGCAAAGGCTTAAACTGGAAGCCAGACATTGCTCTCTATGTAATTCATTAATGCTTTTGGCAGTTATTAAACCAGGTCCTTTAAAAAGTAAGCAAGGGAAATAGAGATGTTGTTTCTTGAAAAACAAACTACAGTCAAGGTGAAAGAGTTAGGTGTTTCTGTAGGGCAGGAGTATGCTGGAGGTGTGTGATATTCCTGTCTGGTAGTTTGATGGAGGAATGTCCTTGGCTACCAGGCTGCCCGTACCCAGCACTGTGACAGCCTTGGCTGCAGGACTGATGCCTTATTAGCCAGGACTTTTCTTGTGGCCAGGCGAAGTGCATGAAAGGCTGAGGGTGAGAGCTGGACCCACAACAGGTGTGATGCCATGCCCCATGCCTGCCTGCAGAGGAAGGGAAAGCCAGTTTGGGAAGGGGAGCCGGTCGAGGAGGGAAGTGGCTTGAGGTGTTGAGAAGAAAACAAGCTGCTTGCACTGCCCTCCTGTAACCTTTTCCACAGCAGGCACAGCGAGCTGCAGTTGGAGTTCCTGCTCTTGCAGGGTGAGTTCTGGTTCTTGTGTTCCTGCCTTCTGTGGTCCAGCTCCATGGTCTGGGGAATGAGCTAAGCATCAACACCTGCTCCACCACTCCTGACAGCGTTGGAATTTTGGTCTTTTTCTTGTTTTTGTGTTTTGCAGCGTATGGATTAAAGGATAATAGAACTGAGCTGGCAGCAGGTGAGATGTGTAGTGCAGAGATGATGATGGGGCCCTGGGCAACCTAATCTAGTGGATGGTGTCCCTGCCAGGCAGGGAGGTTGGAACTAGATGATCTTTGAGGTCCCTTCCAACTGTGACAATTCTATGATTCTTTAAGCAATTAGGAGAAATCTCACAGTCACTAGCAGTAGTTCTTGTGGGAGACTTTAACTTCCCAGGTATCTGCTGGAACTATAACACAGCAGAGAATGAACAATCCAGGAGGTTCCTGGAATGTGTGGAAGATAACTTCCTCACACATCTGGTGGATGAATCGACCAGGGAAGGTGCCCTGTTGGACCTTTATATTCTATATAAATCTATTTATCAGCCAAAAGCTCAGTCAAATACTTTTATGTGAGAAGGGTCTATAGAAACATCTGTGCCCCATGTGCCTGAGGAATTTAAATCAGGTTTTGGGTTGTTTTGAACTTCAGCATAGGTAAGGATAGAATCACAGAATTGTCAGAGTTGGAAGGGACCTTAAAGATCATCTAGTTCTAACCCCACTGCCTGGCAGGGACACCTTCCACTAGATTAGGTTGCCCAGAGTCCCATCCAGCTTTGCCTTAAAAACTTCCAGGGATGAGGCTTCCGCAACCTCTCTGGGCAACCTGTTCCAGTGTCTAACCACCCTCATAGTGAAGAACTTCCTCCTAATATCCAATCTAAATCTACTCTCCTCTAGTTTATATCCACTCCCTCTAGTCCTATCACTGTCTGACCTCCTAAAAAGTCCCTCACCAGCTTTCTTGTAGGCCCCCTTCAGATACTGGAAGGCCACAATAATGTCTCCTTGGAGCTTTCTCTTCTCCAGACTGAATAACCCCAACTCTCTCACTCTGTCATCATAGGAGAGGTGCTCCAGTCCTGATTCAGATCTCTGATTTGTTTTAATTTGGGATAAGTGATTTTTCCTGTTTAAAATTCTGGTTTTATTGAAACATCCAGTGATGTTTGAAGTTTGCTTTAGTTTTAGAAATTAGTCTTGGGAGAAGCTTTGTCACTAAGAAGGAGAGCTGAGAGTATGACAGTGCATATGTTGGGATGCACTACAGGTTTGAAAAAGGTCTGTAAGCTCTGCCTGAGTGTGTGCGTCTGCTCTGCTGTAACTCAAAAAACTTGATATTGTGATATCCCCAACAGGAAAAAGGAGAGGTGCCCAGAAACATGCTTGAATTTAGAGGACAATCCAGCTTTAACACAAGCTTTTTATAATTCTTGTACCTATAAAACATGTCCAGCAAAGCTTATTGCTAAATGTCTCAGCTGTTGACCATCGAACTGGAAGATCACAGGCTCCTGCCATGCTGTATCCTGGTTTTTGGTCGTGTTTGATCTCTCTGTGATGCTGTTGTTTTCAGTCCTGATTAAGTATATGCCTGCCTTGGAGGGCCACTGAAATGTGTGCCTGGAGGAGGGATTGCAGGCAGAGTTAGCCTTTGCTTATCCAGCAGAGCAGAAGTAGCAGTGAAGGGAGGTGACTTGGCATGTTCTAACATTCACCTGCATTTTGTAACATGGAGTTCCCTCAGGTGTATGGTGGGGGATTTTTTTATTATTTCCCTGTCCTAAAAGGAGGGGAATATTTGATGCTTGTTTGAGCAGATAGAGGAACTAAGAAGTTCCTAGTCAGCTCAGTTGAAGAGAGCAAGCCAACATCATCTTCCAGGCACGAAGCTGCTGGGGTGCACGATGCCAGGGACTCTCCCATCCTGTCTTACCATATTCATCAACTATCCTGTTGACGGTAGAATTGTTTCTGGCTTTCTTCAAAGACTGTATGACTATCTTTTCAATCCTGAGAACAGCAACATGATGGCTTAATTGCAAAATCTGTAGTGTGTCTCCCTTTTTCCATGAGCCACACCATCTCTAAGAAAACTACTGGAAGATGTGCTTGAAGCATCAGCTGTTCCACAGAACTTGAGAGCTCTTTATTGCTCCTTTCCACACACCTCTCTCCTCATGTGGGTTCAGAAGGGGCAAAATCAAGGCAGTAAATGATGTCTGAATTCAACAGCATTACATTTTTACTTTAGATTTGCAGGTTTTGAGAGTTAATTATGCAGCTCATAGACAAGTTTCATGATTTCTTAATCTATTACGTACATAAATTTTCTTTTGGCTAGCTGCTGAAGGGAGGCATTTGTTTCTGCAGGGCGTCAGCTGTGTCTGAACCACAAAGCATGGGGTTAACAGAGGCTGTAATTACAGAGGTGCGTGGGCTTGCTGTGTTAATGGCCATTGAGAAATGTGGATCTCTCATCTTGACTTTCAAATAAAAAATGTAGCCATAGGTTAATCCCCTCTGCCTCCTCAGGTTCCACCTCTACAGGCAGAGTGGCACCAGGCATGTGTTCTGCTTTTCAGTGTTTCTCTGTTCACGTTCTCAGTTATGCTCTGAATATTTGCAGTACTTACATAGAGGGGGGAGGGAGAATAACAAAAAAATAATTTGGTTTAAACTACTTCTAAATTATTTCCTTGCAAAAGAACAGAGGATGTATCCAGTGCCTTGAACCTCTCTTGTGCCGTTGCTTTTCTCGTTCGAAAGACACTACAGAGTTTTTCATACTGTTTGTCTCTCCCTTTGCAGCATCAGCGAAAGCTTCCTCACTGTGAAAGGTGCAGCTCTCTTCCTGCCTCGAGGAAATGGGTCCTCTACTCCCAGGATCAGTCACAGGAGGAACAAGCATGCAGGTAACGTGTGGCATCCAATAGCTGAGGCTGCTCTGCTCACTCTTGTTTCTAAGTTCACCTCTGGAGTTTGTTCTCACCAGGTGACACGTTTCTGTTTACACGCAGTCTATATCAAAACCAGACCTGCCAGTCTGTGACATTTAATGCTGATAGAAAAAAGGTTTCAGTACTCCTTGTTTATCCTGCAAAATCAAACAAATGACTGACATCAGGACAGCAATCATGACATCACTTAAAGCTGAGAGCAGCTTTGGAGAGAGGGGCTGGAGGATTGCCATCAGTGCACTCGGAAACTTGAGGTTATGATACAGGATGAGTAATTGTACTTCCTGATCTGAAATTAACTGGTTATGATGGAAGAAAGGGAGGAGACTAACCTCTGTGTGGTGGTGAAGAAATCTCTGAGCAAAGTCAGTGTGACACTTCAGACATAGGAGCAGAGTGAATAATACAGAGTCAGTCATAATTCCACCCCCTTTATCTGCTGAAAGTTTGATTTGTGTTTTTGCTTTGGCATTTGTTTGAAAAGTGTCACGTTAACAGGTGAGATTCCAACCCTGTCTGCCTGTCCTTAATGCCACAAAAGTCAGTCTGAATAAAGAAACTCAAAACACCTCAGAGCAGGTTGTTTTCTACCATCTATATGGTGCTTATTCACTGATGGTGTTATACAGGGGTCAGATAGTGAGAGATTCCATTAAACAATCAGCAGGAGAAAAACAAAATCATTGAGACCTTTAGACTTTTTGCACGTGGGGCAGAGACAGAAACAGAGGCTGGAGTCAACTTTCTGTGCCAAAAAGTGACCAGCAAAAGGTGATTTGATTTGGTTCCAGGTGTGCATTTCCTTATACTTTGATACTATCAGAGTGTCATTCAGCTTTACATCCAGCAGGGTTACGTAGCTGGTGACTGATCCACATCAAAATCTGTTTACAAACATCTTTACAGAAAGAGTTGAAGACGAAAGGCAGCTAATTGCATACTTCCACTCAAACATAGAACAAGCAGTACCCAAATTGCTTTTGAGTGAGATGTGTTAATTACCAGTTGTCAAAAGAAAATTAATTGTTCTGAAACTTAATTTAAAGCTGGCCTTTCTGGTTGAGACTGAAGTGAAATGGTATTCAGTCTGCAGACAGAGTTACCAATCTTTTAGAAGTTTATGTTGACCTGTCTCAGTTTTTAATCTCTCCGAAGTCCTCTGTGTGATAGAAACCCAGGTTGGTTTCTGGCTTGGCTTTACCTTACAGAGGAGACCTGCTGGATGATTTTCCTTGCAAACCTGCACAAGGCTGCACAAATAGCTTTTGAGACTCTCTTGTTGCCTCATCTGCTTGCTACAGTTGACTTGCATGAGGTTTGGAGACCTTGGTGGAAAATAGTTGCTTGTCTCAACAGCCAAGAGCTCTTAGAAGCCAGGTTGCTAAGAAAGCAAATTCTGTGTGTTGCAGTTGCTTACAGTGAGATGCTGTGTACTGAAGAGGCTGGCTTGCCTAAGGGATGGGATTTTTGTTCTTGGAAAACTTTATTCCTGTCTCTTCAACTTATGGGGTGAGATTTCATGAGGCATCAATACTTGTCCTTTCCTCAGTTTCTATGAGTGTCAAGTGATGTGGATGGTATGATATCTTTTCTTTATAGTGCTTGGAGACTTCACTGAAGAGGGTCGTTTGAGAGCGAGTACCATCTTTCTTGTTCTGTGAACTTTTCTAATTTACAGTATATGCCAGCATACCAAGACATCAAAGGATCAGTGTGTCTTCTTCTGGAGCAAAACATCCGTGCCACCAAAATTAGGAGTGATGCAGAAAGAGTGGTTCTGAGAGGTGAACTAACTCTTGGCAGTGAGCTGGCAGAGCATGTGGCAACTGTCTCCTTTCTTGGACTCTGATAATCTGTGCTCTGCTTTCATTCCCATGTGTGTTGTGACTTATCTCTGGCACACATGATTAGAAGGGGGTAGAGAGCAGACAATTTTCTAGTGTGAAATTGCTGCCTATGGATGCAATAGCGTTTCAAGTGCCTACAAGAGCATTTTCTGAGAAGGTTGCCTTCCTGACCTGCCTTTCTAATTCAGCAGAGGTACTAGAACCCAGCACAAAGAGTAAATACATAACAGGAAATACTCAATGCTCACACCCATTTCTTTAATCTCATTGTCTCCAGCAATGGCAATCCCTAGTTGGAAGAACCACTAGATATGGGCCCAGCTGCCCACACTGCTTTCCCTGGGCAGTCATTGTCCTGTGCCACCTGGCAAACAGGCTGTGTTCTGTAGGCTAGTGGGTTTTGTTTTGCACTCCAGCATCACGGGACGAGGCCAGAAAAGGATGTAACGTCTCTGGTGCCTTTGACATCTCTAGGGTACTGTAAATCACTTTTAAGATCCTACCCTAGCTGGTGCTTTGCACCTAGCTTGCCAGCTAACAAAAGCATCTGCTCAGTTGCTGGACAATGCGATAGTCCTGGTGGTGTGTTTTAAACCCTGGAAACTTCAGCTCTTACAGTGATTCCTGATGGTGAATTACTGGCAGCAGTAGTTGGGAACTGTTACATTTTGGGAGAGGGAAAAACAGGTGAAGCATCTTGCATTTCAAGCTGCCTAAGGCACTTGAATGCCTCGTGAATCAAATACTTGCTGGGCTCATCCAGATTGCAGGCAGAAGAAGCTACCTGAAGCAAGAGGGACCTTGGCCTGTTGAATTGACAGTGTTCAGTGATTCCCACCACTCTAACAGCCTGAAACTCACTGGAACTGAGCAGCATTGCCAGGATTTCACACAGGTGTTGATGTGAGGAAATCCTGTCTCCCACTGCACCCCTGGAAGGACAAGCATCCAAGGGATGAAGTGGCCTTTCCTGTGTTACCTATCTCCTATTGCTGTTTAGGGAGGCATGTGCCAGATGCTTCAGCGCTGGGAACAATGTTCTTGGGCAGGAAGTAGCTTCAGGCACCAGTCACTGCTGGTGCTTTGTATGTGACTTCCCTAGCACTGCATAATGGCTCAATTTTTCCCACCCCAATTAAAAATGCAGTCTCAGGGCATTGACTAATTCTCTGTATGCTAAAATGTGTTTCAAGGAGGAAGGAAGGGAAAAAAAGCAGGGAATGCCATGTCCTGTTTAGCCCACTCCACACAAACTTGTTACTGTCCCTTCAGGAGAGGCTGCAGCAGCTCTTCAGCCCTGCTGTTCATCAGCTATAACAATCATTTTTCAGGTGATAATTGGAAAAAACAGCTTGGTGCTGGAGGTGCTACTGGTTACTGACACTCAGAAGGTAATGTCTTTAGCAGAGAAACTCTTGGATCTCTGCAGACCAGGGAGTGCTGAGTAGTCAGTGCAGCAGTACCAGCAGAAAGGTAGCTCATTTGTCTTTCAAGTGCTTGATACTTTAGGAGCCTAAGACACTCAGCTCTTCTTAAAAAGACTTTAAAGTCGCTTCATGACTGTGATTTATTCTGTGTTTTCTTCCAGTTCTCCTCAGCCTCACTGGTAAAGGAGTAGCAAGTGTTTTCTAGGAACACTTGTAGGTGCTTGATTTTTCAGATGCCAATTCTTAGCTGCTTTTGGGTGGGGTTGGTCTGTTTCTTCCTAGTTTGCCTTGTCTTTTAAAGGAGCAAAGAGTACAGAAATACTTTTTATTTCTGTTAAAAAGATAACAAGATTTAGCAGTAGAGAGCATGCTAAGAAGGGAACAGGTGAGCACATGGAGCAAAGAGCAGCTGACTAAGAGGTGGGGGTTTGTCATCTCTGAGTGGGTGGAAATGACAAGGCTCATGGTGACGTGTCAGGTTTCATGGTGCACATTTGGTCTGGCTGGACAGCCAGGAACTTGCATGTGATTGAAAACTATTTTTTTGTCTTCACCTTTCCCTCTTGCCTGCAGGGGATCTCCAGCAACACCTGCAGGCCATGTTCATACTGCTCCGCCCAGAAGACAACATCAGACTGGTAAGGCTGGCTTTTGGCTTATCTGCTGTTAACAAATGTATTTGTCAAGTGGAACTTAACCTTTATACTTCTGAGATCCTGAAAGCAGTGGTGTGTGTATGTTCCAGTGGTTTCATCAGCAGGTTTGGGGAGTCGTCTTTGCAACCACACAGGTAGCAAAGCAACTAATTATGAAAGGCCTGTTTGGTTATTCTGTGAGACAAATTGTGTGGCTAGAAGACTGCCTTTGTCTGAACCAAATACTGAGTACTTATGCTCTCAGAAAGTACTGTAACAGTTGCCAGAGAGCTGGCTAAATTAGCTTGGTGTCCTATTTAAATCGAGAGTAGGTGACTAATGTCTGACTAGCATGAACACTTGGCCTTCCATGGTAGTTCTGTTGTGTTCCTCAGTCTGCTGTCCCTGTTTGTTGCATCCCAAAAGGCTACAGCTTATCAGGGAGGAGTATGTAGGATCCCCATGCAGCTATGCACCTATATTGAGCCTTGTCTTTCTGCTTTCCTGGGTTCTTGCCTCCTCTAATGATGTAATGAAAATTAGGTGTTGCTGTTTATAACATTGATATGAGACCTCCAGAAGCCAAAGAAGAGCAGGGAGGAATTTGTTTAGGACATGTTGAAGTGCTCTGCAAGGTCAGGCATGACTGCAGTGTATCTGCACCTCTCTCATCACTCAGTAGCCTGAAGTTTCTTTCCTGTGTTGTCTTGGTGCATCTTAGCAACATGTGCCTGAAGTAGGATTGCCAGCATCAGAAGCTTTATTTTGGCACCTCTGGTTTGATGAGGAGTCCTGAGCTGTGCTGGAGCTGGACTGATCCTATAACTAGGAAGCAGCTGAGATTACTATGGAATGCTTTAATGTTAAAAATGACCAACAAAAACAATTTGCCATAAGCAAGGCTAAAGGACCTACTCCTAAACTTTGTCAGGCACACCTTGCTGTCACTAAAATTTCAGTGAAAATGATGGGAATGGGGGTTCTCAGTGCTTCTTAGCATCTGAGCTGGGGTTAGAACATTGGAAGCTATTGAACAAGTCATTGTTCAGCAATATCACTGGCTGCATTGTGTGATTTGGGACAAATTAGCCTTAACAGCTGAATAAAGACTTTGTGGGCTAAGACATAAACCCTTTTGTTCAGAGCTACATTTGGAATGCTGAAATCTTGCATGAGTTTAATGTCGATAGTCTACTTGAATTTAATTGATTCTTGATGAACGAAGGGTGTGTAGAGCTGCAAGAGATTCATAAAATAGGAGATAGAAATTAAATTTGAAATATAAACAATACTGAGAGAAATGCATTCTCCTCTTGTCTTGGCTGCTGTTGTTTAGGGGACAGACTTCATAGCTCAGAGGGCAGCAGGGGAATTTAATCCTCTGTAAACCTACACTTAAAACTTGGAACAACTCTTGTTCCCGTTGGAGCTATTGGCAGAGTATTTTAGCCTTCCATGAGAGCAGGATTAGAGCAATGGTACCACAGATCAGTAGGAAGGAGGAAAATGGGTTGACTACAAACTGATTGAATGTATTCCTGTAGCGTAGCAGAGCAGGGACTTGTTCACCTACATGTGTTCAGCAACTAAAGAAGACTGCAGAAAGTTGGGCACTTTTTTTGTCTTCAAGTTAAATATCCCAATGAGAAATATATTCCTGTATGAAAAATCTACTATTGTGTAAGATGAGAAAGATGAAAAGTCAGTATGAGCTTCTTGGAACGTGCTGTACATAAGGGCTTGTAAAACACCACCTCATATTTCTGATGAATCAAGTATGCAGCAGCAGATCAAGTTGGCTTGTGTGTAGGTGAGCCTAAAACTAAGAAAAATGTTGTTGGCCCTGAAAGAATTAGAGGTGATAACTTCTTCATGAACAGACTATAAATAACCTCCCCAAATTGAGGAGAATGCTAGCTCTGTGTAAATGAGCTGTTGAGAAAGAGCCTTCCATCTTATCGGTCCCTGAAGCTAGGCCATCCTCTTTGGGTTGACTAGGATTTCAAATACCTTCTTTTAAAAAGCATCAGATCACTTTTTTTGGTGTGCTCCTAGCATATGAACTAGTGCTTAATGAAAGGTTAGAGACTAATTTGGCATTTGATAGGCATGTTTGAGCTCTAATAGGAGCTTTTGAGGTTAGCTGGTTTAAAATGTTACGTTTGCTGTTTTATTTTTCTGGTAAATTTAGCAAAACCCATTATCTGCTCCAGTCATGGTTCTTTGCATTGTGGTAAGGGTGTAAGTATGGAACCTAGAGAGCCACAGTAAGGCATGTCATATTTCTCTTAACTGACCCTCTGAAAATCCCACCCCATTGACCTGAAGCTATGTTTGGTCACTGTTCTGTTTGTCTACCCCTGTTCTAAAGGGTCTTATGTTAAACCCACATTTCCCATTGCTGCTAGCTGAATTGTTTACTTAGCAAAGTGAGTTAGATTATGTCCACCCTCTTGCTGCTGAACTGCCCTCAAGAGAAGTAGAACAGAAGTTGTGTGTGAGTGCCCCAGATGCAGGACAGGTGTTATTCACCTGCTTCTGTTTTCAGCAAGTCTGTGTTTCTGTTTGAGGTTTGGTTCCTGTGTAGATAACCCCCAAGACCTTGGTGATTGCTTGTTCTTCTAGGTTGAAGAGCACTCTTTCTGTTTTGCTGCAAGTGGTTAGTTATAGAAACAGCCGTCTTTGGCAGAATTCACACCTTGAAGGACTGACCACTTTGATCTTCCATGTTCCCAAAGGAATGCCAGTGACTCAAGGAGCAAGAAGGAGAATAAGGCTGGTTTTAGCATGACTTATCCTAAAGAGATGGGGTGGGGCACAGTCTCTCGCTGAACACAGCACATCTGTCTGCTGGCACCACCGTTTGGGTAGTTTCTGTTAGTCTTTGGTCCCATTGGACAAGTCTAGAAGATGCAGTCAGCACAGTCTCCTGCCTGCACTTGCTGTTCCACCCCCATCACTAGAGCTGCTGGTCCTTGCAACACCACTGGGAATCTTTCCCTGCTGCTCTCAGCATAGTCTCCTGTGATAGAGCACTCCAGTGAAAAAGTGAGCTCTGCTTTAGCTGCCATGCACTGTTTTAAACTTTATTGTAGACTCTGCCACATCTTCTGGATGAGACTTAGTGGCTAGTGGATAGGTGAGGTGTGAGGAGGTCAGAGGGAGCTTCGCCTGAGCCAGGAGGTGCCATTCTGGCCTCAAGACCAAGTTAGAACTAAAGGAGAGTATTTGGCAGAGCAGCCTGCTCCTGAGAGCTCCCACACAACAAGTTATTTGGCGTTAAGGATAACGTGACTGGTTAAACTGGGCTGTCTGAGCCACGAACTCCTGCAGGGCCACAAAGAAATATCTCCACAAGGAGAGGCTAGGGAGGATTACTGGTGTTTGAGGAATTCAGGTTCAGTTTGCAAAGGATGTCAAACATGACTTTGAGCTTCAGCTTTTGGGTCACAAGGCATTTGGCAGCTGGGTCCTGTGGCAGCAGGCAGGTGTCTGTTTGCAGCACAGGGCAAGGCTGCGCTCCGATGGCTGCTTCTCACCTATGTTTGCTCACTGCAGGCCCTGCTCAGATTCCAAGAAGTGGTATAAAATACGGTAAATGCTGAGGCCAGACAGCATCTTGAGGCTGGCTTAAGCTGTCCAAAGTTAAGGTTCAGTGTACATAATTATGACACTTCCTTTCTAGGGATGTCCTCATTAGTCCACTTGGGATCCTGTGACTAAAATAACTGCAAATGGCTTGTAAAAGAGTCCATAAAGCACTGCAAGTAAAGGCTGCCTACTGCAGATGTTTATAGGCAGAACATGTAGCACTGGGCTCCCTTCCCCAAGCTGGTGCTAACCAGCAGTCTGTCTGTAAGAATCATAAAATTATCAGGGTTGGAAAGGACCATAGAGGTCATCTAGTCCAACCTCCTACAGTGAGTTCTCGCTTCCTCATGGATTCTGTAGGATCATTCAGTATAGCCTTCTAGGAGCTTCAGTGTTGGTCTGACATTCACAACTTAGCTGCCCATCTGCTTCCTGAATCCTGTCAAAAGTATTTGAGAGAGTTTGAGGTGAAGTTCAGGCATCCTTCAGACCTGCTAAACCTCTTTTTTGGCACTGGGGTACATATGATTGTCATGGGAGTAATGAGGCACAACGGGCAATCTGAATCTAACCAGGAGTACAGCTTAATAATAGGGAAAACTTTTCTTGCCAGGTCTAAGGCAGTAAGGTTGCTTCTGCATATGGGGAAGTTGCTAAAAGAATTCAAAGGACCAACAGGAAACCAGATATGAACTAGATCCTAATTGTCTGTCTTGTCACCTGGGAAGGTGATGGGAAGACTCTCATTGGAGCTGTTGTAGCATACAGTAGTTTAAAGGAAAGCCCTAGCTCTTTGGACAAAGTCCTCTGAGAAGGTGAAGAGAATGTTCAATGCCCATCTTGCTCAATGCATAACACACGATGAAGCTCACTAGACTGGGACCAGACAGGACTGAGGTGGCCAGCCTTGTAGGCTGCTGTTTAAATGCAGTCTTGGTAGGACAGAACAGGCCTGCAGCAAGGTGTGCAGAAGGCACCAGGAACACGCCAACTTTTGAGGAAAGCATTGTTGTGAGAGAGTAACTCACTTCTCACTCTTCTGTTGGGTACCTAGCTGAGAAGTATGGGCCATCTGTACTAGTGCAAACTGCATCACTGCTTCTACAGCTGTCACTCAGCATGAAAAAGTGGCTTGTGACAGTAGTAATGTGTGTTTTGCTGGCTACACTGCTGATCTCTTCCCCTTCCTTTCTTTAGGCTGTGAGACTGGAAAGCACCTACCAGAACCGCACTAGATACATGGTGGTAGTGTCCACCAATGGCAGACAAGACACCGAAGAGAGCATTGTCCTAGGAATGGATTTCTCTTCCAATGACAGGTACACAGTGTCCAGGTGGGGGAAGTTCTTGTGTTCACCCACATGTCAAGTGAAGACACCACTGTCTCATGTCCATGCTTTCTGGGGATAGACTGCTTTAGTTTTCCACCATAACACTTTTCTTGAGATCCAGAATTGCCCTCTTATTTCTTGAAAGCAGATGGCAAATGGGAAGGCAACAGCACAGGCCAGAATTTCCTCCATCCCTCTGAGCCTCAGGCTTGTGTGAGGACATTGTGTCCTTAAGTACCTCTGATGGTGAGGTACCTAAGCCCTGCATCTGCCCACCAGAGACAGACAACTCACATACAAAGAAAGAAGAAGCTGCAATTAGAGAAGCTGAGCATCAGGGTTCAGGAGAGCAGCTAATAACAAAGTGACTGTCAGGCAGCCTCTTGCCAAGGACATGGCACAAAGGGCCTAGTGGAAATGACGGAGTTGCTGCTGGCAGATCTTACACAACATGTGCTCTCCCCAGACATCAGTATGTCATCAGAGTTTGGTGCTTTTGCTTCATTCATTTAAATTGCTGCTGATCTCACGAGAAGGCTGCAGAATGTGGCTGGGAAGTGGCTTTTGCCACTGGAGTGGCTATGAGCTGGGAGGCAGCACCCCCAACAGCTTCATGGACAGAAGCTTCAAGTTTAAGAGGGGACAATGGGCGCTTTGGAGAGGGCATGAAGGCACATAGCTCTTTAATAATTGTTTGTAAGTGAATCTTGGCCTAGGTGAGGAAAGAATCACTTGGATATTCAAACTATTTTGGAAGGTTTCAAAGACATTGTTTCTTCTAGCACAACTGCTGTTAGGAATGAGTCTTGTGTTTGAACCTAGATGAAAGAAATTACTTTCAGGTAGTAAGTAGGGTCGCAAGAAAACTTTTTTGAACTGTTGCCTTCCAAACAGCCTATTCATCACAATAGCCACCATGTTTATTTTCAGATGGCTTGGTTTGGATGCTTAGCTCAAGTGATGCTTGTTAAAAAGGGGAACCAGCCTGATGCTGCCTCTGGTTCCTGACTCTCTTCCAGGAGAAGTGTGCACAGCTGTAGCTCAGAGATGCTCATGCAGTAGTATAAGAATAACTTGTCCTTGCACAGGTTGCTGTGAGCTTGGAGCTCACTCTGGGCTGTGGTATACTAGCACAGCCACCTTTGATAACTGAGAGCTCACTGGCATTCAGTCCCTAATAACATACCGGGGTCATTTTAGCTTTCTCCTAGAGTTACATAGGTTCTGGGTGGTCAGTCTGATGCACCCTCCCCTAGCCCACTTGGTATTTATAACTCAATGTAGACTTGTTGCTATGGTCTCTGATAAGCACTTGCTGAACAGTATCACTAAAAATACCCTGGCCACCATGGGAAGCCTTTTAAAAATTGCATCTTTCCATGAGCTCATCTCATGTTGTCAACAGAAATAGCTGTGTGCTGCAGTGTCTCCTTGTGCTGGGCACCAGTCATGCTGAGACATTTGCCTTTACAGGGTTTTGTCTCTGCTGACCCATTGGATCCTCAAGTCTCACACTCTTCCCCCAAGACTCTTCCTGGAGTCTCACCTCCTTCCCCCACTTCTCATGAGCTGCAGAGACTGAGGGGCATGTTAAGGTTTGTGGAAATTTGAGAGCAGCTAGAGCAATAGTAAGAAGCAATTGAATCCAATTCTTCAAGATTCTCCTTTGATTATGGACCCATTTTACAGCTTTATGAGATTCAACTTTTTTGTTTGACCACCTGGTGCAGGTTGTGTTGGGGGTTCCCCACCACTGCTGCTTTTCCTATTGCTTGGTATCTGCTTTTAACTTGGCTTTTTGTTCAGCCTTACAGAGAGCAGGTGACTGTGAGGGCAAAGAGGTCAAAGCAGCTGAGAGAGGAGTGGAATGGCCAAGAGGTGTCTGTCTCAGCTGGGCTGTTGTGCTCATCCTCAAGGCGTGGGAGGGCAAAGAAGGGGCAGGAGTCAATAACTGGTGATAGACTGTGATTGCTATGCTACTGTGCTGCCAGTTATCCTGTGATTACAGTAGACTGATCCCAGTTCTCAGGAGCTGTGGCTGAGGGACAAACAAGAAAACGAAGCTGTGGATTGCAAAATCAGAGCTAGAACCAAACCACTTGAGCCTGAGAGGGACTAATCTGTAAAGAAAGGCCTTGAGTTGACTGAAGACTGAGCCCCCTCTGACCTTCTGCACAAAGCTTGCTGCTTCTGAATCCTGTTTGCTCTTCTTCTGGGTGTATGTTAACCCTTTAAGCTTCCTTGAAATAGTACTGCTGTACCCTGTATGTGGTTAGTGATCCTTGCCAGATGCCTGTAGAACAACACTGGCACTGTTTGTCCCTGAAGCAGCAGTGGAATTTTTCTTTTTTTTTAACTCAAATGAACACAAAAATCCACAACCGTTGCTGTGAAATTAGAATAATAGCTTGGTGCTGTAGTAGGTGGGCTGACCCTCTCTTTCCTACTACAGTAGCACTTGTACAATGGGCTTGGTGCTGCCACTGTGGAGTGACACCTTGATCCACCTGGACGGGGATGGGTGAGTGCCTTTTTGTATGTTCTAGGTCAATAGCAGAGAGTCTCTCTATGAGAGCTTACAGAACAGTGTATGAGGAAGGATTCAAATGTTGGCAGAACCCTAATAGGTCCAGCAGACCTCCTGCTGTTGACCTGTACTGGGTTAGCGGGCTCAAAGGCCATAAATCACAGTGATTGTGGCAGGAAACACCAATAATTGACTTACCTGTAAATAAACAGGCACTGAGACAGTGTGTGTTTAAGCTGAAGTAAAGGAGCTTTTACTGGTGAGTGGGTGTGTAGTGAAAGCTCCTTTAAAGGATCCTATTATGTGTTCCTCCATCACGCTTGCAGCAGGCAGTATTCAGCTGTAGAATGATAGAATAACGATAGCTGAAGAAGGAGCCAAATAGACACCTGACTTGCAGGCTCCTGTTTGTGCTGGTTACAAAGGCTGTCCAGTGCAGTGCGTGGAATGACTTTTCTTTCCTTGGTAGCTGCCTCAGGATCACTTATAGCTGGACTCTGTTGCTCCCAGCTGTGGCACTGAATTTGTGTTGCCAAGGTAAACAGCACAGCCCAGCACTGTCCCACTGTCTTAGTTTCGTTCCTGAACAGCAGCTGCTTAAAAAAGTTATATCCTAGAGCTTTTAATGTGCTATTTTGATCTGTTTGCTAGCTGAACTCAGCAGCGTATGCATAGGGCTACTCCTTTGCTGTTCTAACATGTTGCAAACTATCAGTTATTCACTGAAAAGTTGCTTTGGAGACACATTTTTACTATGCCTTTTTTCCTCTCTCTAGAGGGTTCAGCGTATCGACAGATAACAGGGTTCATGTATTCAAGCCAGTGTCTGTACAGGCAATGTGGTAAGTGCTTGCTATAATCTCTCCCAGTGATCCTTTTTTCCAAGGTGTTTTGGCTGCTTGAGCTTTTAAAAAGCAGCTGCTGCTTTGCATTATTGGTATCTTGAGACTTACTCAAGCAGCCAAAAGTCTCTTTCAGAGACAAGGAAGGAAGTTTGATACCAAAGAAACCAGTGCTGTATACAGCAGTGAGTTAATACTGCTGCAGCTGTGCCTTCCTCTCAGTTGGGGGCAGGAAAGAATAGGGTCATTTTCCTTGTAAAAGGCTGCTGCTTTCAATCTCTCTGAGGTGGAATTACTTTGAGCATATGTTTGAAATATCTTAATATTATTTTTTATTTGTCATAGATAAGGAAATACATGCTGTCCATGTTTTAGGAGTCTCCACTGAGACACATTCAGTGTGACAGCAAAAAGGAAAGAGAAACTGCCTTCATTTTTCATTCCTTCTAGGGTGGTTCATGTAAGAATGTAGACACCATGGAAGTATTTCTGGCTCAGGCTTCTTTGCATTGCCAAAATAGATCCCTTGTCAGGATGTCACGCTACTGTAACCCCAGTGATTTTTGATCTGCATCCTTCTGATCCCAGTCAAACATTTTTAGCTTTTCTTAAATAGGAGAGGGGGATTTGTTTCCCAGCAGCAGCTGAAGAAACTTCTGACACCCCTCCTGTAGTGAGGGAAGGCAGACACCTAAATACCTCAGTGAAGTTAAGTCCTAAGCCTTTGGTTGTGTGGCCCTCCTGGTGTCCCTGCCCTGCATGCAGGGGAGCTGGTGGCACAGTAGGAGCTGTCAGAGTGCCTTGTCTTGGACAGGACACAAACTTTACAGATTATTTATGGCTTATGGTAGCAGTTTTTGGAGCCAGAGACACAAGTGCATTTTCCCTCTGAATTATGAGCACCTTTGCTGCTCTCCAGGCTTGTGTTGGCATATTTCAGTTAAGACCTGCAAGCTCTTGCAGCGTGTGATTATCCACATGCTTTCAGGGCTGGAGGCTGTTGCATATAGCACTGGGGTTTGTACCAACTGATGAGACATGAGCAGCATCCTGGATTTGGCCACTGTTTTGTGCTTGATACCAGCCTGAGGAAGGGATTACAATCCTGCAAGTATTTTTTTCCTTTCTAGGTCTGCTCTGCAGAGTTTACATAAGGCTTGTGAGGTTGCACGGAGCAACAATTACTATCCAGGGAGCCTCTTCCTCACGTGGGTCAGTTACTATGAGAGCCATATCAACTCTGACCAGTCATCAGTCAATGAGTGGAATGCCATGCAAGATGTCCAGTCCCACCGACCCGACTCACCTGCCCTCTTCACAGATGTGTAAGTTGGTTTGGCTCCACAATGCCAAAGTGTTTGGCTGTCAAGCACTGCAATCTCCAAATGAGGAGACATTTTCCACAACACATTACTCTTAATTAGGTATTAATGAGGAGAGGTTTCCTGTTCCAGGTAACAAAGAGACCCCTGGTTAGGTGAGTGCCAGCCCTGGAAGTTTGGCCCTCCTGGGGCAACTTTGCAACTCCTCCAGCCTTTGTTTTCAGTCCAGTTGCTTACTTTGGGCTTTAGGCTCCCAGATCTTCGGTGAGATCTACTGGTGAGAGCAGGCTGTGGTGTATTCTGGTTCCTAGGCCTTCCTTTTTGGTGATTTTGTCCTCTGTTTTCTAGGCTTGATGACTCTTGGAAGGAACAGGTTTCTCTGGACTTTGCTCTTAGGCTGGCATGTGTCTGAGTACATTTAGGGTAACATGGTCTTTTTTTCCTTGCTCAACTGACTTTGCTGAAAAGTGAAGTGTTTATGTATGGACTTCTGAGGCTGTGGGCTCAGAAGCATCCTTATAGGCATCTATCTGATACACCTAAGAATAGGGATACAGACCCATGCAGCTAGTTTTTAAGGAGCTCTGCAGGTGTGGAACAGGACAGTGTACGGGTACCAAGCTCTCTGCAGCTAAATGCTTGGCTGTCTGGCGATACATGATTCCAAAATAGTAGCTGAGGTAGGTAGGTAGTTCAGAAAGGCAAAATTCATAGGCTGTGTCAACATTCAAGGTTTACAACCCCTGTAATTGGTAACTGCTGACAATACTGATACCATACAACCTCAAAGGTAGTATGTGTCCAGATGTGATGCCAAGTGTGAGGGCCTAGTTCCCGGGTTTGTAGTAGAAGAAATGACTTTACTAGCCCCTGCTGCTTTCCCAGTATTAATAGTGCCATTGCTTGATACATGCTCTCAGATATTTCCTGTTAGAGTTCAGTGAATGAATAATAATGCTAAGCAGTTGTTCAGCTGTGAACAAACCTTCACACTTGACTGGTTTTTTTTAATGTACAAGGAGAGCGGCTGAAAAGTTTTGGCAGGCTGTCAGACTAATATTCTCTGGTAGCCTTTCCTATATAAATTTTATCTAACCCACCCTTTCCCTGGTGGGAGCATTTGAATGATTTCCTGGGGACACCTAGACAGCATTCTCTTAACTGAGTCCTGAAATAATGTGTGAAGTTAAAAGGACCAGGAACTTCTGTGATTTTAATTTGTGAACCATCAGTTGGGACACTTGTAAAGCAGAGAAGTGTCTGTGCAGTTGCCACCCTGGCAACCTTCCAGAGAAAAGGAAAGATGGTGCAAGATGTTACTGCTGTGTTCTTTATGGAGATGATGGGTGAGACAGTTCTGTGCTGCTGCTCTCTTGCATCTTTCCCTGGTGTTAGGCTATTTTTGCAGCTGGTGATAAGGCTTCTGGCAACAGAGGCTGGAGGAATGCACCGAGGCTCAGCTGCCCTGGTCTCTCCATGTAAGGAGCTTTGGAGCTGTTACCTTTCCAAGAAAGGTAGGGGGAGGCTTAGATACTGCTCCAGAGAGTATAATGCAGCCTTCCCAATTTAAATTTTACCAAATACCAGAGGTTCTCCGGATGACTACAGTGGATTAGGAGCATTCACTTGGTCTCTTTCATATACAACTGGATATCTAAACTGGGCTTTACAGTCATCTGAATTCCCTCCTGCTGAGGACATGATCAGGGGAAGTAGTGTGAGTATCTGAGACTCTGCAGAGTATCCAGGCTATACAATACCTGTTTAAAAAGTGACACAAATCCAGTTTGTCTCTCTTCCCATTGACTGTTACTTTCTTCTGGTAGTCCAACTGAACGGGAACGCACGGAACGGCTAATTAAGACCAAGTTAAGAGAGATCATGATGCAGAAAGATTTGGAGAACATCACATCAAAAGAGGTGCGTGGTGAGAGAGCAGCACTGGAAGGGCTGTTGTGCAAGCTAGAGAGCTCTGTACTTGATGCTGTGAACAAAGGCCATAACAAAAACTTCACATGGTTTCCCTGTGTTCCTCCTCCCCACCCAGATACGCACCGAGCTGGAGATGCAGATGGTGTGTAACCTGCGGGAGTTCAAAGAGTTCATTGACAATGAAATGATAGTGATCCTTGGGCAGATGGACAGTCCCACACAGATATTTGATCATGTCTTTTTGGTAAGTCTAACAGTGAATTCAAGAGCAAACGTGCCTCACACTTCTCACTGTATCCTGGTTGACATAGGGGCCTCTGGAGGAACTTAACTCTGAAGGAGAGACTGGCTGAATCTGGAGTCACATACTTTTAAGTAAGGCACAAGATACTAGTGCTGGTGAATAAGAGCAGCCTGGTTTCTTGCCTGTACTAAACTGTGCCATACTTTACCAGCCAAGCTGTAGACCATATCACTAGAGGATGGAAGAGAAAAAGTCTTAATTCTGCCTACTTTTCAAGGTGTTTCCATTGATGTAAGACCAGCTTTGCAGCTTTACCTGTCCAGGCTACCCACACACCAAGTTCTTGGTGTATACCTGTGTTTGGGAAGGGCATAACTACAGCAAAGAGGGAGTGGAGCTGTATAACATTCAGCTGGAATGATGCTTTTGTAACATGGGAAGCTCCAAGGTCATGTGATCCAGGAGGAATAGAGGGGCTTAAAGAATCCTGGAGATAAGACATTTAAGGAAACATAAACATGTTGCTGTTTAATGTTTTGCTTGCTTAGTTGCCTTTTGTTGCTGCTGTGGCCTGTCTAATTGCTGCACCACCTCCCCATGAGTCAGCGCTCTGCTGGATTTCCCAGCCCTGAAGCAACGGACACAGGTTTGGTTGGGCTGTCTAGCTTCTGAGGTTGGCTCAACTTTAAACAAAGCCATTCCTCTTGGACCAGCTGGTCTTTCCAAATGGAGAGAGCCTCTCCCAGTTTCCTGAAGCTTTGTGCCTGCCTTGGCTCAGAGGGATGGTGTATGTTAATGTGAGCACTCCCAAGAAATTGTCGTGGGGTAGAGCCAGGAAACTTAAAGTACCTACGACGTAATGAATTTTATTTTGCAGACTCTGTTCTCCAGAGAGAGAGACCTGCTACAGTCTTACAGTGCTAATCAAAAGCAGTATAGACAGTTTGGTGTACTGCAGGCCTTGGAGTCTTGCCTCTTGAACACATTTAATGGGAACAAGACCTTTTAAAACAAGGCTTGCAGACAGCACCAAAGAGAAGAGCTGTGGCTAGCATGTGGAATAGAAGTATTTGCAAAGCAGCTCTCTGTGGTGAGAAGCAGTGGCTGCTGGGGCTGGGCAACAGCTTAGTTCAGGAGTGTGTATACTGCAAGGTAAAGTCATACAGTGAGGTCTTTGGAAGGCATGGAGCTGTTTCCTTCCAGATGGAGGCAAGAGTCCTTTATTATCCCACTTCTCTGCAAGTGATGTCACAGGTGCAAAAGTCTGTGTCTGTGAGTCAGAGCTCCTGAAGCTCCTGCATCTCACACATTGAGTGCCTCTGCACACTTTCTGGGACAAGCAGCAAACCATCCTTCGGGTGGACACTGCCACTTCTATAAGACAGGGAGGTTCTTTCTCCCGGGCTGACAGGCTTTTCAGGCAGGCAGTGGGTATGCTTCAAGGGCTGGCTTGCTTTGGCTATGCATATCCTGGCCCTGGGAGGATGTAGAAGCCTGTACTGTTTGAGCAGCCATGAGAAGTGCTGATGGTAGTGCTGTCTGGGTCTCTCTCACTTACTCCTTCATCTGAACAGCCTTTCTATTTAGGAGTTGGTTTAGGATGTGAAAACAGATAGCTTGTGCACCTTAAATTCTGAAAGAAGCCTTTGAGTGGTTTTGTCCTTGGTCAGGCTTTATGGATTCAACCAGGAAGCAAGCAGCCTGGAGGCCTTGTATGTGCTGCAGAGAAGATTCAGCTAGCCAGGGTTATATGTGGTTCTTTCTCTGCCCACACAGGCTTTGAACATGGGGAGAAGAGGTGTAACCTAACTGAGCTTATGGTGTTGCTGCCTTTGATGTATGAGATGAGTGTTTCATGTATAAGGAGCACCTGGGTGTTTTTTAAATGCAGGCAGTCTCTTCTGTGGGGTAGAGCTGGCAGCAGCCTCCAGGGAAAGGGTGGAGCGGTCTCATCTTTGCTGAGGTTGATCTGTCAGCGGTTTGCAGGAAGTGCCAGCATATGGTGCTGGCCTCCTGCTTTGCAGAGCTGCTTGTTGCTTCAGAATAGATTTGGTGAATGGAGCGAGATGAGGTGCTGAACATCAGCCACGTTACCACTCTTTTGTGTCCCCTTTTACTTAAAAGACGCTCTCCTCTCCAACACTTGACTGGCCAGCTTCCTTCTCCAGTTTCCTGGTGACAATCCCTCCCTCCATCAGGGAGGCCATGCCTTCCTTCTCTCTGATGTGTCCCTTTGCATGTTTTCCCTGCAGGGCTCGGAATGGAATGCCTCCAATCTGGAAGACTTGCAGAACAGAGGGTAAGTAGCTTCAGGCCATCAGCTTAAAAGCGAGAGCCTGACCTCAGCACTTGCCTATGCAACAAACTCTCTTCCATACCCGCTGTATAACCTGAGTCTTACTAAAGGGTTTGCAGATCTGAACAAGCTCTTGCTTCCTCCGAACCCCACATCCCACAAACAGGCATCCTAAAGTAAAAGAATCTTGTTGCCTGACCTTGCCCAAAGTCCCCTTGGCAAACAAAGGAAGCCAACAATCTCATAGCTGTAAGTAGCTAAAAGCTGCAGTTACTTAACTGGATGCTGCGTGGTTGGCTCTGTGCCTTCTGCTTTGTCCTGTTGGTTTGGACTGAGGTCTCACGATTACAGAGGCGCTTTGGAGTCTGGACCTCCAGACTGTGGCAGGAAGGAAAATGTGTGAAAGAGCATTTGTTGCTTTGAGTGGGCCCCAGAAGGAAGTAAAGTCCTGTAGCTCTTGTTTAACACTGATGGATTTCTCTGTCTCCTGCTCTTTCTACCTTTCAGGCTTAAGCTGAAGTGTTTCCTTTCTCTAGGCCAGGTGGATCCAAGGACCAAGATTTTGGGATTAAATCATTACTTATGAATTTGGCTTACTTGTGTAAATCCAGTGGAAAAAAACCTTATCACTCTGCTGAATTGAATTTATAGCATACTTCCGTACCTTGGAGAATCAGCCTGGCAAAATTGACTCTCCTCATGCAGCTCAGGATCTGCTGCAGTTTCCTTGAGTCAGACAGGTCCTACCTAACTGCCAGTGATCTCATACCTGTTACGGAAAAGGGATGGCACTGCCTTGTGGTACTCTTATTCTGTCTGAGATCCCAGCACAACTGCAGTTCATAAGCATTTTATGAGTAACCCTCAGGGCTAAAAATACTGGATGTATTGTACATAAATACCATATGCTTTCTCTAGCGGTTTCCTTCCCAGAAGATTTAGGGATAAGAAACAAATCCTCCTCAGAGTCTTATTGTCTTGTTGTATCTTTCTGTAGTTATTTCATGCATTTGTTTAACTATGGTGTTACTCATGAGCCTTATGCCATCAATCTTCCTGTGTTGTTGGTGCAGCAGGGGAAGGATTCGCAAAGGGCACTTGAGAAAGTGTCCAAACTAGTCTGTGCAGGACCTCCTGTGACACAGGTGTTGCTAACACATAGACCAAAGAGGTGATGGGCAAGCAGTGTAATGTGACATACCATACAGGGAGTTTCTCTCCAGTATTGGTGGTAGCCCTTTTATCAGAGGCTAGGCTGTAAGTCACTCAGCAAAACCTTTTGTCTGTTACCACTGCTTCCTTGCATTAAATCTTGGTTCCCAAGGAAGTATGCTGAAGACTGGAATCTTAGATGCTTTGAGTTTTGCCACTTGCAAAGCAAGGCAAGGAGATTGTGTAGCAGCTGTGGTATCTCTCTGAACTTGCTGTGTTCTGCACATTCTGCAGTTATATCTGCTGTCTCTTTCCACACAGGGTGAGGTACATTCTAAATGTAACTCGAGAAATAGATAACTTCTTCCCTGGGCTTTTCGAATACCATAATATTCGGGTATATGATGAAGAAGCAACAGATCTTCTGGCTTATTGGAATGACACCTACAAATTCATCTCCAAGGCAAAGTAAGTCTTCAGAACAGAAAAAACACACTTAGAAGAGGTATACTAAGCATTTGATATTTTCCTACTGATTTTCTTAACTATTTTTCATCCTTGCCTACCAAGGATCAAAGCATTTTCATTTTGTAGTTTGTCTCTTTGTTACAGTTGCCTTCCACAAATTTTCATTCTTGGGAGTGCTTGTACAAGGAGCAAGTTAGGACCAGTGAGGAGTTTCTGCACAGTTGCAGTCCAGGCAGAAAGTGGAGATCATTACTGTACTAGAGAGCTAACAGTTTGCCTGCTGCTTGGGCAATGCACAGGATCTGCCGAGGTGCTGGTGGGAGGAAAGGGCAGGAACAAATCAAGCAGGATTTAACAAAAGGAGGAAGCATAACCTTATAAGCCAAACACAAATGTAAGCTGTTCCCTGCATTGTGTGGTTGTATGGTGAAGCTCAGTCTGGAAGTTATTGCTTGTGGTGCAATGCTCCAAAGCAAACTCTTCCCTTTAACGGGAGTAAATGCCTCTGTAGGTCTCTGAGCTGTCAGTTACACTGAGTAATCTGATAGCAGATGCTGAAAGTAGAGGTTTTTTACTGCAGGGAACTTCATCCTAGTTATATGAACTGTCTCAAGTTAATTCAACAGCCTTCTTAAGGGAAAGCTGGTCAGAAAGCAGGTTTACTTATGTTACCTTTAAAGTATTATTGCCATTATAGAAGTCTGTCATCTCTTAAGCATAGCTGGTGCTTGCAATGTCTCACAGCCTTTAAAAGGTGACTTGAATATGGCTCAAGAGTTAACTTATTTAAGACAGTTTTTTTTAAAAGACATCATTTTATTCCCTTACATATTGATTTTGAATTATTATCCTCAGAAGTATTCTCCTGCCAAGATTATTTTCCATTGGGGTTTAAACAATTGGACCTCAGTACTGTGTATGAGGTGATATTAAGTTAATAATCTCCCAAACTGGGCCAGTTACTGTATCTCCTTCTTTGCCCTGTCTGCTGCTTGTGTTGGGGGGAGGTTAGTCACCTGAAGCATTGTGATGTTGTGGCTGATTTGATTTGCAAAGTTGAGAAAGTCTTAGAGCATCTAAAGGCTACTATAGCCCAGTACATACATCTCTGAGTATCTAGGAGGTGTGGATGCAAGTACAGGCTCAGGCAGCTGTCAGCAGCTGGGGTCTGAGCATGTTGAGGCACATGACTGTATGTACTCTGTGGCCTCCTGGTTTGTCCTGTGAGAACTTCAAATAGATGGCAATCCAGGAAGCCTAGCACTTCAAGGAGAACATTAAAGGTGCCAAACCCAAGTTCTCTCAGCCTGCTCTGTGCCAATGCTGCCCAGTGCATGAAGTTCACAGAGAAGGGCTGTAACCTCCCTCCTCATATTGCACAGCAGACAAATGCTGTATAACTCCTTGGAGCAGAGCGCTGGCTGCCCTTTCAGACTCTGTACCAGCCTTACCAAGCACAGTAGCTGCTCATTGCACTCTTAAGGCACTGTTTGCTTTGTGCTCAATGAGGAAAAAAGAATTAAAACTGAAGGATCTTTATTTGATTGCAGCAGAGTGCTGTACTGCAGCCATCATTTGAGGTGTCTGCCTTCAGCCATGGGGAGGTTAGCTTTTTCACTTGCATTTGGACACGTACAGAAGTATTACAAACAGCAGGAGGGGTGAGCTTTCTACATAATAGACAGTCCTAAGAAATGGTGGTACCAATAAAATGTCAGGTTGGTCCATGAGGTTTTTGAGTGGATTTGCAACTACCAGTGTCTCAGGAGATGTGGATGGGAGCTGGGTGGGGTGTCACATAGTGAATTAAAGCAGTGTTGGTCTTGCTCAGCCAATTGCCAAACCAAATAGTACACCATCAGAAGTCTGCAGTTGAAGAACATCTCTGTGCTAGAGGCTGCTGTGAACTGTTCAGTATCTTCCAGGGATGCATTTCTAAACTATGACACCACATTTGTATGATAGATGCCCTTCTTATTTGGTTTACTGCTTGGTACCAGTCAGCCATTTGGGCTGAGTTCAAGGATGCCATATTGGCCTTTAGCAGTCTTCAAAAATCTATGTAAACAATGGATGTTTGTCTGCTTTGTGTTAAAGGCTTCAGAGGAACTGTTGTAACAAAATCTGTTAAGAGTATCAAGATCTTGTTCTTCACTTCTTGTGTCTTGCTTCAGTTTATAAATTGGATTATCAAATCACATCCCAGACTTCAGCTGTGCCCACAGCGTTGAAAATGTTTGGTTAATGCTCTGGTAAAGAAGTTGCTGTTTTCCTAAGCTTCTCAGAGGCCATGTTTTCTATTGAATGATCCTCTTTTGTCTTTCTCCCACTTCAGAAAAAATGGTTCCAAGTGCCTGGTGCACTGCAAGATGGGAGTGAGCCGCTCAGCATCCACGGTGATTGCCTATGCCATGAAGGAGTACGGCTGGAACCTGGACAGGGCTTATGACTACGTGAAGGAGCGGCGCACTGTCACCAAGCCCAACCCTAGCTTTATGCGGCAGCTGGAGGAATACCAAGGGATCCTGCTGGCCAGGTGAGTGGAAGGAATTATCCTGATTACCCATGTTAAGGCATAACACTTAAGTGATTGACTCCATTGTTTTAATTAGAACTTCCGTCACGGCATTATGTAAGCTCACGGTTGTCTTGGGGAAGATAGCACTCTGTTTTCATGGGTTATCTCAGCTGAGCCTAGGAAAATGGGTGTAATAAAGAGCTTTTAGGAGGCTGTTTGGCTTCTAAGGTGGCTAGTTTTTGGAGAGTAGCATCCCATGAACTGCCAGCCAAAAGTAGCGCTCAGAGCTGTGCAGACTCCAGCAGAGATAAATTGTGTCCCTGTTGTAACATCACTTGGCAGGGAATTCCCTTTGTCTCAGCTTTACAGTTCCCTGTTGAACATGTCCCTCCTTAGCAGCTGGTCTGGTTTTATTTAGAACCCTTGGGTAAGGGTTGGTGTTAGGGGAGGGGACAGGATGTTCTGTGCATTGCAACAGCAGTGTTTATTCCCGAGTGGAGTCCTGGAGCTGGGCCTGGGTATGGGCAAGTGTGTTGTAATCCCAAGCCTATCACCAGATTAGCGAAAAGACATAAATCTTGCATGTTTCTGAGAAACCCACTTGTAAGCTGTGTTAAGTAATGTCTTCATTCATTCAGCTGGAAGGAGGTTGTGATACTCTTGTGTTTCACCAGATTACAGTATTTTGTTTAGGATTCTGGTGTGCTTTGCCAGGGAGCAGATCTGAAGCAAGCAGAATTACCCAAGATGAGCATCCTTCCACAGGAGGTGTCTCTTAGTGTGTTTTGACCAAAGTAATTGCTTAATAGCTTCTTGGTGCTATTGAAAGGTGCTTGCCTTATGCTGTTCTTTACAACAGCTCAGGCACACATGTGCTCTCTTTAGGGCACACTTCTCACCTCTGTCCTCTGCTTGGTTTTGTTCCTTTGGGTCTGTCCTATCCACTTGCAAAAACTTCCCTTCTCTTCTATGCTAATGACCTATCATTCCTCCTTTGCTCTCCACCTGCTCCCAGCAGTCTGGCTATCTCTGCTGCTAGGACAGCTCTGGATCCCCAATTTTTACACCAAACCCCTCATGTAAGCTCCTCCTGTCAGTGAAGTGTGCTTCCTCTTTCCCTCTCTGCCCAGATTAGCAACCTGAGAGCTCCTCCAAGTTTATTCCCTGATCAGTTGCATACACAGGATCTTTTTCCTCCACCTTCCTCTCACCCTGTTCCCCTACATGCTGGCTGCCCCTTTCTCTCTGAAAAAACAGCCAAGTAGTATCAAGTGACAGGACTGATCACAGCGGACTAGGTATTTTAAGAAATTGTGCTCTTCTGAACCAAAACTTTGAGACAGAGGCCACACCTGCCTTTGCTGCCTTGTGACACCAAACATGCTGCTGGCACCAGTTAATAAAGGTCAGTGCTTAGCTCTGGTGTACTCTGTAGCATTGAGCAGATTGGGAAATTAGATCTTACTGGGGTAGACAGGATGGGGAAAAGAAGGTTTTCAGACATGAAAAACACACCAACATGTTAGTGAACACCTGTCAGGAGACCTGGGCTGGCAGCAGCTGGTGTATCATGTCTTCAAGCCTCCAGTCCTGCACTTGGTCTAGGTAATCTGTAAGTCTGGTAGTTGGTGGCACATCTGCAAAGCCTCCCTGTACAAACATTTTGGTTAAGGATTTTATTTTTTTCTTCCTCTTGTCTTCCAGTATTTTATTTTTCAAGAGGCAAATCTTTCTTGCCGCCATCTTTCCTATGGTATGCATCTCCCGTCCCACATAACCATACCATTGATTCTGACAAACTCTGCAAGCCTCCTTACAGTCGCACAAACAGGATTACTTGGGAGGCTTTAAAAAATGCAGGAGCAGTGCATTTCATCTCTCTGTGTAGGACTGGAAAGCCTGCAGTAAATGAAGCTTCACTGAAGCAAGGAATGGCCTCTATGTGCTGCAGAAATTGTCCCTCTTTATGCAGTTCCTTTCTCAGTTCCAAACTGTTTTATTTCCTCTTTCTCCGTGTTACTTAGTTTTGCCTTCTGGCATTTGGCTGCCTTATTTATCACTGCAGTATCCCAGGACAGGTAAAAAAAAAAACCAAACCAACACAAAAATAAAACCCCAACAGATTCACACTCATGTGACTGCTTCTATTTCAGAGGGAAGGTATGTAAGGGCAGCCATGTGCTCGCACTATCTAGTTACGGTTTTGTGTTAGGATTATAGCAACTGGGACATGTTTTCCAGTTGTAAAATGAAAACCCCCTGCCTGCTTTTAGTCACAACAACAAGCATGTTTTGCTCTTCAGGACTGTCATACTTCCTGGGGTTAGTTAAAACTGTCTACTTCACTGGTGAGACACAGAAAGGCTGAGCCAGCTCTGTTTCTTTTATTAGTTATGAATCAATTACAGGAAAAAAGTGTTTGGGATCTCCTCTGCCTTGTACAGCTTGTGAATCAACAGCAGTAATTTTATCCTGGAGCCTGGAGAGCTGGCTGCAGGGTCGTGGGAGATGTGGTGGGAGATGTGGTCAGAAGCTGATCAGTCCTGGTGCTTCCTCGAGACCTTGTGCTGTGCCTGGCACACCAAATGCCTGGGTCACTGACAACTGTTTCCCTTGGCACTGGGAATGCTCCCCAGGAACATCAGGAGGTGGCTGTGGACTGTAGGAAGGGACTTGGCCTCCTGTTCTGTGACCCTGCTTTTAGTACCTCTTGCAGGTTGTAAGAATGGAGTGAAATAGTGAGAGGCAGTGTGAGATTAAACATCAATATACAATAGACCTCTTCCAGCAGCTGCTGACATCTGTTTTGATTCTCAGATCAAGGCTGTGCAGCAGAGTTTTAGTTTGTTCATGCACGAGGGTAATTCTGACTTTGAAAATGAGATGCATAGCACAATGTTCTCTTTGAGCATTGAAGTGCCAGGGTGGGAAGTGTCCTCAGAAAACAACAGCAACTCTGCAGGTTACATAAACGGAGACCTGCAAAATCTTAGGCATCCCATACAGAGCCTAAGCAACAACCTGCCCTCGTGGACAAGCCTGGTTCTGTTGCCAATGCCAAACTGCTCCAAAACCCACTAGAGACAGAGCACCTCCACCCCAGAGCAATGCCTTTTCTAGCCTCTAGTCTTGCCCCTCCTCTTCTCTAAGAGGACCTGATTTTTGCCCTGTGGCGTACGTTATTATGGGGTTGGAAAGCTAAATCTGCAATGTACTTTTTTTCCTTAGTTGTTGGGCACCCACAACTAAACTGGTACCTTGTAATTAGTCCAGTAGCATTTGTGAATTAACTTATTGCAGCCAATGGATGTGTCTGGGAGCGCCTGCTCACGTTAGCAAGGGACGGGAGAGGTTTTGCAAGGTCTTCTGCAGATCCAAGGGCCTTTCTGTGGTATCTGCTCTCCTCCTAGGGACAAACAGTGGAAGCACAGCCCTGTGGCCGTGGTCGCTCGGCAAAGCCGTCACAGACGTGGCTAGCTGTTGTGGTTTCACTGTGAGAGGTTGCCTCCTGTGCTGTCTGTAAACCCGGGGGTATGGGCTGGGGGTTTTGGCAGATGCAGTTAAGGAAGGTGGTGCAAGAGCTAAAGGATGGTGGTAAGAGGCTGGTGACAGATTCTTTTCAGTGGTGCCCAGGGACAGGCCAAGGGGCCCTGGGCGCAAATAAACCCAGGAGGTTCCATTTGAACAGCAGGACAAACTTGTTTGCTGTGTGGGTGGCAGAGCCCTGGCCCAGGCTGCCCAGATTGGTTCTGGAGTCTCCTCTCAGAAGATTCCAACCCCACCTGGAACTGATCCTGGGCAACCTGCTGTGGGTGACCCTGCCTTAGCAGAGGGGTTGGACTGGGTGGACTCCAGAGGTCTCTTCCAACCCCCCACCAGTCTGGGATTCTGTGGTGCAATGCAGCTGGCAGTTGCTTGGCCTTGTGACTGCTCAGACCTTCCTAAAGGGGCTTTCCAACACCTGGGGAACACTTGAATTCCCCTCCTGTGAAAGGGGTTGTGTGTTTCATGAAAGGTTGTGTTTTGGGATGCTTGTTGACTGTTTAGGATGTCTTCTGTGTTACCCCACCATACCCCCTTGGTTACCAGAGCCTAGTTAGCAATCACTGAAATTACTCAAAGAAAGAGCCACAAGGGAAATTGGACTTTATTCAGAGTCCACCATCCACTCACTTCAAGAACTAGGGACCCTGTCTCTTCTGGTTGTTGCTTGCCTGCTAGCAAATGGAGAAGTGCTTACTGGCTGAGAAAGGACCAAATTCTGTATCAGTTAAACATTGCATTTGTGGAGTAGACGGCTAAAATACTGCTGAGGAGTATGTGTGTGTGGAACAGAATGGTGCTGTGGGATTAACTACTGGAAAGTGGCTTGTTAATGGATCAGCTTCTCCAGCAACAGGTTTGGCCCTGAACTGTTTAAGTGAAGTTTCGATTGCGATCAATGACTCCAGTATTTGGCACTGTTTCTCATGAAGTTGCATCCTCTTAGAAGGTGGATCTGACTCTGGTATGTGAAAATACTACTCATTGTTTTCATTTGTTTTTTTCTCCCTGCAGCAAACAGAGACATAATAAACTGTGGCGCTCACACTCAGACAGTGACCTCTCAGACCATCATGAGCCCATCTGCAAGTCTGGACTGGAGCTGAACAAAAAGGAGATCACCACCTCAGCTGACCAGATCTCAGAGGCAAAAAACAATGACAACCAGCAGCCAATGTCTCCTGTCTACTCAGCTGATGTAGACAGGGAGCAGCAGCTCTCAGAGGATGCAAATGTTATCGAGGAGATGTGTGTGAAGGAGAGGATCCATCTAGAGTTGACATGCCGTGACTTCCACACGGAGCAGATGGAGGACAAGCTGAACCTTAATATCAATAGCTGTACAGCAGGATGTTGTATAGACTCTATCCCCCCTGATAACTGTCATGCTTCTGAGGCCTTAATGCAACTCCAGCCCCCCTTGGAAATTACAGAGTTTCCTGATTTGACAGTGGATGATCTAGAGAAAGATGCCCTTAAACCTGATATGAATGTGCACTTGGTTCCAATGGAAGAATTCTCTTTGTGCTTGAAAGACTTTCCCCAATCTCCAAACCAAAATTCCCCAAGGCTCCAACAGAATCCCCAGCCTGAAGTGACAGACCTCAGTACAGACAGGATTGATTTCTTCAGTGCTTTGGAGAAATTTGTGGAGCTTTCCCAGGAAAGCCGATCACGCATCTGCTCCCACTCCAGGATGGAGGAGCAAGGGAGTGGAAGGAACGGGGTCTCCAGGGTGCCTGTGCTGGAAGTGCTGCCTGCTGCAGATGGGGGTACAGACACTCAAAGGAACAGCTCTGGAAACTCTCCTCAGGCATCAGATGACTCTTCCACAGATGAAGAACAACAAAAGGTTAAAATAACTTGCTCACGTTTTTTAGGAACTGCTGGTCGAACCTATGCGTGGGTAGTTCTCTTGCTGTAAGGTTGCTGTGAATTTTCTAGTCCCGGCTATCACTGAACAGGGTAGCAGTTTGGGGAGGGGTTGCTAGATGCTTCCTCTTTTCTTCACTTTTAGATACTTGCCCTGCCCTTTTTCCTTAAACATCTCTTTGGAAGCAGTGGACCGTGACCTGACCTGCTGTGCTGTTCTCGTGAGAAACTTATTTTGAGTTTTGCATCAGGAGAGCAGATAGGTGGGACTTGACCCACTGCGGCAGCTGGACCCTGGCCAGCTGAGGCGAGCCAGCACCCTGAACCTTCATGGGTATTGATGTGACTTGAGAAATCCACCAAGGAATGGGACAAAACTGGCACCTTTCCCTGGCTGGAAAGCACCAGCAGTGGTATAGTACATCAAGGCAGATACAGAGCTTCTGCTGCTGGAGGGAGAGAGAGAGCCTGGGGTGATGGGATCAGGCACATCATGGCTCACTTCTCTCTTGGGTAGAGATATGTTCCTGACAAAATTTATTAACCTACGAGTTGAGGTGCCTTTCCCTTATAATTGCTTTCTACTTTCCAGGACTCTCACAGAGATTGATGATGTCTGAGGCCATAATTTTCTGGGAGCCTTTCTTACTTAAATTCACACTGCATTGCTTGAATCTTTTCCATCTCTATGCGAAGCAATAAGGCTTTTCCAAATACAGTAGGCCAATGCTGTCTCCTGTGATTTGGCAGAAAGAGTGCCTGTGTGGATGGGCCATTTTCCTCCAGGAAACCAGAACATTTCAGCACTAGGTCATTCTTTATGCTGTGCTTCTGTTCGCTCCTGTACATGAGCAGAATATTTCACATTCTCAGGTCAAAACTACACTTTTTTAGCAGCATTACGATTTTGTTGTTGTTGTTGTTAAAGAGACTTCGCTTTATTTAAAAAAGAAGGAAAAAAACAGGCTAAATTTCCTTTGGAATTCATGGCAATAAAATAAAAATTCTTAAATCTCAGTCTACGTGAAAATCCAGCTGGGAATATGTAAGATGTAGTCCAAGAGACAGTAATGCTTCTACATTAGTGATCACAGCATTTGTAATCTGTCCCCACACACTGGCATATGCACTTTTTGTTCCTCTGGGGACATGGACCCCAGTTCCTTTAAGCTGCTGCCATTTGCTCTGTGTCAGCACAGATGATCCACTTTGTAATTCTCCTGTTTCTGTCTTGCAGGAGGTCCCTGAGCTGCCTATCACAGGTCATCTCACCAGATCCCACTCAGAAAATGCTATTTCTGTGAAGGAAATTATCACTGAGATCGAGTCAATTAAGCAAGGAGCAGGACCTGCCCAGCAGAAAGAAGGTTCAGCCAACCTCGCCCAGACACCAAAGAGGAACACAATACACAGTTTGCCAGTGGAGGCAATTTGGGCATCGGAAAGGGTTGAGCATAGTGAAGGAGCCTGTGCTGGACACAAGGAAAAGAAGGATTCTCTGCAAACTGAGCAAGAAGCTGCCCCCTCCCTGCAGCCATCCTCTGGTAAATCAGACCTGGAGGAAAGCAGCCCTGGTGGGGAGCAAGAGCCTCGCAACACCATCAACCCTGAGCCCAAGTGGTGTCCCGGCTCTGTACGGCGAGCCACTCTGGAGTTTGAGGAGCGCTTAAGGCAAGAGCAGGAGCAACAGCACCCATCCCCGGTCTGCATCTTACTGACCCGCAAGAACTCCAAGAATGACTCTCCTGCTGCCGAGCTCCTGCTGCGGGGGAAGAGCGAGGAGCCACCCCTGGAGCTGGCTCCAGAGAGTGACAAGGCACAAGGTCCAGGCACTGAGGACCTGCTGCTGCCTTCCCAGGCAGAGCTTCCTGCAGAGCCCGGCCCAGGGCAGGAGGGAGTGACACAAGAGCTCAGGACAGTGGTCTCACTTGATGGGATGGAGGAGACATCCCTGCCCTCTCTCCTCCCAAAGAGAATTGAAATCATCGAGTACACTGCCACAGTCAAGTCTGCAGAGTGTCCTGACGCAAGCTGTGAGCAGAGCAGGCTAGTCACAGCTGTCCCTTCTTTAGATGAAAACTTGAACCCTTCATTGTGCTCAGAGAAGGCAGTGACCTGTCTCAGAGCTCTGACACTGGTAAATCTCTCGCTGCAGGAGCAGGTGGTACGCAAGGAGGCCAACTTCACTGTGCACAGCCCCAGTGAGGAAGGGGGTGGCTTATCTGTTCACCACTGTGCTGCTTCTCCCTCTGCCCAGATGACCTCTACACCTTTGACTAGCCTAGATCCCTCTTCTTACCCCTACATAATTCACCTGGAGGGCATCACTGAGCAGAGCACAGGTACGGACAATGAGCCCGTCACACTATGTGGCATTGAGGGAGACATGACTCTCCCGTTCAGGGACATACCTAAGCCTCTCTGCAAGGGGGATGCTGACACCTCGAGGCAGCTGAGCAGTGAAGATTTCACTAGCCAATGTGATGACAACGTGGACCTTCTGGACATCTCTTTCCTGTGTTACGGCCTCCCCCACAGCTCAAGCAGCCACAGCGTGGAGGAGAGCAGCAACAGCCCTGGGCTGGTCAAGCAGCGGGCAAAGGAAATAGAGGCTCGGATCAGGCATGCGGGGCTCACCACACCCTCCCACATGAAGCGCTCAGCATCCTTGGCCAAACTGGACTGCCTGGACCTCTCCAAGGATGACTTATCAGAGAGGCAGTCAGCTTCTTCCGATGCCAACTCAGTGCTGCTCACCTGCGTTGCCCTTGGTCGAGGCTTTTGTGGGGGAAGGTTAGAGAGGAGCTCACAAGGCGCATGCACAAAGCATCACCTCTCCTCCCCAGAGCCCGCTAAGCATTTTGTGGAACAGCTCAGAACAGCAGAGTGCATTGCCCAGAGCAAACCAGTGGAGAGGCCACTGGCTCAGTATGCCAAAGAGTGCAGCTCCAGCCAGCAGAGTTTGTTTTCCAGCACAGATCCGACGTGGACTAGCTCTGAGGAGGGTCCTCCACTGCTCCAGGTGCAGGTCCTGGGCTCGTCTCCAGCTCGAGGTCTGGCTGTCACACCCCGGCAGCAGCACGGGAGAACTCACCCTCTGAGGAGGCTCAAAAAGACCAATGATAAAAAGCGGACAACCAATCCTCTCTACAATACTATGTGATCCTGAGCCCTGGGCTGTGCTTTCTTAACGGAGAACCCATGGTGGTGCATTCATGCAAGGGCAGGTGTAATATAAGGAACATGCACTTTATTGGTTAATTTTATATATATTGTCATTTTACTGTTCCTGGCGCATGTAGGTGTGGGTTGGTTCTTCTGTGTGTGACTGACTGCAGGACTGTTTGGGTTGGTTTTTGTTTTGTTTTGTTTTTTAAAGTTAACTTGAGTAACCTCAAATGTTCTTTTGTTTTTGGTTTTTTGTTTGTTTGTTTTAAAAGAACACCTTTATCATGCAGAAATTGATGTTGGCTTGCTTCGGCAAGGTGGAGTTTTGCTTAAAACAAAATCCTCATTCCTAACTTGAATTTTCCCCATGCCTTGAAATGGTGCTGGGCGTTTTTGGGATGAGAGCCCCCTGTAAATGTGAAGGCTGTGCCAAGGTCTGTTTATCTGGCCTTTCTTGTCTTTCTGCAAACTGGAACTCCACGATGCTGGTAAATAACTCACAAAGCCACTTCAAGACAAACCCTCTGGCCTGAGTTCAGCTGCTGTGTCCCCTAAAAGCAGCATACGGGGGTAAATCCTTCCGACAGATGGGCTCTGAACCCTAGACAAGCCTGGCACTGGTGTGGGTCATGCAGAGCCCTTCCTTTTGTGATGAGCTGCTCCACAGTTGCCCCAGTTCATGTCTCCTCTGCTGCCCCAAAGGAGCAAGTGAGAGGAGGAGAGCCCCCAAAGCCAGTGTGTTCTTTTAAAACAAACACCTCATTAGGGTTTCAACCCTACCATTACTTGAATACTGCTGTGGGCCTTCCAAGTTCATGGCCATATCATCTGTCCTCTGCCTTCCTGTTGCCTCCCCTCCACCTGGAAGCTATTTTTGTCTCATGCTGCCTGAGTTTTCCTCTCTTCTCTGCCATGCTCACAGGCACCTCTGGTCACTCCCAAACCTTAGAGGCTGTCATAATTGTTGCATGACATACTACCCCTACTGAAGGCAAGGTGTTGTCCTCTCTGCTGTCACTCCTCTAACACTCAACCTGGAGGGAAGATCTTTTTTGGAATTTTTTTCTTTTCTTTTCTATTTTTCCCAAATTGCATATATGGTTATTTATACAGAAATATTTTTTGTGGTTTCTATGTTGTTTTGGTTTTTTGTTTGTTTTTTTTTTTAAAAGAAGGGCAAGACTGTATTCTCTAAACTGGAAAACACACCTACCTTACTCAAACTCAGTGCTGTCCATTGCAATCTGACCAGAGTTGGGAGTGGATTTGACATCATAAGCTGTCTTCCCTTTCCAAAAGTGAGCCTCGATGCCAGTCTTTGCCAAATGTGTCCCTTACCCTGCAGTCCTGTGTGAACCCCCAAGACCCCTCTTCAGGAAGAGGATTGCCTATCTGCCTGTCTCCCTCCTGCTTGAACCAGGGTTTCAGAAGTGCCAGTGAGATGTGGAAAATTATTGGCCACTCTGAGCCATTCTGCAGGTTCTTGCTTCCCTGGAGAACCTGCATGTGAAGGGCCTGCTCCAAATTTCAGGAAATTATTCTATGGTTCCCAGGCACTTTGGCTCAATCCAAGATCCTAGTTTCCAGCCATGCATATCAGCAGCTTGTGTGTGTGCTGTAGGAGCGGAGAGAAGGGTGTTTGGCCATGGCAGGAGAGCTCTGGGTCCTGTCCACAGCTTCATGGCAGGTCTGTGGCACAAGAGTGTGTCTGAGCTAGTGCTTGGCTCTGCACCAGACCTGCCCTCCAGGGAGGAGCAAAGCAGAGAGAAGATGCAGAATGGCTCCAGCTGCTGAAAGCCCAGCATGGAGAGAATGTGGTGTGGGAGGAGCAGCAGGCAAGGCTGTACCTAGAAAGTGCTGATGCTGCAAAGCATTGTGGGCTCCAGTGGGACAACCTCATCTTGAGCCAGAAAGGAGTGCACAGCACTGGAGTGCTGTGGAGTGTTGGGAAGCAGCACGTGTGCCCTGGCGAAGGGTGGCTGTGACCCCCCTTGCTTGCCCACAGCCAGTAGCAGAGAGTAGCTTAGAAGTTTTCAAGGTAACCACATCTCACTGCCTTGCAGAGGCTACGTGCCCACAGCCCAAGCACAGGCCCAGAAGCGTGTCTGTTCTTCTCCAGCAGCAACGTGCACTTTGTCCCTCCCTTCCTGAGGAGCTTGAGGTCTTCTGGGGGATTGTCACCTGTGCTCAATGCAGGCTGGAGCACAGCCCAGAGTAGCCCAGCAGGGGATGTCATCCCAGACCATTTTGGTCACTAGAAGTCATCCAGCTCCCTGGCCCAGGAGTCCAGATAACTTTTTGGACACTGAAAGGCATTTGGCTTCTCCTAGCCCACTCCAGCTGGCTTCAGAGCTGGGCAGGCAGTATGGAAAGGCCAAGTGGCTCATGTCATCTTGTGAAGGACAATTTCAGTCCTTGACTCCCCCACAAACCTCATCAGACCTGCTGCCTGCCTTTCATGACCACAAGGACATGTCTACCTGCCCCTCTGCAGGTGGAAGGGACGAGGTGCCACCAAGCCTGCCCTGTGTTGGAGGGACCATGTCTTAGTAAGAAGGATCTACTTGGGAGGGGAAAGCTCAGTGTAAAACTCCTTCCCTTAAGAAGGAAGGAGGAGGAAGGGGATTGGGTTTCTTTGCTCAGTTTCATCTCAGGAGAAATGCCCTGTAGGAAGGCTCTTCCATGCAGACCAGAAATATTGCTTACTTCCAATACTCTGCTGCTCTGCAGGTGCTTCAGCTTGTGAGAGCAGCAAAAGGGCAAAGACCCTTGCAGGGAGGTGCTTTGCTGTCCACTTGTCCTCAGCTCTGGCTCAGTGCAACTATGGTTTTTCTCTGGGAAGCCTGTGGGCAGGCAGAGGGAGTCAGGGAAGGTGGTTATCTTGCAGAGTTATGAAGGCCTTGGAAGTCTGGAGGCTCTGACCTGGAGAGCAGAAAGGGGAAGGGACTGGAGGGGCATGTCACATGCAACTCTCTTGGGGCCCGTGGGTCCTCCTTGACCAGTACCTGGGCGATGAAGCTACCAACACCCTGGCATCAGAGGTCTCTGCCTGGGGATGGTTGTCCCTTCTATATATTGGTGGCTCATGGGTGGGTGATGGCTCACTCCTCGTCTCTGTGGCCACCCCAGGAGAGCTTCTTGTGACCTGCTGAGCCCCGCAGGGAGCAGCACCTTCCCTGGATGGGAAGGAGCAGCACCTCTAGGGTGTTCAGCAGCTGCCAAGCCTTTGTGATAGAGAGGTTTTAGGAGACATGTGTTGTTTTAAGGGCATTTTTTTACAAAGTAACTGTTCTTTTGGTCTCTTGCAAAGCCCTCTTGGAGGATGCTTTATTGTTTACATTGACTCCTGTACAGTATCTCAGCCATCGCCACCCCACCTCTGGCTGTACTGTAATGTGTGAGCCTTGCTCAGACAGATAGCGTGTGTGTGAAACTGGTTTTTACACTGCGTTCTGTTGCACTCAGTGTGTGTGAGGGTGGGTGGGTGTGTTTGAGAAGTTGTGACATGTACAAATCTTTCGGCCCTTTCTTGGGGCCATGGTACCAGCACGTGGCAGGAGGTCAGGAGGTGATGCTGATTCTGGCTCACTTGGCAGTTAAAAGGGCAAGGATTAGCTTTGTGTCTCTAAGCCAGCAAAGGCCTGGTGGACGGTATCCTACTTCAGCTCTGGCTGCTCCAGGGACCTTCTGAGAGGGAGTGAGCCACTGGCACTTGGCATGGGCACTGCATCAGCCCGAGGCTCTGAAACCCCTGCAGCCAGCTGAATGGCAGGAGCAAGCCATACCCACCACAGGTCCCCTGCTCCCATCATGTTGCATCCTGCCTTAATCTGGTCGGAGTTCCATGCAAACCCCCAACACTTCTCCCTAAGGGAGGGACCCTCCAAGCCCTTGCTGGCATGGGGCAGAGGCAGGCACTGGCCTGGTGCAGGAGGGGCCTGGGCTGGGCTCTTGGTCACCCTCCAGCAGTGCTGCCAGAGGTGCTAACAGCCTGCCCACGCTGCAGACATCTCTGTTGGCATGAAAGAAGGTGCCAGTGCCTTTTATTTTCCTTTGTGGAGATGTGACATTCGTGCACTGGTTTGTAGGGATCACCCCAGGACTAGGCAGTTTGACTGCACTATGTGCTGGAGCATGACACCTCGGGGACAGCTGGTGATAGAGGTGCAAACTGGGGAAGGTAGCACTTCTGTCTGCCCCTCCTGGGTCTTCCTCAGTGGCTGGGATTGTCCCGTTTCCCTTAAAGACTTTATGACCGATGTGCTCAACTGTTTTTAAATGTGAACTTGTGCACTGATGTGCAGATTCAATGTTCTTGTTACCGAACGAATAAAGGTTTATTTTGAAGATGACACAGAGGTGCAACCTCCTGTTTGGGCTCAGGGCTGGAGGCAATGAGTGATCTGTGCTGCTGTCAGTACGTGGGGTAGCAGCAGCAGTCTGCGGAGCTAGGGCAGGGTTTGTCACTCGTGTCCCCTGACAGAAGCATAGATGGACCCATCCTGTCCCAAGTGATCCATGCAGGGCCAAGGAACTGTGCTCCCAAGCAAGTGGCTTCCAGATCCTGCTGCAGTTGCAGGGAAGATGCCAGGGGTTGTGTGTATAACACTGTCAGAATGTAGTGGGTGCCCTCGCTGCACTGCTGCAGGTGGAGGAGCTGTGGAGAGGGTCCCGGGGCTTTTAAGTTCCAAGGGGGATGCAAAGTTCTAGCAGGGACCCTGGACCAGATCCACTATGGCACAAGCACTGAATAACCACAGTGCAAGTGGATCTCTGTGCTGGGAAAGTCCATCTTGTTTGAATCAGTTTACTTCATTGTGTCCCTGTCATGGGAAGCAAGTGTGGTGCAAATGTCCCTGTGAGCTCCCTCTGGCCTTCCTGGCAATGGGGAGCAGTGGTGCTGTGAGCAAGGGGGTACAGAGAGAGCCAAATCCATCATCCCTTCATGAAGCTTCCTGCTGGCCAGGGCTTAGCAAGCACCAGCGTGTGGGGCCAGGGGTGCTGGAGGGCATGGAGGGGCCAGCAGTGTCCCTAGGGTGCCGCATCCAGCTCCCCCCACCACTGGCTGGAGAAAGGCCTTTTCTCCCCTTGCTGGGGATGTGGCTTGGAGTTGTGGATATGGGACATGAGGCTCTCTCTGCCCACAAGCTGCAAGGGCAGAGCAAGCTGTGTCCGTGGTGGGATATGGCAGGCAGGGCGTGACTCTGCAATCCCCTCCTTCTCTGTAACTCCTCTGGCCAGGCTAGCAAGGATGTCACCTTTTCCCTGCCCTTTTGCCAGCTGCCCTCTCCTGTTCTGCTCAGCCAATATTCGTCCAGCTCTGCCTGGTGGCCTTGTAGGGCCCAGGGTTTTGCTGCCTTTCCAGGAACCACGGCTCCCCTCCCATGGGTTCCTGAGCCCTACAATCCCTTAATCCCTTTAGGCCAGGGCATCCCTGCAGGGCTGGACTCTGTTAAATCTCAAATCTGGCTTCTGAACATGTCTGTAACCATCCTGCTATGCAGGGCTGAGGCTGGTGTGGACTCACCTCCGTGGGTTTGTAGTCCCCAAGGTGGAGAAGAGGAGTGTGGTGAGCACATGGGGTGCTGTTGGGTGTCAGGACCCCCGGGGCCAGCCCACAGCCGTGGGCAGTGTGGGGCTGAGCTGGCCCCAGGTTGCAGGAGGGGACCAATCGCAGCCCTTGAGGATGCCCAGCAGCAGCTCTGTGTCCTGCTTGAGCCCTTCGTAGAGGTGACCCCGGGGATGATGGCAGCCTGGGGAGAGGGTCGAGGGCTGCCCCTCCCCTTTGATTTCTCCCAGTGCTGCCTGGGAGGAGGGAGCAGAGTTGCTTCGCCAACCCCACAGCCCTCCCATACCCCTTGCCAGGGGTGGGCTGCGGGCACCCTTGGGTTCCCCACTTTTGGGGTGGGCAGGGNCTGCGCGGGGCCGAACACAGCAGCGCCGGGAGGGAGCGGAGCGGGTACCTAGCTGGGCCCGGGCCCGGGCCGCGGGGGAGCGGAGCGGGGACTGAGCTGGCCCGGAGCTGAGCCGGGCGGAGCCGAGCAGGGCGCAGCGCTGGGCGCGCCCACAGCGTGCAGGAGCCGCGGAGCGCAGGTGGGAACCGGTGCGCGGGAGGGCTGGGGCCGTCGACGGGCACCGGGCGGAGGGAGGGGAGGGGAAGGGGCGGTGGGGAACAGGGTTTGCGGTACCCCGGAGCCCTCAGGCCCTGGTCCGCCCGCCGGCGGGCAGGAGATGGCTATATTTGGAAAGTGACCTCTGGTCGTTCCTGAGCAGCCGTTGCGGATTCAATTGTGGCAACGTAATGGCAAGGGCCGGGAAGAAAGGAGTGGGGAACGGGGGGCTATCCTGCTTCCATCCTGCCTTGCACCTTGCCTGCACCCTGCCTGGAGCACTGCCGTACCCCGCCTGACCCTGCCTGCACACTGCTAACACCCCGCCGGCACCCTGCCTGGTCTCTGCTAGCATCTCATCTGACCCCACCTGCACCCTGACCCCTCCCTGCTAGCACCCTATCCGACTCCACCTGCACCCTGCCTGTATCATGCCTTCACCCTGTCCAGATACCGTGCCGACGGTCCACTAGCACCCTGCCTGCGGACCACTACCATCCTGCTTGCATCCTGTGTGGACCATTCCTGCACCCTGTTAGTACCCAATCCAACCCCACCTGTGCGCTGCCTGCTCCCTGCTAGTACCCCACCTGAGCTCTCCATGCACCCCATTCAGCCTTGCCTCCACCCTGGCTAACTCTGCTTGCACCCACCTGCACCCTACCCTACACACTGCTTGCACCCACCTGCACCCCACCCTACACGCTGCCTGCACCCTTCCTCATCTCTGCCTGCACCACATCTGCACCTCACCTGCCTGTACCCCACACCCTGCCCGCACCCTGCCCAGCTGACCAAGCCATCACCCCCTCCCCAGCATGCCTACACTTCAAGCTCTGCTCCCACTGGCAATGAATGAGATGCTGCAAAATAACTCCATGGAGCCCACTCACTCTTCCCCAGGACTGGGGACCCTGCCCAGGGCCACGGGGGTGATGCCAGTGGTATCACTGTCCAGGCCCATTCAGCACCTGGCTTCAACCTGCACCCCACTCTGCCAGGCCAGGGATGATGCTGAAGGGTCATGGGGATCTCTGGGGGCAGCTAGGGACCAGTCCTTCACACCCCGGCATGCCCATGGGGCTGCATGCCTGTGCTAGGTCCAGTCCTTGCCTGGGATCAGGGCTAAGTGAGTGGGTTGGGGGTACTGAGTGGATGGCACACAAAGAGCTGTGGGGCAGGAGAGATGTCACAGCCTCCCTCCTGGGTGCTGGATCAAGCCAGGTGACCTCGGGCCACCAGTGCAGGATGGAACAGAAGGGGACAAGCTGTGACCTGATGCATGGCACATCCGTGTCTGCTGCAAACTCCCCTCAGCCCTGTTTCTCTGCTGCAGCTGCTCATGTGCCAACCCCAGTGCTAGCTGTGGGGCACAGCACAGCTGCAGGGCACGGCGCAGCTGTGGGGCACAGCGCAGCCACAGGGCATGGCCCAGCTGCACATCGTGGCACAGCCATGACCCTGCCTGGCCATCAAGTGGCTCTGGCCACAGGATGCCAGTCCCCAGCAGTTGCAGCACCCACACCTCCCTGCACCAGGCCTGCTCCTCATCCCTGCTGCTGGGTCAGGGCCACATTGGGCACCATTTGGCACCCTCATCCTGTGCCAGTTCCATGTCCCCAGGCTTTCCACTGTGCCCAGGGTATGGAGGTGGTCTCAGAGCTCAAGGCCTGAGGGGGCCAAAACCCCTCCATGCTGTGCCAGGGGGTCATAGCCTGACCCTGCCCCCCCCAGCCATGAGCCGCCGTGTGGTGCGCCAGAGCAAGTTCCGGCACGTCTTTGGGCAGCCAGTGAAGGCTGACCAGATGTACGAGGACATCCGTGTCTCCAAGGTGACATGTGACAGCTCTTTCTGTGCTGTCAACCCCAAGTTTTTGGCCATCATCGTGGAGTCCGGTGGCGGAGGGGCCTTCATCGTCCTGCCCCTTGCCAAGGTGAGTGGGGAGCTGCTGTGGTCTTGTCTGCCTCCCATGTAATGGGGAAAATGCTAATGGGTTCTGCTTTTCTGGGGGCTGCAGTGACCCCAGAGGCCCCCACCTTTGTCCCAGCATCCCCATCCTTATGTAGAGTCTCAGGACATGGACAACCTGAGGTGACCATCGGCAACTGCAAAGGGTCATATCCTGGGGGTGACCAAGGTGATGCAGGAAATCTGAAGCTGCTTTCCTCTCAGCCCAAATGCCCCAGGGGCACATGCTGCCCAGGAAGCATCCCAGTGGGGTGGAGGTCTACCCTACAAACCCCGGCAGAGGGGCTGGGAGGAAGTATCCAGCCCCTGCTTGCTATCAGAGGGGACACAACACAAAATCACACATTGTTCCCCGCCACTTCCCACATACAGGGCCTTGTGCTACGTGACCCCATTCCCATTGTGTGCCTCACTTTCCCCCTTTGAGGCATGTGCAAAGCTCTGGCCACCACCAAGGCCCCCTGCATGTCCTCTCTTGTGCCACAGCCCCATCTGGTAGCTGGGCTGGGACTTGTGGGGGCACCTGGCAGGGTCGCTCCTGTCTGCAAGGGACTTACCCCAGCACCTTGGCATTGCAGACAGGACGGGTGGACAAGAACCACCCACTAGTGACAGGGCACACAGCGCCCGTGCTGGACATCGACTGGTGTCCCCACAACGACAACGTCATCGCCAGTGCCTCGGAGGACACCACTGTCATGGTGAGGGGCTGGACCTTGGGTGGGAGGGAGTGCTGGGGGAGCAGTGTGGAGCATCCCCCCGCTTCGCTGCCTGCAAAGTATCACGGGCCTATTTTTAGCCACGGTGCCATGCGTTCATGCTGGCGGTGGCTGCTCTCTCCATGATGCAGCACTTTGTGCTAAATATACCCACCTCAGCGACTCAGCACCCAGAAATAGCTGGGAGGGGCTAGGGGCTGTATCCTGTCTGTGTCCCCCTCCCTGTGCCAGCCAGCACTCCGAATACTGGGGCTGCACCCCAGAACAGAGGCACTGCTGCCGTTCCCTCACCGCTCTCCCTGCAGCCTGAGCCAGGATTAGCGATGGGGTTAATTGGCTCAGATGCCCTCAGCTGCTTAGCACTCAACCACGGGGTGATCCCTGCTGCCCCATGCCCTGCTCTTTGTTCCCCACCCCCAGGTATGGCAAATCCCTGACTACATCCCAGTGCGCAACATCACGGAGCCAGTGGTGACACTGGAGGGACACTCCAAGAGGGTGAGCATCATCTCATGGCACCCCACCGCCCGCAACGTCCTGCTCAGCGCAGGTAAGGGGCTCCCAGGTTGCCCTCCACGGGGTTTCAGAGGATATGCGGGGTGACAGCGTCTACTCCGTTGGTCCTCCACAGGCTGTGACAACCTGGTGATCATCTGGAATGTGGGCACTGGGGAGATGCTGTTGGTGCTAGAGGACATGCACACTGACCTCATCTACAACGTGGGCTGGAATCGCAACGGCAGCCTGCTTGTCACCACCTGCAAGGACAAGAAAGTCCGCATCATCGACCCCCGCAAGCAACAGGTTGTGGCGGTGAGTGCCCCCCACCTTGTCTGTGTCCCCCTCACCATCCCACCGCGGGGTTCCCTCCCTATGCCTGCCTGACCCTACTAATCACTCACACCCACGCGTCTCTGTGTTTGGTTTTAACCCGCTAACGGCCAGTGCAGGAGAAAGCCAAACCGCACGACGGCACCCGCCCCATCCGTGCCATCTTCGTGGCCGATGGCAAGATCTTCACCACCGGCTTCAGCAAGATGAGTGAGCGGCAGCTGGGCCTCTGGGACCTGGTACGAGACGGTGGCTCCCACCCAGCCAGTGCTGCCCCAGGGACTCCAGAGCCTGGACGAGCCAGGGATGCGCGGGGTGCTAGTGATGCACTGGATGCTGGGGATGCTCTCCAGCAGCATGTGTGCCCCAGAAGCCTCATGCATTTCCCAGGAACAGGACTCAGCAGCTGGTTTAGGGGACAGATCCGGACCCCTCTCATTTCCCCCCCCTTCCCATGCCCTGTGCTGACTCTCTCCCCCTCTCCCCAGGAGAGGTTTGCCCCCCATGAAGGGCTGAGGCCCGTGCGGGCTATCTTCACTCGGGAAGGACACATCTTTACCACAGGCTTTACCAGAATGAGCCAGCGGGAGCTGGGCTTGTGGGACCCGGTAACAAGGCTGCATGGCGTGATGCCCTGGGAACTTGCACCACCNCAGCCCCTAACTCACCCCAGGATGAGATGCCTGCTGCATCCTTGTCCATCCTCCCAAGATGCCAAGTTCCCATGTGTGCTGTGCTCTGGTGGGTATGGGGAGGGGGCTGAGAGAGGCAGGGAGCAGATGGGGAGGGGGTGTCAAACCAGGCTGGCGTGCACCCTAGTTACACAGGTAAACAGGATTGGTGCTGCGGGGTTGGGGAGGCGTGGCATACCAAGCTGCCTGCTCAGGAGTGTGTGTATCCCAACCTGGGGGAGGGGGAGGGGGGCGGGGATGAGCCCTATCCAACAGTGTGCTGTGGTTAACGCATGTGACTAACTGGGGTGGGGGTTTCGGGGACACCATTCACACCTCCCCCCAGCACCACTCTGGCTCTGCAGAAAAACTTCGAGGAGCCCATCGCCCTGCAAGAGATGGACACCAGCAACGGGGTCCTGCTGCCCTTCTACGACCCTGACTCCAGCATCGTCTACCTCTGCGGGAAGGTAATTGCATCCTCTCCAATGCCACCCCATCCCTGGGGTTACTGGGGCCAGCTGACATCCACCCCCACCCCGCAGGGTGACAGCAGCATCCGGTACTTTGAGATCACAGACGAGGCACCCTACGTGCACTACCTTAACACCTACAGCAGCAAGGAGCCGCAGCGAGGCATGGGCTTTATGCCCAAGCGCGGGCTGGATGTCAGCAAGTGCGAAATTGCCAGGTGAGAGCTGGGGGGGGGGGAACTGGGGGAAGCTGGAAGGGTCACTGGGGACAGCCAGACCCTGACCACCCTTGTCCCATGTAGGTTCTTCAAGCTGCACGAGCGCAAATGTGAGCCCATTGTCATGACCGTGCCACGCAAGGTGAGCCCACATGGTTCCAGGGGAGATGAGGCAGTCTAGGTGGAACACACCCCCCCTCATCTCACCGCCATCTCCCTCAACCCTGCAGTCAGACCTCTTCCAGGATGACCTGTACCCTGACACACCGGGCCCCGAGCCGGCCCTGGAGGCAGATGAGTGGCTGTCAGGGAAGGATGCAGAGCCCATCCTCATCTCGCTGCGAGACGGCTACATCCCCAACAAGAACCGAGAGCTGAAGGTGGTCAAGAAAAACATCCTGGACAACAAGCCTCCCCCAGGGCCCCGCCGCAGCCATTCCACCTGTGACTCCGACATCTCTGTGAGTGCCCTAGGGATGGGGATGTCACAGTGGGACTGTCTTCTGGTGGGGTTGAGGGGGCCGGAGAGGACTTCTTGGTGACCCCACGTGTCATCGTCCCTCCCTCCAACAGCAACCAGCCTTGGAGGAGGTGCTGGAGGAGATCCGTGCCCTGAAGGAGACAGTCCAAGCACAGGAGAAGCGCATCTCTGACCTGGAGAACAAACTCTGCCAGTTCACCAATGGCACGGACTAGCGCGGTGGCCAGGGCCAGAGACAGGACAAGGACTGCCCCAGGTGTGCCACCCCCACCCCTCCCCGGGGATTAAAGCCGAGTGCCTGCAGAGGGCAGGAGCCCAGAGCCGTGTTCTTTCCCCAGGAGCCAAGGCTGCAGTGAGGGGGTCAGACCCTGGCCCACCTCCACTGGCATCAGTCACATTCTGCTCCTGGGGTGGCCTGGCACATCAACATCCCATTGCGGCACCCATGGCAGGGTGGTCCAACTTTGGTCCCTCCAGGGTGAAGGTGCTGAGCATCCCTCCTGGGAAACCTGCAAGCCAGGAACTAGCATCCTCCCAAGACAAGGTGGGGGACGCCCCCCCCCCCCCCCCCCCAAGTCAGGATGCCTTTGGGTACGATGCTACATCTCCCCCACCATCCCACAGTGCTCCTCTTGCGTCTGCCTGCCCCACTACCCCCTTTGATGGGTGCTCCCAACCAGATCTTTGCTCCTGGGTTCCCCTTTAATAAAGGGCTCAGCTGCCCGTGGCCGCATAGCAGGTATGGAGGACAAGGGCCTTCCTTGCCTGTGGGGCCCAGCCTGCACCCTGCTGTCTGCACAGCCCCGGCGCAGGCAGAGAGAGACAAACATTGAAGAGCATTTATTAGTGTTGGCTGCGGTTGGAGCTGCTCAGGCTCCCCCAGCCCTGGCCCAGACATTGTTTGTGGGGTGCATGGTGGGGGGGGCACCAGCTACGAAAGTCCCATGGGAGTGAGCCCAGACCTCCACCCCCCTTGCAGCTCCTAGACCCCCATGTGCAAAGGAGGAGCAGCCCAGGGTTAGCACCATTTGACATAAGGTTTCTCTCAGGGGTCAGTGCCTGGGACAAGGGGGTACAGCACTTCCAAGGGTGGGGCATTCGACCCGGGTGCAAGGGGTGCAAGCAGGGGATGAGGGTGGGATGACACTAGGCAGCCTTTCACAGTCACCCCCTCAGCTGCCCCAGCAAACTCCTCCCCCGACAGGGTTGGGGGTTGGCTGTGCAGCCCTGTGCTGGGTGCAGGGTGCAAGGGGGCTGAACCACCTCACCCCCTATTGGCAGGCAGAGCAGCTCCCGGGTAAGTGCACTTGGTAGCGCCTGGGCAGGGGGACTGAGGGGGATGGACAGAGGCCACCAGTTCTGGGGACACCCCGGGACCCCATGCAAATGGCAGCAACCCCCATCTGGGGCAGGATGTGCCCCCCCTCCCCACACCTTCCTGGGGTGAGGGGCTGAGCAGAACCCCATAGGGCGGTTGTGGNNNGGAGCAGACCCCCATGGGGGGGTTGGGGGGGGGGGGGTGTCTAGGGCTGTCCCAACATGGGGTACAGTCTGTAGCGTTGCCCGCCCCCCCCGTCCCCACCCCCCTAGCTGCAGGACTGTCACTCACCCTAACTCTGTTCTGCTGTGGGGTGCTCCCTCCCCACCCCATACTGCCCCAGTTATGGGGAACGTTCTCCCCAGTGCTAGAGCTAAATCCTGCACCCCCCCNTTGGGGCAGGGGGGCATTCAGTGGGGGCTCAGGGTCACTTCTCCGTCAGTGAGAGCTGCAGGATCCGCTGCAGCTCCTCTTCCTCCTGAAGCGTCCGGCGCTCGGCTTCCTCCTGCTCCCGCGCTGAAAGTGCCATGGCCAACTGCAGCTGCTCCGCGTAGCTGGGGAACAGGGCCTTGGGCCCCCCACCACCTTCCCTCGGGGCAGGGGTGACAGGGGGACGAGGGGGTGCCATGTGCTGGGGAGTCCTGGGGGGGCAGCGGGGTCATCAGTGGGGGCCCCCGTGGGGCTGGCACCCACTTCTGCTGTCCCCTGGGGGCAGCCAACTGGACCTTACCAACCTGTCTCCTCGGCGACCCTCGTGAGACATGGGGTGGGTACCTGGCTTGCTGTTGGTCAGTGCTTCCCAAATGGTGACCTGCAAGCAGAGGGATACTTGGAGGGTCACATTCCTCTCCAGCACCTCAAAATCTTGGCCCTTTTGCATGAGCTTTGACCCACCACCGCAGAATGCATGGGTGGGGCAAAGTGGGGGTGAGCATCCAAGGGCAGCATCAGCTGGGTCCCCCACAGCCAGAAGGGGGCAGGAGAAGGCAGAAGGGGTGGCAGTGCCCACCTGGTCATATTCACTGCCTGCTTCCAGCAGGCTCTGCTGGATAGCAAACTGCAGCAGGTCGTCGTCATCCTCCCGTAGGGCATCCTGGTGGGTGCCCACCACGCTGTACCCTCGTGGAACCTCGAAGAGCGCTGGGTCCATCTCACATGCCCGGCAGGAGGCTGTGGGGAAACAGGTGCTGGCATGGCTGGGCACCCCACTGTGTGCTACCCCACCCCGCCAGCTATACCCACCCCCTACGTACTCAGGGAGCTGGAGCTGCTGACACTGGAGGAGTCACTGCTGGGAGAGGGTGCCTCACTGCTGGGGCTGTGCCGCAGGGAGCTAACGGGCTCATCACACCCGTTGAGGTTCCCAAATGTGATGCGAGCATTGAGGATGTGGAAAATGGGGATTTCTGCAGGAAAGGGGGTGGAAAAAAAAGCAGGGAGGGAAGCTGGCTGTGTCACCTGTGTTGGCAACAAAGACACCTCTTCCCCCCTCACTGTACCGATCTTGACAGGAAAGCCGGGTGGGAGGCGCAGGGTGATGAAGTCCCGTAGCTTGGCAAAGAGTGCGTTGCTTATTGCCATGAGGTCGATGATGGGGGCAACCTGCTCACAGAGGGACAGCGGATGGTCCTCACACAGCCACAGCTTTGCCTTGAACCTGCCGGGGACAGGTGCTGGGCTGGGGACCCCTGCCTGGTCCCTCCCCAGGGGCTCTGCAGCAGTCAGGGTGCAGGGAGTGAGATGTGTGTGTGGGGGTCCCCCAATGTGCTTCTTCCCCCCCCCTCACTTCTGCGTCTTGGTGGTGAGCTCCATGGGTCGTCCCATGTCCCGGTTGCCAAGCTCAAAGTTGGGGTTGAAGTACTCCTCAGGGGTGATGGCAGTGGGGTTGGCGTGGCTCAGCGTCTGCGTGATCAGCGTCTGCAGGAGAGCCTGGTGGGGTGAGGGGGGGGAGTGTCCGACTGTGAGGCCATCCCCCTTCTGGACCCCTGGGACACTCACCCCATTGTTCGGCCCCACGTGCTGCTCAGCAATGCCCAGGAAGGACTGCAGGGGAGTCTTACTGCCTGCAAGAGATGAGGGGGTGAGGGCTAGAGCTGGCACAGCACCCTGCCCGCCCACCCCATGCCCACTCCACCTTTGTTCTTGCCCTTGTGCTGGTCTGAGAGATGCTCAGTCCGTGTCCGTGTGATCAGCTCCACATTGGATGCACCGTAGACCTGGCCAAGGAAGGAGGAATGGCAGAGGTGGATTCCTCCCCCTCCCCAGCCAGTCATACCAAACACCTCCCGGGAAGTTGAACCTCCCCTTTTCCCTCACCTTGGCTTCATACCCATTCACCATTTCTGTCTTCTCACTCCTCCAGCCCAGGATCCCAGACTTGTTCCTGCGGTGGCACATGGGGCACCATGAGCAATGGATAGGCTCGTTCAGACAGCCCAGGGTGGGAGCACCCTGTGGGGGGCTAAGCATACCCCAGAGGAGGATAGGGGAGGTGTCAGAACCACCCAAGCCCACCTCTCAAAGGCAATGTTCTTGGTGTCAAGCTGGGTAGTGACAACGGGGGCCGTCAGCCTCCCCATCACCTGTTCCTCAGTGGGCTGCACAGCAGCCAGCAGTACCTCCTGGTCATGGCCAGCCAGGGCCAGCGTTTCGGAGTAGACCACCCGCCGGTCGTGGTCAATCTCCATCACTACAGCACTGGTGTCTGCAGGGAGTGAGGTCAGAGTACAACAACAGTCGCCACCACATCACTCAGCCCTGCTGCAGTGCCAAGGGGCTCTGCCAGTGCTCCCTGGTAAGGGCAGGGGGGACCCCAGTACTGTCTCACCTTGACCCCGAAAGACAAAGCTGCGGTTGCCCCTCTGCCAGGTCATATGGTCGAAGCCCAGCAGTGTGGTGTCCACCCGCAGGTTCTGGCCACTCTTCCACACCTTGTAGGTGTCGCTGGGGCAGATTTTGGACACCAGAGGCACTGGGGAGAGACAGCAATAGCCCAGCTGGGGATTGGGCCACCTGCACCCCTGAGTGGGCTGACAGCGCTGAGTGGGTGGAGAACGCATCTGGGGAACCCAATGTCTTTACAGGACAGGGGTCTGGGTCTGCAAGCTTGGGATCTATGGGGGAAGAGGGCAGGTGTTCCCTGTCCTGGGGTTGAATGCTGAGGGACTCTTGCTGGGGAAACTCCTTCTCTCCCCCAAGCCATGGTCTGCTCTGAGCTTACCCCAGCTGGTGAACTCCCACTTCATCTCCACGTAGAAGTCCTGGGCCTGTGGAGACCATACTGAGGTCAGGGGGAGCCTGGGGCCAGCATTCTGCCACCCCACCGAGGTGGCCCCCCATGGGAGGGATGTACCTTGCGCAGCTTCTCCAGCAGGATGGGGATCCCAGCCAGGCGCTTGATGGCTCTCTGGTAGTCACGGTAGCGCAGGACCAGCTGCACCAGCTCCAGGTCACGGGTGCTCACGGCCTCCTGCAGGACTGCGGGGCAGAGAGGGACAGTGCCCAGGAATGTGTCACAGCACAGGATGGCACAGCAGAACAGGCCACTGCACAGGAGCCATGTGCATGTACCACCGCGTGAGCTGGCCCTTGGGGAGCTGCAGCACCAGATTGGGTATGCATGTGCCCATGCCCATACCAGAGCAGCCTGAGAGAGGAGGGAGGCAGTAACTCCCTCCCTGCTCACCTGTCCAGCCACTGCGGTTCTCCTTGCCCACGTCAGCACCATGCTTCAGCAGCACCCTGGCACACTCGAGGTGGCCCAGCGTGGTGGCCAGGTGCAGTGGAGTGCGTCCTCGGGGGTCCAACTGCTCGATGTCAGCCTGCCAAGAGCAAACGGGCTTCAGGGACCACTGGCACACCTGGACCTTGCCCTTCAGTGCCCTCTGCAGATGTGAAGCTCCCAGCCAGGGAAAGCAGCTGGTATTTGATGGTATCTCAGAAAGCATTCCAATCCTTGAGTTTCTCCAAGAGCTGCATCCCAAACGACTCTCCCTGCTCCCCACAGCCACTGCTAGACCATCTGGAGGATGGAGAGAGAGTGGTGATGGCTCCCAGCACCCAGTATGGCTTGGCACAGTGAGGCAGCACTGCACCCACCACAGGGGCATAGAGCAGGGCATGGCATGGCAGTGGAGAGGCACAGATGTCCCCAATGTGATGCATGGGGAGCTGTGCACAGCTTGATGCAGCTGCAAGCTCCAGAAAAGTCCCCACTTCTGGGATTTGTCGGGGAGTGATGGGGGTTGCTGCCCAGTTGCCAGGCAGCAGCTGCTGGCAGCCCCCCTCCACTGGGCCCAGAGCTCGGCAGGCAACGTGGGCTGCAGCGGGCACACGTGTTCCCCTGCCTGAGCCAGAATGTGGGTGGCTGCATGAGCGGAGTGGCTGCGTGAGCGGAGCGGCTGCTCGGAGGATCCCCAGGCCCTGGGGAGCTGCGCGTTGGGGCTGTGATTGTTTGTGCCAAGCCTGGAGCCTGGCACTCAGCCAGCCCTGAGGAATCCCTCACCCACTGGCAGCGGTGGTGGGCATTCCAAGCACCCCGCTCCCCACATGAGGTGTAGCATCGCACTTGTGCCCAGGGCTAGGGATGCAGCTTGGAGCCTGATGAAGCAGCAAGAGGGAGCGCAGCTTCTCCCCCCCGGCACCCAGCTAGGGTAGAAGTCTTGTGCCCAGACAGAGTCAGTCAGATCCTGCTGGGACAGGAGGCAGAGGGGATGAATCCCAAATCAAGCCACAGGTTTTGGGGAGGCTGCCCCTGGGAGGACGAACCTAGGATGCAAGACCCAAAGGTGCCACGTGGGACCAGGCACCCCAGAGGTGTTTGGGCTAGCAAGCTCTGGTGCTTAGGCTCTTGCCTGCAGCAAGTCCCTGCCTCATTTTTGGGCATGTCCTGCAGTTCTGCTCCAGGGCTGCCCCCATCCCTGCCCAGGCTGTGAGCATCTCCGTGCCCCTCATCCCAAGGGGCTCACCAGGCAGGGGAACCCATCAGGCTGCCCACACAGACAGAACAAAACAGCCCCCCAGTTCTTCAGGAGCCAACATGCTGCTCCAATGCTCTCCAGGCAACTGCTGCTACTTAATTGTGCTAATGAAATGACTCTAATTAAAGCAATAGCCCCCCAGCTGGGGTGCTGCATGCTCAGCAGGGCTTCCCAGCTGCAGCTCTGCCCTAGCACCAGGCAGGATGAGGGTCCTCGCTTTGGGGATGCACCACCAGGGTCAAACCTGGGGAGTGCGACATGACCCAGTTTTCACCAGCAAAAGCTTGTTCCTGGTCCCTGGTGCTGGGATGGCTCCAGCTCAGGGGCTGTGGCACAGACCTCTGAGTACTGCCTGTCCTGGGGCTGTGACACCACGAGGGATGGGGACACAGACGGTTTTGGGATGGCAGTGGTGCAGTACAGGACCACAGCTCATCCACTCCTCCTGTGCCAGCTGACACAGCACATCCCCTCTCCCAGGTGTCCCGAGCGTGAGGGACCCCAGAACCTGCTCCTAGGTAGCACTGGGGGAAATGGGCCAGCACAGGGAGGTGGTGCTGAGCACTGCTGTCCCTCTGCAGCCCCAGGTCTGTGCCATGAGGATAGGACAGGCTGTGGTGTGGGGTACCCTGGCACAACGGGCTCCATGTCACTGTCTGACATGTCCTCGCACTGTCCCTGCCGTGGGGATCCCCTGATCATCCCACCCCAGCTGGAGGCAAGTGTGGATGGAGCTCATGGTGACAATTCAGGGGTGATCCACACAGGGCCCTTACGGAGACATGAAGAGGAACAATGCTGCCAGCTGCCCCAGTGCCTCACGACCCCAAACACCTGCATGTTTTGGGGACCTGCCCTGCTACCACTGCCCCTACATAGATCCCCAGTGTGGTGGGAGGGCAGAGCCCCCGGGCAGGAGGGACACCCTGCCCTCAGCATCACACATAGAACCAGCTCTGACCTCCTTACCCAGGGGATGCCCCGGCAGGGAGAAGAGCTGAGCTCTATCCCCAGATGCCCTGGAGAGAGGTGGAGTGCTCAGCCTGGGCTGGCCCCCAGCTTCTTTCCCCAAACCCCAACCTGCCCTGGTCTGCAGCACCCATGGCCCACCCTGCACACTCCTGGGGTGCACACAGTGCTCTCTTTGCTCTTGCCCTGCAAATGGCAGCAGGGCTTATGGCAAAGTCCCTCCACTGGCCAGGCTTAGGGGGAGCGTGTAGGCTAGAAAGTCCCTATGCAGGCGAGTGGGGCTTAACCCCCTCCATCTCCCTGCATTCTCCAAGCTGCCAGCACCCAGCTTTGATCTCTGCCGCGCTGGGCTCCTGGGAAAAATGACCCCGAATTACCACGGAAATAAAACAGCTGGTGACGGGATGGGGGTCGGGGCGATGCTGGCGCAGCCCCCGTCCAGGCCAGCCCCACAATGGAGGCGGGTGTGGCAGGAGCCATCGCCAGCATCCCGGCGGGAGCATCGCAGCACGGTGTGGGAATCGCGGCATTCCGTGCCCCCCCCCAATTTTGTCCATTGGTTAGGGTCCATCCGGCGCGGCCTTCAGCACCCTAGGGTGCCGGGAGAAGAAACGCTCAGCACAGCCTCGCCATGAACCTCCCTTCAGCGCCTGCGGTTTCCTGCGTCTTCGGGGTTGGGTTTTAATTACCTGAATTGCAACGCCACGGGGGAGAGGGAGGGAGGCTGGCAAGCCGTCTAGGGACGTGCCCGCGGCCCCGCTCCATCTCTGGCAGGCTGGGAGGGGGTCCCACGCTAAGGGACACAGTGGGTGTCCCCCACCCTGAGAAGAACTCGCTTGTTCTCTTGGGACTGGAGGTGGCTGCTCCCTGGAGACATCAGGGCCCTGTGTCTCACCATCCGCGAAGGGCTCAGCCTGAGGGTGGGGAGCTGAGGGGTGCCCCCTCAGTGATGCAGGCAGCACCTCGCGAAGCAGGGTGCGGGTCGGGTTGCTGGGAGCCCACAGAGGCCTAGCAGGTAGCTAGGGACACGTGGTGAAGGATGCTGGGGGCTGCGTGCGCTGGAGGGATGCAGGTGACCCGCGGGCGGTACCCAGCGCTCTGTGTCACCCCCAGGGGCAGCTGGCATAGTCCTGGTGTACGGGGGGACAGAGCCATGCCATCCCAGGCAGGGACCTCATCCCCACTCTCAGCATCCTCATCATCATCCTCCTCCTCATCTCCATCCTCATCCCAGCCCGGTACAGGAGACCGGCAGCATTGCATCAGCCTGACCCGAACGAAGCCGAACCGGGCCGTGCCCCGGGGGGTACCCTCCACGTCCTCCCTAATCTCCTCCCCCCCTTCCGCACCTGCTTGGCGCTGAGCTCCCGGTCCAGGTCACGGGCTCGGTTGTGCCAGACGAGGTAGTGCAGCGGGTACCTGACCTCCGGCCCCTTCCTGCCTGAGCAAGACGCGAGCATCCTCCGTGCATGCTGGAGCGGAGCGGAGCTGCGGGCGCGGTGCGGGGCGGAGCGGGGCGAGGGGCGGGAGGGAGGGGGCATGGGGCGGGGCGGCCACGGTACCTCCCGTACGGTGCTTCCCCTGCGCCCCCCCCTACCCCGCACCGCCCGGCCTCATGGGACTTGTAGTCACCCTACCCAGCATCACCCCCTTCCTCCTTCTTCCTCCTCCTCTTCTTCCTCCCCCGGTACATTGCTCAGCCCCATGCCCCCCAACCCAGCGTGGGGTGGCTGCAAAGGGACACCCTCTTGGCATCCAAGTCCCCCTCCCAGGCCGATTTCACCCCTCCTGTTCCCCCCGTGGACCAATGAGCC